>CM052892.1:38079925-38122120 GCA_028534135.1 Potos flavus | reverse complement strand
GCGGGGAGCCTGCTTCCCCCTCTCTCTCTGCCTGCCTCTCTGCCTGCTTGTGATCTCTCTCTCTATCAGATAAATAAATAAAATCTTAAAAAAAAAAAAAGAAATGTACTTAAAGAATTCTAACTGGTTAAATTTAGAGTGCTAAACAAAGTCTAATCTAAGAATATTCTTTGGCTTTATGCCCACAGCATTTTTATTTGATTGTAAATTGGACATATTTTCATTCACTTGAGAATTTTGCTGCTCCGTGTTTTCTTCCCTGAAGAGGCTCAACAGGTTCTGATTACCATGTAGGCACCAGTGTTAACTCCGTACCTTCTGAGGACAGTTGTATCATTTCTAGTCAATGATGCATCACCATCCCGCCCTTTCTACCTAGAACATTTTCCATGAATAATTGTGATTTGAAAGGTTAACGTTCCTTTTTTAATAAATCAATCTTTTCAAGGTATAATCTACACACAGAAAAAATGTACCCATATTATGTCAACTCTCCCATGAATTTTGACAAATATGACCTTAATCAAAATATAGAATATTTCTATCATCCCCGTAAGTTTTCTTGTTCCACTTTACAGTCCACACTCTCCAGATGCCTCATCCCAGACAATGGCTGATCTACTTCCTGTAAATAAGGATCCATCCATACAGTATGTGCTCTGTTGTGTATGACTTCTTTTATTTAGCAAAATGTCTGTGAGATTTATTCATGTTGCTGAGTATCTCAGTGGTCCATTGCTTTTTCTTGCTAGATAACATGACATTGTTTGGATATGTCATTTGTTTACCTACTCATGTGAACATTTGAGTTGTTTCTAGTTTGGGACTATTATGAATATGATAGTCTTTGTGTGGATATATTTTTCATATTTTCATTTTTCTTTAATACATACTTTGTCAAGTTTGTCTCTAAGTATTTTGTTTTGATTATATCATAAATGGTGTTGTTTTTCCAATTGTTGGTTACTAGTACACAGAGATCCAACTGATTTTTTGTACAATTTTGTATCCTGTGATCTTTGTAAACTCACTTATTCTAGCAGCTTTTTGGTTGATTTCTTAGGACTTTCTACATAAAGAATTATATAATCTGTATATAATCTGTAAAGAGTGACAGTTTATTTCTTCCTTTCCAATCAATATGCCTTTTATGCCTTTCTTACATTACTGCATGAGCTACGACCTCCATTACAATGTTTGTCAGGAATTTTAAGAATGAACATCCTTGCCTTATTCACAATGTTAGGGGAAAAGCATTCAGTGTTTTATTATTAAGTATGATGTCAGCTGTAGGTTTTCATAGATGTCATTCAATTGATTGAAGAAGTTCCCTTTTATTTCCTGGTTTGCTGGATATTTAAGTTCATCAAATGCTTCTCCTACATCTACTAAGATGATCCTATAGATTTTTTAATGTTTTCAAAAACATCTAATATGGTTGTTTATATTGGTTATCATTGTACATGTGCATCATATGAAAACCTTGCTGGAAAAAAATCACTTAGTCATGATGTCTTATCCTTCCTATACAATACTTGATTCATCTTTGTAATATTCTGTTAAGGATTTTTGCATCTCCGTGTTTGCTGGGGCTACAGCAACATTCTTGAAACCATGAGGTAAAGTAGAAGAGATTTTTCAGAGATATTAATTCTGATATCATAAAGTTTCTAAACTCATAACAATAATTGTCTACCTCTGCACTAGTTTGTGAAGATAAATAATTAAGTAAACCCTTGTTTGTATAAACCAGAACAGTTAGAATTCTTGTTACTTAAAGTTAAAACCCTCCTGGATTCAAATGCCATGTGGAAAATGCTGTATTTTAGAACTACTCAAGAACATGGGGTGGCGGAGAAGAACATAGGGCAATCTCACTTATCCCACTGTGTTCTGGCTCTGTTTTGGTTTTAATGGCAAACACTAATGATAGTAATTATAAGAGCACTACATTGGGGTACCTGGGTGCCTCAGTGGGTTAAAGCCTCTGCCTTCAGCTCAGGTCATGATCTCAGGGTCCTGGGATTGAGCCCTGCATCGGGCTCTCTGCTCAGCAGGGAGACTGCTTCCCTGCCTGCCGCTCTGCCTACTTGTGATCGCTCTCTCTGTCAAATGAATAAATACAATCTTTAAAAAAAATAGCACTACATTGTCTTATTTCATTTCAACTTTACCTCATAAAATGGGCACTACTATTCTTGTTTTATAGAAAGTGAAACTGAAACTCAGAAGTAAAATAATTTGCACAAGGTCATCCAGTTTTTAAAACCTAACATTAGATTTTGAACTGATTTTTGATCTAACAAGAAAGTTCATGCTTTTAACCGTGGCCTCTCCAAGAGTAAGAGGTCTTTCGTGAATTTTTTGCTAAACTGCTTGGAATTCACACTTAGTAGTCTCCATGGTCCACTTTGGACTTAGTACCTTGGAAAAGTGTAAAATTTTGACCAATGAAGATCTACTATTGAACAGTAAGGGCGTAAGAGCACGGCCTGGCAATTCCAAAGAGGAGTATGCAATAATAGTCAAGGAAGTAAAGTCAAGATCTTGTTGATTTTATACCCCACGTGGAAAAATATAGAAAAGGGAGGCATTTGAAAACTGAAAAGTAAAAACTGTTATGGTATCTTGAGTCTTTTGGAGGGGCAAACTAACAAATAATAATTTTACAGCTATTTTCAAGTTTCTGAGAATTTTCTTGCTCAGAAACAAGTACAAATATAACATCTATTGGCTTTTTGCTATACAATGTTTTCGACAAACCTTTAAAGGACACTAAATTGTGCTATTAAATTCCAAGAAAAAGAAATAGCTCTCAAAAATAAGTAGGGCTGTAGTTTTTCAGGGCAGATTTTGTCAAGCTGACATGCTCAGGCTTAGTGGGACTACATAAATACCAATACTGAAAAGAAGAATGAATTTGAGAAAGGTTTCGAGGACCAAACCAAGTTTGACTGAAACATTAGAAACATGACAAAAAGGGACACAGGCAGACTTGGAAAGAATGTTTAATGGGAATAAATAAAACTTCACTTAGACCTAATTTTTTTTTTAAGCCCGAAAGCACTTACTGGCATTTTTGAGGATGCACTCATGTAGCAAACCTGCTTAAACTGATAAAACAGAGACTAGGGTTTTGTACACAGTCTGAAAAATAGATAATTGCTTCCTCCAATTAATTGGGGGAGACTGCTCCCGTACTGATTAGGTCTCCCACACAGCGAGAAGTGAAGGAAACCAAAGGAGTCTTGGTGACCAGATAGTAGAAAATGAAAAAGAAGTCAAGCAGGAAATTGAGAGGGGTTGTTCTGTAACATATAGAACTGAAGTTCAGTAACATTTTACTTTGTGCCAAGCCAAGATTGCACTCTTTAAAATAAACACAAGATAGCTTTAGCTATTAGTTTATTTTGTGTAACACTGTTCTGTTTTACAAAGTACCCTCAGAGACATAATCCATTTGACCTCCATAACTGCCAATGAGGTAAAGAGTTGAATTACCATTGGACAGATGAGGAAACTAAAGTCAAGGAAGAAAACAAAAATTATTGAAATCCCTTATTTTGGGGCACCAGCATGGCTCAGATGGTTAAGCATCTGCCTTCAGCCCAGGTCATGATCCCAGGGTCCTGGGATCAAGCCCCACATCGGGCTCTGTGCTCGGCGGGGAGCCTGATTCTCCCTCCCTCTACTGCTTGTGCTCTCTCACTCTCTCTGTCAAATAAATAAATAAAATCTTTAAAAAAAAAAAAAAGAAAAGAAATCCCTTATTTTTATGCTAGGACAATAACCACAAAAACAAGACCATCATTTATTGACCACCTGCTAGATGGCAGAAATGATGGTAAACACTTTAAATATAATATCTCATTTGATTCTAATCAGTATTTTGCAAGATATATATTATTAGTGCCACATGAGGAATATTGAGGATGAGACAGTTTAAATAACTTGTCCAAAGTCACATAGCTCATGAGTTATAGACTCAGAATGCAAGTCCATGTCTGTCTGAATGCAAATCCTATGCATTAAAAAGAAAAAGGTGAGCATATCATATTTTGCCAAATTAATGACTTCCTTACCCCACTATATTAAAATTGTGTATCTATGTATTTTATACTTATTTACATACATTATACATAAATACCCATATAAGCCTTGCCATAGGTGTATACATCTCAATTTTTTAGAAGTTTTATTTAATGTCTATATTAAAAAAAAATGGATGAATTGAGTTTTTTATTTTTATCATCCAAGGCCATTTGTGATTTGTTACATAAACTTATGCAAATAAGCTTATATTTGCAAATATATGCTTAAATTGTACAAGCTCTGAATTTCACACCAGGGAACCAGGCTAAACAAGTTCCATCATGCTCTAAAAAGTCTGATAAGTAATAAATAATTTGTTGAAGAAAATAAAGTCTAAAAAGGAGTATAACTTGATTTTGAACATTGCTGCATGACTAACAGTACCAATGTAGCTTTTACATTTATTTAAACATTTATAGAAAGTCTATGTCATACTAAGCATTGTGCTACAAAGATAAATAAGACTTAACCTTCTTCCTTGAAGACCTAAGGTTCAAGTGTATGAGAGTATATGTGTAAGCTGATGATTCCAAGTCAATGGAATAAATACAACGATAGAGCTGTCCGGGTGTCTTGGAAGCTTGGAGAAAAGTGACAAAACAGAATCAAGAAGTGTTGCTAGGGTGATACTTGAAGCAAAAATTTAAAGGACAAGTAAAAATGAACCACAAAGAAGAGAGAACGTAGCATTGTAGAAAGGGGCGAAACTTGGAAATTTTTTTACATCCTTCACACAACATCAAGGTTGTATGTGCATGAAAAGGAAGAACAATTCAGTTTAGAGAACAAGTTTTACTTCAAATGGGCTTGTTCTTTGTTTTATACTCAACTTCAGTCGAAACTACTCTCTTTCTATGCTATTATTATTCAATCCCCAGTCTGAAGAAGATTATCGCTCAATATTTTTCATTAATTATATTGAAGACAGAAAGTTATTTGCAGGCAAAAGAAAAAAAAAACAATAAAGAAAAAATACTAGATACTATAAAATAGAAATAGTAGACATTCTTTTCCATCCCTGAGGCTTTCCTGAAAGCATTTTGGTGACAAAAACCTGACTTCAGGGTGTCATCATTGATGAAATAAATTTAAATAGCTCGATTTCAGTTGAAATTTTAACCCCAAGTAATAATCATATGCAAATAAAGAGCTGCTTATCTCTGCTTAGTAAATTGGCAGAAAGTTGTATTAAACACTGAAAAGGAAAGTCCTTTGAATTATTTAGTCCCCAGCTGAGAGTATCTCAGATCTAAAACGCATCATTTTTATGTAGTACCAGTGTCTGTGCTCTTGGCTGTCTTCTTTAAATCTCTTGATAATTCCTTTTATTTGAAATAAACACTCTACTTTTCAAAATCACTAGATACCTAATATGATAAAAAAATTGAAGCAATTTTTGCTAAATCCCAGCAATGACTCACTTCATCCATCCATTTATCACTTCTGTCTGCTAAATTAAGAAAGCCATACCATGGCAGACATTGAAATTAAGACTCAGTTTTGAGGAAGAAAATACATCCTAGTCATAAAGACCCTGGATTCCTAATTTGGGGGGATAGTCCGAAATGCAAATACGCTTCCCTACTGCACCTATGAGTACATTAATACATGCTGATTCATGTCTTAATTTGGGATTTTGAAACTTCGGATTCCCATAATGAGAAAAAGTGATGATTCTAGAGGAACCTGGGTCTTGATCTCAGCTCCACAACTTATTATGTGATCTTAGGCAAATCATTATCCTCCCTGTGACTAGTTACTTTAGCTAAAAATGGGGATGTTAAGAGTACCTATATGATGATGTTCTTATGAAGTGCAAATGAGTAAATGTAAGTGATTAAAACTGTGGCAGATACATAGTAAACACAATGTGAACATTTTATATTATCATCATTATTATACATGGAAAATATAAGCCAAGTAAAAACAACACAACAACTGCAGTAACAAAGCCAGAAGTAGCTTTTGGCAGCATTGACTAAACAAGTGAGGCTCACCTTCAAAATGAGATTTGAGATGAGGGTGTGTCAAATAATTCCGTTATTAAAGAGGACAGAGTTATTTATAAGCAAAAACCAAAACCAAAACCAAAACCAAAAAATATCTGATAAAGAAAATAATTCCAGATTTGTCCCTTTGATGGAAAGTTGGTGCTTCTTTTAAAATTTATTAATGTCTTTAGTGTGGTAAAAAAGACTTAAATTTTTTTAAAGTACAAATGGAAGAGTATAGAATCAATTAAAATAAACACTGCTGACTTATTTTTATTACACATGGGTCTCCGTATTTTCCGCAGGAAAAAAGGATTAGCTATCTAATAAAAATTATGAATATTCTGACAAAAAAATATGAACTGAGGCCCAACTTTGCATCAGGATCCATCACCTAAGACTAGGTAATATGCAAAAAGGTGGGAAAAGAAAACAAACAAACAAACAAACAAAAAAACACAGTATAGAACACCATCTTTTATTGCCAAAGAATGAGTGCACCTCTTTCTTAAAGGTAGTTTGTGGGAGGTTCCTTAGAAATTAATCTATAACATTGATTATTTTATGATTTTCATCAAAAAAGGAAACAAAATAAGATTAGTCATACTGCCATAACATCTATTAATAGGTACTGAAAATATAAATTATCTTCATTCTTTCATCGTTTATATTTTAGCCATTCAGTAACTACAGAATCTTTTTTACATGCCAGGCCTTGGATTGAACTTTAGGAAACAAAACTGAGAAAAAGATGGTTTCTGCGCTCAAGAATTTTATGATCAAATGGGAGAGAAACATCTGTAAATTGATAATATTGGTATTGGCTCATTACTTTTGGATCACTACATTATAATTTTATCTCAACTGTATTAAACTCTGGTGTGTTTCAAGGTTTGTTCTTGTGGCATTTATCCTTAATAATTTATTTTTCAGATTTATTGAGGTATAGTTGAAATATAAAATGATAAAACATTTGAGGTGTACTACATGATGATTTGAGATTTGTATACACTGGGAAAGGATTCCTCCCATCCTCCCATCTAGTTAACATATCCTTTACCCCATATACATATATATGTATATATTCGAGAACATGTACGATTGATGTATATATATATATATATATATATATATATATATACACACACACAAGAACATTTCTGTTTCTATTCTTTTAGCAAATTTCAATTATATAGTAAGGTGTTAACTATAGTCACCATGTTATACATTAGATCCTAAGATCTTATTCATTTTATAGCTGAAAGTTTGTATCCTTTTACCAACCTCTCCCTATTTCCCCCACCCCTTGGCAACCATTTTTCTAACTTTTCTGCACTATTTCTATGAGTTCAACTTTTTCTTTTTTAATTTCCACATGTAAGTGATGCTGTGCAGAATATTTGTCTTTCTTGGTCTGGCTTGTTTCTCTTAGCATAATGCCCTCAAGTTTTACCCATGGTGTTGCAAATGGCAGGATGTCCTTTCTCATAGCTGAATAATATTACTATTTTTATATATATAGTAATATTATATTATATTATTATAATTATATAATATATATTATATAATATGTATTATATATAATATATAATATTATATAAATAATATATTAACTATTATATATATATAACTTTTTGTTGTCTTATTCTTATTTAATCCATTTATCTTCCTCTTTCCCACTGCCCAAGAGGAAGTTAGAGATGCCAAGATCAATAAGTCAATAGCAGTAGATAATACACATTGATTGGTATGGTGCTTTATCATTTACAGTGTGCTGCCACATACATTACCTCTCTGATCCTACCTGAGGTAGGAACTACTACCATCCTTATTTTACTGTTGAGAGAAGAGAGATCAAGAGGTTAAGTGACTTGCTCAAGGGCAGATAGCTGTAAAAACTAAAACCAAGTTATTTGATTCAAGATAAGGATTTAATTACAATAACTAAGATATAGGTACATTCTATAAACACAAAATATAGGATTGTACATCTATTAACAACTTAATTCCTCATAAAAAAAAAAAAATCCAATGACGTTTGTGCCACTTAGGTCCATGCTTTCATCTGAAGGATAAAATGAATTGTCTGTGGCCATACAGCCATTACTTATTAGAAGCAACTTAAATGTGGACAGTGCTCTTTACTGCCTGTTATATTTCTCTTCTGCCTCCATCTGATTCTCGTTGGTATTTATCATAAAAATCACACATTATTTTTATTTTTTTAAGATCTATTTATTTATTTGTTTGAGACAGAGAAAGTGGGGGGGGGGGGGGAGGAATCTATCCTGAGTGCAGAGCCCCACACAAAGCTCGATCTAACAACCCTGAGATCATGACCACAGCCAAAACCAAGAGTCAGGCGCTCAACTGACTGAGCCATCCAGATGCCCCAAAATCACACATGATTTTTTTAAAAGATAAACAAAACAAACCGTGAGAGACTCCGGACTCCGGGAAACAAACTGAGGGTTACAGCAGGGAGGGGGGTGGGGGGACGGGGTAACAGGGTGATGGGTATTAAGGAGGGCACGTGTTGTGATGAGCACTGGACGTTACACCCAGCTGTTGAATTGTTAAACATTACATCAGAAACTAATGATGGCTAATTGAACATAATAATAATAAAAAAAGAAGCCTCACCCCTCAAAACATAAAAAAACACAAAACAAAAAGTGGCTACTAATTTTTCATGCTTTGCTGTCAAACCAACAATGGATCCCCCTATCTTACCATGTGTATCCAATGTAGTTTACTGGGCAATTCAAATAAATCCTAAGCAAGAGAAAATAACTTTAGTAAATACGTTCTTATCAATTTGTCTTCCTCCTTAATTCTTTCCTATAATCCTACCATTTTCTTGACTTAGCATCTTAATCACTCCCTTCCAAGCCCTACATATCCTTACCCACCCAGCTACACTGCAACCATCCTCACTTATACTACCCCTTCTTACCCTCTTTAAATTTTGTTTAAACCATGTATATGTTCAACATAATTTGTCATCTGGTTTTATGCTCTAGCACTGCTCTCGTACTGTGTTAAATGAATAAATCCCTGAGTTTATATACCTCCTAGGATAGGGCAGATCTACTTCCTTAATGAAATAACATATTCACAGATGTTTCCATTTCAATAGAAAGGATCTTCAGTATCAAAACAACACTTACAGGAAATAAGCTTCCTTGACTTAAAGATAAAAACAGTTCAATTGTCCTGAAATTTAAAAGATCTTATGAAGTCAAAGTCAAGAAAAAAAGCCATCAGAGTTGACTCCATGTACCTTAACCTAAAACTAAGGATGGATGAGGGAAAATTTAACAACGCAATCTGATTGCTTGGCACATTTTCAATTAAAAAACTGAAATCAAATATCAGGACTGATTTTGCTGATTAAGTCACCCAAAGGCAAAGTAATTTGATCATTTAAATTTCAACTGTGTGGTATGCTCTATATATGACTCAAACACCATTTCCAAATGAATTATTTTTCCATTTTATGCTAACTCATCTTTGAATGTCAGTAGAAAGGGGGAAATATGAAACTTTACAGGGTTGAGGGCTCAAGAGGGAGTGCTTTGATCTGTATTTTCTATTTATGGATCATTCTCTGGATAGGTTGGCATTCATTCTGAAAATTCCTAACTTTTAACAATAAAATGCATCCAGAAATACAGACCTCTTAAATGGCATTAAACCATATAGACATTTTTCATATAAATATATTATTAATAATTTTACAATTCAGCCAAGCTACTCATTCTTATTTGTTTTCCTGATGTGTCTTTTTCTCCTTAATTACCTGTCTCCAAGATTTTTCCTTTTGTGTCTGTCTTTCCTTGTGTTCCCTTGAGGTCTCATAATTAGAGCTTGCAGTACCTCCTTACCAAACAGGAAACCAAGAAAATCTTGCTTGGTTTCAGGTTTTTGTAAAAAACCTGAAACCTAGAGCTGGGTTTATCAAAAGTTTTCTTAAGGTAGACAAGTATTTCAGCAAATTTTGTGTAAATCTGGGATGAATTCAAAGTCAGCCCGAGCCAATTAGTTTTTTGGCAGGGAAAATTGTAACATATGACGGCTGTGTCTGGGCTAGATGGCTTTATATAAAAATGGGTGACTTTGGATGGATCTGGCTTTGCACGTGTTGGCTCTTTCCACCTACAGGGACAAAATGTGATGCAGAACTTGTGGAATTCTGTCCTCTCAGGTACCTTGCAGACACATTTGTCTGCCGCCATCTTATTTCCCAGGCAGAACCTTTCTTTCTTCAACACTAAACATTTCCTCCCATTTGTTTTAATACTGGAATTTATTTTCCTTTGAAAACAGTGAGGATCACCTAGTAATGTACACAGGGACTGGTCACAAAAGGGAATGAGTCTCAAACTATAAGAGTCATGTGGGCAGGGATTTCGGTTCTATTTACACCTCTTAAAACAGTGCCTCGTATGTAGTAGGTGATCCATAAATATTTGTAAAATGAACAAATAAGGACTCATGCCTTTAAAGAAACAACACAGCAATAGGATGAAGGGGAAAAGAAATTCCCCAGTATCTCTTCAAATTCCTTACGCTTCCTGCTATTAAAAGTACTTTTACTTCTTCCTCAAATTTTCAGTTTACCAGATAATTCAGGATTACCCAAAGAAGTCTATGCTTTACCCGTATATTTTGCTTAAATATATAATGTTTTTGCTTAAATATATTATAGCGGTATTGGTGGGCACATAAGAGCAGAAGCAGTCCTTGGGGTAATCACATGGTTCTCTCTAAGGAAAATAACTGCCAGCACTTATAATATGTTTTTCTTTTTGTCTCTTTCACAAAAGTGAAAGAGACTAAAGAAACTCTTATGTTATATATGAGCAATGTAAGTTTCGAGAAAGGACACGATTACCCAAAATCTTACTCAAAGTTTTTGATTAGGGGAAAAACTGGCATGTGGCTAGGTCACTTGGCTTTAAGTGTTATTTTCACTGTAATATGGGTGAAATTTTTCTTTCCCTCACTTTCTTTCCTGCACACAGAATGCCTCACAAAATACTGGAGTTTATTTTATCACTCGAGTGAATTTGAAAAGAACTACACCATAGATGTAGGAACTCATAAAAACAAAACAAAAGCACTTCCCTTCACAAAATTATGATTCCTCTTCTTTCTTGCAAATATGTGCCCTCCCTCCAGAACTTTCAGTTATCCTATATTTATCTAAGCACCATTCAAAAAACCGTATATTTATATGGTTTATCATTACTCTCAGTTTTGGTTTTGCCCAGAGTTAGAAAAACAAGATTCTCAGATTCACCATATCTTTCCAGGGCTCACATACACGCATCTTGAAATATCCAGAGCTTAAACAGTAACTCCTGAAATTTATCTAAGTAAGGATCCCAGGTCTTTACTGTAAAGATAGTGAGTCATCATATTTGGTTTCTTTTCCTATCAGGAAAAGATAGTCTCTGTTCTTACACAGTGTCCCTGCTCCATATTTAACTCATTTTGTTTTGTAAGTCCTTGACCCAAGTGTCAAGCATGTCAACTTGGTGCAATTTGAATGTCACTCTATTGACCAGATAGCTGAGGCTACTCAATAATTAATGGTACACTTCTATTTTGGCACCCAGCATAGGCCTCAGAAATAGAACATGAGAGAAAAAATAAAACCGGTCACTGGAAAATCAGGATAAAAACAGAGGAGTCAATGATTTAGAACCATGAAATTAATCAAAAGAATTCTTCATAGCACCTAATATTTCCACTTTTATATTCTGAAGAGTCAGACATTAACAGACCCCACCCACCACCCCAGGATCCCTACATATATATTCACCTAATTATTCACCATGATTTTTATACAGCAAGTACTTAGATAATGTATTTGCTTAGTCCATGAAGTTATATATGTATTCATGAAAGTGTTAATAATCATTAAATATGTACTTGCACAATATTTACAGTATCTTGGGTAGTGAGGGTACAACTGAGAACAAGATAGACTCAGGCCCTACAATGTAGGACTTAGATTTTTAATCCTGTTATCTTTCTCCTCTTCTTCTGGAACTCCAATTTCCTATATGTCAAACCACTTAGTATTGAATACATATCTCTAAGGCTCTGTTCATTTTACCTCAAGGCAGTAAGACACTGGCTTTTTGCCTTCAGAAGCTTCTGTAGGCTTGAGCATTCACACAAGCAAAGACCTTCAGAATAGCAAATCTCATCTGTCACATTTCATCTTTCAAAGGTAACGTCCTCTGCAATTTTGACCTGGTATTAGTCATTATCTGTTGCCTTCAAGTTGTTTAGTAGATATAGATATGCATATATAGAGATATACATAGAGATATATAGATATTATAAACATATACACACAAATACATCATTTCCAGGTTTTATAAATCTTATCTCTGGGAGGATTATTCTAATCAAATTGCTTCACCATTACTTAAAGTAGTAATCACAAAACATTCCACCATTTTTTAAAAATCAAGAAACAAGTCTTATTCAACTTGGTATTCCCAGGGCCAAAGTTGTTTCCTGCCTTATATTAGCTGATCAATAAATGTATGTGGATTGAATATTTTATTTTGACTTCTAGGCTTATAGTTATCTATACAAATTTGTAATAAGCCATTTATAAATAATTACACATGAATTGTTTCACATGAACAAGATTTTCAGGAAGAAATGACAAGAGAAATAGCACTGTGTTTGATTCTCAGAAAAGCAGACAGGATTTGGGTCTCTAAAGGTACCTAGTAACTTGGAAGGCACGTGTTTCAGAGCAGCAAATTTCCTATGGTGCATCTATCTAAGCAAAGAAGAGAAGGAAAGGGAAGGGAAGAGAAGGGAAGGCAAGGCAAGGCAAGGGAAAGCAAGGCAAGGGAAGAAAAAGAAAAGAAAAGAAGTGAAGAAAAGAGAAAAAAGAAAAAAAAGAAAAGGAAAGGAAAAGCTCTTTTCTATTAAGATTCCGTTATTTGTCAGAGGTAACAATGTATTAAAATCAGATGACCTTCGAAACAGCATGCTGAGTCTCTTCATCCTGTCCATAACCATACACAATCAACCGAGCCTTTAAAAAAATTTCAGTCATACCCTTTGGCTAATCAATAGATTCTCCATTATGGTCAGGTCTATCTATGCTAAAATGATAATCTCAGTGTTAATCCAAGTCATAGTCACTTGGAGTTGGGAAAAACACACACACAAACTCAACAACACGGCTTGACATGGTGCTTTTCTCTTAATGGACTGAGAATATTTGTTGTTCATGAGTAATAGCATAACTTCTTGCTATAATACACAAGAACAATCTAGTTTTCTTATTGGAAAGGTGTTATTTATCAATAACTTTCTCAACATGATCTATGGAAAAATAAAATATTAGACATTAGGGCCACCAGTGTAAGGTTTTTGTTTTGGATGCACTGTTAAGAAAACAATCAGTTTTATCATCAGGAAAGACTTTATTCTATTTCTATGGAGAAAAATAACCTCCCACCTGCTGTTAAACACGCTTAATTGAAGAGATCCGGATTGTACTGCTTATACTTGTGGCATATCACTTGAACTTTTGACTAAGTATCATTCTTCTAAGGTTATCACAGAATCCTAGCTCATCATGAGAACAGAGGTGCTAATCAAGAGGAATTACTTAGTAATTATATTTTTATTTAGAATTCTAAACATGAGCATTGCTATTTTTGGAAGCACCCCAATCATAATTTCTCCATATGTATTTATCAAAAAAGGTTCAATTAACCCTTTGTTATCTGAGCAAACCTAGATTTGTTGCCGCTCTTGAGGCACTGTTTGATGGGTAAACATGTTTTAGAACAAAGTGTTCAAAGTTATAATTATTAATTATAATTGATACACACACACAGACATGCACATTCATACACATGCTGTTGGTTCTGTTTCTCTGGAGAACCCTGAAACCCTGAGATGACAGATAGATAGATAGATAGATAGATAGATAGATAGATAGATAGGATTGGCCCATGTGATTATGGAGGCTAACAAGTCCCAAGATTTGCATTTGGCAAGGTGGAGACCCAGAAGACTTGGTGGTATAGTCCTGTCTAAGTCCAAAGGCCTGAGAACATAGAAGGCCAATGGTGTAGATCTGGTCCAGAGGCCAGTAGACTTAAGACCCAGGAAGAGTCAGTGTTTCAATTCAAGTCTAAAAGCAGGAAAAAAATTTATGTCCCAGCCTGAAAATAGTCAAGCAGGAGGAATTCCCTACTACTCACAGAAGGGTCAGCCTTTTTGTTCTATCCATGCCTTCAGCTGATTGTTTGGGGACCATCCACATTTAAATGAGCAATCTGCTTTACTCAGTCCACTGATTCAAATTTTAATTTCATCTGGAAATACCTTCACAGACATACTCAGAAAAATATTTGATCAAATGTCTGGGCACCTTGTGGCCCAGTCAGATTGACACATAAAATTAACCATCACATTAAGTGAAAGTGAAATGGCTAACTTATTTCAGCAATTTCTGTCCATTATTCATGTGTTGAAGAAAAAAACCAAAACATGAGATTCAGTTCTAACTCTGATAACCAGATAAGGAAATTATTTTAATAATTCATGTAATATGTTTTTTCTCAAGCATAAAAATTAAGCTTCAGTTTATGCCTGATGCACACAATTTATTCTTCTTTGTTTCCAAGATGATATCATGCTGCCCCTTTCTGGCACATATTTTTCCTACCTGCCAGTGTGCCAAAAAGAAAATAATCTTCAAAAAGCTGTACAGAAAAATACTTTGGGGACATACAAGTGACATTAACGAACACTATCATGAAAATGCTATAATAGTTTTTTTTTTCACAGAAGGGTTTTCAACAAAAGTTTTAATTTTTTAAATATGTAATTTTTATTGTTATATCTCAACTGAGAAGCAACAATCATGGTCAAATTGGTTAGTTAAAAAAACAACTCCAACTACCAATCAGAACTGCTGGGTTATAGTTCCCATTTAAATATTTCACTAGCTATATAAGCATGGGTGTGGAATACAATTTCTCTGATCCTCAGTTTCTAGAACAATAAAATAAGGAGATCAAATGATAAAAATGGAAAGTCTGCAAACTTCTTGATAGCTCCTTGAATATAATTTTCTCTCAATTCAGTTCAACAGGCATGTATTCTTGCCTATGAACCAAATATGAAACCCTGTGCTAGGCACCTGTGGGGATACAAAGATTAATAACACATAATTCTGTTACCTCAAGGAATTCACTGCCTAGAGGGAAAGAGAAAAATGAATCCTCAGCTTCCTTATTGTTTGAAGGACCATACTAAATATTTTAACTAAGTCTCAAAGCCAAAGCCATAAAATGACAGAGATGAGAATAATCATTCTCAACCAAGGTAACAGAAGACATGGCATTTTATGTGAGCAGAAATTCAATATATTATGCAACCCACTGTACTAAACTTTATTTTTGTTTCAGTACTTAGAATGAAATAAAATGTTATATTGCATAACTTAAACACAATATGGAGCTGATCTCGGGGGAACTGGAGTATGTTGTAGAGGTACATAGCACCAAAATGCATTTCCTTCTCTTCCTGGTCACACAACCAGTCCACATTCCTCAGCTTTTCCTTCAATTAGTTGGGTAACTGAGTTCCAATGGAATACAGGTAAAGGGAAATACACCCTTTCAAGGCCCAGACCCCAAACACCATGTCTGCAACAGTACTCATTCTTTTCTCTCTTTTGTTAGCCAGATTCAAGAAATCCACTGGTGACTCTGAGGTAATGAAGAAGTGAGAAGATACTCAAAGAAAAAGCCAATGTTCCGAATGACTGTGTGGACAAGAACCCTTTCCTTGGCAACACACATTGGATTGTGACGTGAGCATAAAATAAATCTTAAATTACTGCAATTTTTGGAGTGTAAAAGCACTTAGCCTACTTGGGCTCATAGAGAAATTGGTACCTTGACATGTAATAATTTCGTAACAAAACAGATTATGTGGTATGGGTTTAGCAATGGGGTGGTGGTAGGAATAAAGTTCATTTCAGAGGCAAGACACCCAGCAGCCCATATTATACAATAGCAATATGGCAACAGGGAATTAGACTAGGAAAACTGACAGAATTCAAGGAAAAAACAGAGAAACCTACAATCACAGTTAGAGATCTTAACATCCTGCTTTCAGTAATTTAAAAAACAAATGGACAAAAATCAAAATAATATAAAATATCTAAATACTTTCAACCAACCCGACATAACTGAGATTTATAAAACATTACACACAAAACACTGAAGAATAGGCTACTGGCCCTTGAGCAACACGGGTTTGCACTGTGTGGGTCCACTTATATGTGGAATTTTTAAACAGATACAGTATAGTACGCTATCCTCATGATTTTCTTTATAAAACTTTCTTTTCTCTAGCTTGCTTTATTGTAAGAATGTGGCATAAAGTACATATACAAAATATGTGTTAATCATCTTTTATTTATTGGTAAGTCTTCCAGTCATCAGTAAGTAGGCTATTAGCAGTTAAGTTTTTGGAGAGTCAAAAATTAAACCTAGATTTTCAAAGGTAAAGGGTTTCAAAGGTGAAGATTTTCAAAGGCTGTCAGCCTAACCTGTGTTGTTCAAGGTCAGCTGTACATTATTTTCAACCAAATCAAAATGTTCACCAAGACCATATTGAGGCCACAGAGCAACACCCAAAAAAACTTCCAAAGAATTAAAATCATCTAGAATATATTCTCTAATCACATTAATTAAAATTAAGTAAAAAGAAAAACATAAAATATCTAGAAAATCCCCAAATATTTAGAAGTCAAGCAATGCCTTTCTAAATACTCACAGGTCGAATAAGAAATGAGGAGGGAAATTAGAAAATATTTCACCTTGAATCACAACGAAAACACAATGTGTCAAAATTTTAGGAATGCAGCTAAAGTCCTTACAGGAAAATGTTTGCTTTTTTTGCTATTTTAATTCCAGTACAGAGAACATGCAGTGTTATATTAGTTTCTGCTGTACAATCCAGTGATTCAACAATTCTATACATTATTCAGGTCTCATCACGTAAGTGTACTTTTAATCCCCTTCTCCTATTTCACTTAATTTTTGCATTTAAATGCTTATATTAGAAAAGAGAAATGTTTAAGATTAATTATCAAAATGTCTAGCTCAAGAAGAAAAAGGCAACCTTGACAAAAAGAAAATATAAGAAGGAAATAATAAAGATAATGACAGATTCATACTAGTTGGTTCTCAAAAAAAAGATCAATGAAACTGATAAACCTCGAGAAACACTGATCAAGAGAAAAAAAGAAAAATCATGAATTATCAATATGAAGAATGAATTACAGATTATAAACACAGACCCTACAGACATTTAATGGAAAATAAGGAGATAATATGACTTTATGACAGTCTAAGAGGAAATTAGATAAAATGGAAACATTTCTTAAAAAAAATTCAATTTACCAAAACTGACACAAAAACAAATAAAAAATGTGAACAGCCATCATACTGTTTTTAAAAAAGACTTTGTAATTTAAAATTTTCCACAAAAGAATGTCCATGTTCAGATGGATTTACTTGGGAGTGCTGTCAAATATTTCAAGAACTACTAACCTTAGACTAAACTTTTCAGGCAATACAGGAAGGAACATTCCTCAGCTCATTTTATGAGACCAGTATAACCCTGATACCAAAACCTAACAAAAATATTAAGAAAACAAAATTACAGACCACTATCCCTCATAAGCATAAACATAGAAATTGTCACCAAAATATGAGGATACTGGATCCAGTATTATAGAAAAATAATAAACATTATTGTCAAATGTATTAGTCAAAGTTCTCCAGAGAACCAATATTATAATTGTGTGTGTGTGTGTGTGTGCATGTATGGCATTAAAGGAAACTCTTCTTGAAATAACTTGTTTTCAGGAAGAGTTCATAATGGAAACTATAATATACAGAACTGAATAAAAATAAAATCACTAAATGTCTGACTTGTGGGATGTAACTAAACCAATAATAAAGGGAAACACATAGCATTAAATGCATACATTAAGAAAAGAGGAAAGCTGAAAATCGATAAGCTAAGCATCCTACTCAAGAAGGTAGAAAAATCTCAACAGGAATATTATATAAAAGATCTATAGAAGAAAAACATGAGAAGTTTTATAAACTAACAAGAACCAATTAGAAACCACAATATTTTAAAATGCTATTCAAATAGCAAGAAAAGTAAAACATACCTATAATTGAGAAATTACTAATATGTAAATTTTATGGAAGAACAAAAGAAAAAGGCAATTGCCTTACCATATAGATCATGTAAGACACATATTATTTTAAAGTATATATATTGAAATTTAAGTACCCAATGTGCCACTTTTCTGATAGCTGTCTAGTTTAGTGAGCTGAAAGCAATGAAAATTTAAGCTTAAGTATTTTATCCCCCTGAAAGTCACCTCTGAATCCCAAAATGAACTAAGTGGTTCTCTCTGTTTAAACAGCACCTTTGCCTACTTTCACCTCCACAGCTGTCCCATTCTTTTGAATGTATGTGTTTATGTATTTACCTTCCCCATGGGACCACGTGTTCTCTAAAGTGAAACACTATGTCATATCCATCTTGATACATTCAGTATCTACCACTGTGCCTCCATTATGGAAAGTACTCAGTAAATGTCCACTTGTTGAGGATGTTACAAATTGTAGATGTCATAAATTCTGATGAAAAGAACAACGGTCAAGGAGTTCAAGAAGCTGTGTTCTGATCCCAAATCTGTCATTAAGTACCTGGGTGATTTTAAGATATTTGTATTTCTTTGAGCCTCAGTATCTTTATTCGTAATGGGGAGGTAAATATTCCTGACTTACCAACTTCAAATGACACTTAAAACAAATAGTAAGTATAGAAGCAACTGAGATATTACAAATCATTATGTAGATACGATAGATCATAACAACTGACCAGCTTCCAACAGTTTATGATTTATGTGGCCAAACAACAAGAAAGCATAGATAATACCCCCAAAGTACTAGTTAGTTTAAACTTTTCTCAACTGCACTTGAGAAACAGATCATATTTTGTAAAGGAAGAGTTCGCCAATAATGTGTGGTCTTCCCACAGGTTCTTCTTATAGTGCGCTATTGACATATCTTCATGTCAAGGTTCCCTTAAACTTGGGCAGACTTTTATAACTGCATTAACCAATAGGATGTGAGAGCAGTGACCCTGTATGACTTCCATAGTTATAAAAATCAGTATCTCTCTTGAGACACTTGCCCTTGAAATCCAGCCACCTTGTTGGGAGAAAGCTGAAGCCATATGTTCAGCCTAGCCAACTTCTCGGCCAAAAGCCAGCATCGACTGCTGGACAGGTAAGTAAATAAGCCCTCAGCTGATTCCAGTCTTCAGTCTTCAAATATTCCTCCTGTGGCCAGACACGGTGGAATAAAGATATCCCTAGTGCACGCTATCTGAAAAACTGACCCCCAGGAAGTGTGAAAGATAATATTAAGATTCACTATTTTTTTAAGCCACTTGGTTTTGGGGTAATTACATAATAATATATCACTAACAGAACTTGATTTCCACAAATACTTCTAAACACGTCATAAGATACAGTAGCTTCTGCTTCCTCCCCTGTTGGTGTGTGACATATCTTTAGCAGGACTCGGAAGGCAGAGCTGACATATTTTAATAGCGAAGATACCTAAGATAGGAACCGTAATTTCTAAAGAGGCTTGCTGTTGGAGTTTCTGACTCGGGTGAGAATGGGACAGAGAAGGACAAGCTAATGAGAAACTTTAGGAAAATACCAAGCCAGTAATACATCTTCAAGCCAGCCTTCCCATGGCAACTTTTTGTTCGAGCGCAGACATGAAATATTTAGGATTGCTACAACTCCGCTAGGAAGACTTTTATCCCTGCAAAAGAGTTTGTAGCCAGGAGCTGCCTGCCGGCACCGCATACAGGACCGCACCATTTGTTCAATGCCAGAGTTTACTCTTTGAATGACTGACGTACTCCAACCCATCTCCAAAGGCTCCTTTGCCTTTTTGACTGACACCTCCCAGGAAAGAGGGGTTGTAATTGTCTCTTCTCTAGGGACTGGAGGCTGTTGGAGGGTATTGCTTTGGAGTGCCAGAGACCTTATGCTCGGCAAGCGTCACAGGCTCCGTGGGAGAAACATTTCAACTCAGTGGGAAAGACAAAGGCAAGCGATAGAAAGAAATTCATGGGGCTGATGTGTTTCTGTCCAGTCTTCCCTTGTTGTCATTTCATTTCACCCTGTTACAGGGACCTGTTTAAAATCTGTCATTACAGATTTTACCACACATTCATTAACAAAAAAAAAAAAAAAAAATCTGGGTATGTTCTTGTCCCACCCACATTCCCCTCAGAGAATATCAAAATGGGAAATCAGCAATGTCACATTCTGCCCAAACACAAGCGTTGCTGCTGACGAGAAACCCAGGCACTCCTCATTTCCGGGGAGGTAGAGATGGAGGCACGCAGAGTGTGTGACAGAGTTCGAGATGGCCTGAGGTAAAAGAGGTTGTCAACTTGAGTGGTTTTCTCGGATAAGCCAAAAAGTGCCTAAAAGGCAGGAAAACTGGAGATTCTGTTTAATGGTAGTACAGATTTTCATAGAGTGAAACATTATATATGTGAATGGGTTTGACCTAGTCATGACTGGGGTAGACAATATTATAGGTCAATGATTCCCGAACTTTCTACAAGAATTATTATCATCATCATCATTATTATATTAATTATATGGGATATATACATTGGGAGTCTATTCTATAATTCCATTCAAAAACATGCAACCTTGATATTTTTGCAGTCTGATGGCTATATATATATACATATATATATATTTTAAGATTTTATTTATTTATTTGACAGAGAGAGCAAGGGAGAGAGCACAGCACAGGGAGCAGGAGAGACAGAGGGAGAGGCAGGCTCCCTGCCGAGCAGGGAGCCCGATGCGGGGCTGGATCCCAGAACCCTGGGATCATGACCTGTACCAAAGAAGACAGACACTTAACCATCTGAGCCACCCAGGCGCCCCTGGTGGCTATATTATTATGGGGTAAATATACGGTGTATATTAGGCATTTTGAAATACTGAGGTGAGGTTGTACGTACCTACTCCTATTTCCATGGACTCTGAAGATTGTGAAAAAAAATACAAGTAAAAAGCAATCAATCTAGAAGAGTCCAGGGTGATGTCCCTCCTGCATAGACAGAAAAACTTCAAAGTTCCAACAAGTTAAGAAGTCCCTTGGCTGAATCCTCTCTAGTAAACTGAAAATATGAAAATATCAAAGCTTCTTGAGGAAGCCAGTTGACACAGCAAAATTCTTGTAGGAAACAAACACTAGAAATGGGGGCACGGAATACTTGTGTTTAGGAAAACCCCACTAATACAGTTGCTAGAAACACATTCTGTGACAGAAGGCCTGTGTTCGAATCTCAGCAGTGCCATTTCTTAACTGTATGCTCTTGGACAAGTTATATAACCTTAGTTTCTTGTCTGTAAAATGGGGATCACAGTAATTGCCTGCACCCAGTAATGTAGGGAAACTTTAAAATGTGAAGTCCTTGGAACAGTGACACATAGTAAGAAATGAATACATGCTAACTCTCTCTGAGCGGTAGTTCTGTAAAACACCTTCCCATATGGAAACTCATGTTTTACCAAACTCCTGTTTGACAAAATTGTAAAAACCAGAAAAGCATTGTTCTAGGTCACGGAGTAAGAGGTACAGCTAAGATTCAAACCTAGGCAGGCTGGCCGCAGAAGTTACATCTGGAAAGTGCAAAACATCCCTATGTGATTTCACTTGGCTCGAACCTGTATAAATCAATACTGTAAAGTAGTCTTTCTACAGTGAGGAAACAGAAGCCCAAAGGGATGTGTAATTACATAGCCACAGAGCAACATTAAGGATGAAACAAGCCTTCCCACCAAGGTTTTTTGTTTTTTTATTTTTGTTGGTTTTTTTTTTTACCCTGTTCTCTTTCCAGTCTCTCTTCCTAAGGCATATTTATTTATGCTAAAAATTGTCACCCTAGCATAATTAATAAAATATTAATAAAATAAATATTTATTTATGCTAAAAATTCTTCACTCATGTTGCTCTTGCTTTTTTTTTTCTCACTACCTTACCCACCAAGCAATCTCAGCCACCCTGAATGCCACCTAGTCTGAGGACTTTTCCCTTAGAAAAGTCGCTCTACTTGTCATTAATCTCCCACTTTTCTAATCTTCCACCATACCCACTGTCTACGGCCCTGTTACTCAAAGTATGCTCCACAGACCAGCAACACAGCATCACCTGGGAGCTCGTTAGAAAAAGCAGGATGTCAGGTCCCCCCCTCCCCCCGACCCCCTGAACACAGTCTACATTTTAAGTAGATTCCCAGGTGACAGGGGCATTTCAGCATTTGAGACGGGTCTCCCAGCAACAGCATAATTGGCATTTTGTCCTGGATGTTTCTTTATATTAAGGCAGTGGTCCTGTGCATTATAGAATGTCTAGCGATATCCCTGGTCCCTATCCACTAGATGCCAGTAGTGTACCCTCTCACCCCACCCCTCTCCCGGCCCTCCTCTACCCCCTTCTCCCTACCATCTTGATCAAAAATGACTCCAGGTATTGTCAAATATCCCCTGTAGGGGGTACAAATCAACCCCAGTTGAGAACCGCCGGTCTACGCGGAAAAATTTTCTCCTCAGTCATAGGGCTGCCCATATTCTTCACTGTAGTTTTAGGGTAGTAATTTTACGTCCTCAGTACTTGACTATAAAAGCCACATCTCCTTCCTCCATATCCCTTGTATTGGCTATCTTAGTGACTGCCTATAGCAGTAAGCATCCTTATACTGTTCCCTTCTCCCCTATTCCACCCACTCTTGATCTGTAATATCAATCCCCAAATAACCTAACTGCATAAGTCTTTGTTTCAAGCTCTGCTTTCAGGTCACCCAAGCTGAGCCTATCCTATAAAATCTAGAAGAATGTGGGTACCATACTCAATAAATATGTGTCAATTGAGTTATAAGGTAAAATATCATTAACTCTAAAACAGTCCATGCCCGTGAGGGGAGGAGTGGTAGTATATTAGATGTATCCATCTCTCCATTAACCATGAAAATAGCATGTGAGTTGCTCAATAAATAATTATTAACTAAATTAATATAACATCTTTTCAATTGTATCTCCTTCTGTTGAAATAATACCTTTGTTCCCATTGCTACTTCAACTTTATAACCCCATAGTTAGGAAAGAATAATGTTTGAAGTATTTTCTTTGAAATCAACATCGTTAATTACTTCCTAGCTGTAAGCTGCAAAACAGCAAGGGAGGGTACGAGAAATTTCTAAGTTGGGCACAAGAAGGAAATTTCGTCTGGTATTTTCCAAGCCATCATTTTTACTACTGTTTTGCTTTTAAGGGAAGATTGAAGGAGGGCTAACTTCTGAATTAATTTTCCTCTGAATAAAGTTTCCAAGTGCAAAAATACAAGTGTTCCCTGATGTTTCTGGAGTTCATCCTGAGATTTGTCTTGATGTGTTTGTCTACATTGATCACAATTGTTTTTCTGTTTTAATTATTACAATTCTTATAATGGAAAGTGGCAAAGCCCCTTATAGTTTGCTTTTACAGTATTCAAATGATTAACATCAAAAAAAGAACAGCAAGAAAAGAAAGTATAGTGCAATGCCACTTGTTGGTTTAAAAAAAAGGTGCATTGTAAATAAAGTGTGTAGATATCATGTCATAAGTATACATTTGTTATGTTAATTTCTTTAGCAACAAAATCATGACAAATATTTTCTTAAATTTTGTTTGTTATAGCTCTCCAACAAGGACTTTCAGCTAACTATTTGGGATAAACATAAAAAGAGTTTCAAAATGACATTTCTATTATTGAGTAATAATGTTCATTGGGATTATTGTTCTTACGTTACCTTAAAAGATTTGCAGGAGGAGAGGGGTCTTGGGAGAGGTATTTATCACAAACTACCTGAATTCTAGCTACCAACGTAATGTTGGTACAAGATGGTGACGCAGATGACAAACATTGATTCCATTTAAAAGGATGGCTTCAGCCATTTCCCCCACTGCATTTTATCCACAGAAGCATTCTGTCACAGCTGTCAAGTTTTCCCCACCTTAGCAAGTAACTGATCACAGTGATTTGTAAAAACTGACTTTAAGCCCTTGCTCAGTGGGGCTGTATCTCAGGAGAGGTTCTTGGGAGATGCAAGGTTAAACTGATGGATCACTTGAACTACATGATGGTGCTCAATATCATTATTAGCATCCCAAGGACAGAAAAGGAGCCTGGAAAGTAAGAAGGCAGAATCTGCCATCAATTGAAGATCAGGCCAAGAAGAGGTGTAGGGCCTCAGAAAGAATGCAAATCTGGGTAACGGGGCAAAAAGGTCCAATAAGAAAAGCAGGCTCAAGTAAGTCTCAGTAGGAGTGGTTTACACCTGCAATCCATGATGTTTGTCCATAATCTGGTTATAGATTAATGGGGATGTTTCATCAACCTCTGGTTAAAATTTTTTAATAAATAAATAAGACCCACATCTGGAGTTTTTCATAGGTATAAATTTACTCAACGCAAAAGACTGTCCTTTATTATGCTATGATTATATCTTTCTCTCGCTTTTTTGGTTAGCTACATTAGTTTCAGTTGGTAATACGCTACTATTCTCTCCTCTCTGTTATAACTAATCTGAAATTTCTGTGCCTCCAGATGAGAAAGTTTTATTGTACATTCTCATCACGGTTCTTGCAGTCATTCAGAGAAAGAAAAAAAAGGTTGACGACTATGTGCCAGCCCTCAAATTTTTTAAAATTTTGTTAATACATGAAATCTCAAAATGTGGGAAGCATACTTTTAAAAAATGTTAGTCAAGTCACAACTTTAATTCTACTCTTGAATTCAGATGGACCCTATACCTTCACACAATACCTTCTAGCTCTTTCTTCCTTTTTTACTTTCCCAACTATTTCTCGAACATTCCCTAAAGACAAAAAGAAGTACAAAGGTCAGGGACAGAAAAGACTGTGAAATGTGACAAGGAGCCAATCCATTGCTATGGACATTTCTATCTCGAGTCTCTATTATTTGTACATGTTAATGAACTTTCCTGGATCAGGAAATAAGCATCCTGGTGGAGAATTCAATGAAGATGTGAGCTCATTAAGTAACAGAGGTCTGAAGAGCAAATAAAAAGGCAAGAATAATGAGAAAGCAGTAGGAAGAAAGAGAACATAGGAGAATGGTACTGCTTAAATCAATAGATTCTCAGCTTAAGTACTTACTCCTTTCAGCTCTAACTAACACATCCAAAATAGATGCAGGTTAAAGGGGAAAGTTTTCCACATTTTCCACATTCCACCTTTTCCACAATGTGCCTACTTCCCTTTCATGGAACTGGCAGCCTAAATTAAAGCCTACTGTGGTAAGGACACCTGGCTAAAGGTTCTAGAACCACAGTGTAAATGGTATTGCATTTGTGTATTGGCAGCCAGCATTTCTCTTCTCCCTGGCATTCTCTTTCTGTAAACTGACTCTATTCTTTAACAGGGGTGAGCGGGGGTGGAGGGGTGGGTGGGGGGGGAATGTTGCTACTCTTCTGTATTTATTTTTTTTTATTACCATTGGGTGCTGAATATTTGTATGTTCATGACAAGACCCTAACATTACTGGAGAACCAAATATGGACCAAGCAGAGCTTGAAGGAACTTTGAAAGTTATCCTTATTTTAAATATAAGGAAATAAAATCTAAGAAATGTCATTAAAATTTAAACTATGTGCAGAACACAGCAAGGATTTAATTAAATGAGGAAATTCCTGAAAATGATCACTTAAATAAAACAGGCCTGGGAACACCCCATACTATACAGAGTACTGGAATCTGATGTGTTCGCCCGAGTAACCAGATTTTTACTACTATTACCATTTGAGCGTGCTTGCTTTCACTCTCTTTCTTGTTTGGAGGTCCACTCAATCTAAATGATGATCTACAACAATACATAGAAGGTCCTATTACTCTAACATTATAAAAACATCAAAAAGAAAGGGAATGCATGAAATAATACTCTGGAGAGAGAACAATAGGCCTGGTTACCATTGCTAGTTTTAGAAAAGTAATATGTAACAAGTTAAAAATTGAATACAATATAGTTTTCACATCGACTTCTATTTTAGTTAGGAACTGCTTCAGTTGATATAATAGCCCCAAAACAATACTGGCTTAAAGAAGACAGAAGTTTGTTTCTCCCTCATATAAAAGACAAGTGGGTAGACTTCTATCTTATTGCTCTGCCATCCTTAAGACCTGGCTTCACCTTGAGGTCCAACATGGCTACACCAGCTCCAATTCTCACCTTTTCATTCTCGTCTGGAAAGCAAAGTCAAGCCCCTTCCTTTTCAAGCACAACAGGAAATTTGCACATATTACTGCCAATAACAACCCACTAGCCAGACTTTAATTTTTTTTAATATTTATTTATTCAGGGGGCGCCTGGGTGGCTCAGTGGGTTAAAGCCTCTGCCTTCGGCTCAGGTCATGATCTCAGGGTCCTGGGATCGAGCCCTGTATCTGGCTCTCTGCTCGGTGGGGAGCCTGCTTCCCCCTTTCTCTCTGCCTGCCTCTCTGCCTACTTGTGATCTCTCTCTCTGCCAAGTAAAAGAAATAAAAAATAAAAAATCTTTAAAAAAAAGATTTATTCATTATTTTAGAGAGAGAAAGAGAGAAAGAAAGCGGGAGCGGGGAGAGAAAGGGGCAGAGGGAGAGGGAGAGAGAGAGAATCTTAAGCAAACTCCCTGCTGAGCAGAGAGCCCCATGTGGGTCTCAATCTCACAACCCTGAGATCATGACCTGAGATGAAACCAAGAGTCAGACATTCAACCGACTGAGCCACCCAGGTGCCCCTCACCTTCCACTGGCTAGACTTTACTCACATGGTCACACAAAACTTCCAAGAAGGCTGGGAAATACTATCTTTAATCAGGTGACTGTGCCTAACTAATATCCTATTATTAAGAAAGACTGGATGTTCTGCTGCAAGTGTCAATTCTGACACATTGCGAAAAAATGGTGAAAACCCTTAGCTGGTATTGCTAAGAGAATTGTTTCCAGTTTGATCCAATTGAATTCTGTTGGGCCATTGTTTTAAGAGTTGTGCATCCCTCCCTAAGGTTTCTTCATTTCTTGGTTGCATCAAATACTCTTCCTCTGTCAGCAATTGCTCAAACTTTAGTCTTTAAATTGTCTTATTATGAATGGTTGTATGGGAATGTCCCATCTCTCCTTACATATCCCTGCTGTGCTTCCTCTGTTTTCAGTACTCTGAGAATTTCTGTTGTCCTTCAAGAGAAGGAAATGTTAGCTTTTCAAAAAAGTGCAATATAAATATCAGATTGGACCTAAGAAGACTCATCTCTTGTATAAAAGTCATATGGGTCCTAATACCCTCTGGTACTACTATTATCCAGTTCCTCTGAATGTAGTTGTTAAACATTCCAACTCTTTGGTGTACAATAAAAGCACTTTATAAATTACACCAAATGTTATGGGAATGTAGGAAATAGACTTATTTGCTGTAAGTTTTCTTACTGTATAATCTTATAGAAAGAGGCCAACAGTGGAATAAGAGGATCAGAGATCTAATTTGACTCTGCCTCCAATAGTCTCTATGACCTACAAGTCGCTTAACTTCTCTGCAAACCAGTTTCTTTTTATCAAACAGAGAAAAGATCGGATGTTCTACCTGCCTTGTTGAGTTATTATGAAACCTAAGTACATCTTACGAAATCACTCACTGATTAAGTTGAGAGAATAATTATTGCCAAGACAGAAAACATTTGGCTATTTCTGTTATTGGCAACAAAAATGGTAGGGTTGTCACTCGTGCCAACAAGTCAAAAAATAGGTGAGATTAGAATATGATCAGAAGACAAGCAGAAAATATGCATTCTGTATTTTTAAACAGACTTTGTATGTCAGGGCACTTTTAGGTTCACAGCAAAATTGAGTGGAAAGAACTGAGAGGTACCTTATATCACCTGTCTCTCTGTTTGAGATGAACAACCTCCCCAATATGAACATCCCATACCAGAGTGGTACATTTGTAACAACTGATGAACCTACATTGACACATCATTATCACCCACAGTCCATAGTTTACATTAGAGTTCATTCATATTGTACATTCTGTACATTTGGACAAATGCATAATGACATGTCTCTACCATTATTGTATCATACAATACTATAGTTTCACTGCTCTAAAAATCCTCTATGCTCAGATCATTTATCTCTCACCTCCTATAACCTCTGACAAGCACTGACAATAAAAAGATTGTCTCCATAGTTTCGCCTTTTCAAGAATGTCTTACAGTTGGGATTATATAATATGTTGCCTTTTCATATTGGCTTCCTTCATAAGCAACATGCGTTTAAGTTTCCTCCATATATCTTTGTAACTTGATAGCTTATTTCTTTTAGCACTGAATAATATTCTATTAAATTGATGTAACACAGTTTATTTATCCAATTCAATTATCCACTGAAGGACATCTTGGTTGATTCTAAGTTTGGGCAGTTATGGTAAAGTTGCTATAAACAACTGTTTATAGGTTTTTGTATGGACATACATTTTCAACTCATTTAGCAAAATACCAAAGACAGTGATTATTGAATCATATGGTAAGAATGTGTTTAGATTTGTAAGAAACTGCCAAATTGACTTCCAAAGTGGCTATTCCATTTGGCATTCCCATCAGCAATGAATGAGAGTTCTTGTTGTTCCACAGGTTCACTAGCGTTTGGTGTGGTCAATGTTTTTAATTTTTGCCATTCTAATAGGTATGTAGCAATATCCCATTGCTGTTTTAACTTGTGGTTCCCTGAGGTATATGATTTTGAGCAGCTTTTTATATGCTTATTTATCAGCTATATATCTTCCTTATTGAGGAGTCTGCTCAGATCTTTTGCCCAATTTTTTTTAAAGATTGTATTTATTTATTTGACAGAGATAGATACAGCAAGAGAGGGAACGTAAGCAGGGCAAGTGGGAGAGGGAGAAGCAGGCTTCCTGCCGAGCAGGGAGCCTGATGCAGGGCTTGATCCCAGGACCCTGGGATCATGACCTGAGCCAAAGGCAGAGGCTTAACAACTGAGCCACCCAGCTGCCCCCTTTTGTCCATTTTTAAATCAGGTTGTTTGTTTTCGTATTGTTGCGTTTTAAGGGTTCTTTGTATATTTTGGATAACAGTCCTTTATCAGGTATAACTTTTGCAAATATTTTCTCCCAGTCTGTGTCTTATCTTCTCTTGTCTTGACAGTGTCTTTTACAGAGCAGAAGTTTTTAATTATAATGAAGTCTAACTTATTATTCCTTTCATGGATCATGCATTTGGTGTTCTATCTAAAAAGATATCAACAGACCCAAAGTCATCTAGTATTTTCCAATGTTGTCTTCTAGAAGTCTTATAATTTTGCATTTTACATCTAGATCTATGATCCTTTTTGAATTAGTTTTTGTGAAAGGTGTGAGTTCTGTGTGTAAATTCATTTTTTTGCCAAAGGGAAGAGACGCGTAGGGCAAGGTACAGAGGTGGTAGGTGGCATGGAGCTTCCATGTCTTCTTCAAGGTGCATCATCTCTCAGCACCTTGAAGTATTCACCAACCCAGAAGCTCCAGTCTACATTTTTTCACTCTTTTTAAATTACCCATTTTCCCACCCCCAACCCCAATAGAATGTAAGCTTCAAGAGGGCAAGAATTGTTGCCTATTTTGTTCACTATTGTATCCCTGGTACCTGTTACATATTTAAAAAATCAACAAATACTGGTGCAATTAATTTTTAAAGCTATAAAAACAGCAATAGGCAATAACAGACAGGTTACGTTCACAGCAACAATGCAAAACATAGATCTATTTCTTGGACCATAGTCAAGGTCAGCTACCACTGGAAATGAGATGAGGATCTGTAGAAAAAAGGTAAAATATTACCATATGACTGTAAAATAAGGATAAGGAAAAGAAGGCATAGAAAGAACAAAAGGGGTAGATGGTGAGAGGTAAGACGCCAGAGGTATAGGGCAACCCTAAGCCTGCCTCTTCACTCCAACAAAGCTAGATAAATATCAAATCATTCTGAACAACCACGAAATCTATCAGAAGTCTTGGAGAACAAAGCTGACCATCTATAAACCAGAAAAACAATCTGTAGAAGATGGAGGGAACTCACCCCAAAGAAAAGAACAGGAAGAAATGACAGCCAGAGATAAAATAGCAATTATAAGGATACTAGCTGGGCTTGAAAAAAGCATAGAAGACACTAGATAATCCCTTACTGTAGAGATAAAAGAACTAAAATATAGCCAGGCTGAAATTTAAAATCCTACAACAAAGATGCAAATACAAATGGAGTCCATAAAAACAAAAATAGGCGATTCAGAGGAATGAATCAGTGATATAGGCAATAAAATTATGAGAAATAATAAAGCTGAAAAGAAGAGGGAAAGAAAGATAATGGATCATGAAAGTAGACTTAGTGAACTCAGTGACTTATTAAAATGGAATAATATCTGTATCATAGGATTCCTATAAGATGAAGAGAGAGAAAAGGAGGCAGAAGGTTTATTCAAGCAAATTATAACTGAAAACTTCCCTAATCAAGAGAAGGACACAGGCATCAAAATCATAGAAGCACAGAGAACTCCCATTAAATTCAACAAAAATCAAACATTGCCAAGGCATATCATAGTCAAATTCACAAAATACACAGACAAGGAAAGAATCCTGAAAGCAGCAAGGGAAAAACAGTCCTTAACCTACAAGGAAAACAGATCATATTCACAGCAGATCTGTCCATGGAAACATGGCAGGCCAGAAGAAAGTGGCAGAATATATTCACCTTATTGAATGGAGGAAAATATGCAACCAAGAATTCTTTATCCAGCAAGGCAATCGTTCAGAATAGGAGAGAGAAAGAGTTTCCCAGACAAACAAAAACTAAAGGAGTTCATGATCACTAAACCAGCCCTGCAAGAAATATTAAGGGGGACTCTATGAGTGGGGGAAAAAGACGTAAAGCAACAAAGACTAGAAAGGACCAGGGAACATCACCAGAAACACCAACTCTACAGTTAATACAATGATGCTAAATTCATATCTTTCAATAATCACTCTGTAAATGGACAAAATGCTCCAATCAAAAGACTTTTATCAGAATGGATTTAAAAAAAAAAAAATCCATCTACATGCTACCTACAAGAGACTCATTTTAGATCTAAAGGCAGCTACAGATTGAAAGTGAGGGAATGGAGAACCATCTATCATGGAAATAGATGTCAAAAGAAAGCCAGGGTGCCATGGTTATATTAGATAAACTAGATTTTAAAGCAAAGACTGTAACAAGAGATGAACAACAGCAGTATATCATAATTAAGGGGTCTATCCATCAAAAATATCTAACAATTGTGAAGATCTATGGCCCTAACTTGGGAGCACCCAATATATTAATCGATTACTAATAAACATAAAGGAATATATTAATAGTAATACAATAATAGTAGGGGACTTCAACACACCACTCACAGCAATGGACAGATCATCTCAGCAGAAAATCAACAAGAAAGCAATGGCAATGAATGACACACTGGATTGAATGGATAGATAACAGATATATTCAGAACATTCCATCCTAAAGCAGCAGAGTACACATTCTTTTCAAGTGCACATGGAATGTTGCCCAGAATAGATCACATACTGGCTCACAAATCAGGACTCAACTGGTACAAAAAGACTGAGATCATACCATGCATATTTTGAGACCAGAATGCTATGAATCTTGAAGTCAACCACAGGAAAAAATTTAGAAAGACCTCAAATACATGGAGGTTAAAGAACATCCTACTAAAGAATGAATGGGTTAACCAGAAAATTAAAGAAGAAATTTTTAAAAATACATGAAACAAATGAAAATGAAACATGACAGTCCAGAACCTTTTGGATGCAGCAAAGGCAGTCCTAACCAGGAAGTATATTGCAATACAGGCCTACCTCAAGAAGTAAGAAGAGTCTAGTCTCAAATACACAACCTAATCTTACACCTAAAGGAGCTGGAAAAGTACAGTGGATAAGGCCTAAATCCAGCAGGAGAAGGAGATAATAAAGATTACAGAGAAATAAATGATACAGATATTAAAAAAAAAAAAAAAGGACAGATCAATGAAACAAGGAGCTTGTTCTTTGAAGAATTAACAAAATTGATAAACTTCTAGCCAGACTTCTGAAAAAGAAAAGAGAAAGGACCCAAATAAATAAAATCATGAATGAAAGGGGAGAAAGCACAATCGACAGCACAGAAATACAAACATAAGAGAATATTATAAAGTAATTATATGCCAACAAGTCAGGCAATCTGGAAGAAATGTATGCATTCCTAGAAACATATAAACTACCAAAACTGAAACAGGAAGAAAGAGAAAATTTGAACAGATCCATAACCAGCAAAGAAATTGAATCAGTAATCAAAAATCCCAACAAACAAGACTCCAGGACCAGATAGCTTCCAAGGGAATTCTCCCAGACATTTAAAGAGTTAAAACCTATTCTTCTCAAACTGTTCCAAAAAACAGAAATGGAAAGAAAACTTCTAAACCCGTTCTATGAGGCTAGCATTACCTTGATCCCAAATTAAACAAAGACTCCACTAAAAAGGAGAATTACAGACTAATATCCCTGATGAACATGGACACAAAAATTCTCAACAAGATACTGGCAAATCGGATTCAACAGTATATTAAAAGATTATTTACCATGATCAAGTGAGATTTATTCCTGGGCTGCAGGGTGGTTCAACATCCACAAATCAATCAATGTGATACACCACATTAAAAAAAGAAAGGATAAGAACTATATGATCCTCTCAATAGATGCAGAAAAAGCATTTGAAAAAATACAGCATCTTTTCTTGATAAAAACCCTCAACAAAGTAGGAATAGATGGAAAATACTTCAACATCATAAAGGCCACATGGAGAAGACCCACAGCTAATATCATCCTCAATGGGGAAAAACTCAGAGCCTTTCCCCTATGGTCAGGAACAAGACAAGGATGTCCACTCTCACCATTACTATTTAACATAGTATTGGAAGTCAGCCTCAGCAATCAGACAACAAAAAGAAATAAAAGGCATCCAAATCAGCAAGGATGAAGTCAAACTTTCATTATTTGCAGATGACATGATATTTTATGTAGAAAACCCGAAAGACTCCACCCAAAACATTGCTAGAACTAATTCATGAATTTAGCAAAGTGGCAGGATATAAAATCGATGTGTGGAAATCTGTTTCATTTTTATACACCAATAATGAAGCAGCAGAAAAAGAAATCAAGGAATCAATCTCATTTGTAATTGCACCAAAAGCCATAAGATACCTAGGAATAAACCTAACTAAAGAGGTTAAAATCGGTACTCTTAAAACTATAGAACACTTATGAAAGAAATTGAGGAGGACACAAAGAAATGGAAAAGCATTCCATGATCATGGATTGGAAGAACAAACATTGTTAAAATGTCTACACTACCCAAAGCAACCTACATATTTAAGGCAATCTCTACCAAAGTAACACCAGCATTCTTCACAGAGCTAGAACAAACAATCCTAAAATTTATACGGAACCACAAAACACTCTGAGCAGTCAAAGCAATCCTATAAAAGAAAAATAGAACTGGATGCATCACAATTCAGATTTCAAGTTAAATTACAAAGCTATAGTCATCAAGATGGTATGGTACTGGCACAAACATAGAAACACAGATCAATGGAACAGAATAGAGAACGCAGAACTGGACCCACAACCATATGGTCAACTAATCTTTGACAAAGCAGGAAGGACTGGAGCACCTGGGTGGCTCAGTGGGTTAAGCCTCTGCCTTCGGCTCAGGTCATGATCTCAGGGTCCTCGGATCGAGCCTCACATCGGGCTCTCTGCTTGGCAGGGAGCCTGCTTCCCCCTGCCTCTTTGCCTACTTGTGATCTCTTTCCTCTCTGTCAAATAAATAAATAAAATCTTAAAAAAAAAAAAAAGCAGGAAGGACTTTCCAACGGAAAAAAGATGGTCTCTTCAACAAATGATGTTGGGAAAACTGGACAGCAACATGTAGAAGAATGAAATTGGACCACTTTCTTATACTATACACAAAAATAAATTCAAAATGGATGAAAAACCTAAATGTGAGACAGAAAACCATCAAAATCCTAGAGAAGAATATAGGCAGTAACCTCTTTGACCTCAGCCACAGCAACTTCTTACTAGACATGTTACCAGAGGCAAGGGAAACAAAAGCAAAAATGAACTATTGGCACTTCGTCAAGATAAAAAGCTTCTGCACAGCAAAGGAAACAATCAACAAAACTAAAAGCCATCCTATGGAATGGGAGAAGATATTTGAAAATGATATATCCAATGAAGGATTAGTATCCAAAAATCTATAAAGTGTTTATCAAACTTAACACCCAAAAACAAAAAATCCAGTGAAGAAATGGGCAGAAGACATGAATAGACACTTTTCCAAAGATGACATCCAGATGGCTAACAGACACATGAGAAGATGCTCAATCTCAGTCATCATCAGGGAAATACAAATCAAAACCACAATAGGATACCACCTCATACCTGTCAGAATGACTAAAATTAACAACACAAGAAATAATAAGTGTTAGCAAGGATTTGGAGAAAAAGGAACCCTCATGCAGTCTTGGTGGGAATGTAAAACTGGTACAGCCACTCTGGAGAACAGTATGGAATTTCCTCAGAAACTCCAAATAGAACTACCCTAAAAATAGAACTACCCTACAATCCAGCAATTGCACTACTAGGTATTTACCCAAAGGATACAAAAATACAGATTCAAAGGGGTACCTTCACCCTGATGTTAATAGCATTATCAACAATAGCTAAACTATGGAGAGAGCCCAATGTCCATCAACTGATGAATGGATAAAGAAATGTAGTATATATACACAATGGAATATTACTCAGCCATTAAAAAGAATGAAATCTTGCCATTTGCAATGATGTGGATGGAACTAGAGTGTATTATGCTAAGTAAAATAAGTCAGTCAGAACGACAAATATCATATGATCTCACTCATATGTGGAATTTAAGAAAACAAATAGATGAACATATGGGAATGGGGTCAAGGGAGGAAGGGAGAGAAGGAAATAAACCATATCATATCTTAATGATAGAGAACGAACTGAGGGTTGATGGAGGTTGATGGAGGAAGGTGGGTGGGGGGATGGGATAGGCTGGTGAAGGATATTAAGGAGCGTACTTTTTATTTTTTTTTATTTTTTTAAATATTTTATTTATTTATTTATTTCAGAGAGAGAGAGAAGATGAGCAGAAGGAGAAGCAGACTCCCCACTGATCAGGGAGCCCAATGTGGGGCTCGATCCCAGGACCCTGTGATCACAACCCAAGCTGAAGGCAGACACTTAACCAACTGAGTCACCCAGGTGAAAGAGGGCACCTTTTATGATGAGCACTGGATGTCATACATAAGTGATAAATCACTGAATTCTACTCCAGAAACCTATATCGCATTCTATGTTAACAAAGTAAAATTTAAATTTAAAAAAAAGTGCAAAAAATGGCAAAAAAAAAAAAGAACAAAAGAGGAAAACTTGCTATAAACCAGAAATTTTACATACATTATCCATTTTATTATTCTCAATAGCACTATGAAGAAAATAAACTTATTTTCTTCATGGGACAACTTTGGTTAAAGAAGTCAGGTAACTTATCCCATGTCCCACAGTGAATAGGATTTCAATTCTAGTGGTGATGATTTCGCTCCAGGCTTGACTGATGCTAAAAGCCAAAGAAGCTGGGAAAGGAGAGAAAAGAGATAGAATGAGCTCGCTTCAGAGAAAGGGAGACTCTCTCACGTTCAGAAGGAAAAATGTAGGTAGGAGAGAGAGTACCCTGTGACATTAAAATAGATGAAGGGCAAAGAAAAGGACTTTGACAAATACAGCATAGGAAGTAATCAAGAAAAACTGCAAGAAACAGAAACAAAGGACTAGAGGTAGAAGAGGTAGAAAAAATGTGTAAATGAGGACAGAAAGGGGAACTTTCACTGTGATACGCACAAGTTAAATACCCCTGAAATAAAAGGACACACCACAGTAACTTTAGAACATGGAAGACTAAAGTAATTCCTTGGGAATCAACGGTAAGCATCTTAGAAGAAGGAGAGGGAAGAAAATTGATATATTATTAGGGATTCTTAGAAACACTTGCAGGTAGGACGTAAATAGGTGATGTGTAGACTGCCTCAAGAAAATGCCCATAAGATGCGTTTTTCCAAACAGAAGGGCTCATTTTCCACCACATAAAAGCCTTTGGGTATTAGGTTAGTGTGGCCGTGACTGGCTCCAGCCCTAACTATCACTTCTGCATCCCTGAGGTCCTCGTGGTTTTATTTCTGACACTGACTCGTTGTAGACAGAGCCACCTTCATTATGAGACAGCCCTGGTGTTAATCCCAATCCACCATTTGTCTAACTTCTGTGCTGTAAGGCAAATCGCAGAATCTGTTTCTTCATGTGTGAAGCACCCTCCCGCTGGGTTCTCCCAGAATCCAGTGAGATAGCGTAGGTCAAGTTTTGTCCTGCACTCAATAAACGGTGGCTAGGCTATGAACAGCCTCATGTCACAACTATGAGAATTTAATTTTTCGAATGAAGAAACTGAAGGGAGAGATAGCAGGGTTTGAGGTTCATTGATTTGTGAGATTAAAGGAGACTTGAAGACAGGGACATACAAATCATATAGGCCTAGTCATTCAGAGTATCCAAATGTCCCTCCCAAAAAGTGGATAGGTAGCAATTAGGCCTGAATGTTCCTTAAAAAGTGAAAGTGAAAACTGTTTAGATGGGACCTGGGCTATCCCTCCCTGACCCACGCCTACATCAACCCTATTTTTCTAATAATAGCCTGAGCATACTGATTGCAAATCAAAACTTCCCTTAGAAATTTCCAGCGTCTCCCTGAAGCTTTGCTTAACTGCATTAAGGGTTGCAAATATATTTTGCTACTAACTCTATAATCTAGGAGTTCACTGACATTTACAATCTGAACTTTTTCATTTCCTCTTGGTCTTCGGGGGAGTCAAGATGTGTAGAAACATGCTGTTTGGTTTCAAATTTTGCCAGTGAGGTACTATATACCCATGTCTCTCGCCTCCTTGGGTTTGGGCTTTGTTTCCCACTCCCCGCCCCCCCAGCTTAGTTTACTCACAGCCTTGTGGGAGCTCAGTGAACAAATGGACTAAATTCTCTCTTCCTTGACATCCATCTTAAGAAGTCCCTTGTGCTCAGGTGCTTGGGATGGAACATTAACTGTTTCAAGCTGCCAGGAGATTCTCTGTGGAACTAAGATGTTAAATACAACAAGAAAAAAAAAATCGTTGTGCAACTTTCTGCTTACTTTAAAAGACATAGTTGTCTTTTTTTTTTTTTTTTTTAAACTGGGTGTGGAGCCCAATGCGGGGCTTGAACCCACAACCCTGAGATCAAGACCTGAGCTGAAATCAAGAGTCAGACATTTAGCCGACTGAGCCACCCAGGTGTTCCAAGGCAAAGTTGTCTTATATATATCACTTTTAAAGAGAACCAACTTCATTTTTTTTATCACCACCACCATCATCTCATCATGTGTCTCTAACTAGTATACAACCTTCAGAAATTTGTGGATTTTGAACTCTATCTTATCAAAGCGCCCTGCACCCAGCTTCCCAATTGATCTTCTGAACACACAACTGTTGTTAAATATCTGCTCTCCACCAATGTAACTTCCTCCAAATGGCCTCTAATATCTTCTCATTTGGTCCCAGTTTATCTTCGTGGCTCACTAAATTCTACACAAGTCCTAGAATCATTATATTGTTTAATGTGATTTTTTAAAAATTTTAGTTAATTTTTAATTAGAGAATAATTGGCATATGATATTGTATTCGTTCTGGAGTACGACATACTGATTTGATATTTTTCTACATCACAAAATGGGCACCACCATAAGTCTAGTTACCATCTGTCACCGTACAAAGCTGTTAACAATATTGTTGACCATATTCCCAATGTTGTAACATGCCATCCCTTCGTCATAGGTATTTTACAACTGTAAGATTGTACTTCTTCATGTGTTCACCTAACCCCCTTGCCTATTTCACCCATCCCCCATCCCCTCATAAATCATTCTACTGAATGAGCTGGAAGTGGTAGGGACAGAGAGTGCAGCAGAGATCACATCTTTCCCACCACTCGGCCATTAAATATGCTGCCAACAGTGCTTTCTCTACTCTTGTGTGAAATCTCAAGCAAGTCTCACAGCTTACCCAGTCATTTGTGAATAATAAATACTCCTCCAGTTTCCTTCAATCTCAACAACAGTTTTATTTTAATAAATAAAAATGCCATCCACAGTGATAATAAAACTTCCATCCAGCCCCTTCTTTCAACCAAAAGCTTCTCTTGTTTCTCAGGCCACATGGGCTTTAGGCTCCAAAGCCTACAGAGAGAGAAGGGAAATGTGGCCCCCTTCGATTCTCTGTTAGCTCTACCTTCTCCCACAAAATACCCATGGCCTCTCACCCCCACCCCGAGTATGTAGGGGGTTCATGGAGGAGAACCCAACTCAGTCTCACACTGAGATGATGTGGGGCAGGCTCCCTTTGAAAGTGATGGAGGCACAAGGACTGGTTCTTTCTCTTGTAGGGGACTCTGTGGGATTTGGGGGAGAACCCATGACATGAGTGATGCCCCTTTTTCTGCTTGCTTTTAAAGCCCCCAAGCCTTAGCCTCTGAGAATCAGGAATTTCATCCCATCCATGCACCCTATCACAGTCCTTTGCCCTACCAGACAGTCCTATTGGGCAAGATCCTCTTTAAAAATAACCCCTGACCAACTCACCCACCCATGCAGCCCACGGAAATCTCACACATCACTCACTCGCAGGCAGCACAAGTCGAGCTGGCACCCCAAACAGTCCTCTTTATTTTTGCTCTGCTCCCTCAAGCTGAAACTCCTGGAGACACACATCAAGGCAATCATACCGCCTCCTTGAAGTACCTGTAACTGACCTGGACCTGAAAAAAATCATCTCCCCTTTCCTCTGTGACAGAACGAATGTGAGAAATGGAAAGCTCGAAGACAATTATAGTGGAGACAATTCTTCCTCATCCAACTATTTCATTTCTCTTCCAAGTTTCAGATCCTACTCTTCGATAGCTGGTTTCTGGCATAACAGCTTTTATAAATTTCTTAGCACATCCTCTGTAGGTCCATGGCGACTTGATTTAGAATGTTGGAGACGAACCTCTATTGCAGTGACGCAAGCCTTGGAACTCAACCGAAAGAGACCGAGAAGTCCCACTTGAATTTCCTGCCATACTAGGCTGCCTGCAGTTTGCTCAGCACTCAGTGTATTTTGCTTTCTTCTTACTTTGATTATTTTATCATCAACCTAAAATCTTTAAACTATTCCCAAAGACACCTTTCAGAGGACTTTGCAGAACACATTCTCTCTCTACTTACAGTTGAGAAAAGCTCTTTTTTTTTTTTGTAAGAAACTCTTATACCCTTTGTATGGTATTCACATTCTCCCTCATAGTCAAGTGATTTCTAGGAGTCTAATGATTTATAAAATTGTTTTATCTTTTTATGAATCATAAGCTTCTTGAAGAAAGAATTGTTTCTTCACATTTATCTTTGTAAACCATGCAGCTCACCAAGCCATGCACTCAGAACTTTTTTTTTAGCTTCTAAAGAGTTCAACTTAACATAAAACCTACCATGAGACCCAGCAACCCCACTCCTCGAGAAATGAAGACATTATGTCTGCACAAAGAGCTGCACATGAATGTTCACAGCGAAATTATTCTTAATAGTCAAAAATTGGAAACAACCCAAATGTTTATCAAGTTGTGAATGGATAAACAAAATGTCATATATCCATACAATGGAATGCTATTCAACAATAAAAAGGAACAAAGCAGTGATGTATGCTGTAATACCGGTGAAACTCACAAACATTATGCAACACGAAAGAAGCCAGACACAAAAGATGACATAGTGTGTATATGATTCCCTTTATAAGGAATGTTCAAAAAAGCCAAACGTTTAGAGATATAAAGTACATTAGTGGTTGCCTGGGCAGGGGGTGGGAATGGGATTAACTATAAATGAGCACGAGGGATCTTATGGGAGTGATAAAATGTTACACGACTCAGTAAATTTACTAAAAATCATTGAATTGTACACTTAAAATGAGGGAATTTTATGATATGTAAATTATACCTCAATAAAGTTTGAAAAACCTGCTTGCTCAGTGGAATTTGGGTTTCTTTTTCTGATGTCAGCTTCTCAGAGGTGTTAATGCTGCTAAAACCTTGAACAGTCCAATAGGAGAGAACAGGCCCTCTGGGCCTATGCCTTGCTCTCGGAGTCATAAACAAACATATTGCTTCCATATCAAAAACCAGGATTCTTGAAATTTCCGGCGAGGTCAGATCACAATGAGATTGAGTGCAGCTGCAATGCACCAGTGGTTTTTTGGCAGTGAAAAGAGCTGACGGTCTCTCCAAGCGTCTAGCTTTAATAATAAAGAGTGTCTTGGGCACTGAGCATTAAAATTTCCTCGTAACCTGAAAATCTTGTCTTTGTGGGATTTTAAATCCTAAACTGGATCCCTGTAGCAAAGTAATTTAGAAATCAATCAGCTTCATGAGTATAAAATGAAAAATGTGGGATCAATGTTTCCCTCTAGATATTTAAAATAAAGTTATGCTTAAAGGATGATCTATACATCAGCCACTGGTAAATATATATTTCATGTAAGAGAACAGATACAACTCATTCATCACTACAGATAAGATCTGGAAGTTCCGTGTAAGGCTTAAACGTATATTTTTTTAAATAAACATAACATTTCTAATTATTTTAAAGTATATTTTAAAACACTTTGGCCATTTCCATTGTCAGGAAATCATCTATAAGAATCCATCTAAATGAATTTGAGTGAATTATGATTTGGTCTCCAAAAAAGTCTCTCTAAGGATCTCTTTATGAACACAGATTACAAGGGTAGTGGTTTGTATTTCCAAATTCCCAGTGCTTAAATCACTTCTATAGCAACCACAAATAAACATAACACAAAAATTATTAATATTCAAAAGCACATATGCAAACAAATAAATGATGCATTTATGGTAACAACCCTGCCCACTGAGTAATAATTATATACTTAACACCATAATGAAATGTATCAAAATCCTCAAACACCCACTGCCTTGTCACTTCATGGCCAGTTATGCAAAGATCACAGTGACTAGTAGGTTTAGTGTTTTGCACCTCCAGAAAGCATCAGGATTTAAACTCAGCCTCAACCAAAATGAGAAAAGAGGAATGTATTTCAGGAATATCTAGCAGGAAGTAAATCTTTCTATTTAATTATGCTAGGACAAGGAAATAACCGCCAACAGCCAGTCTACCCATACATCAACTCACTAGTCCAGAAATTATTTATTGAGTGTGTGGGATTTTTTTCCTTTTTTTATTTATTATTTTTTAATTAACATATAATGTATTATTTGCCCCAGGGGTACAGGTCTGTGAATCATCAGTCTTAAACGGTTCACAGCACTCACCATAGCACATACCCTCCCCAATGTCCATCACCCAGCTGCCGCATCCCTCCCACCCCCCTCCCCTCCAGCAACCTTCAGTTTGTTTCCTGAGATTAAGAGTCTCTTATGGTTTGTCTACCTTCCCGGTCCCATCTTATTTCATTTTTTCCCTCCCTTCCCCCCACGACTCCCCACCCTGCCTCACCAATTCCTCATATCAGAGAGATCATATGATAATTGTCTTTCCCTGATTGACTTATTTCGCTTAGCGTAATACCCTCTAGTTCCATCCACGTTGTTGCAAATGGCAAGATTTCGGGTTTTTTGATGGCTGCATAGTATTCCATTGTGTGT
>CM052892.1:38059742-38079425 GCA_028534135.1 Potos flavus | reverse complement strand
TCCCTGATTGACTTATTTCGCTTAGCGTAATACCCTCTAGTTCCATCCACGTTGTTGCAAATGGCAAGATTTCGGGTTTTTTGATGGCTGCATAGTATTCCATTGTGTGTATGTATATATATATATATATATATATATATATATATATGTATGTATATATATATATATATACACCACATCTTTTTTTTTTTTCCACATCTTCTTTATCCATTCATCTGTTGATGGACATCTAGGTTCTTTCCATAGTTTGGCTATTGTGCACATGGCTCTATAAACATTCGGGTGCAGGTGCCCCTTCGGATCACTACATTTGTATCTTTAGGGTAAATACCCAGTAGTGCAACTGCTGGGTCATAGGGTAACTCTATTTTCAACTTTTTGAGGGAGGAACTGCCATACTGTTTTCCAGAGTGACTGTACCAGCTTGCATTCTGTGGGATTTTTTAAAAAGATTTATTTATTTAATAGAGAAAGAGAGGGAGGAGGAGGAGGGGCAGATGGAGAGGGAGAGAGAGAATCCTAAGCAGACTCTCGGCTGAGCAGGGAGCCCAATGAGGGGTTCCATCTCACAACCCTGAGACCATGACCTGAGCTGAAATCAAGAGTCAGACGCTCAACTGACTGAGCCACCCAGGTGTCCCCGTTTATTAAGTGTTAACTGTGTACCCAGCATTGGTGATATAGTAGTCACTGTCCTCATGAGGCGTACATTGTACATTGAATGCACTAACAAATAAAAACAATCCCATAATGACTGGAATGGTGGCAGTGGGCAGCGTCTGTGCAGGTGGGGAAGAGTTCTCAGGGAAGGCCTGAGGCAGAAAGGACTTAAACACTCCAAGAACTTAAACTCTGCTAGAGAAAATAAGGGATGAGTGAGACATGTAAGTTGAAGAGAAGAAGGCAGAACTTGAAGAGCTTTATGAGGAACTTGGACTGTATTCTAAGCCGAGCAATGACACAATATGATTTATACTCTGAGAACATCTTTTTTTAAAGATTTTATTTATTTATGACAGAGATAGCGAGAGAGGGAACACAAGCAGGGGGAGTGGGAGAGGGAGAAGCAGGCTTCCCACTGAGCAGGAAGCCTGATGAGGGGCTCGATCCCAGGACCTGAGCCAGATCCCAGGACCTGAGCCAAAGACAGCCGCTTAACAACTGAGCCACCCAGCTGCCCCTGAGAACATCTTTCTGATGAATTGAGAATGAATATGTATTTAGAGTTAGAATTGACAGCTTTTACTGATAAATTGGATTCTGTGGATGAAAGTTAGGGAAGAATAAGATAGTTGCTCCACCCAGATTCCTGTGGATCCTTTCAAACAATTTTGTGCGCAACTCCTGCCTCCTTTTTGGTGTACTTCTGCTTCCAGAGAAGTGAGCCTTTGGGGTGGGGGGTCTTCTTCCTTCTTTGTTTTTGTTTTTTTTTGGTGATAGGGGAGTGTTGTTTCCAGCTATACTGCAGGCTACTTGGCTTCCAGGCGTAGACAGTTCAGAGCCTGGGAATGCACGTGCTTCTGGGAAAATCATTAACCAATGATTGAGGAATACAACAGTGTGAAAGCTCGGGCTCACTTCTTAGGGTCAAGACAGTCCTGAGACTTACATCACAGTCCTGAGTTTCCTTGAGAGAGTCCATAGGAACCTTGCCTGACATCTCCTTCTCACTGGATGTCTTCTCCTATCTGTCCTGTTTCCTCAACTTCTTTACCAGTTTCCCTGTGAGCCTTTCCTTGATCAACTATTTGCAAGAAATCCTGTGTTGGGATATGCTTTCAGATGTTCCATTATTTACCCCAAGATCTTAGAAAACCTTAGAAGACCTTCACATCTTCTCCCCTCTTTTCAAATCCCTAATATTTCCTATCTCACACACATCCCAGTGACTTTGCTTCCTATTTCATTCAGAAAGCACAGATAGACGAGTTTTTTCTAATGGCCCTATCTCAGGGCCTTTGCATTTGCTATTCTTTTGCCTGAAATACTTCACCCAGGCATCTGCATATGGAATCCCCTCATTTCCTTCATATTTCCAATGCCACCAAAACCATGAGACCTCTCCTGTGGTTCTGTATAGTAACTATCTCCTGTTATGTTGATTTATTTTTAACCACAGTACTTATCACTGTTGGGTATATTACATATTTCCTTTTATATTTCTTATTTTCCTTTTCCTCTCTCTATGTGTTCTATGAATTTAATGTTTTTTTCTTATTTTAACCAATTAATCTATTTAATTTATTAGATATTATAATAGCTCTTATTCTATATTTGTAGATTGTACTTATGGAATATTCTTTTTATTCTCTTAAGAGGATTTATTTTTTCTTTTTCTTTCCTTTTAATTCTAGTAAGTTAATATACAGTGTTATATTAGTTTCAGGTGTACAATATTGTGACTCAACAACTCTATCCTTCACCCAATGCTCTTCACAACAAGTGCACTCTTTAATCCCTATCACCTATTTCACCCATCCCCCTCCCACCTCCCCTGCGGTAACTGTCAGTTCGTTCACTATCATTTATTTTGTTTCTTATTTTGCCTCTCTTTTCTTCCCTTCACTGTTTTGTTTTTTAAAATCCACATATGAATGAAATCATATGGTATTTGTCTTTCTCTGACTTATTTTGCTTAGCATTATATCTCTAGCTCCATTCATGTCACTGTAAATGGCAAGACTTGATTCTTTTTTATGGCTGAATTATATCCCATTGTATATATATACACCACTTCTTCTTTATGCATTCATCAGTCAGTGGACACTTGGGCTGCTTCCATATCTTAGCTATTGTAAATAATGCTGCTATAAACATATATGGGCATGTGTCCCTTTGACTAGTGTTATTATATTCTTTGGGTAAATTCCCAGTAGTGCAATGGCTGGATCATCGTGTAGTTCTATTTTTAATTTTCTTAAAAGATTTATTTATTTATTCTAGATGGGAGAGGAGAGAGAAAATCCCATGTAGAGTCCCCAGTGAGCACAGAGCCAGAAATGGGGTCAATCCCATAACCCTGAGATCATGACCTGAGCTGAAATCAAGAGTCAGGCACTTAACTAACTGAGCCACCCAGGTGCCCCTATTTTTAACTTTTTGAGGAACCTTCACACTATTTTCCACAGTGGCTGTACCAGTTTGCATTCCCACCAATAGTGCACAAAGGTTCCTTTTTCTCCAAATCCTTGCCAACACCTGCTGTTTCTTGTGTCTTTTATTTTAGCCATTCTGACAGGTGTGAGGTGATATCTCATTGTGCTTTTGATTTGCATTGCCCTAATGATGAGTGAAGATGAGTATCTTTTCATGTATCTGTTGGCCAACTATATGTTGTCTTTGTAGAGATGTCTATTCATGTCTTCTGCCCATTTTTAATTGGATTATTTGGTTTTTGGTTGTTAAGTTTTATAAGTTCTTTTTATATATTGGATACTAACCCTTTATTGGATATGTCATTTGAAAATATCTTATCCCATTCCATAGTTGGCCTTTTAGTTTTCTTGACTGCTTCCTTTGCTGTACAGACACTTTATATTTTGATGTGGTCCTGATAGTTTATTTTTGCTTTTGTTTCCCTTGTCTCAGGAGACATATCTAGAAAGGATTTGCTACAGCCAATGTCAAAGACATTACTGCCTGTGTTCTTTTCTAGGATTTTTATGGTTTCAGGTTTCATATTTAGATCTTTAATCCATTCTGAATTTATTTTTGTGTGTGGTGTAAGAAATTGGTGTAGTTTCTTTCTTTGGCATGTTGCTGTCCAGTTTTCTCAACACCATTTGTTGAAGAGACTGTCCTTTTCCCATTGGATATTCTTTCCTGTTTCTTCGAATATTAACTGTATAGTTGTGGGTTTATTTCTGGGTTTTCTATTCTGTTTCATTGATCTCTTTATCCATTTTGTGCCAGTATCATAGTGTTTTGATTACTACAGCTTTGTAATATAACTTGAAGTCCAGAACTGTTATGCCTCCAGTTTTGCTTTTCTTTTTCAATATTGCTCTGGCTACTTGGGGTCTTTTGTGGTTCCATACAAATTTTAGAATTGTTTGTTTTGGTTCTGTGAAAAATGCTGTTGGTATTTTGACAGATACTGTATTCAATACATAATTTGTTTGGGGTAATATAGACATTTTAATAATATTTGTTCTTCCAATCAATCAATGTCTTTCCATTTCTTTGTGTCATTTTCAATTTCTTCATTGGTGTTTTATAGTTTTTGGAGTCCAGGTCCTTCATGTATTTGGTTATTTTTATTTCTAGGTATCTTATTATTTTGGATGCAAATGTAAATGAGGTCTTTTTTTAAATTTCTCTTTCTGCTGCTTCATGATTAGTATATACAAATGCAACAGATTTCTGTACATTGATTTTGTATCCTATGACTTTACTGAATTCATGTTATCAGTTCTAGCAGTTTTGTTGGTGGAGTCCTTTGGGTTTTCTCTACATAGTTTTTTTTTCTTCATTGCTCTGTTTTTAGCACCTAGAATAGTGCCTGACAGAAAGTGAGGCATTATTGCTGAATGAATGAATAAATAATGAAGATGCTTTGAGATATTTAAGTCTCCAATCAAAATGCCAGGTCTGCACAACTATATTTTCTAGAGGAGCTGGGTATTCTTACCATTCAAGTGCTTTATGTTTATTACTGCAATTATCCTGAGTTTGAGTGTTTTATCTTTAATTTAGTATTCCAGATAAACTGCATTGGACATTTAAATTTCAAGTATATATCCAATTTTTATCAAATGAAATAATTATATAATGAACCATTAATTACTGAAATATTGGCTCACAAAATTAATAAGAGCAAACTCCAGACTTTTTATCAACAACTTTTTAGCCAAATGCATATCACTTTGAAAAACTGGAGAGTCATTTCCTGACCAGGAAAATAACTATATTCTGCTTAGCACCGATTCTATAATTACAAAGCAACTATTTTTCCAGGTTTACATAACACACCTGGAAGCACCTCACATAGTCAATTTGCTACATTTTGGCTCTTTAGCATTCAACGCTAAAAGGTTTCCCAGCCCTCTTTACACATGTAATCTTACACACACACACATACACACACACACACACACACACAAAGTTACGTAGAGACACAGCGAACCTGGATTGATTCTGTTTGGTAGGATAGCAGAGGGAAAGAGAGCTTTGACTTATTACCATAGGCATATAAAACACTTTTGGTATTTGACTGTCCTGAAATATTCAGTACCCCACTATCTTTGCATGGAATACCAGCCTTTATTGATTATTTGGAAGAGTGTTCTGGAGACTAGATAAATGATTTCCCATATTGGCCTCAGCTTGCCTCAATAAATCCTCAATCCATATACACAAATGAGAAGAACCAGTCCATTTCGAACAGTGACTAGCCCCAGATATGGGCCATTCACTTTACAGGTGGAGAAATGACAGAGGTGTTAGAGATCTGCCCAATAGATCTGGAAGCCAATCAATAGCAGAATTGGTTTAGAGCACAGCCCAGTAAGTGCTTTCTACGCTCCGACATTTCTCAACCATATTCTCCAAGTCTGCAACTTTTCTATTTTGAAAATTTCTGATTTGAGAAACAGTTTTATTTTATTAACATGTTTATAAATTGCAAATTCTCACTACACAGTTTTTTCTTTATAACCAGTATAGTAATTCAACATCAGAGCAAATGTCAGATGTGAAGCAATTGAAGAGCACTTCTTAGGATCCATGAAATTTCAAGTTTGGGCAACACTATGGGACATCACTCTGTCTTCTTTCATTCACAAGTTGATCAGTACATGTCTTTAATCATTCCGTACCATGAGTCCTGTCCTACTGACCCCAGCTCACATTCTCCATGCATAGAGACTTTCTACTGCCTTTCTTTTTCTTTAACAGTTAACACTGGGAAAGGGCTTAGCACAAGGACATCTTGAAGAGAACTAAAGCCCAGTGGCACATCTGTAAAATCTTTCCCACTCAATTCAGTAAGCATTATATTCTTCCTATGATGTGCAAAGTACTTCCTTAAGTACTGCAGAGCTTATGATGGTAACAATTAACAATTTCTCTGACATGAATGAAGGCCCTTACAACCTAGAAGGGGAAACAGACAAAAAGAGCTCTAATATGTCACTGGCTGCAAAATCTTTTATAATTGAAACTGCAGCTCAGACGTTAGAAATTGATTACGCAGTTAATACCTAAAATGTTTCATGTGGTTTTCTTTTCTATTTTTATCTCGTTTTAAAATCAGTCAGTAAATGATATCAGATATCTACAATAGAGAATATTTCAAATATTTACATTTTAATCTTCTATATAGAGAGGCTAATTTCAATATTTTCCCAAAGATGATAACGTGTCTGAAGCACATTAGGTAGACATGGGGTAATTATTTGTTTAATGGAATAAATACTTGAATATGATACAGCATTTGGAATTATAACTCCAAACCTGGAAGTTTATTTTAATTTTAAGGATAATCAACGGCAGATGGAATAAGTCCTAGGTTCTGGATTTCAGGGATTAACAGAAAGGTAGAAATGGGGATGAAACACAAATTGAGTGGAACTCAGAAGAAGATTCACTCGGCTGTCAGTCCAATCTGTGCAAAACACTGGAGAGAGTCCTTGAGATCGCTTTCTGATTTCTTAGAAATACCTCCTATTTGGGATACTAGCAGGGACTTTCTTCAGTCTGAAGTACCGCAGGACACAGCCCTCACTGAGCCTACTGTTCTTCCCACGATATCATTGCTGCCTCTGTAACAAGACAGTGTGCTTACACAGAGAAGGGACCGGAGTGTCGGAGCAAGACTGCAGACAGATACATGGAGAACAATATGAGTTGTCAGCTAAAGCTTGCTTTTTGTTGTTGTTCTTACTGAAACTTGTGTAATGACAAAGTAGGAATCAATTGTTTACTCAAGGCATTTTGTTAAGAAAATGTACATTCAAAACTTGATCATCATATTCATTTTGGGCAACTGACGAGGAGTAGCTTAGCAAGTGAGATTAGTAAACTGAAAAAAAAGTAGAACCAGTTCACAATTCAATCCCTCCTTTGTTTTTATATAGTGGTTTTAGAATTTGTGTAAGACATTTATTACTAAACCTTTCCATTTAATGAATGCCGTTATAGAAATAAAATTAATTTCAGATATCAAGGATGCAACAATGAAGAGCTATATTTCAAACATGACTTTGAGTTTACCCAAGGTAAATCCATTATTTTATCCTCCAATTACTACATAATTGACTTTTTAGCCATGGTGTAATTGATATCCACATAAAAGACTTCCCATTGACCAATTTTGGAAATAACACTATTGTAATACTTCTACACAGGATTTGATTTTCTTACTTAAAGGCCTTTTCAGCTGCAAAAATGCCTTTGCTTTCAAAGCACCTCGGTTTCATGAACTGTGACAAAGCGAAAGATTTTTATGTGAACATTCTCACAGTTAACTTTGCCTGATACCGGCTTCAATTTTTATTCCACTAAAAAGTTACATCAAATGCTTGCATTTGAGAAGTCATTCCCTCCCAGTAGCATGTTCTAGGGGAGAGTGGGAGGAATTTACAGCCGGGAATTGAAAGGTAGAGCAGGACTCACTGAGAAAACTCAGGATATTATCAGTAGAAATAGGAAATTGCTTTTCGACATTATTACAGAGACATCCTACAGATTTCTGAATCATCGGGAACACAAACTAAAGCGGGGGGAGGGGGGCCAAATGTGATTGTGATTCTGGTTATCATTGCCAGTTAGACATAAATACTTTCACATTTATTTTTATGCCACTGAGAACCGCTGAGTTTATTTTGAAATGTTGGGAAAGGTGGCTTACTATCAACCCACACAGTCTAGTCCTGAGGACTCTTAATCAATCTCTCCAAGTCTGCTGGTGACTATTTCAAGAGATAAGTGTCCTAAAGAAAGACAGGGGTGAGGGGTAAAAAAAAGGACTTGCCAGCCATGGGGGTGGCATTTGGCCTTAAAATGAGGGCATTTTCTTGAGAGTCCCTAGAGCGGACAGCAGAGGCTGGTGAGCTTTGAATCTACATTACAAGGTGGGGGGGAGAGATCTCCCTGACCTGGCAGGGCTTTGGTGTCACCAGAAGAGATATGCAAGGCTGTTTTCTAAGTTCCCACTGAAAAGACAGATACCTGGCCCTCCTGTTCTAAGCAAGAGCTCAAAATGAAAAGGAAAACAACTTCAGCTCTCATATTAAATTTGAGTTATGGTGCTATAGAGAAGCTGATATTTTCAGGAAGAGTTATAACAGCAGCAAAAAGGGCCATTTGCTTCCAACTTTGAAAGAGTGACGGCCCACCAGGGTCTCTGTTTGGCCCACCTACCCGCAGCCCACAGATTTTTGCACAAAATAGCAGCTTCTTGCCATTCCGTGTCACTTAACTAAAAAAGTGTGCTCTCGAAGAGGTTTCTTGGTATAACATTAGCAGTTAATCAGATAATTGCTGAACCTCTTGCCAATAGCCTGCAGCCATTCACTGTTCTGAATAATAAGTGGATTATTAATTTCTTCATCCTGGCCCCAAGCCCCTGCTCCTGCTCCCTTTGCTGCTTCTTGCATCCCCGCTGTGTCAGCAGCCCCCCTCAGATGCTCGAGCTTTCTCTCCACATAAACCAAGATGCAAAACGTTGCTTACAGACCCCACAGGTAAATCCCTTCTAGCATTTAGAATGCAGAGGTTGTGGGCTCTCTCTTTTATTCTTCAGAAAGTCTATTTTCCATTGTTCCCAGGTTATCAGAACCAGACCACAATGGGAGAGAGCAGACGAAGCTGTTCGTTTCTACAAAAATCATGTTTGTCTGGCACAAAACAGACAGCCCGATGCTGATAGTGTCTTTGTTGCGAGAAGTTCGATCCCTTATTTGTCCCACGAATGCCTTACTTGAGCGCCTTTTAATTACAAACATTACCAAAGATGCTTCAGAAGAAGGAAAGGAAGATATAGGTCTTGTGTATCACAGATAATCCTGCCTTACAGAGGGAAGAGACCATGACATATAATAAAAATAACTAAAATATAAGCACGAATGAGATAAATGCAAAGGAGAAGTAAAAAACTACACTACAAGAAACTCTGAGAAGGGAGACTTGACATCAGAAAAAGCACCATGTAGGAGAGGGTTGTATTTGCAACGAGCCGAGGGTTGTTTCTGCAGCCAGTAGAAAAGTAACGTGGGCATGAGCTGAGGAGGAGAGAGGAGAAAAACACTCTGGGAAGAGCGGAGAACTGATGTAAACTGAAACCTTCGCTAGGTTCATGCACTAACTGGGTTCATTGTATGTACCAGGCACTGGGCTAGTCTCTGAAGATATAAGGATAAATTAGTCAAGGTCACAGCCTCATGGAGGAGACAGACAAGTAAACCAATTACTATAAGGCTATGTGATCTATGCCAAAAGAAGTAGGGTCAAGGCAGGAAGCACTTTTTACTGGAGCATGGGGAGAAGAGAAGAGAAGCATGAAAAGATAGGTTAATGCAGAGTAAAGGGACACAAAAGCTAGGGTTATGAACTAATAACTCAGAATCTAGATGTGGAATGAGGGGGCAGTGAAAGGCGGGGTACATCCACAAACTGTTTCATAGGGAGAAACCCATGGGGGGGTGAGGGTGGAGGAAACGAAACACGACATATTCTAAGATATCTTCAAAATTTCTTCAACATAGCATTCATAAAATTAAGCCCTAAACTGTGCTCTTTAAAAATATTAGGATGAGACTAGGGTTGCCCAAATTTAACAACAGGGAGGCAGAGAATAGAGACCAATTCTCCTATAGAAAATGATCACGAGGGATCATGCAATTAATTCTCAGGCATACAGAGCTAGAAAAGGGCCCGGAAACCACTTAAACTACCTTCCTCGTGTTGCTACTGAGGATATAAACTCAAGTGAGAGTAAAAATAAATGGCTTTTCCAGAGTTTTACATTTAGGAAAACTTAGACTAGATCTACAAGGACTTTGTCTGATTTCTAATTCAGAGACCACTGCGGTCATGGCTCTCTTAGGCCATGGCTCTCTTAGGCTCGCAAAAAGTTGGCAACCGAGACTTCGCAACCAAAAACACTGCTTGGGCTTCCGCGACTATCATCCTGGGAAGCTGGTGTCCATCCATCTGGTCTCCCTGCCTCTGTCTTTAACCCACTTCACAAGGCTACTAGAATGATCTTCCCAATCGTTAATTTGATCGTGCATTTCCTTTCGACAGCTCTTGAGTAGACCTTATTCTACAGAGAATCGAGTACAAATGGTCTGGGCAATGCTGAGCTCTCATGATCACATCCCCTCCTGGCACTTTTCTTCACAGCACATGTACCTCCTGCCTTGACGCCATTCCTCACAGCTTCTGATCCAGGCAGACAGCTTAGCAAACATTCCAGGACAGTCTATGCCTCTATGCCCTTGCTGTCACTGTTCCCTCTGCCTGGACTGCCTTTAACAAATAGGAAAAAAATGGGTGCAGTCACCTGTTAGAGGTGCCCTGAGAAAGAGCTAGACAGAATATGGCAGAATGCAAAAGAGGGAGTTAAGTTTTTCCATTTGTCTTGGTCAGGAAAGCTTTCACATAAAGTGTTTCCTTTCCCCAGAGCCTTAATGATGAGGACGTGTTTTGACAGACAGATAAAATTGGATTTAGGTTTATAGCTGCTTTTACACTACAATGGCAGAGTAGTTGTGACAGAGATCCTATGGCCTGCAAAACTCAAAATATTTACTATCTGCCCCTTTACAGAAAATGTTCGCCAATTTCTTTCTAGACTATAAGGCAATTTATATTCTATACTTTTGTTTGGAGTACTTAGCATTTAATAGACACTCAGCAAATGTTAGTTGAATAAATGAATTAAAAATAGAAATACGTTGCATATTTTCTAGGTAAAAAGACAAAGAGGCAAAGAAATTTAGAAAAAGTTTCTCAAAAATGTTTAAACAGAAAAAGATTATATTGGCCTCCTTGGCTCTTGATAATGTGGAAGGTCAACTATCTGCAGTAGGACCTTCTCCTTATGGCTCCACATAGCTGAGATTCCGCTTCTCAGGGTTAACACTGTGTTTTTATGGAAGTACAATTGTTCAGTAGTGAGGAATAAAGTCCCAAAGGTGGCAAACTTTCTGCATCTGTCTTGACAGCCAGCAGGGAGCAAGAAGACTCAAAATCTCCCCAGGATCAAGAACCCCAGGAGAAGCCACCCACATCATGGGTGACACACTCTGCCTACCTACCTGTTCATTTGTCAGAATGTCCCTAATGCAGTGGTCAGTGCCATATATAGCCTGAAGCATGAATTTATCAAAAGGAAATTGGCTCCTAAAAGTAAAATTCAATACATCAAACTTCACCAGGCCGACCAGAGAGAGACAGAAAGTAGATTTAATACTGCATTTGGCCATCACAGCTCCAATCCATCCACCATCATTTACCCAAAGGCCTGTAGGGCAGCAGAACTGATGAGGAAAACTTTATTCCCCTGATGAATTTTTCAGGGCCACTCTTAATATTGGAGCTTTCAAAATGAGAAATGATTATAGTTGACTGGTCCTCAAAGAATCTCATCATTAAACAGGCCACACCTAGAGGCAAGAAGAACTAGAAGGAGCTTTCAACCTGGACTCAAGCCATTCAATCCCCAAAATGCACCGGAGCAGAGAGCTTTGAGCTGGGCATTCCCAGATATAAAAGAAAATATAGAACATAGTCCTTGGTTTGGGGCAACCCAGACGGGGAGTGGAGTAAGTGAAGAAGAGAAATAAGTACAGGGAAAGTCATGAGGCCTAGGAGTGAGTACAAATGGAAATGAGTGAAAGAACCCTATTTATCATAGCTCTGGAGTGGGGTAAGAGTTATTCAAAAAATGCTCTGTGGAGGAGGCAGAGTTTAAAGGGTCCTCTGGAAATGGCATGGGTTAGCAGAGAAGAACGCAAGAAGGCAACTACAAATTGATGACCCTCGTCTGAAATCCATGGCAAGGAGTAATGGGAGATGAAAACGTGAGACATGGGCAGATAATTAATTCCTTGAACCATGTACTGAGAAGCATGGGCTTCGTAATGAGAATGTCTTATGGTTAGAGCAATGTTACTTTGCAAATCATTTTCACATGCATTATTTCCTCACAGTAACCTTGTCTCTCTCAGTTGAAATCCTCCATTACCCCTTCATCTCCTGCTTCACCTCATCCTTAACACATCACCCATCTAACCTTCAAACATATGCTGAAATACTACTTCCTCTGGGGAAGCCTTTCTTGACTCCCAAACTAGATCAAATCTCCATATGTCCACCATTTCTTCTCCGAATGCCTTGTAAAACTCCTAAGGAAGGCAATCGAGAGATGGTATGGTGTCTCTGTTCCCCAAACTTCTTAGGGACTCAGGTTCCCTCCAGACTTTCGCTCTACTATTCCGAGGGAGTCTCCCTCATTCTCATGATCCGAGATACAACTCTAACCAATATCCACCTTCCAATCAGCAAAACAGAGGAAAGGGACAAACACAAGTAACAAAGGATACCCATCAGCTGCTCCTTGGGAATTACTAGAAACTGCCGCATATTTTAATATTTAGTCTATCGATCGGAACTTTGTTACATGGCTACCTTCACTTAAAAAAAAATTTACTGGTGGGGCACTTGGGTGGCTCAGTTGGCTAAGCACCTGACTCTTGGTTTCGGCTCAGGTTGTGATCTTGGGGTCATGGGACTGAGCCCCGTGTCAGGCTTCAAGCTTGGCGGAGAGTCTGCTTGAGATTCTCTCCCTCTCCCTCTGCCCCTCCCCACCACATGTGCTCTCTTTCTTTCTCTCTTTCAAAATAAATAGAATTTTAAAATAATAGTAAAAAACAATGTTGGTAAATGTTTCATTAACAGTAATATATGGACAGCTACAAATTCTATTACTGTGGAAGATAAGAAAAATATTAAGGGACAACTAGCAGTCTCTTATACAATCCCAACACTTGATAGTGAAATTCACTGTTTGTAAGTCTACCTTTCTGGATTATTTGATTAGTGTGTTTGCTTCATTGGATTACGCGTGCTGTCAGAGCAAGGGCTGAATCTAGTTGCTCGCCAAATTATCCTGAGTATCTAGCACAGTGTCTGCTGTTCTGTACATCATAGCAGCCCCCTCCCCAAAAATGTTTGTTGAACGAATGTTGATGACAATAGGTTTTAATATGCCAGTTTTGCAGAAAAACAATATTGAAAACTTCTTCAGGTTTCACGCATTATGCATGAGAGATCAGGCTCCAAGCGTGACCATCCCCCAAATTTCTGCATCTCAATAAGAGAAAGGGCCGTATAAGAAAGGAATGCTTTTCTGAGGTTGGGAAATAATGGTGGAGGTGCAGATTAGGGTGATGAAATGAGTTCCTAGAATCTTTTGAGTCACATGAATAAAATCACAAGTTTAAATGGTCCCTTGGAAGACATCAAACCAGATGTCTCCCAATCTCAGGCAGTATGAGAACCATCTGGGGAAGATTCTAAGCTACCTCTCACTCTTCGAGTCCTAAGGCCTGTGATTCATCGTCTTTGAACATGAGGCTGAGTAAGATTTTTCCAGAGATGCCCAAGTTATTCTTATTCATGGTTAAACTTGAAAATAAAACAATAATTCACCACATTTCTCCCACTCTGATTTCATGCTTAAACTCACTATTAAACCAGTTCTACCATTTCATGGCTTGTTCCCTAGCAAGCATCCAAAAGGGAGAGGGCTCCCATCATTTGCTCCTTCTGTAGCATCCGAAGGGAAGTCAGCACAAGGTGCCTACGCAGATATAGGCCTCGGTGCTTACGGACCCAAGTTCCACCTAGTTTTTCAGATCTGGGGTATGCATTCTTGGGAAAGGTTTACAAATTTTCCAGGCTTTCACTTTCTCATTTGTAAAATGAGAAATTTTAAAATCGTAAAATGAGAAATGCAATAGGCTTCTTTTGGCAATACAATGAACTATGCAAGCACTTAGAAACAAATTGTAGATATTATTTCCTCCAGCTTTTTTAGGGCAACTCTACCCACTGTCAATTACGTTTTTAGAGGAGTTAACTGAGAATCGTTCTAAAAGATTTACAAAACTCTCATAACTCATAAGCAAAAGGAACCTATATAAACACTTTGAAAAATACAAGGAATGTTTATTATCATGCAAAGGAGGAAACACACACTTGAACAGTTTAGACCCAGATCTTTCTACCTTCAGGCTAACGTTAAATATCTGACATCTGTGTATCTTGTGGACTTTTTACCAAATCGTAATAAACTTTTTTCTTGACTAATCTGCCTGTGGAAAAGCGGTGACTTTTTTAAGTTAGACAATGCAATTATTTCTTGTCAAGAGGTTATAAGACCATACTGACAAACACGAATGCAAGAGGACAAATTACTCATTGCATGCTGAGGGGGTCTATTATTCTTGGTAGGATGCAGCCAAAGAAAGTTTCCAGACATTAGTGCACTCCAAACGAAAAAAAAAAAAAAGAAAAGAGTTTCAAGATAATACCTGTCAGAAGAGGGAGAAGAGCAGAGGATGTCTTCCACAACTCCTGTGGCAATGTACTGAAACAGCAAAGTACTGCGGGAAGATAGTACAGGAAGATTAAATATGATCTTGAACAGTGATATCCCCGGAGATCTTAGGCTTTTTATTCTCCCAAACCTAAAAATTGTCAGGATTTTGAGTAAATCACAAAAGCAATTGTCATCGAGATCATCCGCAGCTGCTCGAACAACTATTTTAAGGTGAGGGAAGCTGGCAGGCAGAGGGAATACTGCAGGAGGGAGTCAGTGAAATGAATAAGTATAGAGAATATAAAACACTGATAAAGAGGAAGACCTGTGACTTCTGAGGCAATTCAATGTCTGTGTTTACATCTCTATAGAAGGCTGTTTATGGGATTGTCGTAATGTGTGTTTTTACCATTTTAATGCATGCCTGTGGTGTCCCCATTGAGGGGACTGGGAAGAAATTGATAGACCAGTTTCCAAGACAGACTCCAGGTTTAACTCCCTCATGATTTTTCAAATGGCTCAGAGTTGAGATTTTTGTAGAGGGGACGTCTGAATAACTAACAACCTCTAAGCCTTAAAAAAAAAAATTGGAATTTAAAAATGATGATACTGGAAGCAATCGAAAGGGATGTGCAGACACTCTTCACTGAGTTTTGCTTTACATCACTGTTCAGAGACTATAATCACAGACCTAGGAAAGCTCCATAAGTCACCCCAGTGCTGTGATGGACATCATTTGTAGTCATAAAAATTTGGCAAAGCAGAAGTTACTCATTTCATTATGACGTTAATTCACCTATCCAGATGGGATTACACACTGTGGGATTCCTTTAGAAGCTAACTTATCTCTGATTATTACATGCAAGATGTTTAGCTGTCTCTTGATGTTTACTAACCTTTCATGGCTTTCATTTCTAACATAAATTCCCATTAAAATTGGTAGTTGAGTTTGGGCTTATTTCAAGTTGGGAATGGAGTTGCCTTTAAAAATAAAAATATACTTCGAGAACATTTATATACAGTTGGCTTGACCATAAGGGAAATAGTCAATGACCAACACTACAAACTGATCAGCTATTTAACATGTCAATTAAAGCAAAGCCAAAATATAACATATTTCAATGGTAGTATATCTTAACCACTACTTTTCTCATTTTCCATGTGTTTACTGAAAGCCCACCTTGGACCAGCCATTGGGGGAGAGATCACTGACTGAGAAAGTTCTCTTACTTTCATCACGTCACTTCGTCTATTAGAGGAACCAGAGATTAAACAAATAATTGCAAACAGGAACTTGTGTTTTAACACAATAGCAGCTTTACCGAGGTCTAATAGCCATTCAATAAACTGTCCATATTTAGAGTATATAATTTGATAAGTTTGGGCATAAATAGATACTAATGAAAACATCACCAAACTTAGGAGAGTGGACAGATCCAACACCCTGAAAAGTTTTCTTTTACAATCCTTCCCTCTTGACCCTCCCCGCAAGCCCCCTCTCCCTGGGCAACCATGGTCTGCTCTCTGTTATACAGGCTAAGTTTGCATTTTCTGGAGTTTTATATAAAGGAAATCATATAGTATATACTCGTATTTATATGGCTTCTTTCACTCAGTATAATTAAGATTCATCCACACTGTTAGGTGTATACACCGTTCTTTTTGTCACTGAGTGGTACTCTATAGCTTGAATATACCACAATTCACGTTTCTACTCACATGTGATGGATCTTTGGGTTGTTTCCAGGTTAGGCTATCACAAATAAAGCTTCAGTGAAGAAGCCTGGCTTTTAATTGTGCCTGGGTTGTAAGTAGACATGAGAAGAAACACAGTTCAAACTAGAGGTAATATCACGAGGCTGCACTTTGGAATAAGCCTTACAGTCCAAATAAGAGGACAGGGGATTCTGCTTTTAAATATTCTCCTTGTTGTTGACAGATACAGGGCGTGGCCAATTAAAAAGCAGAAAGAGGATTTAATACATATTTTGGGAAGCCCTCCCAGAGGGTCCACATTAAGAGAAACTGGATGCTACACGGGCCCTGGAATCAAGCATCACTTGCTTGAGAAGAATGAATGCTGTGATCCCTATGTATTTGCTGCGCTTTTGAGTATAAGGTACTGATCAGCTTTGCCTTGGCTGATAGTATCAGAAAGCAGGGACTGTCTCTCATATATGACCGAATCCTAAGCCTCCATTGTAGTATCTAGCACATAGGTTCACTCAGTAAATATTAGTGGAAGGATGGAAAAGAAGGTGCAAAGAAAGGAGGGGAGGGGGCAAAGGAAGGAAAAGGAGTAAATAATGGGCAAATCGATAAAAGTTGAGATACACTAAATGAATACCTCATTGTAAATTATAAATTTTGGCTAGGAGCTTTGATAAAATCAGACAGAGGCTATAAATACTTGTAAAATGCTGGAAAATTTTTATGATGATTTCTATGGCCTGGGAATAGGAGGAAAACTCCATGGGCATAATAGAATAGCATTTGGCTCATGCTTCTAGTAGTACTTCTCTCTTTACTTTGTGATAAATAAAATAAAACACCTTAACAAAACATCGCTACACAGTGGGTTCCAAAATGTCAAGAATGTCAAGTGCATCCTCAGTTCCTACCACAGTGCCTACTGATAGTCAAAAGCAGTTCAGGTTAAGCTACTCACCACAGATAACCAAGGATTCAGTCCTCAACACTCCAGGAGAAGCCACTGCAAGGCCATTGATCTCCCCTCTCTCCTTAAAGCAAGCAATATCCTTGACAGAAGCTCTCCCTGTTTCTCACGTTGCCTACGTGATGATTTGTTCATCAAGTTTTTCTCTCCATCTGCAATGCCCTTCCGCACCTTCATATATATCTGCCTTAGAAATCCCATCCATCTTTCAAAACTCAACTGAAAAGCTGCCTTAAAAATGAAGGAATATCTAATATGTCAGATTGACACAAGACTCTTCTCTGTTTATGCCCACACTACTCATTTTCTTTCTTCTCCTGTGGTCCTTAGCCCATTATGCCTGGAACTATTATTAGGTGTGTATTTGTTCTATCTCTTTTACTACACTGTAATATTCTTTTTTTTTTTTAAAGATTTTTTTTATTGATTTATTTGACAGAGAGGAGAGAGATCACAAGTAGGCAGAGAGGCAGTCAGAGAGAGAGGGGGAAGCAGGCTCCCCGCTGAGCAGAGAGCCCGATGCGGGGCTCGATCCCAGGACCCTGAGATCATGACCTGAGCCAAAGGCAGAGGCTTTAACCAACTGAGCCACCCAGGCGCCCCTATGCTGTAATATTCTTAAGAGAAGGGATCTGTCTTGCTCAGGAAAGGATCATACTTCCTGTAGTGGCTTTCAAAATGACTTGTAAATGCTAGAGGCTTGATAAATGTTTGTGGACTGAATAAAATGATCAATGAATAAAGGAATGTAAACTTTCCAATGTTTACATTATATGAGTGATTGGAAGAATACTTCCCCACATATTCACCCATGGTTCCTACTCCAATGTGACAAAGCCCCACGTTATGCACACTTTGCTAAGGGTAAATCCCATTAAAATAGAAATGTCATTTTGATACAGTAGGTTATAAGTCACCAACTCTTTGGTTGTAATTAATTCCTCCAAGTAATTAGCCAGTTCCCCAGGGAGCATCCTGAAAGAATAAACATAATTCAAGCAGGTTTTGATGGGACGGAATGCAAGGCAGAAGAAGCCTGGTATACTTACAAAGACAAACAATGGGAATCTCTGCGGTGGGGAGTGTAAGGAAACATTAGAGTCCTGGATTTCGAATCTTATGAGGTAGCCAGAAAAGAAGTATGAAACTAAAAAGGTGAAAAGAATAATACTAAAAGTAGCACAGCCAAGATTACAATTCTGCTGAGGTTCAGCCTGATATAAATAAAAACCTGGGTTTGATTTTATTATCTTGCATATTTGGTACAGACGGGGAAATATGTACCTATATTGTTACGTTGGAATAGGAATACAAATTTCTGCTTTTATGTATGATAAAGTGTATGTATGATAAAGTAATCTGCCATAGGCAAATCACCAATGAGGACAACTAGAAAAGCCAGGTGAAGTATAAGAATTATGATATTAAACCACAAAACGTGAAATCAACACATAGGAAAGGTAAAATTTCTAAAGTCAAAATTTCTAAGATCAAAGGTAAACTCTAAGGCATGAAACTTTCAGAGGTGAGCCAAAGATCTGAAGCTGCCTTTTTCCTGGGAGCATTTGCCAGTTCTGGGCATGGGGTAGAAATCCAGATTTTGTCCAGGTCAAGGGCCATTGCAGAGGCACAAAGTAAACCAGTACAGCTCTGGTGGTTGAATAGGTTTGGAGTGGCAAATTCAGGTACCTCAAACACACTTCCAGTTTCCCCCAAAGACATGTGTCAGATCATGAAACCACACATGACTTGAGACTTAAAGAGCTGAGTTGAAAGCCATTGAAAAGCAGAACAGACATTTCGGTTGTAGCTGCTGCAGAGAAGACAAAAACCTGTCCAGTTTTTCATTGGCAATATGATCCTAAAATTTAGGTCTAACAGAGGTAGAGTGAGTCTTACCAAAACTGCAACCCAGTTTCAATACAGTTCAGCTCCTGATTGGATTAAAGTCATGAACGCCTCCCTTCCTTTTTCCCTGCCTAGCAAAAGAAAAAAAAAAAAAATCATCTCTGATGGGAAATAGTATCATCTGGAGCCTCTGCAGATTTTATAGTGTCCAACAGGGAACAAAAATTGCTGGGCATATGGAGACAGAGGATCATATGACCAATAACAAAGAGAAAAAAACAATGCAAAACAAAATAGCAGAAGCTGACCCACAGATAATCCTGATAAAGAAGTTAACAGAAAAGAACTTTAAAATAGTTAGGATGAATTTGTTCAAGAAATAGTTGAAAAGATGAGTGGAGTAAGTCAAAGCATAAAGAATTTCAGAAGAGAATTAATTTTTTTAAAATACTCGAATGGATATTCTAGAACTGAAAAATATAGTACCTGAAATAAAGAATTCAAGGGATGTTTAATAACATACTGAGAGAAACAGAAGACAAGAAGAATGAATGGAAAAGGTTGAATGAAAATGTAACTTGGGGGGCGCCTGGGTGGCTCAGTGGGTTAA
>CM052892.1:38031672-38059242 GCA_028534135.1 Potos flavus | reverse complement strand
GCTCAGTGGGTTAAAGCCTCTGCCTTCTGCTCAGGACATGATTTCAGGGTCCTGGGATCAAGCCCCGCATTGGGCTCTCTGCTCAGCAGGGAGCCTGCTTCCCCCTCTCTCTCTGCCTGCCTCTCTGCCTACTTGTGATCTCTCTCTCTCTCTCTGTCAAATAAATAAATAAAATCTTTAAAAAAAAAAAAAAAAGGATGACAGGGACGTTTCCCATACAAAAGACTTTCACAGGAAGAGGAAGACCTGGAACCGAGACAGGCCAACTGGTGAGAAGGGAGGAGGGTTCCCAGATTCTCATGGAGAGAATATCTGGGAGGACAGCAAAACAGCTGGTGCAGTTCAGATCAAAGCAAGAGGGTCAAGAAATCTAGGAATGATATCAATGACAGAAAAAAAAATGAGAACTCGGGGCGCCTGGGTGGCTCAGTGGGTTAAGGCCTCTGCCTTTTGCTCCAGTCATGATCTCAGGGTCCTGGGATCGAGCCCTGCATCGGGCTCTCTGCTCAGCGGGGAACCTGCTTCCCCCTCTCTCTCTGCCTGCCTCTCTGCCTACTTGTGATCTCTCTCTCTGTCAAATAAATAAATAAAATCTTAAAAAAAAAAATGAGAACTCAATGGCTCAACAACGACCAATATTTACATAATCCTAATAATGTAAGCTAAAAACTAGCATTCAATTTTGTATCACTAAAATCATAAGTAATTCAAATGTCCAAAAACATGGGTACCGAAAAATTTCAGCACATTCAGAAAATGAAATATTAGAGAGCGAATAAACTATTATAAAGTGAATATTATAGAGTATTATATTATTATTATATATAGATATATAGAGAGTATTATACATATATATTATAGAATATTATAGAGTGAATAAACTAGACATGTGTGTATTGACATGGTCAAATCTCAGTAACAGGAGATTGATCATGAAAACAACAAGTTGAAGTACATTACTTTTGCTGGAAATACTTAAGACAATATCATCTACTGTTTGTGGTTACATACATCTTATTAAAAAGTAACAGATATGGGCTGGATAGTCACAAAATTTATGATGGCAGTTGAAGAGAAGGAAACACGGATGAAAAGAGAAAGGTAATATTTCCTAATAAGGGGAATACAGGGGAATTTATATGTAGTGGCTTATTTTTTTAATTATTTGAAAAAATACTACCTATAATGTCCTCACCTTGGGTAGTGAGTACATGATGTTTGTCACAGTGTCCTTTATATAGTTCTGTTTATCTTCTCAATTGAAAACAAGGATTTCAAAAAGCAATTTGCCTCTCCAGTTCCTTGATAGCCACAGAAGTCCTGTCTCTAGGAGATAATTCAGGAGGAATGTGGTCCATCATTTTGTGATTAAGCAATTTAGATCAGCTTTTTCTATTTCAGAACTTTCTGAACTACAGACTCATAAGGAAGTGCAGTAAACACCACTAGTGCCTATTAATAGCTCAGCCACCTACAGGCACATCCTCCCATTAAGAACACTTTTCCTCTGCCAGCATCCAAACGAGGTACTGACGATAATAACAAACATTTCTAGACAATTTGCCAGGCACTTGCGGAGCTAACTTTTACTGGGTGTTTAACGCGCCAGGAAGTGTTAGGTGCTTTCACATCCATTGTCTTCTATGACCTCCTCAGAGCCCCGACAGCAGACATAATAAAAGAAAGGCAAGCTTTAAGAACGGGTGAATCCGAGTCCGAAACTTTGCTCCGTTCCTTACACTCCTTGGGACCTTGGAGCTACGAAATATCTCTAATCCAGTTTTCTCATATATAAAACAAAGAGAATTTGTCTCCCTTACAGGTAACGGTAAGGGTCAAATGAAATAACATCTAGGAGGAGCCTAGCATGGTACCTAAGTAGGACCTCAGTGAATGTTACCTCCCCATTTTATAGACTGAGGGGTTCAGTGACATGACCTTGCCACACAAAAATAACAGAATCAAGGAGGCACAGCAATTAAGAGCGTGGACTTTAGAGCCAGGCGACCTGGGGTTCAAATCCCAGCTCTGCCACCTACCAGCTGTGTAACCGTATTCAAGTTGTTCAATGTTCAGTGCCTTAGTTTCCTCCATATGTAAAATGAGAATTATTAAGGTAAATATGTCATAGGAATGTTTTGAAGATTATATAATCAAGTATCTGGAACAACCCGACATATAAGAAACACTGCATAATTTCATTAATAACCAGTAACAAATAAGTCACACACTCACTATATGGAAAATTCACACTCCATGAAAGGGAGTGTGGAGTTGCTCTTTGTACTGCCCTCTAGCGGCCTCAGCCAGCAGGGGTGGTAGTATGTGGACACTATGGTTTTGGGGGGGTTGCATCTGTTTTCAAGTGTTAGGAAGAGAGCGGTGCATAAAAGAAAGAGGCATAAAGGTAAAGTGTCATCAACATCTTTAATCCTTACCTTCCCATGGGTGATGCTCTTTTCAGCTCTTTTGTGTTTTTTTCAGAAGTTTCAACGAAGCCGATCGACAAGTGCACGCGAGCTAAATCTTAAGAATTAACTACAACCCTGAGCGCACACGCTTGCACTGAAATATGGACGAGTCTCTGTTCCTCCATGACATGTCCTTTTCCCTTTTACCAGCAGCAGTAAGGACTAGCTGGCACCAAGTCCTCATTATCCTCTTCCTGAAGGGCATGCATAACTCACTTAATTGCTTCACACTACAGTACACCGCTATTTAGAACCAGTCTGTTTCTTTCCGTTGTAACAGCATGGAAATAAATAAGCAATTTTCATACATTAGGAAACATAAGCATGCCAGCGTCTAATTCATACTTATGTGATTAATAAACCAGAACACTTAGATGAAATACAGTGCACCACACAAACACTATTCCATTAGAGCAGTCATTTGAGTGTCAGATATAACCCACAGTGGTCTCACGGCTGGACCAGTAAACGGCCCCAATATGGTAACTCAGGGAACCTTCCTATCCTAGGGTGGACGCTCTCGTTTAGGTTGAAAAATGAAAGGTGAGACATGGAGAGCTAACTTTCCTGCTTTTGTAAGTGGTATTGGCTTGGCGTAAGCTAGGAGCCGTTTTCATGATTCTGAGCAAATACATTTTCTGTGCCTTGTTTATTAATGGACAGAAAAGCTAGCCTGCAAATGAAATTGATTTTATTCACTTAGGGTTTTATACTCCATTGCACAACCACAACCCAGCAAATTCTTCATTAAGAGAGATAATTACTTTAATGAAGATTAAATATAATTTAGAAGTCACATTTATCTTTATCTACCTAAAGCAGGTCAGAATTAACCTAAAATGGTTAGGCAAGTGGGAAGGAATGGGTTTCTCCAAAGTCTCCATCTGTTTATATAGGGGTGAGTCTGATCTGACAATCATCCCTGCGTTTCTTCCTCTTTCTCCTCTTCTTCTCATTTCATCCATTAGTGTCTCCCGCATCAAGCCCAAATCAGACCTTCTGCTTTCTAATAATCTTAATTTTGGGATGTTTGGCAGAGGCAGCAGGATAGCAGCAATTAATATTCTGGGATGTTCAATGATCTACGAAAAGCTGTATCTATGATGGGCATATGGGGGGAAAACATTAAGATCAAAGAAGTGGCAGGTTGGTCTTAGAAATATTCTCCCTCTTTGCGGCAGAGTGTTTCTATTCCACCTGCCAACGAGAGGAAGCCAAGAATGATATTGAACTGATTGGTATTACTCATCGTTTCATGTGGTGTTAGAATTGCTCCTCATTAATGGCATTTGTGCATTATTGTGGAAAGAGCTTAGGAGATAGGAGACAAAAAAAAAAAAAAAAAGAGTTTAACTCTTAGCTTCTCCTCTTATCAAATGCATGACCTCTTCACTTCTCTGAGTCTGGGACCTCTCATTTGTAAGATGGGACTAATACTGCCCACCTTGAGTTCAAAAGATTTAGAGCACCTGGCATTAGGGAATACTCCTAAATGTAATATACTGCCTGCTGTACCGTAAGTTTTCTTCTAAAAGCTCCACAACACGGCACCAATGACCCAGTGATCCCTAGGTGACAGCAATTCTTGGTTCTGCAGAAGTGACCAGTGAGTTTAGCCCCAGGCTCTTGCTGTTCCTGACCTAAGTGGTGGCACAGACTAAAGGAGGGGCACAGGGAAACACAGACCGCCCCCCCAGCACGGCTAGGCACAGCTCTGAGTGTGTCTCATCATTCATTTTCCAGGAAGGAAAACGAAGTCTAGTTTAGCGGGAAGCCACAACTGGCTTCCAGAGGCAGTATTTCAAATGATGGCTCCCATTTACTGAATATGAATGGGACCTGACACATTACATACATTATCTTATTTAATGAGTGTAACTATATAGCTTATCATCCGAATCAGGACACTTTCAGAGTCAAAGGGAATGTTGTAAATAATTACACCAAGACAGCAAGTGTAAACCTGGATGGTCCTGGGCAAACCGATTGTATGGCTGCCCCATGTTTAATCCATGCAATCACTCTATGACATATAAAACATTCCCCATTTTACAGACGGAAACTATGATACAGAGTGGTTAAAAGCAACAGGCCTGAGGACATACAAACTATCAAGGGGCAGACCCACGGTTGGAACCTCAGCCTGTAAAGTACTAGACCTCCCTCCCTTGAACAGACTCCCTCCTCGAAAACCTTGCATCACGATATCAGCTGCCAAATAACAGCATTAATTTTGTTTTGAAACCCTGCCTTTATTGAGTGAATAACTTATTGCAAGTTCTGTTTCATGACTTCCAAGCGCTATCAAAAAAGAGGGCAAAAATGGGTGATGAGAAAGCAAAATGATGCCACTAAAAGCAGTCTTATCCTCATGTTCTTTCGGAGACACAACACAGCCTGAATACCAATGGCCTGAGCTAAGGCTTATTCGAGCATGGAGAATGACAGTCATTGGGGCCAGACATCAACAAGCCTCCTTCCCCATGTGCTGCTCTATATTCTCACGCACCCAATGAATTCCTTGATCTAGAGCAATTCGCTGCTGATATTTAGTGATCTGCGATCACAAATAAATTTGACTTATTCCTATAACATGCCAGGAGCTATTCTCCCTCCCTCCCCCCAGAGCTTAATAAGTATAAAAATGTTGAGAGATGCTCAACATTCAGGTCTCTCTATAATGTTTCTGCAGGTGAAAGAGATGGGTGCCACAAGCCCATCCTTTGGTCTACCTTCCAGTCACTGTCTGAGCTTCCCTTGTCTCTTTAAGCACCAGAAGTGTGGCCAGTCACGCCTGGTTCAGAAGCTAACTGCATTGGCAGAGACAATAGAATTTCTCTTTTAGCAGAGAAACAACAGCTCAAATCGGTCATAGGTGCCAAGCATCCTTAGTCATGACCCCTAATGAAAGACCATCCTCAGAGACCAAGCATGCTCCTGACCCCAGGAGGGGGTGACTGGGTATTTCGGTGATTCTATAAAAGCTCCCAGCTTGGGACACCATAAGAATCCTAAATCAGAATTCGACTCCATTTCTCTGAGCGTGTGTGACCTCAACATAATACCCAAACACTCCAAGCTGCACATTTCCCAACAATAGAACATTCCTTCTCAAATGATCGTGGGCAGAACAATTACCTGTAGGGCTTGTCAAGCTCGAGGAGATATAACTCAGTCCCTATTTGGTTAAAACACATTCCAGGGGCCCTCCCTTGGAGGTTCTGATGTATTAGGGCTGGTGTAGAGCCTGAGAATTCACATGTCTCGTAAGTTTCCAAGTCATGGTGATGATGATGATGTCCACGGACCACAGTTTGAGTAGTACTAAGTTGTATCAGGAATGCCAAGCTCACGGTGCATGTGAAAATAGGAAAAGCTGTGCTAATCTTCAGGAGAGCTGCTGACTCACAATGCCTCTCCATCAGCATGCATATATTGAAGAGAAGATGAACAAAAGTCCAAGAGCATGAGTAGGAATAAAACTTGGGGACATTTAATCATTCCGAACATGCCAGTTAGAGGATTTGATTACATCCCAATCCCTGTTGTTATAATCCATTCTATGTAGCAATACAAATGGGGTCCCAGTCTCCAATGGTGAACTGACCCTCCCACTTCTCTGGGGCTTTTTTTAAAAACACAAAACACATCTTTTCGGTCACAAAGTCCATTTGCCCCTTTAGGCTCAGCTGCATCTGCATGGCATCCAAATCCCATTCCAAATCATCTTGGCCACTACTTAAAAAATAAAACATAAATCTTCCCACGGGAACAGCTCTCAAGCAGTAGGTGAAGCGATATTTACTTTGCTGAAAACTGGATTCCCCTGTTAGACCAACTGTCAATTCTACGATCAGCTAGAGTCCTTCGGTCTGTCCTTGTCTAACGCAGCACGGTAATCAGGGAACTCGCCTCCCTCCTCTCCTTCCCCCCTCCCCTCCCTTCATTCTGGCTTTCTCTCTCCACGACATTATTTAATCTCTCGGTTGCAGCTTCTTGGGATTAGCTACAGCATCTATTAATAGTTTTACTTCTGTTTACAGTTCCAAGGGGAGAAAAATGGCTCATTCCTTCTCTCCAATCTTGAAGATATGTCTTATTGCAGCAGGAGGAAGACACACGGGCCCCCTGAATAACCTATTTCCACAATCATTCCACTGTAAAGATGTTAATGTGCTTCCATGCCGAATGGATCCCTTTAATAGGCAGAACAAGTTGGATATAAACTCTTTAATTGCTTTCAGCACACCGATTATCTTCCTGTGTCACCTATTGTATAATGCAAAAATGTTAACGAAAGCACTTACTGAAGACATTATTGGGAATTAAAAAACAAAGAACCATCAGTTGTCACTAAATATGCCTTTCATGTTCCCAAATGAAATGCATTTGCGCACTCAAGAAATAGGATAGAAATGTGCAGGCCTGCCATTGTCAGATGCAAACATCTTCATTAGATTTTGATCCAGCTGCTGCAAGATCTATAAAAAGAGCTATCAAAGCCTGCAACTCATTATTGGTTATTTCAGGAAAACTTCAAAAAACCATCCCCAAACCTGTACAGATCTTTTCTGACAACTTCCCTGGGCAGGGCAGTTGGTTTGCAAGGTGCAGCGTTAAAAACCTCTGCCGAGCCGGCCCCCCAGAATGCCTGTGGCTGCTGAGAAGCCACAGTCACAGAGCCAACCTGTGTTCCTCGGCACGGAGGCTGTAAATCTCTGCCTATCACCTCCCAGATCTCCTGTTCTGAACTCTATCTCCTTAAAAGCATATAAGTGAAAGTAGCCAAACTCGGGTCTTTATAGACCAAAACGGAAAGATTAATATATGCGACGTCTCCTAACATCCTTTCTCGGTTGCAATAAATCTTCCGATGCATATTGGCAGTCAACTCATTTCTAGCATGTTATTTTCTGCAGAGGCTTTTTAAAAGAGGAAAAAGACTAGTCAAGGGAGTCAGCAGGGAAGGGGAAGAAGAAAGAAAAGAAAGGAAAGGAAAAAGAGAACAAGTCGGGGTTCTGGGGATAGTCTATAGAGAAGGTTAAAGGACGTAAAGTGTAAATGTCAAAATTATCCACAATCTTTCCTTTCAATTCTGCTGAAACAGAAGGGACCCTACAAAGACTAAAGAGCATTCAGATTAATCACAGTCCCTAGCATCTTGACTTGGGGACCTTTTCAGTCAGGCCCAGGTCTCCAGAAGCTTCTGATGGATACCAAACAACTCACGGGAAACAACTGTCAGAGCTGTCACAGTCATTTAGGAAGGACTTTTCCCCTCTTGGTCTATATGTCTCTCTATTCACGACAAAGAGAAATGCAAATTGCGATCACTATTATTCAACCTTGGTAAACAAGGAGGGAAGAAGAATGCACGAACCCATAATGCAATCTGCTTTAAAAATTTTTGGCTTTGGGGTGCCTGGCTGGCTCAGTCAGTAGAGCATGTAACTCTTGATCTCAGGGTCATGAGTTCAAGACCCACACTGGGTGTGGAGCCCACTTAGAAAAAAAAAAGTTTTTTTAAAGATTTTTGGTTCTGTCTTTAATTTACCCACTGAATTGTCTGTTTTATGGTCACAAGTAAATTGAAATGCTCAAAATATTGATGTGATTTCATATTTGTTATTAGAATTTGGTATAAGAGCTCATTGGGGCATCACTTTATTATATTTATATTGTTATTAAAGCTATTACTCAAACCTTAATGCTCTGGAGGCCCACGATATATTTTTTCTTGTATATACCATTCTTGCATATACCATATACATGACCTTTTCTATGCTTTTTTCAGCATCACATATAATAAAATTGGAAATAATATACAGAGAAGATTAGCATGGCCCCTGTGCAAATTCATGAAGCAGTCCATATTTTTTCAACTAAATAAATAATAACGTTTATTAATTTTTTAGAAAGCATTTTAATTTTTTTTTTAAATAGGCTCCATGCTGTGTGGAGCCCAACACAGGGCTTGATCTCATGACCGTGAGATCAAGAGCTGAGCCAAGTCCAAGAGTGGGACACTTAACCGGCTGAGTCACCCAGGTGCCTGAATTTTTTTTTTAAGTATTTTAAAAGTAACCTTTCTGCAGTGCTTTGGCAATTGTCTTCCCTCCTGGTGACTGCCTTAGTCAATGGAGTCACACTGATAAGAACAGCAGAGAAGGAGGTCCACACTTCCTCCCACCAGAATGGGATTTTGAGTTGGGAACCCATTGCAGCTGGACGATCTTTCTAAAATGTGACTCCGATCATGAGGTTCCCCTGTGTAACACCATTCAGTGATTTCCTATTGCCCTTCAGATAAAATCACATTCCTGCTGTGTGGCTACAGGCAAGTTATTAAAACTCTTTCTGGCTCAATTTCCTCTTGTATAAAATGGTGATAATAATCGTGAAGAAAATATGAGTAAGGTACTTAGCACAAAGTTAATAAATTCTCACTATTATTATTATTATTTATGTTATCTCACCGGCCATGTTCCTTTTCAGTTTCCCCTTCACCCTGTCTGACAGCCATACTCAACAATGAGTTCCTCAACTCCCATGAGCTTTCTTGCCTTTATGCCTTGATTCGTGATTTTCCTTCTGTTTGCAACACCCTCTTCCTCCTCCTGGCCTCTGGCCAGTTTTATTGCTATTAATTTACAAAGTGTCAGCTTAAATGCATATTATCAAGATGGCCTTCCTGACCCTAAGGTTGAGTTTGCTTACCCCAATATATGCATGCAATGCTCACTTCCTCTACAGTAATATGCACCATACATTACTATAACATTTTGCCTGACTGAAATATCCATAAAGGACCCAAGGTTAGATTCGCCTTGCTCCCACTTTATTTTTCAGTAGCAAGCACTAGTAGCAAGGAGGGGACTAGATTATAATGCAATGGACAGAGAAATCTTAGTGGATTACAACGACAAAAGATTGGCCCTTGACCACACTAAAATAATCACAGGATGACTCCACCATGTTTCCATGCTGAACGCCAAGCTGATGGATGCCCCACACCTTGGAACATTGCTGATCTCGTGGTAGAGAGAAAGGCAACACAATAACCCTCTTAAAACTCCCAGCATTAGTGGCACATCTAATTCCCCCTCACGTTTTATTGGCCAGGGCAAGTCACATGGCAAAGCCTAATTGACTTATGTCAATCGGGTGGGGCATCCTTGTGTGGAAAAGGCATGAAAAGAGGGAGCCTAGGATATTCAGTGAATGGTTATAGATGCTAAAACCGAGTTCAACGAAGGGTAGTTCAATGAAATGTTTCTTTCCTGAAAGCTGACAAACCTAAACCCCACGCCAACTAAAATCTTGCCAGAAACTTCTCTGCTATTCAAAGAGATACTCACTTCTTGAAATTTTTGACTTTAAAAATCATTCTCCTTTCAGTCGCGGGGCCATGTTTTCCGCCACAGGGACCGGCTGCCTATCTGTGTGGTCATAGTTTACCGATTATACTAGTACACCACGTTGGAGGAAAGAATAATAATTAGGTTCAACAGCATGAACACTGTCCCCGTAATTTGTTTGCTTACTCTATGCAAGCTATTACTACAGGCAGACGAGGTAGCGTCCAGTCTCACAGGGCTATCCAGTAAAAAGGGAACCTTTGAAATCAGTTTCTCTGACCCCTTAGGTAACACGTAAAAAAAGCTGAGTGATTTGCCAGATAGTAGCACAGCCAGGATTAAAATACGAATCGCCAGTTTTAAAACAAGTGCTCTTTTAATTATAGCATAGCCTTGCCCTAAGGAGGGTCACCAAATGTGAATGATTGCAAGAGGTCACCATTGAACAGATGAGGAAACTGAGACCCGGGGAGGTAAAGTGACTTTCTCAAAGCTACCCACATTATTAGTTCTATTTTGCTTGGCCACACAGAACCATAAAGAAATCTAAGTTGTTTCAGCATGTAGGATAGTACCTGCTCTTCACTGAAGGCTCAAAGAAATATTTCATGAACTGAACCGAACTGATTGAATTGAATTGAGTTGAACTGAAATTACAGAAAATGTAGAGATGCTTTTATTCCCACTACAAAACCCTTGTTTTCATTTCCCCTGGAGTTCTAAGCTTGCCAAACCGGCAAGTTATACACCAACAACTACGACTTTGCTAGTTTCTCCTCCATAATATCCTTGTTCCCTGTCCCTTCTTTATTTAGAACCACCATCCTTCTCTGAGCAGAAACAGATTAATACCTAGAAATCTTGTCATCTCATGACATTTACAGAACATAGGATCTGGAAAGCAAAATCAACAATAATAAGGGCCCTGAAAGATCATTAGACAAAGAGCTTTATTCCCTCTGAGCTAAGCAGGTCAGCTAAAAAGTGACATAACCCAGATGTTCTTAAGCCACAGGAACAAATGCCATTAAGTCACTGTCTCCCGACAACTAAGTGATATGTACGAGGAATGGGAATTAAATTTGGAGAGAGAATACAGATTCTGGCTGGGCTCCAGGGCTGAAGGATATTAAATAAGAAAGAAACAATAGCGCTGTCAAGTCTAATTGTTTAAAACATAAAACTCTTTCCATATGTCTTGAGACGAATAGAGTTGCACAGTATCGGGATGCACCGTGAAGTTAGACAAAGAAAGAATAGCATGCACCATTTGGAATGAAAAACTGATCTGTGGGGAATTTGATTCTGCTTTTTTTTTTTTTTTTTTCCCTCTTTCTTCTCATGTCCCACCCAGGCACTTAGCCATTTTGAAAATAGCTATAGGAAATGCATATCATGAAGTCTCTTTTCTGTACCAGATTTGACTATAGAATGAGAAATGATGGGCTTTGTGGAACCAAATACAGAATTTGGTTCCAACCTTGACCATGCTCCTTGTTATGTGATCTAAGGCTCAATTTTCTGGCCTATAAGCAGAGATATTCTTATGGTGCAAGCATGTGTTTAGAATTAAATGAGACCATCGATAATAAAGTCACTAGCACTTAGTAGGCATTCATTGTGATATAGCTTCTTTACATTTTCCTTTAAACACATGGAGATGCAATCATCCACATAGCAGCTCCATATAATTCTGTGATGAAATGAGAACAAGTTTTCACTCATTGACAATAAATTGAGAGATGCCTCATCTCATCCCTTCAATGAACGAACACACATTTCCTGAGCGCTATTCACAGGCAAAGCCCTGTGGTAGGTGTGATAAAGGTCACAAAACGTTCTTACACAAAATGTATGAAATGAAGGCATTTGTTCAAGCCTCCTTTTGTCAGTTATGACTTGAAGTAATCAAGAGTATCTGGCCTTTTAAGTATTTTTATTTATGGGACGTAAGAGTTCAGTATAGAAAAATGATAAAAGAAAAAAAACTTAGATTCAAGCTGGAATTAGTGAGTTTTACTTCATACTAGATTTATTGGATACTATGTTTCTAAGCAGTTTCCTGTTACAGGTATGTAGCTGTATCTTTGTCTGTATCCATATAGCCTCGTAACTTTATCACAGAAAGAGCACTGTGCTACGGGTTCGACCCATATTCTAATGGAAAGAAGAATTGTTACTGTGTTGCTAGCGGAATCTCAATTTCCTCACTGTAAAATTAGATTTCCCGAATAGATTTCCTAAAGTCGCTCCCATATGTAGAAGTTAAAATGTAGTATAAAATACTTGTGACTCTTTACTGCTGTACCGTGTGCATGCGTGTATGCGTATTTATGAAAAATATGTTTATTGCCAAGAATACAACTTACAGCAATTTCTTTTTTTTTTTAAGATTTTATTTATTTATTTGACAGAGAGAGATCACAAGTAGGCAGAGAGGCAGGCAGAGAGAGAGAGGGGGAAGCAGGCTCCCCGCTGAACAGAGAGCCCGATGCGGGGTTCGATCCCAGGACCCTGAGACCATGACCTGAGCTGAAGGCAGAGGCTTTAACCCACTGAGCCACCCAGGCGCCCCAGCAATTTCAAGAAGATAGATACCATCACATGAAAGCAATGTCACATAGTACACCCGGGTGTCAATAAATGAAAAGTTCTCAGAAGACTCAAACTGCTGTTTCAGTATATCCTAGGACAGGCCAGAGATGGTTTTGAGGCTAATACCAGAGTTGTTCTCCTTCGGCCCCTTGGGGCTACTACAAATCACAGGGATGATCAGAGGCCAGTTGGATGCACAGAGTTTTGGGGGTTTAATTGATCTCACAATGCCTTACCTGTGGCCTCGATTAAAACCCCATCTCAAGACTACTAAGGGCAGGAAAAATTCTGGTAAGATTTTACAGAAGAGGCACTGCCCAATGTTACAGTATTTTTGACCTTCACCTCCCAATTCCCCCTTGACCTCATCACTAAAACAACATAAATCCCACTGTAAATAACTAGAATCTTTAACACCAGAACCGGGAGGGGAGGTTTGTGAAGCTCGCATTGTCAGCGGTCTAATCATCTTTATGACCTCCTAGCACTGCAAAATCATTCAATGGAGCCCTACATATTTCACATTTCTAACTATTCCAAGTTCCCGTGTGTCTGAATATTCTAATTTCTCATATATTATTCATAAGGACCGGCACCCATATATCAAAAAGCTTTTTTTTAATATAGCTTTTACAACAAAAATCGAAAACATACATTCTTTTCCCGTTCCACAATTATTGCAATCTAATGCAGAAATTTGCCTTGATAGAAGGAAAAATACAGAATAAGGAGAAAGGTATTTTCCATCATAAAAATTTTAACTTGGAGAAGAAAAAGGGCAATTACATAAACAAGTCAATTCAGCCTTAGGGAATGCGTAACTCACGTAGATTTCTGATTGCAACCCAGCTGAAAAAAGGAGAAGAAACAGATATAAACTCTTGCTGCATAATTCATCCCACCCCTGTATGAATATTAAGCCTCTGTGTGATTATTATTAGATTCTTATTATATTAACATTCATTGACCTCTTCAATAAACGACGCACGTAACGCCTACTGACTCAGAATCTCTGCAAACGAGACAGCTTCATACTTATTTTCAAACTAGAACTGCAACGTTACACAGGTGATTTCGATACGGGTGTTCCGCAAAAGACACCGTGTATGTCCATGGTGCCCACACTTAGGTATTGGCGACACCTTCCCCACACCACCCCAACTCCCCAACCACCATTTTAGTGATGCTGTTGCATACAAATGTAAGTCTGTTAGATTCTTTTGTCCCATACTCCATTCCATCCTGGGAGCCTCTGACTTCCTAAATGATTTGTTCAGATTTGCATACATGAAGGCTCATCCTTTGCGCAGTAAAGTTCTGCAGGCTTCTGATAGATAAGTGGTGTCATGTGTTCATCCTTACAGGGTCATATAGAATGGTTCTAGCTAGCCTTAGGATTGTGTGCTTTTGCATCAGGCAGCGGCTTTAGCGTGCGCAGTGTCCTCCAGTGGCTGCTTTGTTCAATCTAATTGTCATTAAGCCTCAGAGCAATAGACAAATAACAAGTATTGACTTGGAGGTAACAGTTGTAACCAAGTATCTGTCTGTGCCTTTCTCTGGGTATGTAACTCTCCAGGGTGGTGTGCTGGGCTCTTGCCCTCCAGGAAGAACATCAAATAAAGCACCAGGTCTTGAGAATGGGGAAAAAATTGAAACCAAGTTCACATTTATGGTACCTAGTAAATCACAGAAAGAACAAAAATGTTAAAAAGATAACAACAGGGTCTTCATCTGAAAGATTTTTTTCCTTGGGCTTCATACATATTTCTATTTCCATTCTGTGGTTGTTTATTGCTGAGCAAATTGATAGATAAAAAGTTTTAAAATGTGTTCGAGAGAAATTTAGGTCCAGACACTTATAATCAAAGCACTAGTTTTGATGACAACAATTATCATCATCTCTCTGTGGGTGTGTTTTCAACAAACACAGACCCCACTAATGGTAAATTACTTGGCCTTAAGGTTAGAGTTCTTAGATTCATTATATCGACAGAAGCAGAGAGAAGATTACAGCGGTCCCTGGAAAGGAGACCTTACATTTCCTTGTAAGTACAGATACCTTACAAACTAGTCGAAGGGTGCATAACTTTGAACTCGGGAGAGAGAACAGGCAGAAATCAATACTGAATATTTAAAGGTAACAACGCTCGGGAGAAAAATTTATTCTCATAGCCAAGTTCCGAATCCAGAGAAGAATGTGTATCTCTGAGGAAAGTACTTTTCATCTATCATTCAGAAACCACGAATATATGATGTTTTGAAAATGTTGAGTTTCTTTTCTTTTAGTTAGGGAAATGTCTATTTTACTAAACCATGCTCTCCCAGAAGTATATTTTTCTAAATCAACATTTTCTTATGAAGGTAATCTCCCACTCAACCATGCACCTTGCAAAGCTAAGCCCAGGTCAGAGCACTCTTTGAAGAGAAGATAAAGACCTGGAAATATCAAGAGAGAGTATTCAACTGGGAGGAGAAAATCAGTAAATCTTTTCTAATGTGAATTCTGCTTTGACAAATTCTTGAAAGAGCCATTTGTACCTCTTCATTTGGACTCTCTGTTGATTAACGGAAACGAAAAAATAATTCTCTCCCTTCCCGCCTGTGCTGCTTTAGAAACTCCAAAGAGAGTCAACAAAGGACAGCGGAGCCTTCTACTTCTTTGTCCACAATAACTGAGCATCTTGGGTTGGAAGAAAAGGAAATGTTGATCTCCCAGGCTTGTTTAGCTTTGCTTTTTTAATTGCTAAATGCCAGCCTGGGAATTCTGCCTAAAATGGTAATAAGTTGCATTTATCCTACACCTTTCATCCAGGAGGCACATGCTTCTCTGAGTTCTGAAACCCAGCCATCCTGGAGCTGGAAAGCAGTAACTGTTTTAATGTTGAACATTTATTCAGTGCCATGATTATACAAGGTGGAAGAAATTGTTTGAAACAGTACCAAAATATTGCAGTAACAAAGATTGTGGGCTGTGGGTTTTGAAAATATCCCAGATGCAGTCTGTTTTGTGCTTTCCTTTGCATATGGAATATTTACATATCTCTTTTGAGTCTTGAGATTCCTAAGATGCTCACTTTTGTGCTCCTCAGTTTAGGTTCAACATACACTGCAAAAAATCAAGAAGAATGCATTAAGTCACATCTTTTAGAAAACCCTTTGATATTTAGAATACACATCAAGAAAAAGGACAGTGAGAAAGAAGTCTGCCACTACTTTCACTTTATACGTCCTAAAAGAAGTTCTGTCTCTGAAAAGGGCAGATGAGAAAAACAAGGTGACAAAGACTCGCCCAGGAACTCCTGGTCGAGCATCTCATAGCTGATTTCTCTTCTGTTAGGCCAAGGGACCAAGAGGGTATCTATCACTGGATTGAAAACTTAACAGGTCGGGAACCCAGTCTTGCTCATTGCTGTTAACCTCAGGACTCAAGCAGTACCTGGAGATAACATCTTCAATAAATCCTTCATAAATTAATAAATGATTGGTTTTCTGATCCTGAAAACACAGAGACCACAGCCTGTGACGCTTTCAACTAAGCTTGAGCAGAAATTTGTTTTTACTTAAACAGCAAGAGGAGGGGGGAGATAATGATGAAGTAAGAGAGATGCTGAAAACGGGGTCACGTGCCTTCCAGAAACCAGCCCCCTCTCAGTTTATTGCTGTCAGGAATCAGATTGCATTACTATGCTCCCTCCCCACTCCCACCCCCCCCCACACACACACATACAAATTGAAGACTCATCAGTCTTTTATAGCTGTACCTAAAGTGAGCTTATATTGTCCTCTCCTGACAGCAAGTTTTGAAAGGGGAGCAGAAAAGGGAAGATGGGTTGCCAAATAAGATCCAGTCAAGGGGATTTGAAGTCCAGACTCCAGGTCTTGACAACAATGACTGGATCTGTGAGACTTCCAAGCTCCTTGTTCCTTCTAGGACTCGGCTTCCTCATCCGTAAAGTGAGAAGCATGAATTAAAATCTAATCTAGGTGATTTGGGAAAGAGCCCCAAGATGGGGACTTGCATTTCATAGCCCTAGAATCTGAATCTGTGATCTAGATTAACACCTTCTACTTCTTTGTTTTGCTCCAGTGCTCTCGGCAGCACACAGACAAACACGTCTCACTATATATGACCCTCTAGTCACAGTCTTGTTACTCTGAGAGCCTTGGGGAACCCCACTTGGTCTAGAAAGATGATCGGTCTAGAAAGATGATCAGTCTAGACTAAAAATCCTAAAGCAAAGACCAGCATATTCGGCTTCCTTATTTTATACTTGAGGCAACCAAGTCTCTGAATGGTTAACTGACCTGCCTAAGCTGTCCAGCCAGGAAGAGAAAAAAAATAAAATGGTACTTAAACTCAGGTCTCTGCGATCTCAGCTGAGGTTTCTCACAGCACTTTTCCCTACATCTTTACAACTGGGTAAGTTTTGGAATTTATGAGGCTGATTAAAGTCTTTTTTTTTTTTTTTTTTTTTTTACTTTAAGCAAAATTTCCCAATTTTAGTGGCAACACTGCAAACATTATAGGAGAAATATAATACTTCTGGAGATATATAGGAGAAATATAGGAGAAAAAAAGACTTCTGACTTTAATAAGCAAAAAAAAAAAAAAGAAACAAAAAACTAACAACAACAACAACAAAAAACCTTCTGAAGCTTATTAAAACCTGTCCACACTACCCCCACCAGAATCATTACTGATGTAAAACATTCAAAGTCTGGAATTTTGCTGTTATTTCATAAAACACATAATTTGAGCCAATCCTGACAAATATTGGTACCACTTTATTCAAGCATAGCTTTCAACTTCCAGAGAGTTAATAAATTGGATTCTAACAGTCTGCAGAGAATATACAGTAAGATAAAAACATCTTCCAAGAATTTACAGTATATTTTAGGATGAGTTGAAATATCAGCAACCATTGCAGACGCATTTACAGGATTTTGAGAGTAGCACATTCCATCATAAACGACTCTGTGATTCAGGATGGCATTAATAATGGAAAGAACAACCTTTAAAATAAAGTAAATGCATTTGGAGCAGTTACTGAGGTGAGATCTGTCTCAAAAAAAGAAAAAAGAAAAAAAAAAACCCAGTTAATAACTTGCAAGTTGATGTGATATATTCCTTAGCCTACCCTGTCGGGAAAGATTTATCTTTTGTGTTAAACCTCAAGTTGAAAAATTAAAATAAAATTTGATGTTTCCGTGGTGAACTGCCTTCCTCTATTTTCCTTACCTTTTAATTTCTGTCATTACCAACTTTAGAATTGTCTCTTTGACCTTACGCAGTATTTCAAAAGATGGTTTAGATGCCAAAGGACTGCCAAAACAAAGTTATAAATAAACTATGTCTATGCCCCTACACATATGCATCTCAAGGTGTTAATCAAAAAGGACATAAATCATGAATACATTTTGCCTTCATACAAATGAATGTTACCACTACGTGTCCGATGTATTTTTGTCCTATTACTTTTCTTTATAGCTGCTGTCTCAAATGGTTTCAGAGGCCATGAGTTAGTTTGAATTTCCTTTCTTAGTGATAAGTCAGCCTTTATTCCTTTACACTGCCAAGGCACTGCTCGACGAGTCTGGGTCTAGTAACTGAATACAGAAAGATGGAAAAGAGAATCTCTTTTCTCATCTTCTCTTTTCCCCCCTCGCTTCCCGTTTTTCATGTGCTCCCCTTTCCTCCCGCTGCCACCCTCCTCTCTTCTACCTCCCCCACCTCCCATCTTCCACTTTCAGTCTCCTTGGATGCCTTCTTTCTTTCCTCCCTGGCACACCTGAGTAAGCAATCAGGAAGAGCTGGAGGGAACGAAGGTGTGAAACATCTGGGACCCTCCAATCCAAAACTAAATTAATAGCACATAAAAGAACTCACGGTTATTCTAACAGAGCTCCCAGAGGGGAGAAAATTATTTTTCTTTATTAATGTAGTTACCAACCAACCAATAAATTCTGAGGGTATCAAGCTAAATCCCACGTTGAGCAACAAAAGCTATACACAAAACATTACTGAATGACCTTGACCCTGCTCACTTCCCACCCAGTGCTCATTAGTGGGGAAAGGCGAACACCCTAAGAATCCTTTGGGCACCGCTCTGAGGTAATTCTATGAATGCCACAGTCATGTTTAAATACAATACTGTATCAAGATAAGGCACTTGCGAGGCAACATTTCCCAGATCTCATCAGAATGAGGACAGAATGCTTAAAATTCTAGAATGCTACAAAAAAGACAGACTTGAGTACCACACAGTATTTTAAAAGAGAAAAAGAAAAGAAAGGTGTTTTCTAAAGATTAATAAAGAAAATGAAAAAAGAAATTAATAAAGCAATAAAAAAATATCCCATTTCCATCCTACCACCAATAACATTTACATTCTAGAGCAAAGGTCTACCCTTTTTATGCTATCCCCTTCCTTAGACCAAGGATATGGCTCACCTGTCTGTCAAACAGATGCAAAAAGCAATGCCCAACAGTCCCTCTAGGTCAGCTAAGTATCTAAGATTGTACATATCAGAACTGTCAAATCCACACTGTTTTGTTTGGTTTTTATTTTTCCCAAGTCATGCTGCGGGAGGGGGGTGGCTGGCATTCCCACAGAGCTTCTCTCATAAACTGGACATTAAAAATACCTGAATGGGGAGTAGTAAAACAAGGTTTTTGATGTGGAATCAAGTTGTTTGCAGCAACCTGCAAACCAAATACATGTGGTAAATAAAAGATCCAATGATTTTTCTTCCGCTCAAACCACTCGTTTTAAACAAGAATATAAAACGTCACTATCATCATTGAAAACGAGTACTTAGGGAGCCCCCTCCACTTACAGAGTCCTCATCTCACTCAAGATAAATTCAGTGTTCTAATTATGGCACACAAGGTGCTCTGAGACTTGACCCTGCCTGCCTCACCCACATACCCTTTGTTCCAGAACCAGCAATTTCCCAAACAGCCCCTGCTTTGGTGAATTTCCACAGTCAGTGCCCTCTATGTAAAAAGCCTGTCTTCACTTCGGGGACGCCTGGGTGGCACAGTTGGTTAAGTGTTCAACTTTTGATCGCAGTCTCAGGATTGTGAGTTCAAGCCCTGCGTTGGGCTCCACGCTGGGCATGAAGCCTACTTAAAAATTAATTAATTAATTAATTTAAAAAGACCCTGTCTTCACTTCTCCACTTGCCTAACTCCTACTCAATCATCATCTAGATTCAGGTCAAACCCCACTGTCCTTAAGGAGTCTTTCCAGATTTTAGAATGTAAATTTAGTATCACCATTCTGAATACTGAGGCCCCGAACTAAAAACTTAGTATTGCATTTTCCAGCACAGGCCTTAGGAAATGGAGGATGTCAGGAGATTCTCATTCAGGGAGCTTTAATCACATTGGGGCCATGAAACTCACCAAAGAAAACCATACGTAGGGCTGTACTGGGTGTTACAATGCAGAGTGTACAAAAGTTCGGAAGAAGGAAGCAAACGAGGAGTGGGCAGCATGCTCAGGGAAAGTCATATGATGTTCAAAGAGTATCCATAAGAACGTAGTTCTCCAAAAAAGAAAAGAAAAGAAAAGAATGTAGTTCTTCAGATGTAGTTCTCCGAGGGTCACTTAGGGTCAAAAGCCTTTTCCACAAATATGATGAACTCTACTACAGAATAGCAATTGATAATGTCTAAGTAAAAAGTTAGGCTTATATTAGTTTAAGCCTACATGTGACATCTTTGGGGAAAACATTAAACTTAACTTGCCTGTGAAAAACACCCAGAAATACAACAAACGAATAGCCTTACAATAAAGTTTACTGCTAAAAGGGTTTCTAAGACTAAGAGAATTCACTGCGGGGTTGGAAAATACCACAATGCTTTGGCAATCAATTAATTAGTTCTCAGTGCCTCATCAATCCTAGTTATTCAAGATTTAACCAGGGGTAATGGGAATAAATTAGGAGGAAAAATTTAGGCTGAATATCAGGAACATTTTCTTAATCATTAAATCAATTAGACTATAGAATTTAAAATTGGATATTTAATGTGAAAGATGGAACCATGAAAGAGAAAGTACAGTATCAAGAATAAATGAGAAATCATAGGTTTAAAAGGTTCTCTGTCATCATTAACGCATTCTTCTGTGTTTGTAAAGAATGATAGTTGAGATTCCTATTCAGATCATTGCCTATTCTAAAATTTTCCAAACCTTCAGAATATACACTTGATAAAATAAAGAAGTTTATTTTCTCCAATGCCATCAGATCTTGCTGCAGAAATCTCACTAAATCCCACAAAATATGGACATCCTTTTTTAATACCTACTGAGAAGACCGGAAAGCAAGAAGCTACAAAATCTTTACCTGTTGTTATGCAACATGATCTTCCAAAATTAGTCAAAAATCAGGCAATCACTATATTCCAACTCTGGGCTACACATAATAAAGTCCAACAGAACTTGGAAAGTTAGGAAAAGGAGAACACTCATTTCCAGCAGCATGGGAGAAGAGGTTTCTTGATCAACCCATGTTGAAAGTCATTAGAAATACTGAAAGCAATTAGAGATAATTAGAACTGAAAATAATCAGAAACACTGGGTAACATACGTGTTTAAGAATACGTTTTTAAAAATGCATTGATGAGTTAATGAGTTACGTTCAGAGGCCAAAAATTTGGCAAAATTAGGAGCCCAGGCAGGGAAACAGAACGCTGAGCCCATATGCTGTGAGTGAACTTGAGCTTCAGTTTCCCTCCTACTGAAGGGCACAGAGGACAGTTGAGACCATGGCCCCATCCAAGGTGAGCAGTCTAAGGGAGGAGTCCCCTGCATGACATTAATTCCAAATGCATTTAACCTGAGAATAAGGGTAAACTAGTTCAAGGTTTTTTTATTAACCTCAAACCTGACCGTGATTGAGAGGGGGAAATTTTCTCTCATAATTTATAGACATAAGCTAATCCTCATGAAGTTTTCTGCAGCCTAAATTTACGTTATCCAAGTCATATAAAAAACTGCAAGCCAGGAATTTAGTCTAAAGTGGCTCTAGGCTAAAAGTGCCCCCAGCACCCTACAGAATCAAGTGCAAGTCCTCTTTGAAAGGATGTGCCCCAAATCTGTTCTCAAAGAATTTCTATAGATGAAGTCTAAGAAAAACAAAGTTGCATTTAAAAGGAAAAAACAGATTGGGGATCAAAGTACTTTGAGTAACATCCAGAAGAAACAACAAGCAGTGAATTCATATCAGCAAAATTTTCAGATACTGGAGTTCTCAGACATAAAACATGAAATAAATGTATTTGATGTATTTTAAAAATAGGAAAGAAACTAAAATCATAAGGAGAGAAGAAGTAGGCATATTTGCAAAACAAATAAACAAAAAACAGATACCCAGAAATGGAAAATAAAATCATTCCCATTAAGAATGAACAGGTTTCGGGGCGCCTGAGTGGCTCAGTGGGTTAAAGCCTCTGCCTTCAGCTCAGGTCATGATCTCAGGGTCCTAGGATCGAGCCCCACATCGGGCTCTCTGCTCAGCAGGGAGCCTGCTTCCCCCTCTCTCTCTGTCTGCCTCTCTCTGTCAAATAAATAAATAAAATCTTAAAAAAAAAAAAAAAAAGAATGGACAGGTTTCACTACCAAGTAGCCAACCTCTGAAATGGCCCCAAATAACTCCCCATCCTGATACACCCTTGTAAGATACAATCCTACAACGTACCAGAATTGGTCTCTGTGACCAATAGAATATGGCACAAGAGATGGTGTGTACTTCTGAGAGTAGGTTTTAAAAGATACTATGGCTTCTGTTTTGGGTTTCTCTCTCCCTCTCTCCCTCTCTTTCTCTCTCCATATCATCATCATCACTCTGGTGGAAGCCAGCCTGCCACAGGATGAGCCTCCTGCCAACAGTCACATGAGTGAACCTGGACGCAGATCTCCCAGCATCTCTAGGTTACCGCATCTCTGGCCTACAGCCTGAAGGCAATCTCATGAGAGGCCTTGGGCCAAACCACATACCCAGGCAGCTCCTGGACTTCTGCCTCTCAGGAACTGAAAGATAATGGCTTGTTATCTTAGAGTACTAAGTTTTGGAGTAATTGGTGACACAGCGATGGAGAACTTAGAGCTGAAGAGAGAATGCGCTAAAAGATAGAAGGAAAAGTATTTTCAGAATATTGGACATAAAGACAGAGGTATGGAAAATTTGAAAGGTAAGTTAAACACTGAGCATAGAGTGAGGCAGTTTTATATATTATCTAAAATTCTAGAGGAATAGAGATGGAATGTACTAAAAAAAAAAAAAAAAAAAGGTTGATAATTTTCAAGAATGGCTGAAGTCATCCTACCACAGGCTCAGGAAGGTCAACAAATCCTGAACAGAATAAATAAGAAGAAAACCATGCCTAGACATATCATGATTTAATTGAAAACACCAAGGACAATAAAACCATCTTTTGATCACACAAACAATAGAAATAGGTTATCAACGAAGGGTCAAGAAGATGGAAGCCAACAGAAATGGTGACACTAGGCAACAGTAAAATTCCAAAAGAAATACTTTGGGCAGAAGTGAAGTGATCCCAGATGGAAACTCTGAGGTTCAAGAAGGAATTATGGACAAAGGCAGAAATAAATATGTGCAATAATCTAAACAGACATGAACTGCATAAAACAAAAACAATAATGTCTTCTGTAGTTAGGGAAAAAAAGAAATGGCACTAACATACATAACAGCAATAGCATATAAGTCACAAAGAGGTGATTAGGGAGGCAGGCAATGAGAGTTTCATTTGGAATGGCCATTATATTATTCTAAAGACGAGTAAAAATACCGGGCTACTTTAGCCTTTGAGAAGTACACGTGGTAATATTTACAAGATAGCAATTAAATGAAAAGAAATACAATGAGTCACCTTTACACCAATAGTGTGGAGGGAAATGAGAAGAAGAAAAAAAAAATCAGCCCTGAAGAAGTCAGGGAAGAGGAGAAAGAGATACATAAACAAGGTGAGACAAATGGTAGTCACAAAATAAATTGCTAGAAAAAATATCCAACATATCAGTAATTATAATAAATATAAAAGAAAATTTACTTAGCAAAACTGTTAGGTTGCTTGATCTACCTTTATGCTGCTGATGAGACATTTAACCAAAGTTTAGGTCCCACAAAGAATGAAAGTAAAAGGATATGATACAAAACCAAAAGATAGTTGATACATCCATGTTAATATTGGACAAAGCAGACATTTAACAAAAAGTATTGCTATAGATTTAAAAAAAATGTAGCTACATACTGATAAAAGTTTCAATTGACCAGGAAGATATAACAATTCTAAATTTGTAAATATTGACAAAAACCACCTTAATGTATATTAAACAAAAGTTGACAGAATTATAAAAAGAAATACACCAATCCTGCATCATAGTGACAAATTTTAATTAATACAGCTACCTGAGTAATTCTGTCAAACAAACAAGAATCACTAAGGATACAGCAGTTTTGAAAAACAGAATTATGTTTGATCACTGGATATAAACATATATAAAACACTGTACCTAAAAACTACAAAACATGCATTCTTTTCAAGTGTGTACAGAAAATTTACCAAAAAATGACCCCATACTTGGCCAATAAGTTTTAACAAATTTCAAATGTTAAAGTCAAATAGATCATCTTCTGGCCACCATTTAGGTTAGAAATTAATAACCAAAACATTACTAGAAAAATCCAAAGATTTGGAGGTAATAAATACATTTCTTAATAACTCATGGATCAAAGAAGCATTCCTTACTGAAATAAAGTAATATTCATAACTGAATGGTAACCAAAATATTGCTTCCAAACTTGTGGGGGTACAGCTAAAGGGACAAGAAAGAAAGATAAGCATTTAAATGCTTATGCTGGATAAGAAAAGAGCCTAGTAATGAATGTCTGAAGCATCAGACCTAAGATATTAATAGGGGGAAACAGAAACAAAGCAAAAAGGTAGAAAGTAGGAAATCATAGAGATAGCAGTAGGGATCAATGAAATAGAACGTGACAAACTGAAAAGCTGTTAACTGAAAAAAAAAAAAAATACAATGGACCAACTTCTGGTAAGATTGATCAAGAAAAAAGAGAAAGACTGATCAAATAAAGCACATCATGAACAAATAAATATAAAACTAGAGAAGCTACAAAGATGAAAAATATAATAAAAGGACAATAGGACCAACTCAATGCCAATAAATATGAAAACCTTGATGAGATAAAAAAATCCTGAGAAAATATAGCATACCCAAACTGATTGAACAGAAATTTTAAAAATCTGAGTAACCCTACAGCCATTAAAGGTAATTGAAACAGTACTTTAAAGTCTTACCACAAAGCAAATGCCAGCATCAGACAATTTCCCCATGGGTTATACAAAACAATCAAGGAATTCCAATCATTAAAAAAAAAACTTCAAGTAGGTAAAAGAATAAACATCCTCTAACTCATTTTGTGATGCTAACATAACTTTGATACTAAAATCTGACAAGAACCATAAAAGACAATAAAATTACAAATAAATGTCATTCATGCATCTGGATAGAAAAATCCTAATAAAATATCAGCAAAGCAAATCCATCAGTGTATAAATAAGATAATACATTTTAACCAAGGTGGCGTTAGCTCAGAAATGTTAGTTATTTTAACAGTAGAAAAAAAAATTAATGTAATTCACCATATTAAAAGTATAAAGGTGATACATCATTATCTCAATAGATAGAGAAAATGCACTCAATATAAGTCAACATCCATTCATAACTAACTTACCTACAAAATACTTATAATAAACATCATCCTGAATGGTAAAATGTTGAAAGTTTTGCTTTGAAGACCAGGAGTATTGTGTGCTATGACCACTTCTATTCATCACTGAACCCAGTGTCCTAGAGAGTGTGTTATGGCAGATAAAAATATAAGAGTTGGAAAGAAGGAAGCAAACCATTATTTTTCATGCTGAAAAGACAAAATAAATGACTATAGCAACTTTGCTAAATGCGGAATCAATGTGCAAAAATCAGTTGCATTTATTTCACCTATAAGAAGTTTCAAAATGTAGTTTTTAAAAATATTCCACTTAGATAATATAAAAATATATTCGGAATAAACTTTGAATAACTAACAAAGGATGTGTAAGATCTTCCTGGAGAACATTATAAAATTTTATTGAAAGACATTCAAGAAGACCTAAAATAGAGAGGTATATCATTGTCATTGATTAAAACACTCAATACCATAAAAGATGCCAATTTGCCTGGAATTTATCAGTAAATCCAAAGCAGTTCTAATCAATTGCCACTCTTTTGGTGGAATTTAACAGTTAATACTAAAATCCATATGAAAAATCAAAGACGGGGCGCCTGGGTAGCTCAGTGGGTTAAAGCCTCTGCCTTCAGCTCAGGTCATGATCTCAGGGTCCTGAGATCGAGCCCGGCATCGGGCTCTCTGCTCAGCAGGGAGCCTGCTTCCCCCTTTCTCTCTCCTGCCTCTCTGCCTACTTGTGATATCTCTCTCTGTCAAATAAATAAATAAAATATTTTTTAAAAATTAAAAATTAAATAAATAAAATTTAAAAAAAAGAAAAATCAAAGACAACTCCAAAAAAGGAACTAACAGATGACATAAAGCACAATAATTAACACAGTGTGGGATTGACGCACGCCAAGACAAAGTGATCAATGGAAAAGAAGGGCCCAGAAACAGACTCACACGTATTGACTAACTTGATTTTTGATAGAAAGAAACGCAGATTAGCAGCACAGTGATGGGCTTTTCCGAGATGCTGAATAATTCCAGCTACTCTCCTCCGAAGCGTGGCGGATACAACTTTGGGTTCTCCTATATCATCCCTTCCCACGAAGTGGTACTTGTGAATATGACATTTAACGTTAAGGTGCAAGCTGTTGCAGAGTTATCTGGAATCGTTACAGAGATCACTTTTGTGTTCAGGACTACATTTAGGGTTCTGGAGCTGGGGAATGCCGGGCGGTAAACAGCTCATGCTCTGCGTGCCAAACCTGCACCCTGGTGCATGGTCACCCCCACCCAGCGAGAGGCGTATCTTTTTCTTCCCAAAAAAGCCTTGTGTGCTGACCAAGCTTTACTCTGCCAGGGCTGTGACCTCCCAGAAGTGGCCCCTATGTCTAATTCAGACAGATGGGGCTTCAAAGCAGGCGTGGCTCCCCTCCTGTTGGTTAGTGTTACCTGGTAACGAACACCCCAGCTAAGGAGTCCTCAGAACCTCCAGTGAAATCCCGCTGAGCCACTTACACTAGTCTGACCCGGAGAAATTTAAGTACCTCTCTGAGCTTTAGGTTCTTCATCTTTAAAATGGGAGTAAATCATGCGATACTTGCAAGACTGACATGAGAGCTAAGTTAAATCACATGTAAGGCTATAACAGAAGTTCAGAAATTTTAACTTCCCTTTCTTTTGGGAATCTTTGCATTTTCGTATTACAGTTATGAACATTTGTAAAGTGAGTTTACCTTCTGCTGAATTTTTACATACCTGTCTCATATAATACTCCTTGGGGTATATGGGAAAGTGGAAACAAAGAGAGACATCCTGAGGACTTGCCTAGGACGTGACCAAAGTCTGGGTCGCCTAATTACAAATCTCATGACCGTCCAATTAATTTCAGGTCGGGATTACTAAGATCGTTATACTCATCACAAGAAGATACTACAGGAACAACTTTACTATAATCATAGCATCAACCTAGAAAAAAAAAAGCTGCTCGTCATTTCCAAGATCTGCATTTTGGAAGTGTTAGAATCTCGGCTGAGGGAGGATGAAAACAAATATGTCAGGTTCTCCATGAAGGCCTCTGCCTTGTAAAGAAAAAGAAAAGGCAACGCGACAATGGAGATTACCCTTGGTGCATGGCAGTAATTATTGCTAGAGTGGCAGAGAATAAGAAATTGGTTTCCAGGAGACAAACCATAAGAGACTCCTAAACTCATGAAACAAACCGAGGGTGGCTGGGGGGTAGGGGCGGGTAGGGATAGGGTGGTTGGGTTATGGACATTGAGGAGGGTATGTGCTATGGTAAGTGCTGTGAAATGTGTAAACCTAAGGATCCACAGACATGTACCCTGGGGCAAATAATACATTATGCTTTAATTAAAA
>CM052892.1:37996740-38031172 GCA_028534135.1 Potos flavus | reverse complement strand
TCAATCGGGTAAGCATCCAACTCCTAATTTCTGCTCAGGTCACGATCTCAGAGTCATGAGATGGAGCCCATGTTGGACTGTGCGCTGGGTGTGGAGCCTGTTTGGGATCTTCTCTCAGCCTCTTCCTCTGCCCCTCCCCGCCAAGGAAATAATAAATAAATCTTAAAAAAAAGGAGGGGGACCCACTCACCAAATCCCAATGTGTACCAGACATTTGCTATCTGGAGATCCAAAAATAATGAAGACTCTCTCCCATCTAGAAGAGCTTACATTCTAATGCAGTATCCATGTAAGCATGCCAACAGAGAGAGATTTGCATCTCCCACCTCATTCTTCCCCTGGTTTCTATGTCCCTCCAATCAGAACGTTCCATGGCACCACACTGGGTTTAACGTATGTGTTTGTAATTTTCAAACCCTGAAACTGGAAAGATAATTTACTGTCTGCCTCCCCACCATGCCCCGGGAGGTTGGGTTTCCATAAAGATTCGCGCGCACACACACACACACACACACAAAACCTATATTTAAGATAAAAATCCCAGAAGGGTTTCTTGTGATCGCCTTGGCTAGAGCAGCCTCGTTCTTACCCCTCACTTCACTCTCCGTCCCCAAAGCCCTGACTGTTTCCGCTGGTTATTGAACTACCAGCCTCAGGGCCTGGAAATCAGAACTGGGGTCCAATCACAAAGCTCTGTTCACAAAGACTGTTCAAAGCCATAGAACGCTCTGGCTCTTTCATAATTGTAATAGATATTGAAATGAAGCACATTCTCTTCTCTCCACAAGCAGAGTTTTTTCTTTTTTCTCCTTCAGTTCAAAGACTCCTCCTGGTACCCTGATAGCATAATAATTTGCTTTTCTTTCCTATTTATGCATGCTTATGGACACAAACTCCTCTGTTTTTGTCCTATTTCAATAAAAATTATTGACACAAACTTTACAATGAATGGCTCTGATATAACTGATTGTTCTCCCGTTGAGTAATAATACTCATAAAAAGAAATGGAAGGCACAAGAAGAATCAGAGAATGGGCAGAAATTGGAATCGTAGAGGGAAACTGTTTAGCATTTATAACTTCCATAAACTTAACCTTGTATTTGTGTCAGCTACTTTATAGTTTTCCAATTTACTTTTTAATTGAGTCCTTTTTTTTTAAGCCATGTTTGGAAGATATAACTCTAAGTCGTCTCTCAAAACCGTCCCACTTTAGTTCAGTTCAATTGATCGTTCCTTGTATTTATTATTCTTGTGCCCGACATACATCACTTTCCATTTGGCCAACTGCAAATGCAATTTACCATGCATCAAGTCACTTACACAGCAGATCTGCATTAGCTAATATTTTATTTGGAGCGATCCTTTCCGTGTCTGCTGTTAGCCCTGATCACTGCCACCTACCATATCGCGTACGTTAGAAAGACAGAAGGAGTGACTCAAGTGAACTGATTTACTTGCCGACTATAGTTTTAACCATGGGGCGTGAGGCTGCTGTTAGAGGCACATAAATGTGAGTTAACTGAACTGACTTTGGTCCCAGACTCCTCAAAAATTCCACAGGAATGTAAAAATTGTCTTTTCAGGCTTCCTTTTCAGTGCAGTCTCCTGGAAATACCCTGGAGTTTGAGAGATCTAGTCCTGGATCTGCTACTTTCACCTTATAAGCTTAGGCTCGTTCCTCTAACTTTGCTTTTTGTCTATTGCCTGATGCTGGGATTCCCAGAGAATGCCTCCGAAAGAAGTTTCATTGTCATTTTTTGGAAAGGTGAATCAAGACAACCTGGTCAATCCCCAAAGAGAGGGATCAAGTGAGTAGTAAGAAGGGAGAGATGTGGAACCAATAGAAGCCAATAGAGAGTCTTAAAAATCCAGGGAAAGACAGTTCAAGAAACTGGAGTGGGAACAAGCAAATAAGAAAATGCATAGGGACCATAACTCTATTGAAAGAAAACAGGCATCTGTTGATCCTGGGGGTCATGTCTGCCGTTCTCAATGCATTCAGACAACTGGACAAAAGTTAAATGGGAAGGAGTTTTAATTAAGTATTTAGCTTGGTGCTGAGGATACTTTGATAAATGGGGCAGACACACTCCCCACCCTGTTGGTTCTCAGAATCAGAGACTTTGTAATGTAAAAGACAGGAGACACAAGTTATGACCACTATTACTGGTGTTGATGAAATAAGATCAGTCCGAATTCTTCCTGCTAGAAAATACTTAATTCTTTTGAGGTTTTTAAGTAAGTGCTACTAAAATAGGTCTTGCCATTGCAAAAGTGCCATGTGACCAGTCTTGCAGTTTTCAGGGACTTAATTTAATCACCCTTTCAGCTTCAAATAGTAATTCTAACCCTCTCACTCAAAACAAGCAACCAGCTTCTAACTCTTATTCTACACAAATTTGAATTCTAATTTCTACACAAACTGCAAAAATTTGTTTAAAAGATATATATTTATCTGAAGATACCTCTGATTACTATTTATATTAGCAAAGTCCCATTTAGACTTAAGCATTCTTCCTATATGCCCATAGAACTTTCTACATGTATCTGTTACAGAAACTATCTGATTGCATTAATTATTTCCACTCACTCTTTGAGGACAACAATTATGTCTTAATTGTTTTTGTGTCACTGGCACCCAATGCAATTACCAAGCATCTACCATGTGATAAGCACTGTGGAAACCACTGGAGATACAGAGATATAGAGATGATTATGTTCCCTAGCTCATCAGCAAGCGGGGCAGACATATTTGTAAACAAATAAACGCAATCATATCTTATCAGTTACATCATTTAGCATGCTGTGGGCTACAAGTAACACAAAAGTTTAGAAATAAACTTTAGGAATAAAGGAGTTTCCCTGCCCCTTCCATCTTTATTTCCTTTCCCCATTTCCCTTCCATTCTCATGTTCCCCTCACTTCCCACGTCCAGGCAGAGGTGCTAGAATGTAAAGAACGAAGGTGATCAGCGGGTACAGCATGGAAGGGACAGAGGGAAAAGATGAATGGAGTACTTGAAAACTGAGCAAACTGGGGCACCTGGGTGGCTCAGTCGGTTAAGCATCTGCCTCGGCTCAAGTCACGATCTCAAAGTCTGTGCTCAGCGGGGCACCTGCTTCTCCCTCTCCTCCCCACTTGTGCTCTCCCTCGCTATCTCTGTCTCTCTCTCTCTCTCTCTCCCTCAAATAAATAAATAAAATCTTAAAAAAAGAAAAGAAAGAAAAGAAAACTGAGCGAATAAGTTAATTGATAAAGCAACTAAGGAAATAACATTGGGGATCATGGAAACCAGATTTCTTACTCTCTGGGAAGGTATTTTACAAGCACTGAAAAGGAAAGGCTAGAAAGAACCTTGAAGTAGTATTAGACGGGGATTTTAAGCCTCAGTATGAACTTACACACTTTCCCATATTCAGATTCAGATAAATATGGAAACAGCATTTGACAGAGGTGTGTGAGTCCATGTACACATATACACGTAGATAGACATATTTATACATTTCCTAACTCTGTCCTCTGAGAGGGTCTAGATGCAAGAACACCCTGGTGCCAAGGATCACACTGACTATCCAGATGGTGGTTTCTAAATTCCATCCTCGCTAGAGTCTGGTCAGAGGGAAACACGAGGCAGGCCAAAATGAAGAGTCATACTGTAAAATGAAAGTCCTCTATCTTCTAAGACTACTGAGGACACGGAGACAGGAAAAGGCTGAGGGACTCTTCCAAACTGAAGGAGACTGATAAGACATGACAACTAAATGCAAACATGCTCTTGGATGGGATCCTGGACCAGAAAGGAACAAGAAGCATCCCTGGTACAGTTTACGTAGACTACAGTTTGACCTTAATACGTACCTGTGAGTTGCTCTTTAAAGATTTAAAACTGTAAGACATTTCACTCAACTGTTTTTAGCACTTGCAGAAGTCCCATTACAAAGCTTTTATTTTTCCCCAAACATTTGTTGCCTTCATATAGATGAAGAGCCAATAAAGCATTTTTAACTGACACATCTCATTTCAAAATTATTGTTTCTGAGAATATTATCTCAAAGCCTCCCTGTGAGTGACAATAAAATGGGGTCACATTTATGTTAACACCCAAATTACAATGCTTAGCGCCTCCCCCTGCTAGACGGTAGCTCAAAACACCCACACCCATCACTGCTTCTTAGTCTACGTTCTTCCTGTTCTAGTTCTTCATCGGCCCCCCCATGCCAAGGCCCCTGGACAGGATCTGCTGCAACTCTGGGACCACACAGGGAGTTTGGGAAGTTGTGTTGGTCTCCCAATGTCACTCAATCCCAAATCTGGAAGAGAATCTTCCCTTGATTCTCTACAGCATCACTGAGACACAGGTTGAATTTTTTTTTTACAAAATATTGAAAGTTTACGTATATTATAAGGAAATAATATTACAACTAGTAATGTATTCATATGTGATATTCTGAAAGCTCTTGGGCCTGAGGCCCTCAGTGATGTCTCCTAGACCATCACCCTGCCTAGCTCCCGGCCTGCCTCCAAAGGACCAACTCCACCTCATCCCCACCACCATGAGCTCCATATTCCCTACATTCCAAAGTCCAGACCCATCTGCCCTGAAGATTCTCCATTTCTCCAACCTTGGCATGACTTCTCAATTTTCTTTACTGTCTGTGAATCGGTTTCTTCCAGCAAACTGGGACATGACACATGAGAAACCATGACCATAGTCTTAACCTATGGCCTCAAGAGAATAATTGCACAATAATATGCCCCGAAATCTCAGCAAATTCCAGGCTATCATATCTGAAATAATGTGTAAGATATTATTATGGGCTGAATTGTGTCCCCACCCCCAAATTCATATGTTAAAGTCCTAAGCACCCTAGTACTTCAGAGTCTGACTATATTTAAAGATTTGGTATGGACAGAGACAACTAAGTTAAATGAGGTCATAAGGTACATCCTAATTCAATACAACTGGTGTCCTTATAAGAAGAGTCATGTACAAAGGGAAGATGATGTGAAGACAGAGAGAGGAGACAGCCATCTACATGCCAAGGAGACCGAACCTGGAACAGGTTCTTTTCTCAAGGCCCTCAGAAGGGAACAACCCTGCCAACACCGTGATGTCAGATTTGTGCCCTCTAGAATTGTGAGAAAATAGTTCTGTAATTTAAGCCACCAGTCTGTAGGACTTTGTTACAACAGCCCTAGCAAATTGATACAGACGTTAAATTTGAATTGTGTCACGTTAGGTCCAGTTTCCTTTTGGTCTTTCTTCCATTGGTGGTAGAAGATAAAGCTTTGAGTCTCCGTAGTGTCACATTTTTTTTTGTCAATGACTACTAACAGGAAAATGAAATTTTCCACAAGAATTTTGGGCCTCTTTCAGAGATTCAAAGCATCCTAAATATAAAATTTATATGTAGAAAAATCATTCTCCTAACCCCCTCCCCGCCTCCACCGAGAAAATAAAAGCCAGTAAAGTCTCTGATATAGATTTCTGGCTCAGCCACAAATAGTCATTTATATTCCTAGACAAAACACTAAGCTTTTCAGTGTAAACAAACAAACAAACAAAAATCTGCCTCATGATTTTCTTTTTTTTTTTTTTTTAACTTTATTTATTTATTTGACACAGAGAGAGAGATCACAAGTAGGCAGAGAGAGAGGAGGAAGCGGGCTACTCGCCAAGCAGAGAGCCCGATGCGGGGCTCGATCTCAGGACCCCGAGATCATGATCTGAGCTGAAGGCAGAGGTTTTAACCCACTGAGCCACCCTGGCACCCCCTGCCTCATGATTTTCAACAAGAACCCATACAAATATGTAAAACATAACAAAGGTATGATATGCCCCAAGGAGGAATTCAAATCTCTATCTCTGAACGAAGAGAAAAATAGTTTAAACCTCAAAATCACAACTGGGCTCACATTTGACCCATCGGGGAAGAGCTGAACTTTATTCAAGTTGCCCCTTCTCATTCCACGGTATGTCATTTGTGTCCAAATTACTGACGAATGCAATCAATCGATGAAAATGAAAGAGGAGGGTATTTACTTCCTTCTCTGCTAGGAGCACAGAGCTGTACATCATCAGAGTCCAGCTTTCCTGAGGACCAGCATATTTCTCTCCACCTGAGCCCATCCTTCTTCTTTGTGTCTTCCCCCTTATCTCCATTTGCATCGCCTCTACTTACTTCATCACCAACCTCATTCCCATTTCTTTCCTCTAGCTCCTATCATTCCCTTTTCCTTCCCTGCTGCTACACGGACAACACACCTCTGTTCTGAGTGGGAACTCTCCGTTTCATGGATTCAAAATGACAGAAGAGCCACCAACGCTGAGAGCGGCAGTGTTCAGAGTGGGGAAGGCGGGCCCGTGGTGGCAGATGAGGTCATTTTCGGGAGTCCACAAATGAATTTTTAAATTTTAATAGACGTTTTTATTTAAATGTACATAAGAAAAATAGAACTGGCACATCGAATCTTGAAATCCTGACATAAATGAACAGATGGAGGAAGAATTTTGAGGCTGAAGAGAGTCTTCCAGGTGACCTTGAAATCAAACCACATTAGATTTTATAAACGTAAGTGCTTTTTCTGACACACTCAACCACTGAAATAGTGCAGGTCTCCTTGCTATAAAGTCTCAGAGCACTGTGTCCCTCTCCTCTACAGCACTTAGCCCAATTATAACTCATTCTTTGTGCAACTATTTGTCAAGTGGTCATCTTTCCTAGACTGTTAGCTCTGAAGATGGGCCCATGACTGCTTGTTTGCTACCAGATCCGTAGCTTCAGCACACTCTCTGGTATACATTAGCATTCCTTAAGTATTTGTACCATAAATGTATGAAGAAACAAATGGATAAATAAAACTGTCCTTGATTATACGATATACCCATCACTTTCCTAAGATTTCTGAGCAAAAGAACAAAACCCTAATCTGAGAATCGGGCCCACCACAAAATGAATGAGTTAAGGGCAGTGTGTAGGGAAGAAAACAATAGGCTGAGTGGCAAAATCACCATCTGAGTCTTAACTCTACCAATAACTGGCAGAGTGACCTCTTCTTTAATCCCCCCAAATCACACCACCTCTAGTGGCCTTGTTGTCGCATGTGCAGAATGAGTAGATGTTCTCTAAGACACGTTCCAATTCTAGGTGCTATGCCGTCAAGTTGCCATAGTTCAAGAAGAGTTTCCTTAAGGCTGTGCCTTTCTTTTCTTCTTCCTCTATATGCATGTGTTCAATGACAATTATTTGGGACTAATGCTTCAATCAAACCGTGCTGCTACCAGTGGAGAAGATGTCAAACTTCTGGCCAAGCAAAAAACATTTAAAGAAAGCATACACTTTAAAACAGAAGTGGAAACATACAGCGGGAAGCTGCTGTAGAAAAGGCTTGGGCCTTCTTCAAAGAGTTAAACGTAGAATTCATGACCAGATGACTCAGCAAATGCGCTCCTAGGTATATATCCCAAAGAATTGAAACCAATGTTCAAGCAAAAACTTGGACATGAATGTTTACAGTAGCATTATTCGCAACTGATGAAGGCGGACACAAGCCCATTGACGAGTGGACGTACAAGATGCGGTTATATCCATACAATAGAATTGTATTCGGTCATAAAAAGGAATAAAGGACTGATACATGCTACAACATGGGGGAATCTCACAAGCATTTTGCTATATCAAACTCACCATACGCACAAGCCATATATTGTATGATTCCATTTATACAAAATATCCAGAAGAGCGAAATCCACAGAGACAGAAAGCAGATTAGTGAGAAAGACAGAATGGGGAGTGACCGCTTTTGTGGCTGCACAGTTTCTTTTCGGGATAATGACAATATTTTAGAAGTGGGTAGAGGTGATGGCTGCACAGCACGGTGAATGTACTAAATGCCACTGAATCCTACCCTTTTAAAGGTTGGATTTTATATGCTGTGAATTTTCCTTCCATCCTTTAAATCCTACGGGTTCTATTTCTTAAAGATAGACAATGATCTTTACCAAAAATAGACACTTGATACCAAATAAGGGCTTTCATAAATCTATAAAAGCTGATGGGAAGAATTTTAGACAGAGCTGAGTGACCCTCCCTCCCGTGCCTGTGGCCTTCTGAGCTTTAAGCTGTGGCCCTTGATATCTTGACAGCCACCGAAATCTCAAAATATCCAAGCCTGCTACCAATAATTCCTATCATGCACTCATATGCATGAATTTGGAAAACCGTTCCTGAGCTGAGTAATTCCAGCCAACACTCCTCCAGGAATTACGAATGCTATATTCTATGAATTTCAGTCATGTTGATATAAGGTTAAAAACTAAGTTAAAATGATCCAAGAAACCCATCACTTTCTTCACAAACACGGTAAGTAAATAGTCCAGAACTCCAAATTGGTCCCCATATTCCTCTAGGTGAACCCACAAGTGGTCTTCATGCCAAGTTCTAAAAAAAAAAGTACATGTCGATTAAAAGCTCCAAACATAGAAAAGTCACGCTTCTGACTGCGAAAAGAGTTTTGCCTAAAAATAGGAGCAGACATAGAGCTTTACTCCTTCTCTTTGATATTGCCACACGATTCCAGGACCAGAGCTGCCATGATTCACACATGTCAAGAAACAGCCCGGATGTGAAAAGACACAGGCTCCCTACCAGCTCGCCGAGCACATCTGCCCATGCCCTTCAAGACCAGTCTCAAAGTCAAGCTTTACACTTTATGGAAATTGAAGACAAAATCTTCTTTTGAACTTGTTTTCTAAATGCTCAGTAAAATGGCTCATTTGGTCAGCTTGACAATGCGTCTTTAGAAACAACATAGAGGTTTTCCCACAGACATGTGACTACACTGTGTGGTACTTAAAGGATCAGGCCATGATATACCATGAGAGAGCAGCACCTATATTGTACTGCATATTTTCCTTTTTCTTTTCCTCTGTTGCTTCCCTTTTTTTCTAATTATACAAACAACGCAGCAAACATCAAAGACTTGGAGAAAACAGAAATGTAAAAAAAAGAAAAATCATCTAGAGTTCTACAATCCAAGCTAAATCACGACTAACGTTTTAACCACGAATTTCTAATCCAAGGCTAATGATTTAGTAAAGTTTTAACATGCATTTTCCATTTTACTGTCTTTCTCTGTACCGATAATAAGAGCATTTTCATTGTCAGACACTACCATTTATGTTAAATGCTCAATAAAATATCTTTGGACTAGTTCAGGCCCTTCTGAGAAAAAGAACCTTATCTTATAATCACCTCTTTGCAAGTCCCAGCTTCTATGTCACTTCCACAGGGAAAGCTTCCTAATTCTCCAGATCACATTAATGCCCCAATTAGTTTCCCTCACCTCCTCCTTTGCTTTTACTTCTTAGCATCTATCGCAATTAACCATATGGATCATTATCAGCTATTTTCCCCAACTACAATGTAGGATTCCAGAAGGAGTCGGTCTTACTCTCTCTGTTCTTCAACAATTGAGTTTTACTATATAAAATATATCTAGCCAATAGTTAATGGGTGGGTGGACAGGTGAATGGCCAAAGAACAAACCTTCTCAGCAATGCCATCTGGAACCATGACTGACTGAAGAGATGAAACTAGTGTAGCAGTGTAATTGCATGAATGAGAGCTGGGATGAGCTTAAATCCCTTTGATTCTTCTCAGACACCAGGATGCTGAGGCAAGACCCCTATTGTGTGGAGACCCTGCTCAGGGAACTTACCCAGTGTGATCACGATACACAAAGCTTCTGGACAAGATGGAGTCCCGGGGATTGGATTTCCCCTTTCACTTGAAAGGGGAAAAAAAAAAACGAAAACCCCACAAAATATGGTTTTCAGACATTGAATATCAGGCAGCACAGGACAGTGATCCATAAAATGGGGCAACAAATAAGGTTAGCCCTATTAGCCCTATTAGTGCCCCATCGTACCGCCTTGAGAGAGTTTTCAGAATGCAGGACAGGAAGGAAGTACCCAGAAGGTACTGATATTCTCCCTAAGCTCGTTAGTTCACAATCTCAGGTAAATTGTAAAATCGGCCCCCACATACAGAAGGCAAAGAGAGACTGAAGAAAGAGGCAGACCACTCCCAGATTCATAGGCGGCGGGTTTTAACAAGCAAAGGTACATACACAGGAGGCTTGTCTTGGGCAGCCTCAAGATAAGCAGATCTCTCCACACCCACCCACCTGAAGAGTTTATATGGGGGCCTTAACAGCATTCAGTCATGTATACAGTCCAGATGGTCTCAACAACACGTTACTCTCGCGAGGCTGTGTCCATGAAGCAGCTCCTAGTATGGGAACAGTGACCGGAACATACATTCCAAGCGCAGTGGAGAGAGTGAGGAGGCTCCAGTTACCCATGTCCCAGTTCGAGGGTCACCTGGCAGTCACATTCGTGTAATGACCTCCTCCAACACAGTGAAGGAGAAGGAGCTCATTGCCCGGGAAGGTCATGAGAGCCAGTGCCCGTAGGGCAGAATACTAGAGAAGAGAGAGCTACACCGAAAGAGAACTCCAGAGATCTGCCAAGGGTCCCCCTCCAGTCTTCAGCTGAAGCCATGTAAGTGAAGAAACTACATGAAGTCATGGAAAGTATTACCTAAAGGGATCAGAGGGAACAATCCAGACTGCTCATACAGGACTATGAATTGTTCCTGTCCTCATGGGTTGAAACGAAAAGTCTTCAAATTTCACGAGGAAGGTAGTGCCTCAGTAGTGGCAGAAAATAGCTCTGGTCCCACCATATCCAAAAGATCAAACCATTTTTAAGTAACTTAATTGTGTACATAACAAAGCCCAACAGTATTTATAGAAATACAAAAATAACTCAGCACCCAACAAGGTAAAACTCGCAATATCTCACACCCAATAAAAATAATTTGGCATGTAAAAAGCAAGAACATCTAAACCCATAATGAAGAGAAAATAGCAATGGGAGAGATAGTATCTGAGGGAGGAAACAAAGTGAAATCCTGGCAGAGCATCTAACAATATCATTAGAGAGAAAATCTGGTATATATACTAAAACAAACTTCCAGAGTTGCAAACCATCTCCTCCATTTACCACGTAAATCTGACTCAGAAACCTATTTTCATAACTACTGGTTCCACTTTTGTTTATTTGTGCTCTTATAAGGGCCGAAAAAATTGAGATGTGTGTACATAGAGAATTGCTTCAATACACAGAGCACGGGATTTTCTATTTTGGATGGTCAAGCCATCAGCACCTCTGAGACCCTTCTACAAACTCAAGAATGCAACTCCCACCACTCAAAGGGAAGAGACTGGGATTTTGAAAGATTTGCTATAGCCTCATCAGTGTTTGCCTCCAAAAAATTCCAGCCATCTATCCTGAATTTTGGACTCTTTTTTTTCTTTGCTAGCAGTTTTCATAACATGATTCAAAGAGGATGGATTTTTCATCAATTAAGTGACATAGCACATTGCCCTAACATGTCATAAATTTCCTGGATTTCTCAATATCTTGTCATACGAACCCAAATTTAGCAATATTATCAGACTGTGGCTCTACATATCAAGATACTTAATGTTTGTGCCAATAACTGAAATTTATCGTTTCTTGAATTTAATAGACCCAGTGCCACTGCTTCTTTCAGATTGTTTCAGAACAAACTAAACTTTTTGAAGTCAATAAACCATTTCCTGTCTTTAACGTAAAGCCTAACTGTTCTCTCTTAGTTGCTTCCAGGGCCAAAACATTCCTTCTCACCTCCAGCAACTTGTTTTTTGGAAAAGGAATATTCTTTGGATTTTACTCATTCAGCCGTAATTGAATCTCTGAAAAACAGTTGTGTGATAAAAGAATTACTAAAGCCCTGGGTCCAAAAATAAGGATACAGTGACAGACCAGACTTCTTGGCTAAATTGAAAATACCACACAAAGACATGGTGCTTATTAAAATACTGCTCTTTTGGTAAAGAATTTGGTCAAAGGAAATCATGCATTGGATACCTTGACTGCTATCGAGCCCAGCTGAAAAGTCATTACAATCACAGATGGCAGAGCAAAGAGGAGATGCGGCACAGTGGAGGAGGGAATAAGTGAAGGAAGACTGAAATCAAAAGACAGCTAAGTGATGGAAAGCGTATACCAAAAGCATGAAGAGTTATGGGAAAGATACCCATACAAATTGAGTTACACCATCAGTGAAAGAACACAAGGAAACAAATCTAAGTGTTGGGCACAGCTATCTTTTCTGGCTCTGAAGACCCACACAGCCAATAGAGTCAATAAAGAAGACAGGGTCTGTAGCTTCTGCTATAGTCCTAACAGACCCCCCGAGTGAGAGAGTGGTCTTGGCCATCATTCTGACAACTTGTGGGTCAGATAATACCTAATTAGGAAAGCTATAAAGTGGTTGAGGGCCATTAAAAAAGCAATTAAGGAACAAATACGAATTTTAGCAGAGGCAGGGTAAAGACAGAAACAAATCCTAGCATCTGTTAAATCACAAAGGGAGCAAAGAAACCAGAACTCGTGCACGTGTGTGTGCGCGCACACACACACACCCTCACTATGGGAGGGAACACAATCCTCAAATTGAAGACCTATTGGCTACTAAAAACTGGCATGTGATACAGGATTTCTAAAATCTTATGTGGTAAGAAAGTAGCTGGATTCAGAAGAGTTCTTATTTTGAAAGTCCTATGTGCCAGTGTGGCTGTATTTCAGGAAATGATGAAGTTATAAGGCCCTTTCCTCTGAGTTTAAGACACAAATTAAAGAAAAATTCAAAAGAGGGAAAAAGATAGCAAACGTGGGAAATAAAAGATTATTTCTCACGTTTTATTATCTGTCTCCTTCACTAGACTATAAGCTCTAAATGATAGAGACGATATTTGTTTTGCTAACCACTGAATATATAGTGCCTAGTCTATGCCTGGTGCGTGGTAGATATTCAATGAGCATTTATTAAATAAGTAAATAAATAAATAAGGATGTAAAGATACAGAGCAACAGAAGGACATAGTAAAGGCCAGGATCCTCAAGGTGAAAGTAGTACTAGAGGTTCGATTAGTTAGAATTAGTTTGGCTCTAAGTAACAGAGAAATCCAAAATATGGGTGGCTTAAACAAGACAGAATTTTATTTTTAATTCACAGTTTTTAAAGAGTCTGGGGGTTGTTAATACTAGGGGGAGAATCATACCTCCACAAAGGGACCACTCCCGCGCTCTTCGCTATTATATTCTTTATGGCTGTCCCTTCTCCTCAAGGTCCAAAGTGGCTGTGAGAGCTCCTGGCACCATATCTTCATTCGAGATAGAAGGAAGTGAAGGGACAAGATGGCCAGATCCCTTTATTTGATAACCACACTCAATACTTTTAATTACACTGATTAGTCAAAACAGTCCCATTTAACTACAAAAGGAGACTGGGAAATTTAGTCTTTTAGCTGGAAAACAATGTTCCAAGTTTAAAATACATAATCTTTTACTAAGGAAAAGAGAGATAACAGATATTGGGCAGTTTCTGCCATAATTTGAGTATTGGTTAAAAAAATCTCTGGAATGTCGGGCGCCTGGGTGGCTCAGTGGGTTAAAGCCTCTGCCTTCGGCTCAGGTCATGATCTCAGGGTCCTGGGATCGAGCCCCGCACTGGGCTCTCTGCTCAGCAGGGATCCTGCTTTCCCCTCTCTCTCTCTGCCTGCCTCTCTGCCTACTTGTGATCTCTCTCTCTCTCTGTCAAATAAATAAACAAAATCTTTCAAAAAAAAATCTCTGGACTGTAAGGAGAGAAAATAGAAATGATTTGACATTAAGAATATTATCCCTTTTGTTCAATATTTTTGAGAAGAATAAGCAAACTAATTTAATTTAGTTTGAACTAATTAAACTAATTAATTTAAACTAATATGTAAACTAATGTAATAATGTAATAAATAATAATATATTTATATAACATATATAATATATAATACATATATTTATATTTATATATTTATAAATAATAAAATAATAATGTAAACTAATATGTAAACTAACCAACTGACATACCTCTCAGTTAACAAAAGATGAAAGAACAGATTTTTTTCCTTTGTCCCATTTTCCTTTTCTTTCCTTTCCTTTCCTTTCCTTCCTTCTTGTTTTTTGTTCTTGTTGAAGTTCATAGCTCTTAATCCCCATCACCTATTTCACCCATTCCCCACACCCACCTCCCCTCTGACAACCACCAGTTGGTTCTCTGTATTTAGGGATCTGGTTTTGTTTGTTTTCCTTTGTTCCATTTTTTTAATGGAACAAAGGAACAAACAAACAAAACAAACAAACAAACAAAAAACGTAGCAAAGACTGCTTGAGCTCAGGAAGTTGGCCATCTCCGTGTTTTTATTCTCCACAATCTGGGGATCTGTCAGATGGGTGGAGGCTGGGACTAAAGGAGTCTATGCCTCTACCAGCCCTCACCCACCCCTCATCCCCTCCAAATGACTCAACTTGTTCATAACTACCGCCTGTAGCCCAAGATGTTTTGTCACTGCCAGGGGGCAGGGGGGAGTGGGGAGATAATTCCAGACCACAATAAGATGGCCATCCTTGTAGGCCACATTTGCTACTGACTAGTAAGAGAACTGACCAATTATTGTGGTAAAAAAATAATAATAATAATAAATTGAACTAGAAAAGAAATCATGGCAACAGTTTCCAACTACTATTTGTTTGTTTGTTCATTTTCCACACAGGATTTTAGCTGGTGGTATCAAACTAAATATTCCTTAGAAATCACAACCACTGCAAAGAAAAATCATTAAGACGGTACCTTGAGCCTGAAAGTTTTAACTAATATCTGAGGACTATTTGAAGTGTGAAGTCATGAATCAGAGAAAACCAAAAGGATTTTTTTTCTGCTGATGAAAGATGCTATCTTTAAATCTGCCTGCTGATGCCTGGTGACAGGAATAGGAGGGTAAAAATTTTAAAGTGAAGTTTTTTCAAACTCTTCCTCCTCATCCTCACCCTAGTTAGAAGGGAAAAACCGAAATCTTGGGTGGCTTAGAGTAAACCAATCAAACTTCTTGGGGTGCCTGGGTGGCTCAGTCAGTTAAGCATTGACTCTTAGGTTTCGGCTCAGGTCCTGATCTCAGGGTCATGAGACAGCCCCGAGTTGGGATCTACCCTCAGCGGGGAGTCTGAGATTCTCTCCTTCTGCCTCTCCCCCAACTCGCATGCGCACGCACAAGCGCTCACTCTCTCTTTCTCAAATAATCTTTTATTTAAAAATGATACATTTAAAAAAAAAAACACCAGATTTATTTCTTTTCTTTTTCTACACCCCCCTACCCCCGTAAAGACTATAAAACCATAGGAGACTTACAAAACTCCCTGCTCAGATTAAAGGTCAAAACTTAACACGCTAAAACTACTAGGGTGGTTGGATGCAATGACAGGATCAATGGACAACCTAATTTGGGAATACATAAATTCTGAGGGTTCTGATGGAAGACCAAGGTCTTAAAAGATCCAGTTCTGGTGGGTCCAAATCCAGGGACGATATTCAATGTATTTATCAAATGGTACTGTACAGGCAACAGCCCATAGAAATAACACTGGCCAGGAGACTAGCTCAGGGATCTCTAGTCTCCCTAGAGCACTACTCATTCACTCTTTAGTTTCTGGATTGTGAAGAGGATCACAGGGCAGGGAAGAGTTCAGACCATGGATATTTGCCAACCAATGTTTTCACTTTTATATATGGTTGTCTTGGGGCATACCAACTCAATATCACCCCCAGTTCCACTGGGGTGATAGGCATTAGTGAAGCCAGGCCCATGACAATTTTACCCCCACCCTTGCTCTCCACTATCATCCAGCTTCAGAGGGTCACTTAGCTCTTGCCACTTTGTGCAAATGGCCAACCAGTCCTGGAAATACCATTTAGGAAGACACAAACCCTACCTCTCTGTAGATCATTAACCACAGTCACACTGGAAATATCAAGTGAGGAACAGAAGTCTCCATTTAGCCTTAGGTGTCCCCATATTCACTCAGAACTAAACAGAAATACACAGTAATATGATTTGAAAGGAAACTCAGAAAACTGAAATGTTTACTCTTAACTTTAAATAATGCCCTTTTCTAATTACACCTTGGTCTCTGGACAGGTAAATTGGATTGGAATGTGTTCTATGTGTTTGACCTGCACATTTAAATCAGTGTCACTTTAATTCTTACTTGTGAATCTGTGTGAATAAGATTATGAAATTTTTAAGAGGGTAAAGAACACTTGACACAAAGACAGGCTCACTGATGACACCAATCACAATGAGCAGATATAGTGGCTTGTTTAATTACTTTGAGAAAAAGCAGATTCTCTTTAATAGCTTTCTAAATTTGATGTTTTCTAATACATAGTCATTCCCTCTTTTTTTTTTTCCCTTGTGGATTTTTGTTTTTAATAAAAGTCTTTTTATTTGAAGATTTTGGAAAGAACAACAGCTAAAAAAATTTAGCTTTACTTCTTGGTTCTATAATTAATGGGTTCATTATTTATCTTGTCAATATAGATATCCCATAATTTGATCAAAAACTGACATCCCGGGGCACCTGGGTGGCTCAGCAGGTTAAAACCTCTGCCTTCGGCTCAGGTCATGATCTCAGGGTCCTGGGATCGAGCCCCGCATCGGGCTCTCTGCTCAGCGGGGAGCCTGCTTCCCCCCCTCTCTCTGCCTGCTTGTGATCTCTCTCTGTCAAATAAGTAAATAAAATCTTTAAAAAAAAAAAAAAAAACTGACATTAAAATTAAATCCCCATCCTGTGACAATAGCATAAACACCAAATCTACCTGCTGCTTTGGTTCTTGAAAAGGTCACTGTGACAGAGTCGCAATGGTATAAATATAAAAGGTCACATTATCCACCCCGGGTGAAGAAAGTAATGGCACAACTGCAGTTGTGAGGTTCAGCCAAGGCTATTTCCACTGAAAAATAAATAACTTTTTAATGAAAATACTATCAATAGTTACTTTGGAGAATTTGGCAAAGGAGTTGGAGAGATAAAGGAATTCTTATTTTTTGTATTATATTATTTGTGCTTAAACTTTAATGAAAGCTCTAAAACTTTTATTTTATCATGGGCACACATTGCTTTGTTAATGAAAGAAGTAATTACTTTTAAGAAGGATTATTTCAGAAAAAGAAACAAAAAACGAGTTAGGAAAAGTCACCTAATTTTTAAAGAAATTTTCCATTACAAATAGATGATGCAACCCCAGGAGACATATGCTCCCTGGGGTAAAATTGCAATTATCAATAAAAACAAAATAAGAAGCAGTTTTAGTGCCTACAGGAAGAAAACACAAAGTACATGACCCGTGGGGTTTTTTAGCAAACCAATGATATTCCAAATACCTACCCACAATAAGATCAGGTGCCCGTGCCAGAATATAAATTAACACACTGCTTCCTTCTATCAAAAACATCTTGCTACCAAAAATAAATAAATCCGATGAGCTGAAAAGGGTGACTAATGACTAAATTGATTTGCATTCCAATGCAAATTGGTCACAAACAGTTGAATGACCAGAGACCACACTCGGGTCCAAAAAAGAAATGGAAGGAGAAAGGTTTAGATTGTGAGTCAGTAGGGGAAATAGAAATCACTCTAGAAATTTCAATCAGAAAAGGATCTACTTTAGGGAATTCAGCCCAGAATTACAGAAATTTTGGAAGGCTAGAAGCATAGGCCCCAAGTCAAGACGGCACCATATAACCAACCTGAAGAGGTGCCACCATAACCATTCAGACCAGGAAGTTATGATTACTGCCTCCGCCACAACTGCTTCTTAACATGTAGGAGCTGGGCTAGAGAGAGGAATGCTGATCCGTCAATGTGATTGCCTCTAAACCTGCATGAGCTTGCTTCCCAGCTGAAAATGGCCTCCACCTCTCTTGTGCCTCCCAAATATCACACTAGTGCATCTCATTGAAACAACCCACTTTGCACCAGAATCCTAGCTTCAAAGAGGTCTGGAAATGTAGTCATTAGCTTTTCAGCCCCTGAAGAGTAAGAAGACATATGGAAGGCTATGGGAATAGAAGTCAAGTGCCAGTTGACTACATTTAATCTGAAAAAGATATGTCTTAAATGGAATGAGTCTTCAAACATATGAAGGACTTTCTTGCAAAAGAATAATTAGACTTACTCTGAGTAGTGGCTGAGAGCGGGCTAGAACACTTGATGTGTCCTAGTTCATCTTCCTAAAGTGGCGTTTACTGGGATATGCTCCTTCGGGTTAAGGTCACTTGTGCTTTGCACATGCTCATTCTGGAGCCCAGGCTGAAGAAGAAGTACACATCCAGGATATAATCACCTCGTGGTGATCCAGCCAAACTGTACATAAGACCTTTCCCTGCTCACATCACATCTACCAACATCACATTGTCAAAAGCAATTCACATGGCCAAGTCTAATATCAATGTAATATATACTCCACCCATATGGAAAGGCACTGCAATGTTATATAGCAAAGAGCATGGATGTACTATAAGAAAGAAGTGAAGAATTGGGACCAATAACTCAATCCGTGACAACTTCTACAGTCTTTTTTGTTGCTACAGTTTTACATTCTGTAATCCTACGACAGAAATTCATGAAGATGTATGAACTCCCTCAACTCTCTAGTTACTCACTTTTTTGCCTCCAAAACTCCCCCAAAAGACCACACATAACTAATCTCAACCAAACATCCTTTTCATAGTCCTTTCTATCTCAAAGGAAGTTATCCCTTTCTAACCGAGCCCCATTCCCAAGCTCTGTTTTAAATTTCAACCCCAAAGTTTTAGAAACTGATTCATCCACCTGCCCTATTTTATCTCCTAAAGAGGGTATTCATGGGAACACTCCCCTGACTGTTTTCCCATTTTCTGATATCCCTTGGAAATCCCATCCATTCCTGTAACTTTCACTGTCACCCCTGTGCTGTAGATCCATCTACCTGGATATTTACTTAGCTCCTAGGCATCTTACCTCAAGGATGCCCATATACATCTTGAATGCAAAATGTCAAAGTAGTTTAGCCATCTGTTCCCCAAAGCAAACTGTATCTTTTATTGTCTCTACCTTTGTGAGTGGCATTAACATCTGCCCAGTCTTCTAACCCAAAAATATTAAGAAATATCCTGACTCCTCTGTCTTCTCTCCTCTTCTCCCCTCCATACCAAATTATGAGGTCCAATGAACCTCATTTCCTTTTTTTTTCCCCAAATACTTTTATTTTATTTTTTCAGTGTTACAAGATTCATTGTTTATGTACCACACCCAGTGCTCCATGCAATACGTGCCCTCCTCAATACCCACCAACAGGCTCGCCCATCCCCCCACCCCCTCCCCTCCAAAACCCTCAGTCCCTTGTTCTGAGTTCACAGTCTCTCATGTGAACCTCATTTCCTAAATATCTTTCAAGTCAGTTTCTTCCCCTCCATTTCTACTGCCCTTGCCTTGGGTTGAACCTTCAGTATCCATTCAAATCTAATTTACTATAATAGTTCCTCAACTACTATACCCGGGCTCAACTCTTTTACAAGGGACATCTTTTGTTTTGGGTTGTTTATTTTTTTTTCTTCTTTTTTTTCTTTTTTCTTCCAATCTAATCTCAATTATATCTTCTTTTGTTAACGGCATTCCAATTTTGTTGAATGAACATAAGTTGTCAGCACGGTGTTTTTAAAAAATACTTTCAATTGACGATCTTTGTGTGATATATATGGCAGTCTCCATTGACTGCAATATTTGATTAACCAAAATTGTCTATTGATTAATAATGGTAGGGAACAGATAAATTACAAGAATAGGTTAAAGGCCATGGAATTCGAAGACAACAAAGGCTTTCATAGTAAAAGTTAAATCCATCAAACGAGAAGATCAATGATTCTTTGCTTTCTCCTTCCTGGTCACTAGTAATGTTTTAATATCCTCAGGGCTCAACTGTGCAGCTTCTATGGGTTTTGTTTTAAGTGAACATGGTTCCTTTGTGTGGTATTGCCTCCGTAACGATATCCAAGTTACTGAAACCCACTCCATAAGCTTATGCTATACAAATTTGTGCTTTCATCTCTGTAACTCCCCCGAAACACTTTTCTATCAAAGTAACAGTTAACTTAGATGTGTTCAAACCCACCTAAACATAAAGTATTCACTTTAGTCTGTCACACACTGCTTCCTCTACCTTATATACTAGAAGGAAGTCCTTTGGTTTGAAAGCTTTGCCAGTATTTGAGAAAGTAAATCACTTTCAAGTTCAGGGTGAATATTTTCAAAAGGATTTTACAAAGGGTTTTAATGACAACACAGTCTCTCTTCCTCCACCCTCGGCTCAAGCCTGATTTTGAACTCTTTAAATTCAACACCGAGCTTAGATTCTTAGACTGTATGAGCTGAAAAGAACTTTTGTTTCCATCTCAATCCCACCTACTCATTTTATAGTCAAGGAGATAGACACCTGGAGAGAGAAAAGCATTTGTTCTAGGTCCTGATATGTTTAACATGTTTAAGATTTATTTCCCAAATAGTTTCAAGATTTCGAAACCAGGGATTTCAGTAGCCCTCAAATTGAGGCACCTGTCTCGCCTGATTCCCTGGCTGCTGGCTGTAACTCAGTGTCGACTAATGATCTCCAACAAAAGGTCAACTTTGGCCTCTTTTCCTTAAACCTGAAAAGCCCTCCTCTTCAAGCCTCTCTCAGAGGAAGGAGCCATTGGGGATGGAGGTGGGGAGTTTCTGCTAAGGCTGAATGATGAGACACTGCTTCTGGTGGCTCTTTCTCAGAAAGAACAATCCTGAGGTATATAGATGTTGCCAAAGCAGCTGCCCCACAGAGGGAGCTGGGTATCCAAAATGAAAGACTAGAGATGATTCTGGCTGCCCAATAGAACCGTGAAGAGGGAGGGAAGGAGTAAGGGTAGTGGCAGCAGAATTTTCTCTTCCCCAGTCACAAAGATAAAATGGTTGGGGTTTCCCCCTTCCTTTTGCAATCCTCCTGAACACAAACATACATACACGCGCAATAACAACAATCACCCCTAGCTGTCCTAGCCAGCTACCATTTTGTGACTTTGCTAAATATTTACACCTGCCAATCCGAGAGTGGTGGAGGAAACAAAGATACAGTGTACTTTCCTCCAAGTATCTTACTCCCACAGTATAACCCATATTTTATAACCTCCTGAAGCCCAGATTTGAATTTTCTTTTTTTTTTTTTTAAAGATTTTATTTATTTATTTGACAGAGAGAGATAGATCACAAGTAGGCAGAGAGGCAGACAGAGAGAGGGGGAAGCAGGCTCCCCGCTGAGCAGAGAGCCCGATGCGGGGCTCGATTCCAGGACCGTGAGATCATGACCTGAGCCGAAGGCAGAGGCTTAATCCACTGAGCCACCCAGGCGCCCCCGGATTTGAATTTTCCACTCTTTCTAGAGTCATCATCCTTACATTGTATCCTTAAGTATAAGGAATATACATAACATAGCTAAGATTCCAATAAACAATTCTATTCCAATTCTATTCCAATAAACAATTCTATTCCAATAAAAAATTCCATTTCCAACAAACAGGAAGGACATGTATTCATTGTTCAATTCTCTTTTTTTAGTCACCCAAGAAGACAAGAGCTAGATTCCAACTCAAAATGAAGAATACCTATACTATCATACCATGAAATATGAAATGGGATGTATCTTAAAGTGATGCTATCCCCATCACTGAAAGTATTCAAGCAGGGACAATAAAAACGGTCGATCAAGATTTAAAAGGGCACCTGAAACTGATGTAACATTGTGTATCAAATTTTTAAAATTAAATTAAATTAAAAGATTTTGTTAAAGGGGCTCAAGCACTTACATAAGGATTGGAAAAGGTGGTCTTTAAGTTGCCTTCCGAGACTGAACTCTCTCAGAGCAGTTGTGGGTTTTTGCTGAATGCAGTTCCTCATTAACTGGAAAGTGAATTGCAAATGGGAATAAGAGAAGGGCAGAACAAGCCTCACCAAAGCTAGTAAGGTGGATTTCAAGGAGATAGCAGTTCTACAAATCAAAACATCAAGGCAGTAAGTCCTTGAGTTAGTCAATATTTATCTTTCAGGTTAATCTGTCTGGACGTTGAACAAAAACAAGAATTAAGTGCTCTGGCTATCTCCCCCATATACATAATCACTTAAGCAATGCAAGTTAGATTGGTGTCTGGCTACATAAAAATTGACTATAGGGATGTTCTTTTTGCAAAGAACATTCCAAAGGCAAAATGGCCTAAAGAGCTTGTAAAAAGTCATTATTTTCTTTCTGAGAATTGAGCACAATTGTAGCTAAGGCAAACAATTGTCACTGAACTCAGCAGCAGCTAGTGGAGAGAACCCATTTGTATATGTGAATTGACTAGTTAATACTCTTACAAAGTGTCATTGATCCCAGACAGTGTGAGTGATAACAAGGCAGACTACTTTTACTTCTTTTTCCTCTCCCATCACAAAACCAAAGTTTTATCACTGTTACTGCTTTAAGAGGTGGAAACTCTGTGTTATTTGAAAAGTGTCCGCCCCCCGCCCTCCCCCCCCCACACACAGCTTTCCTCTTTCAGAGAGGGGACCAGGCAGACAAAATTGCTTCAGAATAAAATGGCAGAAGAAAAACCCATGATCCAAGAGAAGAGGTCACTTAATATAACAAGGTCAAAAAAATATCAATGTAGGGCGGGAGCAAGAACAATGCATTTATAAGCAGTGGTGTACAAAAGGTAGGAGTATTTTATCATGGGCTTTGTTTAGAATCACTGATACATGGAGATAATGCAAAAAAGACCAACTTTTAGTCTTATTATTGTTCTTCAATTTTATAGAGACAATGCGTCCCCCCATTGATGCAGTAGGAAAGAAGCTGCCTACCCCCATCCATGGTTAGGCACTGTTTGTAAGTATTCTGTAGCTTGTTTCCCTCATAGCCCCTTTCCAACACACCTTCTTTGGGAGGAATATGCCATGACTGTGGCTGGTCCTCATGGCCTCATATTTCACTCATCAGGATAATGAATAAAAAGATTTGAGAAATGGAAGGGGTCAAAAATAAACTAGAGAATTTTTTTTTTTAATTGAAAGGAGAGAATTTAGAGGAACAGAAAAGGAATACATGATCCAAAAAAGGTGCAGGGGGTAAGACAATCCCCGTGCCACCCCCCCTAACCACCAGAACCGTAATCATTGCAGTGCAATTAAGGATGCACGCAGGATTCCGGAGTCAAGAAGCTCTTGAGCTGAGCCTCAGGAAGAGCTAGGAAGTGGAAGTGAGAAAGGTTTGGGGGTAACAAGACTGGGCAGACGGCAAAACGGAGAGATGGACTACAAATGAGGAACCAGGCCTTGTCTGATCAATGAAAGTGAGGGCAGAGTGTTTTTGGTACAAAAGAGTACTGGTCAAAGGACTGTCTTTGTTTGTCACCTTTAACCTCGTGAGCTCAAAACAGCTCTTTAGATACAGGAACCCTTCTAACTTTTCTGAGAATCATTTCTACCCCCGCTCCAAACAGGGAAAATCAGGTACAAAGGCTCAATGCACTCACTTGAGGTCACACGCCAAGTGTAGAATGCAGCAGTAACCAATGCACAGGCCTCATGAATCCCATTTCACTAGTCCCTTCACCACGCCTCCTCTTCCTTCTCTTCTCCTCTTGACAACAGTTTTCAAAGTCAACCCACGCCAGTCCAAACATGATAAAACATCACTTATGTCTGTGATTTAATTCCCCCAGAATGGTCATGACTTGATGAATATCCCTGAAGCTGGAATAAGATCCCCTGGGTTTTCTCTCTGTTGTCCTTAGAATGGGAACATATGACTTTCAGTATGCCAGGAAAATACTGGGTGTTACTTTCCCTAGTCTTAACTCCTTCTTTTCTCTCCCAAAACTTCTCCAGTCAACTCATCTGCAGCCTTCCTTCCTTCCTCCTTGCTTCCCACCTTCCTTCCCATCTTCCTTCCTTCCTCCCTTCCTTCCTTACTTTCTCCTTCCTTCCCATCTTCCTTCCTTCCTTCCTTCCTCTGCTTCCTTCTTTTCTCCTTCCTTCCTTCCTTTCTTTCTCCTTCCTTCCCATCTTCCTTCCTCCCTTCCTTTCTTAGTATGCCTTCACTGTGTGTGAATGAAGAAAGGAAGGAAGGAATAAAAGTCTATCTTCCTTTTGCACCCAAATGAAACTTAAAAATTACTTTAGCACTTTCTGATGAGACCTAGAGGTCTAACAACTTTGCATCATAATTATTGAAGGCACGTAGGCTATCTGATTCCATGCAGAGAAAATTAAAATAACAAAAGCAAAGATCTTATCCATTAGGAAATGCGTGTAGTGCTGACGCTCTGATATTTATCTTGCTCACTCCTAATTTCTTCAGATTCCTCACATCAGAGAAGTTAAAATCTTCCTTTGCCTTATCTCTGAATAAATTAAATTTATGATTAAAGCCAATGGGCAGTTTTACATAAAGGAAGTTTTAGAAATGAGAAAATTCTCGCAGGAGTGATTTCAGAGCTGGGTCTGCAACGGCAACAGGACAGAATGCCGCTGACCTTTAAATTCAATGCAGGCTGCACAGCCCAGACTCTCATTGTTCTTCTCAGGGTGGTAGGGTGAGTACTCTGGGAGTCTTGCCAAATGTCCCATCTCTAAAGTCCAGGATAAATAAAAAGAGTAGTTTTTTTCCTACCATTTTAAGCATTCAAATTATTATTATACAGTAAGAACTGATCTTTTTGCTTCTCTGTAACCCAGAAACTTTATCCGTGTTCTATCCTTTTGTAGTCAACTGACTTGTAATGGATCAGGGAAGAGTTAAAAGATTTACAAAAGATAAAAATAATTTCACTTCTGGGATAACAGTAGCTGGAGGGTGAGCCATACGTTTGACATATTAAGTATAGGTCTTCTTCTACTTTCTGGAATGAAGGGAAGTTTTCCAACTATGGCACAAGAAACGATGATAGAGAAGTATCTTTAGAGAAATAGGCTTCCTAGTGGCACTTGGCTACGTGTGGTTTCTCTCTGTCTCAGCACTCAAGGGCTAGACAAATACTTCCTCCCTGGATCCTAAGACTGAGGGGTCATCAATATTCAAAGATCAAAAACAGCTTGCCCGTCAGTCTATCCGGAGCGTGGTCAGAACGGCTACTAGGAAGGGTAACCAAAATAGTCAGAAAGTCCTAGAACGTATTTTGGTAAATGGCATCAACTCCTTTCTGGAACAGTATGGATTATGCTAATTTAATTAATTAATTAAACACCAGGAATTTTGATCAATGAGGTCATTAACCCAATATCCATGTAGCCAAACAACACAGGCTTCCACAGACAACTGAGATTCCTGAGCAAATGGTCAACGAACTCATACAACCTTATTGAAACAAACACACAAAGCTGTGCACAGAAATGAAACACAAAGATCAGAAAGCCCTTCTAGGAAACTGGAGGGCTCAGGTTTTTGAGACTCTAAGAAAGTTGTTCATGCTGATATGTAAGGCAATATAGGAATGTGAAATCACAAAGAGACCAAAAAAGAAAAAAGAAAAAAAAGAACAATGTAAGAGCAACATCAATAAAACAGCAAGAGATAAAGCAGAGAGACTTCGCTTTTAAAAATTAAGCATAAATATAGGGGCGCCTGGGTGGCTCAGTGGGTTAAAGCCTCTGCCTTCAGCTTGGGTCTTGATCTCGCGGTCCTGGGATCGAGCCCCGCATCGGGCTCTCTGCTCAGCGGGGAGCCTGCTTCCCCCTCTCTCTCTGCCTGCCTCTCTCCCTACTTGTGATCTCTCTCTCTCTCTCTCTCTCTATGTTAAATAAATAAAATCTTTAAAAAAAAAATTAAGCATAAATATATTGGGAATATATGAGGCTATGAACCAAAGATGTTACCAGATTTTAATAAAGCAGGAGTTAAAAAAGAGTCATGCCTGTAAAGTAGTCCTAAATAAATTATTTAGAAAATCTGTTTACAGCTCATCTTTTGTGTTGGTCTAGTTTTGTTCAGTTAATTCCTTTGTGTCTATGGTCGTAAGTTAAAGGTAAAGAATCTTGTTGAGCTGCAAGAGTAGAAACATTAAAAAAATACTTTCATAATTCAACTAGATGTATATGAACCTGACTTTGGTGCCTTGACAGCAATACAGGAGACAATGTCTTTCATAATGTGCTAGTAAAGTTCTTGTGTGTGAACTGGAGCCAGGGTTCCTCAGCACTTCAGCACTTTTGTTATTTTGGACTGGATAATTTTTGTCATGGGGGGCTGTCCTGTGCAGTGTACGACATTCAGCCGGAAAAAAATGTGCACGTGCCTGCCCAGAGTTGTGTCAACAAAAAGCATCTCGATGGGGTGTGGGGAGGGAGACAGGCAACAAAACTGTCCCTGGTTGAGAAACACTTAGACTAAATCTAAATCTAATTTGAACATGGCCCAGCACATAACAGTGATAATTACTACTCCACATGATGGTCATGCAGCATTTCAAATTTAAATTCCTGCCCTTATTAATCTCTTCAGATCAAATTTCCAAAGGGGTCTTTGATTTTTGCAAATGTCATTACATATTTGCTTGCAGGCAGTTAATTAAAGTCAAATTTAAACTATCGATGTTGAAATAAAATCCCCAAATTTCTCTGCCATAAAATGAAAGTATGTGTGAACACAAGAGAGAGAAAGAAGTGCATGAACTTTTGTTTTCGCCTTTAAAAAAAAAAAAAAAAGTGTGTGCATTTGGAAAGAAAACACTTCCGTTCACTTTTTAAGATGCATTACAATCTACCCTTGTCATTCTGACAAATGTTTCCTTCACTGTGGGAAGTAATTCAGACTACTAGCAAGAGATGGGTCTGTACTCTTACAAGGATTTTGAATCTATGTAAAGTTGGATATAATCACTTATTGATTCATACAAGTTCTCCACATTGCCTTCCAGAGCAGTTTCAATATGGAGGAAAAAAGAAAAATGCCAGGGGTACTGTCTTAATGGCAGAGTCATGTATAGTGATCAACTACCAGTCATATGGTTTTAATGAAAAATGGCTTGTAGAGAGGGGCTCCTGCAAGAAGACAGAATACCAATAGTTACATTTTGACATTCAGAAAAAAATTGTAATGTGATTACAGGTTCCTCAATGGCCAAGTCTGTGGAGGAAGTAGTCATTCACACTTCTCCAGCTTTCTCGGACACTGTCTCTTCTCCAGAAGTTTTTGAAGGACATCTGAGTCTAAATGATTTCCAAGGTTATTTCAGCATCCCTATCCTGAGACTTATATAGACTACCATGTGATGGTATTTGTGTTTCGGATGACATGAGCAAGTAACATTGTTTGATGATGTTGAGGCCTGGAACCTTCTGGGTCCCCTTTTGATTTGAATGTCCTTACCCGGCTGAGCTCTGATAATAATCCATACATCACACATTTGACCAACTAATAAATCTTGAATTCTTTGATCTACAGTCTGAGGTTGCTGCACCTGAGTCTTTGGAAATGGCATTTGTAAACCGGTCTCCTTGGCATTTGACTGCCTTCTTTCCCAAGCGCCTTTGACCTGTCTTGCCCCACTTACTCTCCTTGCCTTACAAGGACCCTCCAGGAAAACCTTGACCATATTCCAGTTATAGATTCCAATCTTTTTACTGACCACTGAGTGAAACCACAAATCCTTACCTTTCCTTTATGAACAATAAAAACTGAGAAACCTGTAGTCAATAAAATACACAGAAATATGTGATCTAGATTGATTCAAAATTCCAAATCTTAAATCAGCCTATTTTTACTATATTTTCCGATTACATTTTCCAAAGTTGTAGCAACTCCCCCATCCCACATACTCTTTTAAAATATTGCAACTTCCCCCACTAAGTGGTTGAGTCAAAGTCGTCTCCTCTGGGAGAACCTGGGTAGGACTTTCTGATTGCTTCAACGAACAGAGTATAACAAAAGATATACTTTGTGACTTTCAAAGGTGAATCATAAAAATGCCATGTATTTCTACCTTGTTTGCTTAGGACACTCACTCTCGGGAATCCAGACACCATGCTATGAAGAAGCCCAAACCGTCCATGGAGAGGCCCATGTGAAGAGGGACTAAGGAGTCTGGTCCACAGCTCCCACTGAGCTCCCAGCTGACTACCAACACCAACCAGCCAGATGGGTGACCAAGGCATCTTGAAGGTAAATCCTGTATTCCCCGAGTGAACCTACTCAACCGACATCGTTAGAAACAAGCCTAAGAAAAAGCAACTTGAGCTCTTCCCAAATTGCAGATTTGTGAGCAAAATAAATGCCTGCTCAAAGCCATGAAATCATGGGCTAGTTTGTTACGCAGTAATAACTGATCTATACTCGACCTCAGGAACTAGCAAGTATATGTCTTAAACGTAATGAATTTCAGGAATTTCTCCAGATAAAACTCTGAGACGAGGGCCAAAGTATTTTTAGAATGGTGTTTATTACAAGACTTTTTACATCAAAGAAAAAAAAATTAAAGGGGCACCTGGGTGGCTCGCGTCAGTTAAGCGTCCAACTCTCGATTTCGGCTCAGGTCATGATCTCAGGGTAGTGAGATGGAGCCCCCTCACTGGGCTCCGTACTCTCTGGGAGTCTGCTTGAGAGTCTCTCACTCTCTGTCTCTCTCCACAGGGTCTCCCCTGCTCACACGTGCTCTAAAATCTTTTTTAAAAAAATTTAAAAATCCAAGTGCCCAATAATTTGGTATTATTTAAATAATATATGGCACATCTGTACAATAGTGTGATGCTGGGCCATTGTTTGAAAGGCAACATTTAAAGTGTATTGAGATAGTAATATTTAAACGGTATGCATATAATGATTCCATTTTTAGGACGTGTGTTTGTGTGTGGATGTGCATATTTACATTGGGGAAAATCTTAAAATCTGTACTTCAAAATAAGTATCAAGGTTACTTCTGTATAAGGGGCTAAGGAGTGATTTTTTTATGATTTCCTGCTTATCCGAATATTCTTTTTCTTACTGAACGTGAAACGCCGAAATAATTTTTAAAGCCTTTAGAAAAATAAAAGGATTCTCTTTATTTTAGTGAAAAAGAAAGGATCACATCGGGCCATCTCTGGTTGTTTCCAGAAAGTGGACTGGCCTGTGGCCTATTCAAATGCATACCACTGTAAGTCGTGTTATAACACGATTCCTCTCCAGTTCCTGATTCCTGTGTTTCCCTCTATTTCATTTCCCAGAGTCGCCAGATCAAGAGGATACAAATTTCTCTTCCTTCCAGAGTTACCAACCTGGAGGCTAGGGGCACAAATGCCAAGCAAAGAAACCCCTCTGTGATTGGAGAGTTAGGGGCTGGCAGCAACAGCACCAGGAATGTCACAATGGGGACAGTGACTCAAGTGACTGCTTCTGCGGAAGGAAAAGTTAATGCCTTGCGTCTGAAAGGGCACGTGTGCACAGAGCCTTAGACGATGGTCCAAGAGAAGAAAAAAATCGGGTCTCCAAAACAAGGCAACTTTGCCAACCCAATCTAGAACGTCTGAAATCAGCTCTCAGGAGGTTTCCCTATTTTAATTATGGACCTTCGGCCTTGTTAGAAAGCCCTTGTTTCTTTTTCTTCTGTCTTCAAATAGTACGTTCAAAACTGTGTGCTCTGCCCGCCCCCTTCGCCCCCGGTTACGCTAAGGCTCATATTAACACATCGGCACATCACACCTCTGGGCTTTCAACAGGTGTGTGTGTGTCAGGGTGAGGGTGGGGCTAGAAGAGTGTCTTTTCACCAATCCTGTCACCTGAACTTGAAACTCATGCTCTTCAAGAAAGGGACTTCTGGGGTGCCCGTGTGGCTCAGTTGGTTGAGGGTCTGACTCTTGGTTTCAGCTCGGGTCATGATCTCAGGGTCCCGGGATTGAGTCCTGAGCCGGGCTCTGCACTGCACATGGAGCCTGCTTAAGATTTTCTCTCCCTCTTCCCCTCTGCCTCCCTCCCCCCGACCACACGCCACCCTTTCTCTCAAAAAAAAAAAAAAAAAAGTGCATAATTTAAATGGCTGTCAGGGAAATGGCAAGCTCACTCACTTCAGAATAAAAGGGAAAAGCTGCTGCTATATTTTCCTCTATCCTCTCCCGTTTGCCTCCTGCAAAAGGGACTTTTCATTGAAGTTATTTGCTGTAGAACACAGCAAGGTTTCGTTCCTATTCTCACATTGACTGCAGTTTAGCTGAAACCATCTGATCTGCAAATAAAGTTGGTCCTAAGTACCTGTTAGGGGTCAGCAAGGGATAAGAGGGAAGGGCCGACCGTTAGATAAAATGTATTACCCCGAGTCAGTTACCTGCCTGGGTGACTATCACAGTAGAAAGCTAAAACGCAAACATCCCCAAGATGTTAACCTATGTTTTCCCAACCACAAGTAGGAGTTCAGGGTCTCTCTCTAATTTGGAGACACAAAGCAGGAGAGAAGATTAGAGAATAGCACTTGCGAACCGCTTGCTGACTTCAAAGTAGCCAAAGTAATTACACGGTACCAGGCAGAGAGTATACACGTTTCATAAGAAAGCTTTTGAATGCTCGAGTCTTGGGGTTTCGTTCTTGCTCTACCACTTACCAGTGTGTAAGTATGTGCTAAATACTTCATTCTTACCCTGTGTGATGCTTGATTTTATATGTCAACCTGACTGGGCGCGCAACCTTTTGGGCGAACCTTCCTCAGGGAATGTCCTCGAGGGTGTTTCCGAATGAGATTAACATTTGAATCTATCCGCTGAGTAAAGCCTACTGCCCTCCCCCCACCCCATGTGGGCAGTCCTCATCTAGTCAACTGAAGCCTGAAAAGAACAAAAGGCTATGTAAAAAGAACTCTCTTCCTGCCCAACTAATGAGCTGAGACGTTTGGTTTCTGCTTGCCTTCAAACACAAACTTACCCCAACAGCTCTCCTGGTTCTCAGCCCCACAGACTTTGACTGGAACTAACCATCAACCCTCTTGGGTTTCCAGAATGCCTTGCCAACTGTAGACCTTGGAACTTCTCAGCCTCCATAATCACTGAGCCAATTCTTTATTGTAGACAGACAGATAAGATAGATAGATAGATAGATAGATAGATAGATAGATAGATAGACAGATAGATAGAGATCCTGTTTCTCCAGAAAACCCTAATACAACCTGCTTCCTCAGCTATAATATGGAGGTAATGCCTATCTGCTAAGGCCTGAAATAAGTGAAATGCAATACATCAGGCTTGGTACAAAGTAGGCACACAATAAATACTGCTTTTCTCCCTAGGCCCAAGTTTCCTGCAGCAAAGTTTGCTTTGCAGGTTCTCCTCTTTCTAGTCAATCAGAACACCAAGAGATGTTAATGCCAGGTCCCCTGGTATCATAGTCCACGAACTCATCTGTCTAATGAACGCTTTATTTCCTTTACAGCAACTTAATTCAGACCCCAGGCACACATCCCATCAGACTGAAGGTAAATTCTTGGTAAATACTGAGATTGCCCAGAGAAGAAATCCAGGACATTTTGCGGTGCCCCCCAAAAAGCAAGAAAAAGGAACATTTAATCTCTAATCGTAGTTGACCAAGACACCTCTTGAGGTTCAGATATATCTGCTTCTGTGCCACGCACGGTTCCCTGGAATCCGGGTAGAGGCTGGACTCCCTGGTGGCCAGGGTTCTGTGAGCCTCGTCACCTCCCCCCAAACCCTGCTCAGCATCCGTAACCCCGAGGACTCTACTCCTCAGGGGCTGCCATCCCAGAGAGGACCTACTCACAGGAAACTACTCCTATTCATATCATATTTCATCCGATTGGAGAAAGTGTAAAATATACTGTTCTACAATTTAACTAAATAAAGGGCATAGAGGATAAAAGCACACCAAACCACCTGAAGAGGGGAAAGAGAGATCATTTCTATTATCATCTTATATTTTTGTAAACCTAAATCTTGGAGCCAACTCCTAGCCAAAGTCTGGAATAGAATAGATTATACTCACTTTTGGAGGTTGACATAAATAGCATTTTGTAATCCTATCCTTCATGGAACAACGCCATTGAGAATGTACATTGACAGTTTTGAACTTTTTCCTATTTTGAACTTTATACTACTTCTGCATCCAAAAAGTCAGAGGCGACCTCATGCTGGTGAACAGAGCTACGCTGAAAGCACAAAAAAGGAAACTGGAAGAAACGAAAATTAAACCTTTAAAATATTTTTAAAAAACAGGGAGAACATAAGACCAGAGATCACCAATGATGTTTCTGTCCTTCTGAAGAAAATCCTCCAGGCGTGCGGGATTGAGAAACCCACTCAGTCACGCCATCTGCCACATGCTAGCAACTTCCAATCGATAGGACACCTGAGATGGGCAAACTCTGGCAAGATTTCAGATGACACAAAGCTGGCCAAGATGACCGGTCACAGAATCAAAGTTTAAAAACCATCTTGTCAGCACGAAATACGTTTCTACTTAATACCTCATAAAAAACGACGCAATAATAATAATTTCCAAATACTCTAGACCTGAGTTGGGATTTCAAACGTCAAGCGCTCCAGTACACCATGCTTAACAGCCTTTCTTAACAACAACAAAGAGAGAGAGAGAGAGATGTGGATCTGTAACAACAATATGAAGCAACACAGTTTAAACAGCTATGGGCAAAAGGTAAAGATGAACTTACGTTGAAAAAAAAAAAAATGGGGTAGTGTGTGGGTCTCATGGACTCACCGGCGGAAATCACTAAGCATACACCAGCTACATCTTAAGCGCCATGTTCGGTGCTCAATGCCAGATTTTCAAATAACACAGACTAAGATAGACCACCATGGAAAGAATTGCTTAACTGCTAACTGGCATGGCTGCAGGAATTTCAAGTAACTCTTTTGTTTGGTTCTTGGCTCAACCCATCCAGGAGTGAACATCCTCGGAGAAAGCAACTCATTGACTGAGCTGAGATTCCTTCACCACCCTTTGGGTGGGTCAGAGTGGTTAACCAGAAGGATTTGGGGGAAGGCAAGGGAGAGTCTCCAAACGCTCCTTGCCTTCTGTAGTAAAAGTGTACACACATCTGGATTTATCATGCTACCAAGCCAGCTCACCTAATAGAGAAGAGATAAGTTCTCAGAAAGAAAGGGAGAGAGCAGATGCTGAGTAATCAGAACACATGCTGTTAATAAATGTAACGAGAACCATTTAGGTGAAAATAGGGAAAATGAATTAGTAGTTGACTTCGAGGTTAGTCATTTGTCTTTCCAGTGAACAGAATGGCTTTTGGACATGGTAGACTGTCCAAACACTGATTTTTTTTTCCCCCATTTTAAGTCCTATGTCTGACCAAAATCCAGGAGCAGTAAGGGAATCTTGGCTTGAGCACCTGTGCTAGGTTTCCCCCACAAAGACAGACACTGCTGGGCAGACCCACCAACAAGCCTCATGGGGAAGAATTCATCCCAAAGGAAGAGATAGTCAAGAGACACAAGGACAACAGGCCAGAAACATCAGTGAAAGACAATTTTGAGTAAAGCACAATATCTATCACTAAAGTTGTCCCGCAGGCCAGCTCAGCCGCTAGGGCTCAGTCCTGAATCTTAGCAGAAAAAGCTGCAATGTATATAAAAGTAAAAGCCCCTCTGGCTACGACAGTGTAAGCTTAGTCTTAGGCCTCGCCATCCCCACCATGCTTTGCTCCAAATAGCAATGATAAATAAATCATATTCTTTAAAAGAAAATCCAAAACACAGAGTCATGTTTTTATGGAGGGAAAAATGAACTACAATACAAAGCAGTGAGTGAGGCCTAAGCCCCAGAGCCGCTGGGTTCCAGGTCTGAAGTCTGTGAGAGGCTGAGGAGAGTTAGGTAACCGCTCCCCTCCCCCACCACCACCACCACCTCCCGCACCACGACGGACCTAAGCTGATCTCCCTCCTTGAAACCAACAGCTACAGCGGGACTCACTCATCATAAAAGAGAGGCTAAAACACTTTACCAAGCTGCACCATAGTGCGTCGGGCTATGGTGCTATGCGCTATAGCGAACACAACTGCACAACCAAGAAAGGGAGGGGAAGTGGAGACCAATGCAGTCCCCCTGTCATGATCTCGGCCAACCTCCCAGTTCAGGGACAGTGAACAGAAGAGTTAACAGCAGACCTGAGGATGCCAACTTTAGAAGGGCCTACTTGCAAGGTTGCCCCTGACTGGCCTCTGGGACTTTGGCACCCAAAGCCCTCCCTAACCGATGAGGGAGGCTAACTGTACCTAGACTATACAAACGATGTGATTTAGGCTTCACGTCTGCTTCCCTTCTGGAGTCTGGAACTTCAGTACGTGCTAAGCAGAAGATGCCGATGTGACCGGCTCCCAACAGAAGTCTTGAATCTGATTCTCTAATAGGCTCTCCTGAGCAGAAGTACTGCACACATATTTCCACCTCTGTTTGCTGTTGAAAAA
>CM052892.1:37975901-37996640 GCA_028534135.1 Potos flavus | reverse complement strand
TGGTTTTGGGGGGGTAGGGCAGTGGATGACAAAATCCTGGTGCCTGGGTGATTATGGAGTTACCCAGGGTACAAAAGAGCAGCTGAACTTCTGTTGTGAGAGGTAAAACTTACCCGTGGAATTTGAAAATAGATTCAAGCCCAGGGGACTTGACTCATGGGACCCCCCGCCGTCTTTTGGCCCTGCTAGCTAAAATGAAGAAAAAAGCGGGAGCCCAGCTGATGCCTTTGTTTTTTGTGCTCTCCACCTGGTGGGAGGAAAAAAGAGATCAAACACTCCCAGTGGTGGGGCTTTCAAAGGGCCAAAGACTAAAAATTAGGTTAGTTGCTCTTGCCTTACCTTCAGGCAGAAGAAAAAAGGGGGAGGGGCACTCAAGCCTTTTCTACAGCCTAGCGCAGCACCCCAAATCTTTGTATTCTGCTGGGATCTCCCAGTAACTGTAATTGTAACCCTGTAAATGCTGAATTTACTGCTAGGACTTGGAGCAAAACTCGCAATGGGAAGAAAACAAAAAAGAAATCGTATAAATGTCATTGTGTTCTACAGCTATTTCATCTATGTATGATTAATATTTACTTAAAAATGATCATATGCTTATAATGTCATAAATGCTGGAGAGGGATCATCACGATCAGGGAAAGCCACTAAGAAAAAAATACTATTAGTGGTACACAACTGTTTTTATTTTTGCCATGAGTGGGCGAATTGAAGTTTAAACTCTGGGTATTGAAAACAGAACAAATCTCCATAACTAATGATTTTGGTTATAATTTTTGCTCTTTGGGGCCTCTTTTAAAGGGATCTCCAAATGGAAGTATGCTTTTTATTAGTTTTAAAAAGCAGTGTCTAGTTTGCTAATGAATTCTTGTTGAAATCAAATGCCTGACCCTTAAAGACCGATGATTTTTCCTGCCTAATGTGCATACTTAAGAGTGGGTCAATTTGGATTCTCAGACAAGGTAAAAAGGCCCTGGGAAAGCCTTGTTACTTGGACTCTGAACACAGCTGTCTGGCCCTGCAGTGTCTTGGGTTTGCTACTACAGAAGAAAATTGGTTGCTGGCATTTTGGAAATCCTGAATTCAAAATCCTAATTACCTGGACCTGACTCTAAGCTGAAATCTTACACCATCTGCTATGGGCTACTGTGGCCTTCATACTTAGCTGTGCTGAACTGAAATCAGATGAGATCTCTCCACTCATTGAATAAGGCTCAGGCTCCGGGGCCGTTGGAAATTTACAACACCCCTCCGTGGGCTGTGAACTGCAAAATCGTTGTAGATGCTGGTTGGCTTGAGTTACATACAGATGCCCGTGGAAAGGGATTTGTTCTCTGATGGGACCATCTGATATTGAGCTGATTGGCTCTATACCATTGATACAGAGACTGGTTGCCTTCATAACTTGTGGTTTCTGCCCAAAGCTACAGGTTGAGGGAGGCCTATCATTTGAGGAAGCAACTAAGCTTTCTAAGATAGATCTTTATGGTAAATGGGATTTGTTTTCACCAGCTAAATCTAGGACTCTGGAAGGCATGACTAAAGTCAATATCGCAGGCTGATCCCTGCATCATGGGTTCCTAATGAGAATAATTTTGCTATAAAGACACCTAAGATAAGGGTGAAGAGGGTAGACTTTACAGAAAAGAGCTAATCTAGCAGAACTTGGGTTGTCGTCTTTTGAAGGGCCTGTTTCCAAGATGGGCCCTAAGGTCCATCTGGGAACTTGGCATTCAAACAGTTCCCTTACTTACAAGGGAGTCTCACTGTACCTGGACTGTTCATACGAACAGTGCAATTTTTTGAGGACACTTGCTTTTCTAGTGGGAGTCTAGAACTTGGGTACATGCCAGGCAGAGGGTACCTATGTAATCAGCCCCCAATAAAAACCTTGGGCACCATAGTGAGTTGAACAGTGGCCCTCCAAAATTCATGTCCAAGTCCTAATACCCAGAACCTGTAATTTATTTGGAGAAAAAAAGGGGGGGGAGGGTCTTTGTAGATGGAATTAAGTTAAACGTCTTGAGATGAGATCATCCTAAAGTTAAGGTGGTCCCTAAATCCAAAGGTAGGTGTTATTATAAGAGAAAAGCAGAAGGAAATTTGAAACAAAGAGTCAGAGACACAAAGGCCATGCGAAGGTGGAGGCGGAGATTGATGTGTCTACGAGCCAAGGAACACAAAGGTTTGTCAACAGCCACCAGAAGCTAGGAGAGAGGTATGGAATGACTTCCTCGTCATAGTCGCCATCAGGAGGAGTCAATGCTCCCAACACCTTGATTTCAGATATCTGGCCTTCAGAATATGAGAGAGTACATTTCTGTTGTTTTAAGCCATCAAGTTGTGGTAACTTGTTATGGCAGCCTTAGGAAACAAATATGGGCACTGAGTCTGTAATGGGCACAGAACATTACACAATCTTTCTGTGTTTTTTACTACAAGAGAAAGAAATATGCCAGGTGTATCTCTTCACAGGAGAGGCTATAGCAAAGTCTGTGCATGTATTTCTCCAGACTCCTCCCATATCTTTATCCCTTACTGATCCTGCCAGGTACCCTTTGGTGATAAGAAACCTTAATCCTGAGCACCACCATACACTGAGTCCCATGAGGCCTTGCAGGCAATCAATGTCTTGAGGACCCCCAAAATAGACTGGATATATAACATCCTCAATACCCAATAGAACACGAGCTTTAAGTCCTTAATGTAAGATCTAACAGTGAACTGGAGAACCCAACCTACCCAGTGGGGGGAAACATAAACAACCCTGTTCAGGGTGAGCTTAGTAGAGAAAGAAGGAAAGAACACCAACTCAAAGAAAGCCCGCAAACAACAGTCCAAACCACATGAGAAAACTAAGGCCGAGAGAGTGCCTAGAAAATCAGCAATAGGCTGTTAATTCCCCCTGCTCTACCCTATGAAATGAAAGTAATGGAGCAATTACAAAATGATTGTAAAATAAGATTTTACATTCTTAAAGATATAAAAGACAGAATAAATCCATTTAAATCCATTAAGAACATGACATATTGATGCAAAGAAGAAAAGGAAACAAATGTATATTTTTAAAAAGAGCCAACCAGAAATGCTAAAATAGAAATTAAATTAAATTTAATTTATTTAATTTATTAAATTTAATTTAATTATAATATAAATTAAATTTTAAAAATCCAACATGAATCTACATATATTCAATGAGAGATCAAGAGATCAAGAAGAAGACAACAAAGGGAATGGCAGAGAAACAATACTGAGAGGCAAGCAGATAAATCCACATTAGCACATCTAGTACAATATAAAACATTAAGGGTAAGAAAACTTTAAAGACCATCAGGAAAAAATGGCCTGACATAATGACCAGTGGACTGAACACAGACTTCTAATCAGTAACAACAGATAGCGGAAGACTATAATAGAGCAAATCTCCAATGTACTAAGAGAAAATAACTGCCTACCAAGAATTCTATATGCAGTTAAGCTAGTATTCAAAAAATTATATATATTTATATACAGAAAATTAAGTCTCTTGCTTAAAAACTATTAAAGGAAGTACTTGAGCAAAAAGAAAAGAGAGTCCAGAGGGGCAAAGGAAGATGAATGAGATATGGAGTGCACAGAAATTAGTAAAATTAATTGTTAAAATCAGCTAATTTTTACTATTAAAATGATATATTTTTGTGTTAAAATCATGCAACACTAAAACTCCAGACAACAACAAAGAATAAGTGAAGATTTTTCAATCACTATAAAGCACACTAAAATTCTTGTACTATTCAGGAGCAGAAGAGCAACACTGAATGCCTTTATACCTTGTTAGAAGAAAATTATATTTAAGTGTGTGTGTTAAAACATTTCAGAAAAATATGCCATGGAGTATATGTCATATATAATATATTTAATACAAATAAACATATTGTGTGTTAAATATGTAAGTATATATATTTTACTGTATATATTTAATATATTACACACTAAATGCATAAAATGTACATATGTATTCAATACATATATAATAAAATCCATAGCTTCCAACCCAGCAAAGAAAACCGAAGAGGAAACAGAGAAAATAATATTAATCTAAATAAGGCAGAAAAGCAGAATAAAACAATTGATAAAAAGATTGACTTAAAAGACTACAAGAAGACAACAGAAACAGCTCTAAATATACCAGTAATGTAAACTATAAATGAAAACAAACTCACCAGTTAAAAACAGATCCATGGATTTTGTTTTTTAAAGACAAATGGGATAAAAAATGGTATTTGACAAAATAGAATTTGAAGACAAAAATCATTAATATGTGTCAAGCAAGACATTAAATAATAAAGCTTTGTCAAGAAGTTGCAAAATCATGAGATAATGTACCTATCACTATATCCCTAAATATAATAGTACAATGGCAAAGTTACAAAAAGAGAATGGCAAGTCAATCACAAAAGCAAAAGATTTTACCAGACCTACTGTAGAAACTGATATAACATGCAGAACTGATATATCATGTAGAACATTTTAAGAAGTATAATTAACAAGCTTGTTCTAAGAATGATACACAGAACTCTATGCTAATTAAAGATAACATATTCATTTCCAGGACACATGAAAATTCACTACGTGCTATATACAAGGAAATTCTCAATAAATGTTAAAGAATCAGTCTTTTACTACGTGCTCTGACCACAGCACAATTTTTGAAGTTATTTTTTAAAGTAACTAATCTAGGTTTGAGAATTTAATAATACACTCTAAACAACTTTAGAAGAAGATTGCAATTCCCAGACATTTAAAATTAAGTGATAGTGAAGGAACGACATATCAAGACTTGCATAATCAGGCAAAAGCAGTAGTTAGAATTAACTATATACTCCTAAATTAACTGCTTACAAAAGAAAAGATTAAAACTCAATTAATTAAATGTTCAATTTAACAAGCTAGAAAGAAACAACAGTATAAAACTAAAGAAAGTATTCCATGAAAATACTAATAAAATAGACAAATAGTAAGACTAATCATATGAATAAAGCAGAAAACAAACAGAAAAATGGTATAGGCAGCATAAATCACCAATATTAGGACCAAAAAGGAAACATAACTAAAGAGAGTGTAGATTTTTGAAAACTTTCAATAAATACTACAAACGCCGTAAAGTCTCTAGAAAAAGCGTAAATTATAAAAATTGACTGCAGAAAAAACTGAAAAGCTGAAGAAAACAATAGCCATTATAATGACTGAGTCAAAAGCCAAAAATCTCCTCTCCCCCAAAAATAATAGGCTTATATAGTTTTGCAGATGAATACAACCAAACTTTCATGTTACAGATTATACCTATCCCATACAAGCTATTTCAGGAACTAATAAAAGAGAGAACTTTCCCAAATTATTTCCATTAGGCTAAATAACCTTGAGACCAAAACCAGACAAGAACAGTACGAGTGTAGAAAAAGCTTACTCAGGAAAACAGAGGCAAAAATCTTAAATATCAACAAATGGATGGTATTATGGGTTGAACTGTGTCTACAGAAAAGATATGTCCAAGTCCTAACCCCAGTGTCTCAGAAAAGCCTGGACATAAGATTGTTTGTAAATGTAACTAGTTGGGGTGCCTGGGTGGCTCAGCCGTCAAGCGGCTGCCTTCGGCTCAGGTCATGATCCCAGGGTCCTGGGATCGAGCCCCACATCGGGCTCCTTGCTTAGCGGGAAGCCTGCTTCTCCCTCTCCCACTCTCCCTGCTTGTGTTCCTTCTCTTGCTGTTCGCTGTGTCTCTCTGTCAAATAAACAAATAAAATCTTTAAAAAAATAATAAAATAAATGTAATTAGTTAAGATGAGGTCATACCAGAGTAAGGTAGATCCCTAGTCCAATATGACTGGGATCCTTACAGGATAGATGATGTGAAGACAGGAGAGAAAACGCCCTGTGATGATGGAGACAGAGATTGTGCAATTGAGCAGATGCAGGCCAAAAAATGCCAAGGATTGCCAGCAATACCAGAAGCTAAGAAAAGGGCATGAAACAGACGTTCTCCTAGAGCCTTCCAAAATACTTGGCCTTGCCAACACCTGGATTTCAGACTTCTAGCCTCCAAAGCTGTGAGATGATAAATTTCTGCTGTTTGTTTGCTACAGCAGCCCTAGGAACTAATACAAATTGCAAAGTAAGAAAAGAATTTGATAAATCTGGGTTATAGAAATACAGAACTGATGCAAGTTATAGGATTGTCTACACTTTTACTTTTGAGATAATTCATAATGTTTAAAAAAAAAAGTCAGCTCTAGATAACATACAACAGTGAGAACACAGGACAGCAATGTTTGGAGAGATAGGCTAAAGGATGCTTTCCCAACTCAGGGTAACTATAGGAACTCAGAAAAAAACAATAACTTCAGCCATGAGCCAGACCCGCAATGCATGGAATGAGAGAAGCAGTTGAGGGCCTGATTCAAACGGTTCATGGCACAGGCACGTGTATCAGTTATAGGTATTGCTGCCATAACATTGCAAACCAACCAACCACAAAATGCAGTGGTTTAAAACAATGAACAGTTTATTTAGCTCAAGAGCCTGGTGGATTGACTGAGAAGTTTTGCTGGTCTGGGCCAGATTCAGCTGATTTTAGCTGGGATCACTCAAGCAATCTGCATTCTAGGATCTTGAGCAAGCCTCCAGAATGGCCTCAGCTGTTAAGAAACTGGCTTTGTTCCCATACGGTCTCTACTCCTCCAGGAGACTAGCCTGAACGAGTTCTCATGACAAAGGGGGAGGCGGGGGGCGCGAGAGGAGAAACAAAGACATTAAGGTGTTTTGCAAGCCCCATTGGTCAAAGCAAGACACATGACCAACCCCAGAAGTAGAGTGGGAAGAGCCTACAAAGTTACTCGGCAAAGGAGCAGGAGGATGGGGGGTAGGGGCACCACAGGCATTAAATGGGGTCATCAGTGTAATCCATCCACCACTACAACTTCCGTTATATTAAATATCAGACAACCAGAACAGGAAAGGAGAAGAGCGAACAGGTGTGGTTAAGTTGAAACGATCACCCAGAAATACACTGAGGAACCTCCTAAGTGCATTGGGAGGCAGGCAGAAACAAGATTTCTGCAGAACATGGGCAGTGAGAGAGGGATGGGCAGAATCAGAGAAATCCTCATCTCCACTGTTGCAATCCTATTTTATCCTATCCAGATAACTCTGGAAACAAGAGTGACCCTTCCACTGATGAGTCCTACAAAACTAGAGGCCCAGAGATCTTCCCAGTGTTAGATCAGAGTATTTTCCAAGGTTACTCAGAAAAATTAAGCATCCACAGCAGTGACAACCATCAATGCTTCAGGGCTATGGCTGGGGCACAGAGAAAAAGTTTAAATACAATCTTATGATGTTTTTCATTTCTTCCCTTTTGGTCACTACTGTGACTCTTCTGCCAAGTGTCCAAAAGCACAGTCCACAGAGAAAATTTGTACGATACCAATGAAAATTCTGGCTGGCAATTAATTTAAAAGGAAAAGACAAAATGACAAAATAATATCAGACTCAAAGTACCAACAAGCCTTGTATCCACTCCCATAAGGGGATACGAGTGACGACTATTATTTTAATTAATGACAATATTCAGAAATAACTCACGCTGTCTCCAAGAAATCCCTGTGAGAAATTTCTCCATCCAATGTAGCCCTCCTTTACAGGAAAAGAAATGTGGCCTCGTGCTCTCAGATCCATAACTTGACCTACTGGAGTATCAGGTGAGAGATACATTCTAATTAAGAAGGAGTATTTTATCTGACTGGCTATAGAAGGAGGATTACCTATTGAGAACTATTTACTCAGTGGCCTGAATTTGTTATTTGGTGGGAATGGTGCAGAAAGAAATAAGAGAAATCTACTTTTACTGATAGCTTGGACTCCCCTCTAGAGTCTACTGGTCTTGACCCATTCTTGTCCCTTTGTCTACAGCTAATCTACCTCTTGGAAGTGGCTGATTTATTCTGTACCACACGTATGGACTTCCAGGTGAAATAGATGTGATCAATCTTTATTTTATAAGCTAGATCCTATCCTCTCTGCATTATCTCCTCTCTTAAATGCAGAACATAAAACAACTGAGTCTCTCGTTATGTCTCCATCTTATAACTTAGTGGACAAAAACTGGTAGGATTTAATAGCAACCAACAATATTTAGTGGGCAACTAATAAGAGTCCTGCCCTCATTGACCAGTTGGGATTAATTTAACTAAAATGGTAGACTCATCTCTATCATGTGGTTAATTTCTAGCTCCTCTGTGATAGCTAATTTCTGTCTGTTTTTATAGACTCTCGAGGACATGCATCCACTTTGATCCATCCAATGGAATAAAAGATCTGCTTATTTACACAGGTTGACTTGCCTTGCAAACAGTATCGATAGTAGGGGATTTTTTTTTTTTTTGAGGTTTAGCTTATATAAAGCACACATATCATAAGCATAGAGCTCAATTGATTTTTACACGTGTGTGCATACATACAGAATCAACCAGATCAAGATAAAAAAAATTTCCAGCATCTCAGAAGGCATCCTTATGCCCCTCCCCTATTAATATTCCCTAAGAGTAAACACTATTCTGGCCCCTGTCATTTTAGATTAGTTTTGCCTACTATGGGGTCTTTTATACATTATCCATGTCTCTACTTAACATGTTCGATCTTTTATGTATCTTTTTGAGCATATGGAATATGCTCAAATAATAATAGCTGTTCTCATTTCCTTGTCTCCAAATTCTATCATCTGTATAATTTTTGAATCAGTTTTAACTGATTGATTTTTCTCATTATGGGTTATGTTTTCCTGTTTCTTTGCATGCCTGATAATTTTTCATCAGATGCCAAATATTGTGAATTTTACCTTTGCATGTTGGATATTTTTATTTTCCTATGTATATTCTTAAGCTTTGTCCTGGAACATGATTGGAAACAGTTTTATTATTTTAGGTCTTGCTGTTAAGCTTTATTAGGTGGGACCAGAGCTGTATTTAGTCTATGGCCAGTTTTTCCCAGCTCTGGGTTCTGCGTTAGTACTCTACCCAATGCCCTGCAAATTATGAGGTTTTATATCCTGGGTGGTGGGAACAGGAACCATTCTGGTCCTGAGTGAGCTCCAAGGATTGTTCTCACTAATCCTTCTGGGAAAGGATTAGAGCCTTTTGGCTTCTTTCCTTACATGCGAAGAACTCGTTGGTACTCAGCTAACGACTCAAAGGGTTCCCTCTGCAAATCTATGGATGTCTTTCTCTGCCCAGCTTTCTCCTCCTCGTACTTGGCCTGCAAATTCTAGCCACTGTGATATTTGGGTTCTGCTCTACATGGCTCACCAGCATTCTCCCTCCCAGGGCTGCAAACTGGAAACTCTCCCACATCAGGTTGGGGTCCATTAGTTTTTCTTTTCCATCTCTCAAAGATCACTGTCCTTTGTTGCTTGATGTTTAACATCTTAAAATACATTGTTTCCCATATTGTTCTGGATTTTAGACGTTTCAGACAGGAGAGTAATCTAATCTCTGTTACTCCATTTTGGCCAGAAGAGGAAGTCCTTCCTTTTTCAATTATTGAACTTCACTTACATGCTATCCTACTGTAGGTTTTCTTCTGTATCTTATTTCATTGACTGAACACTAGGTCTGCTCCATCCATGCTGTTGAGTGCAACAGTAGTTTGGTTTTTTTCTTGTTTTATTTTGTTTTTCCCGTTAGTATTTCCACCAATAATATTTAAAATTGGAACTGAAATCAGTAATCACCCCAAAGCCTTTTATAAGAATGATGTTAGCGATGTTCAGGAATCATGGATTTGAACCCTCGGTTTGACATTTTTTTAGTTACAAGCCCTTGAACATGTCACTTAGCCTCCCTGTAGTTGCTGGCTCAAAATTAATGATTTGATTCTAGTGCTTTATAAGCTATCAAGTACTCTAGAAATATAAAGCAATTTTAATGTATGAAATCGATGTTTCCTGGTTTGTTGTTGTCTACAACAAAGCAAGAATCTGGTACCTACTCTGTCCAAATAACTGCAATTCTCATAAAAGCCTTCACTGAGTGACAAGTGGAAATGAGTACTTTCCATATACACAGTACAAGGAAACCCTTAAAGACAATGATCACATATAGTAGCCCAGACATTATTACTCAATTGTCGCACAATTGAGAGACTTAATTTGCCTTAGGATATCAATAAGAGTAAAAAATAATATGCTAAATGATGAATACTTTTTAAACTCAGAGGTATATTGAAGAGGCACCAATAGGTCAGTTTTTGGCGACATAATTGGGTTTCAAAGGGCAACAAAAGAGTTTATGCATTTTCCTTTTTGGATAAAACTTCTGTTGTATTAATGAGGTAAGAAATTTCATTTACATAAAAGATGAGTGTGTTCTGATAATATGGTTATAATGACACTGAGCTCGGTAAAGATAAATACACTGCAGGAATCCATTCTGCAAATATAAATTCAATTTCACTCAGTGCTTTTGAGTTTTTCTTTCTTTCTTAATTTAAGTGCCTGAACATTAATTATTCCAATATCAGATAACAAACTTTCATCAGTTTGAGGACAAACTACTACCATATCAAACAAAGTGTTTTGAGAAAACTTCACTTGATTCAACGTATGCTGTAAACATATCAGACCTTAGCTTTTCTTGCCAGTGAGGACCTCTCCATATTTTCAAAGGCACTGGTCTTCTACAGAGATCAACTATCCATCTACCACTGTCAACTCGTCCAACTGGCAGCCAGTGTGGATGAGCTGTAGCCCTTTTTTTTTTTTTACCCCCAAGTGGTGGTTAATTTGAGACAATGGGAGTTAGATTGCTTCTGCTGCAACTTGGCGAAGGGATGACAGCAAAGTTATTGATCCTCTGAGTTTGTTTTCTGATCTGTAATAGCAATGGCCTTACATACTAACAGGAAAATTAAAATTCTGCAAAAAAGGCTTTTGGTACCATGCCTAGCACATAGAGCTAGCTATGATTATTAGCACTAGTAGTCTTGCTTGCACCTCTATGGGTCCCCCTCTTAGAATTGCTACCCAGTTACTGTGGTCAAGAAGGGGATCTCGCTGATTCCCAGGTATCTCCAGCTGCTCACCACACAAGTCCCACATACACTGCACTTGATCTTAGCCAAAAGGCCAAGAAGTGATGGATCCCACATACACTGAAACGCTACTCAAAATGACAGCCTTCCTTCAAGCAAAATTTTCCTCGTTCCAGACTTTGCATATTGTTGTGCAACTTCTTCTACATCCTAACTTGCCTTGTTTTTAATTTTCTGTGCATTCTCACATTGACTTAAGGAGGCAAATTCTGGAACTCTAACTGTCCTACATTTGACCTACCGCTACCACTTAGCATCTGTGGGACTTGAATAAGTTAGCTACTTAACCTTTCCAACACCGCTTCCCCATCTGTAAAGTGGGGATAATAAAAGTATCATGTTGGGTTACTGTGAAGACTAAGGTTTGCACGTAGTAAGGACTTAGCACAAAGATGGCACTCAGTAAGCACTCATTAAATAGTATTTTCTATTACGAGATAATAGTTAAGACTCTAGGCTACAACCAGACAGGATTGTTTCCGGGTGGTATATTATCTGCTGATAACAGGCAAATCCCCTCCTCTAAGGTAGCAGAAACAAAAGCTCATTAACCAAGAGAAAGTGGTTTACAGTGTGAGTTGCTCTTGCTACAGCTCATCACTTAAAACATCCTGGTCCTCTTGGTCCTATTATGAAGGCAATCTCCTTCTACTAATGATACCTTCTATCAGGTTTATATAGATAACATATTTAGATATATAAATATACATATCTATGTATGTATGTAAACACCTACATGGAGGGGATGGGAAAATTGTACTATGTCAGTTACATGAACAAAGTCTGTCCTGGAATGGTGACTCTCCCTATAAAAGGTTAACTACATCAAACCAGAAGTTCAACTGAGGGCAATCCTGGGGCCAGCCTTCCTTTGTACAGGTATAGAGATCGCTGACGAAAATCTTCCTAGCATCCAGCTTTGAGGAAAAGTGGATTGGTTTGTGCCATTATAACAATCCAAACAGACTTAGAAAAATTTCAGTACCCAACTGTGGGCCTTCTGCCAAGGTCCCATCCACAGAGTCGTCCCAGAAAATTCAGAACTGCTTTGGTATTTTAAAATTCATTTTGTTGAAGGGTGATGAGGAAGCTCCCCTGGTGTTCTTTGCTCCTGTCATTTAGTATTTCTTTAATCATTGTACTTATCCTCTAGATCCATTATTCTTTTTCAGAATAACTGGATGGGCATCTTTGGGCTCTGTTTAATAGAAATCACAAGAGCCCTGAAGGGCGAAAGGTCACGGCTGATTCCCACACACTGACATAGCTTTGGGGGAGCAGGATTACAGATGGACCTTCTTACCCAGATTAGCTTTTTCCTTTCCTATTACCCCCCAATACTTCCTCTCCTCTTATGTAAATAGATGTGTGGGTGAAGGAAAACTTAAGAGCCTAGAGTGAGACCTGCAGTTCCCCTGCCTAATTATTCTGATTCTGCCAGGGACCTCCTAATTGCCAAAGGCTCTCTGCAATACCCCGGGTTGCCATCAGGCTCTCCTCTATCTCCATGCAGGACTCCACTGTACTCTGCGTTTGGGTGCCAGCCTGGGTCTGCACGAACTGCCCTGTCTTCATGCTCTTACTACCTCACTCCCTCACCCTGTCGTCCAAGCTCAATCTAGAATTTTAAGTCGAACTAGACTTCTGTTCTCTCCCGCTCAGCCAAATTATCACATGTCACATGAAGCTCAGTGACTTGTGTGTTTATATTTTTTTAAGAATTTTCCAAATCTTTGTAAAAATATGTTATTTGAATATTGGATTTGTTATTTAAAAAAGAAGTTGGCAAGGAAATAAGATAAGGTCAGGAATGCTTGCTTCTGTGAACGCAATCGTTGAAACTATTACCTCCTGTTAAGCCATTGGCAGGAGAAAGACAATAAGGAAATTTCCAAGGATTTCCTGTATGCATACAGGAAAGATATGTGTTGCCCGAGACCAAACTGGGGACGGGATAAGGTGGCATATGGGGGATAAAAATCAGGGGAATTAATTACCCAAGCACTCCGCTTAATTCCATGTTTGTGAACCTGACTTTGCCTGTTTGGGAAAGAAACCATTTGCTCAACCATTTCGCTCCAGACCATCCCACATATTCTACCCTCTACTCAATTCTCCTTCGTGCCCAGAGACATACTTAGCATTTGTGACAACTGAAATAAATGATAGACCCAACACTTTGGAAAATAACTTGGGTAAATATTCCAAAGCCCTAAAAACATTCATTCTCTCAGACCCAGTAATCAAACTCTAGGAAATGTAATCAAATGAAAGAACCATTACATATAAAGATATTTATTTTTAACATTTATAATAGCAAAGGAAAAGGGGGCAATAAACAATGAAAAAACCAAAATATGTTATGGTTTATGAAATCAATAAAATCCTATACAGTGACCAGAAACGTTCATCCAAAGCCCATAACAATACAGAAAATATTTAATGAAGTCTATTAAAACAGCAAAATTGTATCCAAACTTTGACTATAACTACATAAGGGTCATATCTACATACCATCAAATATCATAAAAGACTATAGAAAATGAAAACGGAAAGCTTTTCAAGAATTATTTGGCCGTTTCGTTCATTATGTTAGAATAAAAAAAATTAGTGTTGGGAGGATATGAAATAAATGCTCATTTGTGAATCAGTTACCTGGGAAGTGTACTGAATGGGGATAAATAACCTCTGCCCTGATGCCTTCTCTGGCAAAAAAAAAAAAAGTTGGAACAACACTGAAAGTAGAAAAATGACAGACTGGTCTTCCCAAAGGAGGAAACTACTTCTCCTAAATGCAATTATATAATGAAAGCCATAAAAAATGGGCCAATGGGGAGAGCTTTTTCTTGGGAGGGAAAGGGGATTATCTGGGGAAGTTATGAAGTAAGGACCTTATACTTCTGAGTTTACTCTGGAGCTCCAGAGAAGGATAAACACCCTTGAGAAAGGACCAGGCGGAGTGGTCCTCCTGAGGGCTAATGCCGCCTGGTTCAGGGAAGGGGGAGTGCCATCTCTGATAATTTGCTGAGTTCACCTCGAGGTCAACCAAGTGTCTGAACACCAAAAACACACCAAGCAAAGAGATAAGAGTACCCAGCCTTAAGGGATCATCCAGGATGTACTTGGTCCCGAACACGAAGAGACACTTAAAGAAGCGTCTGGATCATGAGGAGATCAAAGAAGCTGTCCGATAGGGTGAGGGAAAGCATGGCGGGCCAGAGATGAATAGATTGAGTTTGACCCTCCAAAGAAAACAGTAATGAGAATCCACAACTGTAAACTTCAAAGAGCATATAAGAGCCATAGGAAGCTATGCTGTTATTGATCTTCAGTAGGGGATCAAATTGAGGAAGCACAGATCTCACAAAGGACTTCATTCTAGCCTCCAGACTCATCTCCCTAATGTCACCTGGATCTGCAATCCGCGCCTGTACATACACCACAAAGAATGACTCTTTTAACAGAAACAAGAGCTGTGGCTTAGTTAAGTGGCAAGCAGGGGAGAAAAAGGCCTTACTAGATACCAATCGATATAATTTCCTTGTGTTTAAAGAAGAAGAAACTGAGGCACAGAAAGGGAAATTGCTCTTTGAAAAACCACTTTGCGCTAAAGCCAACTGGCCAGGTCAGAGGAGCCCAACAGTGGTCATTTTCTGTGGCCGGGACTGAGAGCAGTCTGATGGATGCCAGCAGCCTCTCAGAATGCTAATTTCAAATGCTAAGTCGGGGTTTCTAATTACTTTTCTTTTTCTTTTATATATATATATATATATATTTTTTTTTTTTTTTTTTTTTTTAAAGAAACAGAAAATGGGTAAACGTCCTTATCCGGAGCTCCGGATATAAGGAGATTATGGAGATCTCCATCTTCTTGCAAGGAAATTATTCACTGTAGCTCCACCGTGTCAAGGAGCCTCCTAGATTCGTGATGCGGGGAGAAACTGGAAGAAAAGAGAGGAGGATGCAGTGGGTGGGAGCTAAGGACACCAAGGAGGCAGGGGACAAACGAGAGCTAAGTAGGGCTAGGCAGTGACAATGGAGACCAAGGAAGCCACTGCCACCCAGTGACCATGAGTGGAGATAAGAATCAGGCAAGCTCCAAACTCCAGGTAGACTCCAATTCCAGGGACAAGCCTGAATCCTTCCCTCAGGGAAATGGAAAAGGTGGAGCAGGAGAAGGAGGAACCTATCCGGAGGATCCTTTCGGGCATTCAGGAGACAGCATCAGAGTAGTAGGTGGCTAATGCCTCTCGTTCAGCAACCCTGGATGTGTCACAGCAGAAGTGAAATTACCAGAGGTGATTTCCCAATCACGCATCATAAAGTCTACTATATAAAAGCACTCAAAAAATGTGTGTGTGTGTGTGTGTGCGCGCGCGCATGTGTGTGCACACGTGTTTAATTCAGTTTTCATAAATTGTTGATTTAAAATCATAAAACTGACTTTATGTTTATGAAAAAACATAAATCATAAATACCACCGTCCCCCTCAAGCCAAGACTCTCAGAGGGGACTAGAATTCAGAGCCAAGATAGAAGGGGGGAATTCCTAGGCTTCAAAAATCCTTCCTCTACTTCGGAGAAGCCTTGTGGTTCACTTCTAACCTGTCTCCCAAAAATGGGGCCTGCACGTGTGTTACATGCATTCGTAAACGAAGAGGAGGGACAACTTGAACAGGTGTACAAGAGACTGTGGTAATTACCATCTGATTTCTCAGTGCCCACCACAGACTTCTGGCCAATAATGAAGACTGAAAGCTATGGAATAAGAGACAACCAGAGGTGCCCACTTAATGACCCGATAATGTGCCAAAGAGATCCAGGACCCGGACCTCCAACTCTCTAATTCCTAGGGAGAGTGGCCCTCCAAGTAGGACCTGCAGGCCTCTGTTCTCCAACCAGAAGCACAGTCCAGCCCTTCCCGGAGCCCATAACACAAGGTGAGGCAAGGCTTAACTGCGCAGGATAAAAGTTTGGGCCCCGTCAAGGCAAAGAGTATGGTGAAGATGAGTAGAACAGCTCCACCGGAGAGACCAAATCCTGGGAGAGTCTTCAGGCAGTGTCACTGCTATGTGCTTGAGCCCATACAGAGCAGACGAAACAGGGAGAGCTCTGAAATGGAGAGTGGCTCTTACAACCCAGCCTCTCCACTCCCCACAACACCCCCACCAATATCCAACAGCCACACCACCAGTGATGCCAGGATTGAAATATCTCCATTCAGACCACCCACTGCCCTCACGAAAGATGAAACAACCAGATCGTCCTGGAGAGAAGCAAACCCTCGACAAGGTCATTTTTCATAAGAACCATAGTCACCATTTCCATCTCCATTGCTGAGGGGCCCATCTCCTTGCCTCCTCTGGGGCAAGAGACAAAAAAGCACCAGGAGCGAGAAGAAACACTCCACACAGGCCCCCGGGCCCTGACATGGGGCAAGCAGGGGAGGTCCATCAGCAGGAGGCTCCAGTGAGGTTCGTGCAGGTTATCCGGGGTTACCCGCCAGCAAGAACCAGTTGGCTTGCCCGAAGGGCCAGAAGATTCACATCCCGGGTCTGGAATCCCAAAGACCTAGGGTTTCCTTTATAATCCAAAAGGATGTGCACAAGTCCAAGAGGAAACATTCCACAAATGGATCAGAACCACCTTGGGGAATTTTGTTTCTATCTTTGTACCACGAGCAGATCGAGATGAAGTTCACAACAGAAAAGAGGTACGTACACAGGGCTGCACAGGCGGGATGCCTGCTCAGAGGCATATCCTTCCCTCATGCACCCTTTTATGCCATCTTTGGTATATATCATAGTCACTGGCACAGAGCAGATTGTTGAAAAAATGAAATCCACACCAGGTTTGACTCTGAGTTCTATATCCCCTAAAGGACGATAGAAACCAGGTCTTTGCAAAAAGTAGGGGGTGAGAGGATATAATTGGGAGCACATTAGAGCAAGACAGAATATAAATCCAAGAATAACTAAAATCTAGACATAGGAGACCGCCGGGCCTAAGCAAATCATCCAATCAATAGGAACCATGCACCCAAAAGGCTTTGAAGATCCAGAACAAACCCCTCCAATTTCTCCTCCTACAACGCCCAGCTCCACATAACTGGCATCCATGAAATTTGGTTAATATTAATATATCAGACAGTCCCAGAGGGAAAGAACCCAAAAGTCCTGTGAAGACAGGTTCAAGAGAAATGCCACTTAGGTCTCAGTCCCAGGAATGACTGTGCGCTGCTCCTGAATCACAGGTCTGTGATAATAATCACACTTCCTTCTTTCAAATGGGATAACTTAATGCCTGGAGCTAAATCTGTGGCTCCCCTCTACAAAATCCATAATGAGTTAGTAGTATCATTCTATACGGTGCTCTTAGCTTCAGGTTACTATGACCTTTGTTTTCCCTTTGGCACAAGTTCTTTACCTGTTTTGTTTTAATTTCGCGTATCTTATTCTCTTATAGTATCTCATCTATGCATGACACTTTTGATCCTTTCTAGAACAAGGCAAAATGGCTTTTTTAAGAAGTCATAAAATAAAGCCCACCACGCAGTCTGAGGGCACGTGGAAAAAGGTGATGCCCATTCACCTACTTTGTTCCAGTAATGCAGGGCCCGTGCATTCGCTCCGTGTGAGAGCAGTGGCTTTTGCTAGCAGTGGCTGCTTTTGCTACCAGGGGGTGAGATAACCTGCCCCGTTTCCCTTACTGGATGCATCGCTAATTCTCTATTAGTCTTTCCAACCTTCAGCAGATGGGCCCCTGGCCAGGTGCCCAAGAAGATGGCCAGATATGTGATGGACCTAGAAGAGTTCTGAGTAGCTGAGGGACAGTGACTGCAGGACACGTGGAAGTTAGCAGAGGATGGAAAAAGATAATGAGCATCCCAGTGAAAGGGGAAAGAAGGTACAAAAATTTGGAGACACTGTACAGTGAGTGTAGCTCCAAAGTCTATGGAAAGAGCAATGATGGGACAAGAGATAAGAAATAAGTGCTATGCAGGAGTCACATCATTAAAGGCTTTGCTTAGGAGTCTGGATTCTTATCCTGTAAGCAATGGGGAGCCAGTGAAGGGTTTTAGACAGAGGAATATCTGGATCACATCTGAACTTCAGGAAAAAAATGACTTTAATTGGGTGTGAAAAATTGATAATTTGGAGTAAGGGCTTGGAATCAAAGTGTTCCAGGCAAGGTTTAGCTAAGGCCTGAATTAAGGCAATGGCAATGGTATACTGAGTAAACTCAATGGATGTTTGTGACAAAACTGGATAGCCACAGTGAAACAGGGGGTATCAGTTTTATTCTAGCAGTAGACTCAGGCTGCTCAGACTTAAAGAGCTTATTAAGTGGTGCTGTCGCTCATCATAGGGGAGGTGGGTAATGTTGAGCAGAGGGTGAATGGAGCGAGATACTGAAAGCAGATGGCTCGGGCGAGGTGCTCAAGGTGCCTTCTGTGGCGAATGATAATGGCCAGAGAAATGATTGCGATCACATTTCTGCAAAAACAGTATGTTTATTTGCACTAAAAATCTGGAGAAATACCATGAGAGAGAGGACAAGGGTTTAGAAAGGCATATACGTAGATGTTAACAGTGATTGACTCCCTGTCAGTATTCTTTTTGTTCATCTACATTTACTGGTCTCTCCACAATAACCATGTTTTACTCCCATAATAAAAAACACGGCTTTGAGTTTTAAAAATCAAAAGAAATGTCATTCCCCAATCTAAAGACACAGACCTGAGGATACTGAGTACAAAGTATGTAGAAGCCACGGCGGTTGCGCCTATGGCAACCCAGAAAGAGTGTGCAGGGTGAGATGAGAGCTGTGAATAGATCCGTGGGCAACTGGAGGGACTGAGTAGGAATGAGGACCCAGGAGAAAATCTGGAAGAAACTGGTATCCCAGAAGCCAACGTTCCTGAAAATGTTATTATTGTAGCTTCTAAGTTCTTGATTGTGGGACAATTTCTTGTTCTTAATTGGACTCCACCCCACTGGTACTCTCCATCTTCTAGCCAGAATCTACAGAGCCATAGCTGAATACATGCTTATAAATAAATGTGATCCTAATCCCCTCTTAGCCTCCATCATCGGGAGTCTTGTGGAATGTGCTCTCTGGGACATTTTCTCTTAGAATATAATTAGAAAGGGTTTGCAGAGCCCATAAAAGGAGAAGGAAAACGCCTCACCTTTCAGGAGACTCATTCTCCCTGAGAGAGACCATCTGATAAAGCTTAAATCAAATGCGGTCTCACTGATTTGCATTTGTGGTGCTAAGGCACAGGAGCAGAGTTTAAGGTCCAGAGACAGAGTTTAAGAGGCAAGTCCCACTTCTAGTTGTATTAAAAATACCCCTCACACAAGTGGCCATAGATAGAGAAGGGCCAAATGTCTGACCATCGATACTGACAACCCCCTTGGCAACCCCTGAAATTGATCCCAGCGGCAGCAGATTATACAGCACTATAAAAATTGTTTTCAGGTATGAGAACTACATAAATATTTCATCCACTTATGAGGAAGAGGACATTAAAAAAAATGGGAAAAAAAAGACTTCTGGGCTTATTGGATTTAGATCTTCTCACTTATATTTTTATTGTTATAATGTTGATGCAATAAAGATTTTAAAAACAAAACCACAAAAGTGGAAGGAGTTGCGGCAGAGAAGGGGAGTAACCGCACCCTGGTGAGTCTAAGCTCCTGGGAGGCAAGAGTGGATGGGAAGAGCCTCTGAGGTGTGACACGCATAGAACATGGCTCAAAGGACTAGAAGGAAAGTGGAGAGCGGGGAGTCAAAGATCTTTCTTTCCTAATGCCAGGATGCTATGTACACATTCAGCAATGGCTCAGAAAACGGAAGTGCTCTCCATGGAAGATTTCCCATCGACAAAAGGAACTCCCCCACCCCAGAACACAATTTCATCCCTGTGGCGATGGCTACACCTGTGGGGCAAGTGCAAATCATCTCAGTTGGAGGTAGATCATTACAAACTAATTGTCCGAAAGTCAAGAACACACCAGCTACGGGGACAGGCGGACCCTCATACGAGGAGACTTCCCAGAAGCCATTCATGTCACTGCCCACAGAGCTTCGCCAAGAGGAAGAGCCTCAGAAAAATGATGCTGTGAAATAAGCTGAGCCACAAGCCAAAAAGGGGGGAGTTCCAGACACCTCCGGGCCAGAGGGCTGGATCAAGCTTTCCAAGAAAAGAGTAGAGTGGGGAGATCTTGGCATTCGGTATAGGTGACTATTAGTGTCCCTGAGAAAGTCTCCAACTGTGCTTGAGGATTCACAGGGCTTCCAAAGCCACCAGTACCTGCTCCTTGAGGGGCTTATGCCTGACGCTCACAGCCAGCACAGCGCTGTTGCCTGAGCCGAAACTAAGGTGATGCTCCTGCGGCTGCTTCCTTAAAGTCTGTCACCGCTAGGGCCCACCTGGGAAGCAAACAGGGAGATAAACAATCTAAGTCTAGTCCTGCATTTTCCAAAGGATGAAACCAAGACCCATTATAAGAAGCCCTGAAGATTTAAACAAGGGAATGGAGAGCCCAAAAAGTGGTTTCTCTTTGACAGTGGGAACTCAGTGGGGCATTCTAGCCTGTGGTGACAGAGGCCACGG
>CM052892.1:37768244-37975401 GCA_028534135.1 Potos flavus | reverse complement strand
TTATGAGGGGACCACCACAGATTTTCCTCCATAGAAGGAGGGAAATTCCACCACAAACTTCCTTAAAGCCAGTGAGCCCCACAAGGAAGAGGAAGACATCGAGGTAAGAGCATCTGTGAAAACACTGCCCTGACCCTGACTGGTCTCCCTGAACAGCGACCCACTCCCGCATGCCTGGCTGCCGCCAATGGGCCTTCATGCTGAAGGCATTTCTGGTGCCCTCTCAGTTCGTGGTCAGCGAGGGCTCTGCCTGCTCTGTAATTCACCCCATTTAAGTGACCAGAAAGAAGGACTTACAAGATCAAGACCTTTAACAAGAGGTCAGAAGGCCAGTGCCGTGCAACGACCACTGTGAGTGTTGGTCCCCTTTTATGAGGCTCCCCAGGGTAGCTCATGAAGTAGAGGTGACTCTGTCGGAGAATGGAGAACTGACTTTCTAGTCTCCCACCTGCTTGCCACAGAACAATAACCTCCTCTATACCAAACGGTCAGACCAAACATACCAAAACTGAAATGCCTCCATGTCTAAGACACAGTATTTCGAAGTCAAAAGAAAATGAAAAAATTTGTGGAGTCCAGATCCTGTAGTGTGCCCTCCTTTTCCAAGACCATAGGCATCACCTCCATGCCTAGTGCAGAGAGAAGACTGCCATTGTTGAGAATAAGAAGAGTGGATTCCAGGGACAGGCGACTGTACTAGAGATGTCCTCCATGTCCTAAGTGCCCAGGAATCTACTCGTTGATGAGAGCTACTCATTCTGGGTCTGGTTCCAGGGGGTTCTCTCCCCCAGATTATTAATTCTGGAATATTGGGAATCCACCCTTTATGATTCATATGAATACATGCACGTCCATCTGAAAAGGAAATATTTTATAAATGGGTTTAGAGCATTCCTCTTGCCTCTACCAAGAGAGCAAACAGGATGAGGTTATCAACAGAAGAAGTCCTAAACTTTGGTATTTGGAGCGATGTTCTTTGGTCTCAGACATGAAGCCAGCATCTGAGATAGAATAATCTGAGTTAGAATCCAGTCTCAGATATACAATTTTATATAAAGGGATCAACACTAAATCCCAAGGTTGGCCTCTGACAAAAGAAGTAATGTACAATAAATCTGGGCAGTCCTAACAGATGACAAGAATAGGTCCCTGTATCTCAGAATCAAGGCTAAAATTCTTTCGACACCTGCATTGTCAGTAGAACTCACAAAAGCAGTCAGGGCTTCCTCGTATCTACCTGCTTCCTCTACGAGATCAATGCCAAATCTTTGTGTTGGTAAAGGTAAAGTAACTTGCTGGTATTATTAAAACCAACCTTAAAAGCAGGGGTGGGGGGAATTACTAAAAACAATCAACAGCTCAAGGAGCTCTGAGATTTGCTGAATTGTTCTATACACTTTGCTTGGAGGATGCTGAACATTATGGACTGTCTCTCTGTGTAACTTCACTGCTTTATCATTAACACCAGCTAGAAAGAACTAGCTCCTCCCCAGTTGGCTGCCTCCTTGAACTGCCACCTAGTGACTGGCAGCTTTCAGTTGCAAAAGAATTTAGAATTAGAGACCTGAAATAGTGGTCCAATTGACAGAGACAAAAAAAGAAATGGGTCCGTTTGTCTCAGAGACAGTGACTACAGAATGAGTCATAAGGTGCAATGAAGATATGGCCCTCATTCAAGTTCTAAGGGATTCCTACTAAGTCTATTAGCAGCAGCAGGAAACAGAAGAGAAGACACCCAATCCCAGCCGCCAAGAATAGAGGGTATAACTGCATTGGGAGCAGCAGAAAGAAAAGGAGCCAAGCAAAGGAAGTAAGAGGAGAGAAGCAGAAACATAAGGATTATATCAAAGGGGAGGAAGGAAAGGAGCAGTCAAGAAGTCAACTTCAGAATTTCTAGGGAGAAGTCTAAGCTTCTGTGACAGCCTCCAAGGAGAAATGTTGAAAGTCACAGTGGCTACAAGGAGGACAGGAAATGAACATTTATATAGTACTGTATGGCTCATTGCCTGGGACAGAGGCAGTCTCCTGAGAGGCAGGTACCAGAGGTACCCCCCTCCTCTGCTCAGAATCCCCACTCCCTGATGGGGCTGCAGTCCAACCAGAGTTAAGGCCTAGCCAAATATCTCTATGGAGTACCTATCAAGGGGTGGATTCTAGAACCACGAGTATTCAACATGACTTTGGTGATATTCTGTGAGAGTGCAAACTGTGGTAAATGTATTGCAGACGGCTTGCTGAAACGTAAAATTCCAGATTTTTCCAAATCATAGGCTTGCATCTGGAGGGAGAGAAGAAAGGAACAATGAAGAGAAGGCAGAAAATAAACAGAAGGGGAAAGCAATTCTCCAGCAGTTGCACAGGCTCCTCACAGGAGGAAGACAGCCCAAGTTCAAAATAGATTAGAACCCCCTCACCTCTCCAAGGTCACATGACAGAGCCCCCAGTTAATGCTCCCAACCTCAGAACAGAAAACCAAGGATCAAAGGACCTCCTCAGGATGAAGTGAGATTTTGGGCTTCTCCTAATACAATGGGGAATTTCCTCTGGGATAGGAAACCAAATGGTAGTGAATGAATGAATGACAATTCTTTTTTCCCAAACTCAAGAACTGGTGTGACTGAAGAGGGGGAAATAGACTTCTGCACAAGAGTTAAGCAGAACAGAGGGAGAGAGCACCATTCCCAAAGAAGAAGACATAGTCCCTCATGGAAGATCCATTCTCAGCTAGCTCTCAGAATAAGGTTATCCTAGGAGGCTCATGTTGGATCAGACCCAGTCCTCCCAGCAATAAGGAGTACCTGGGAAAAGGAGTAATCCTGATTCAGCCCTGGGTGTGTGGTCCCACAAGCCTCATCTATTTAATGGAAACCACTATTTCTGTGGACACTTAACCAGGATATAGACTTGAAATCAACAGTAAAGACTAGTTCCCCAGAAGTGCCAGCTATGTTAGGAGTGAGATGGACCATCAGTGGAGACCTTTCATGTAGCAGGGCTAGTCTAGGAAACATACGAATTTCTCAAATCCCTTTTGTCCTCTTGGTATCAAAACTAGGAGTGCCAGTTGCATCACCCATAGGAGGGGAACCTGGAAAGCACTGTCTAACTTTAACCCACATAAGACTTTGGCCTCTGTTGACAAATAAGATAACTGAAGAGGGAAAAATTAAGAACCAGTCCCTTGGCATGGGCACCAAACTAGGACATCAATCCTGCTCTCAAAGACAACATCTGACTTGGGCTAGCTGTTCATGTGCAATAACCTTTGGTATCTGAGAGGTCAAAAGCCTGGAGGGGGCTCAAAAGATATCATGTCATCCTTCTTTTATCAAACCCCATCTCTTCTAAACATCTACAACCTCACACAGAGAGAGTAGGGGAGGTCCAGAGATTCAATGTTGAATACAAGGTCAAAATTAGAGCCATGATATATATCCACAAGTGGCCTTACCCACTTTAGACCTTTCTTTCCATTCTGGGCCCTCAAGACTTACTAAAGTGTCATCTTCCTGAAGAGTTGCTGCATCTCCCCATCCCAGGCCAGATTACCATCACAGACACACTAAGAAATACCATAGCCAACCCCTTCTACTCTTCTCTCTTCTTAGGTGACCCACTCCCTCTAAGGATCCTGAGCTGCACCAGTATATAATGGGACCTCCAGGTTCTCCTTTGACCCCGAGAGACTCTGTTGATAGAATGGGATTTATTTCCATCATGGGAGGAAGTTACAAGGAACCAGCTTTTAGTTCAATATCTCAGGAGGGAATTCGTCAGGACTGGAGCTCTTCTACAAAAGATTGAACAGCCAAAGGAGAAAGGGCCATGGGAAGGGACTCAAGCAAGATTGGAACCAACATCAGGGATGCCGAGAGAGGGATTTCTGCATTAGGCTATTGGTTTCTGTGTCCAAGATCTGCGCTGCTAAACCCTTGTGGGCATGGACCATACGTTATTCATCAGTTGCTACTGTAGTTCTTTAAATGTTTTCATTAATCTGTTCACGATTGTGTATCCAGTGGACAGGCCATTGAAAGATGCTCCTCAGAGGATTGTTTTAACTAAAAGGGCCCCGATATTTCGTGCCTGAGCCTGGACTGTGAACAGAAGCAGTTTTCAGTGAAAGAGCCCCAAAGAAGTTTCTGGTTCTTACAGGATTCTTACAGCCTCGGTAGGTAATGGATTTCACCCTCCAACCTAAAGTCTCAGCTTGGGAAGAAAAAAGGATGACAAATCCATTTATAATAGCACACTGAGAGTGGGAAGAGTAGGAGCAGGGAGTACAGGTGAAAAGGCCATTCACTTGGGATGATGTTTCTGGAAAAGGGCCCTGACCCTCCAACATCTCTATCTCCCTGCATTCCCACTGAGTGACATTCCTTGACACGTGACAAGGCTTGGTATTCTTCCATGAGAGATCAAGCTTCTGGGGCAACTGGCCCTTGGTCAAACATATTCATGTTTCAGTGGCAGGTATGAGTACCTTTCCAGGGAGCAGGATGTGACAGGCAAGAGACAAGTGAGGGCATAAGAACATGACCTGCCTGGAAAGGAAGAGAGTACAGAGAAGAGAGGCTGAGGAAAAGGAAATCTGGGGGCCTAGAAAATGTCTTCTCCTCAGCTTCACTTGGACAACAATCAAAATGTCACACAGTAAGTTTTCTTCTTGCTTACTATGTTTTTAACACGTATTTTGAAACAAAAGTCACTAAATAACAAAAATCATTCTAACCCTGAAAGAGATACATCTAATCAAGGTATCTTTGCAGTAAGTTAGTATTTTGTCTGTAGAATACCATGTTCAGAACATGAGGACCCTATTCAGACACCTGCAGGGGTTCCTAATACCCAAGACATCAGGTTTAACTTCCTTTGACTCTGAATCCCATTTCCTCCCACTGCCCCCTGCTCTCCTTGGACCTCCTTGTCTCTTTATTTGCACATCTTTATCTTGTTGCTGAAGCAAAATAAATTTCCTCTTTTCCTTTTCCTTGCTAGCCAAACTCTTTACTGCATCATGTCCAACTGGGGCCTTTCCCTCCACCCAGACCAACGTGGACTATCCCCAATCCATAATCCATCTTTCCTCCTTTGATTTCCCTAAGCACTTCATTGATACCACCAAATTTGGCACACTTATTTTGAAGAGCCATTCTCCTGTTCTTTCCTCGGTGTGGGGAGGTCCCCCCACGGCAGAGAGCTGGACTTAAGGTGAGAATGGATGTGCTCTCTCCTCACTCAGCCCACTTAAGTTGTGCTGTGAATCTGTTCAAATGCTCCGGCCAAGTACTGATCCCACTGTCATACTTCAGTGTGGGATATGGAAAAGGTGATCCTTCCCTGGATGCATTGAGACAATGTGGTATCCATGGCCCCACTCATCCATAGAAGAAATGCCAAATATTTGCAGTGGCATATTTGATTTTACACACGGCTAAATCATAGTGGCGCCCCGAGAGGAATATCACCTCAAAATGGGCATGTGAAACCCAAGCTAGTGAGTAAAGCCACAGAGTAGAATTATTCCATCGGGTCATGGAAACAAGCACACTCAAAACAAAGGTTGGCTTTGGGCACCACACATCCTTAGGAATGGTTCTTCCTTAACACAAGCTTAGGTGCATAATTTTTTTATTTAATAAGTTATTCAATGGGTGCGGGGGGGCAGGAAGAGTTTGGGACATGCTTTATCACCCAGCACCCATTTCTTAGACCATTGGTTTCCAAAACTGTGCTGGAAAGACCTAGAACAAGTCAGTCCACATTTAACTGTATTGCATTATTGGTCTCCCGCCAACAACCAAAATAAAACCACTCCAATCTCACAGAGAAAAGTCTGTTAAAGTTTCTAACCCAGAATGTCAACCAAAGGACATTGCTGTCTAGCCTTCTGTGAGGTTATTTTTAACAGTGAAAGACTTCAAAAACAATGCCTCTTTGCCTCTCTCCAACCTTTAAACCCATACCCAAACAGATCCACACTATACCTTTGCTACCTTGCCAACTATTTTGCCACTGTTTTGCTCTTTGCCCAATATCCCATAGGGCAAGAGTCTATCTCAGACTCCACAACTGTGGAGTTCTGAGCTCTGTAATTTTTCTGCTCCCCCTAGACAACAGATGTAGCTATTTTTTCATCTGAGCTGAACTCAGTAATGTGTTGTGTGAATTTTTAAAAATAAATTATTAAAGTGCTCTCGACCTCATGCACCAGAGAAACGACCATATGTTCAACAGGGTGATTTCTGCTTGCAATCGTCTCCACAGTAGTAAAGCTGTGCGGGTCCCCTGGCAGGTAAGTCAGCAACAGCGGACCAATGAACCTTCCTCTCCAGCATGATCGCCATTACACCCAACATAGCAGCAGTGATTTTGCACCTTCGTGATTACCCTGAAAGTGTATCTACTTTCAGAGGACCTGAAAAGCAATTCTCCCATCCATCAAGCTTTCCCCCCTTTAAACAAAAATGCACCCTACATTTGCAGTTAAACCGTGATGTAAATGACAAGAACTGAAGCAAATACTGGGAATGTACAGCTTCCGATACCCTCATTAGCTATTCTTAAAACGCAGAAAAGGGCAGGAAATCCCAATGCAAGATTTTGAATATGGCAAAGAAGGCTGAAGAAGAGGGGAGACACATTCATACCAACCCTCCCACGTGGATGCATTGATCCTTTCCGTGGGCATACTCACACAAGGGTGCACGTGTTTCATATGTGTTTCATCAATATCAGCAGTAGTTATGAATGACCTCCTAGATTTATTCAAAATACACCCCTTTGCCCTAAACATAAAAAGTAAACGAGTAAAATACAAACAGAACAATTCCACCCCTCCTACGGATCTGCTTAGAATGCACATAAAGAAAATTAGAAAAGAAATATTCACTAGGGAAAATCAATCCCAAAAGGTCAGCTGCAAGGTCATATTCATAGGGCTATTATTTAACACAAATTTAAGGTTAGGAGGAGTAGCCAAATGTTGTACTGAACTAAACCAATTCCTTTCTCTCCACCTGCAAATGAAGTATATAGCAAATAAGAAAACGTTTTCTTCCTAATACAGGACACCAAGTTTTTTAAGTCCTGTGCCATATATTTTTGTAGACACGCGGCATGTAACACCCAAATAGAATCACTCTTTAAGTTCTCTTCATCAGATACCGCACTACATTATCTTTTTAAATTCCTGTTTTCCTACTGCTATCAAGTTTTAGACAGTCATGATGGCCGTCATTTTTATTCTGACCTTGAGTTCACTAGGAGGCCAAAAATGAAGGCCAGAAAAATATCACATGGGAAAGGTGGACCATCTAAACAACACGATACATGATATTTTTTCACACAACTGGAGGATATTCATAAAGGCTGGTCTTATTCCTATCCATTCTGGCTCTTTCTCCTTGTTCTATTTAGAGAAATGTTTTTCAGAAAGCACTACAAAAGGAGTCTCCCTCTTGTTCCCCCCTCACAATCACAATCACTCACACACACACACACACACACACACACACACAAAGTGCACATAATATAAGCCTGTATCCAAAAACATGTGACCTCCACGAAAAGACACACAGCACCATACAAAACCTTAAACTTCATCCAAAAACTGGAATTTCTGCCCAGATTAGGATCAGCCTTTGAGAAAATAATAGTATTTCTTACTGATCCAGAACCAAGTGCAAAATCAACTTGAAAAAAGGGACCAAGACACTTCTGAATTAGAATACTAAAAGATAATAAAAGACGTGCAGAGGAACACAGGAAACATGCTCTTTCTCAGGAATAAGACTCAGTCAGCAGCAGAGTAGACCTGAGAAGGAAGCCAGGATATGGGAGCCAGACCAGCCATGGGAAGAAAGCACAAGATAGGAAATTCCCAGCTGTAGACAACAGGCAGAGACGTAACCATAGGGGAGGCCCACTGGTCAAGTGCAGCTGAACGAGGCAGCATGGGGGCAGAGCACTGCATCATGGGAGACTGGCAGCCTGGTAGCAAGGGGTGGGCACTCAGCTATGGCGACTGAGGCCCAGGGTCAAGACTTCCATATCCCAGTTGTGTAAGGAGATCCTGGCAGATCGTATGGTAATGGGAACATGAAGGGTACACAAGGATTAGGGAATAAGTCAGCGACCTGTTATTGGAATGTGGACGCAAGGCATAAGTAACGGGAGGAACACAGTGAGTCACCACTCTGAGCAGTAGGTCACTTGAGACTGAGCCATTAACCTTGAACTCCAAAAAACTGACTAGTCCCATGCTTAATTCCCAAGGCTGAATGAAGGGTATTGAAGGGGGTACCAAAATAATGACTGCATAATTAATAGCACTGTGCACTGAAAAGTGCCCAGATCATAATAAGTAGGGTAGCCACCCCCCCACTCATTTACCCCCATGCACCTTTTCAATGTTTATTGGCAACAAATATTTACTGAAGTCCTTCTATGCATTAGATGCTGTGGTAGTGCCATATATTCAACCCCGAACAAGACACAAACCGTACTATTGACAGTGTAAGGAAGGTGGCAGCTAGGGACTCCTTCATTTCTGTTGTGTCTCTGACGTGACCCTCCTAACACCGGCCCCCATTACTGTCCCTGCTGCTTAGGAGGCAGGACGTTTTCCACGTGATGCTGCTCCTTTAGGAAGGAGGAAAAGAATCTCTACACCAGACCCTAATCTCGGCTCCTTCTCTTGAGTTAACGCTTTGAGAGCCTACGGGAGTGACCAGGAGCCCTGAAGCAAAGGCAGCCATCGTCTAATCTCCACCATCACTGTTTGGAGCAGCCTCGAGCCCTGTCAGGATGAGGCATGTCCTAACTCGTCTCCCAGGTGGCAGGTGGGCATGGGCTGGCAAGGGTCGGTTAGGTATAAACTGGTTGCTGCGCCAGGACAGAGGAGGCACAAAAGACTGACCAGGACTGGGTCAAGAATGCAGAGTAAGTCCTGTGCTCATCCTCCCGGGAAGGATGGCTGAGAGGGAAGACGAGTTCAGAAAGATGAGCTTCTTTGGAAAGGCAAAGCCATGTGGAACGTTCAACCGAGGTCTCAGCAGTTAGGCCTCTCTCCCCATGTGGAACCTCTTTAGCCCCAAAGATTCTAAACCAACTGCAATAAGGCCCCTTAGGAAAGAGCCCTTCTCAGCAAAGACTTGCCTCCACAGTCGATAATCTGCGTTGGGAAACTATGGTCTCTGGGCCTATTAGTGACTCGTGTGATGTGGTAGCTAATCAGCTGGGCCTCCGTCAGGAGGAGACTGAGGTTTAGGGCTGAGAAACCCACTTCCTGTATATTCTGCTCTCACTTCGCCTGTTGAAAATTCGGAGGACAGAGCTAAACACCTGAAATAAACGGTATGGCTGCAATCCTAGAGCAAGGATGCTACAAAAGGGGGCATACGGGCACAGGCTGGGGAGAGGAAGAAACATGCAACATTCTACAGATGTTCACAGAAGCAGAAATTCAAAATACCGTCTCAATCCACAACTACTTGCTTTCTCTGTGGGCACAGACATGTGTAGGGTAACTTAAAGGCCCAGAAATTTGCTTTGCTTGGTTCTTTAGTCTGAGTTTTAAAAGGCAAATACCAAACAAAAAGATTTCTAATGATTTTTTTTTTTTACTAAAATGTAATTTTATCTTCTTGGCAGCTTTTTTTTTTTTTTAACTCGACTAACACTTCTGAAATAGTCCTGACACTGATTTACAGTTGATAATCATTTTCAGGTAATGGTTTTCAGTTTCCCTCGTGTTACTGTTTGCCAGCAGCCAGGTCCCTTTCAACAAAATGCTTTTGGACACAGAGGAGTTTACTGGCCAATAAAAAATATACTCTTTGTAAATACATTCAAAATCCCTCCCGATCCATTTTATGTTTCAGGTTTCCTAAACTTGGGGGTGAAAATGTTTCTGAAGATTAAAGTTATCATAAAAACAGAAGTCATGTTAATAAGACACAACTCTGAATGCCGTGCTTTATGACTTGGTACAAAAATTCTCCCATGATCCAGGTTCACGGTGAAATCTGAAGTGAAGCAATGTCAAACCCAAATGAGCTTTCTTCTCTCTGTTCTCCCCATACAGAAGGAGGTCAATTCCTCGGCAATAATAAATACCTCAATCTATGAAATCATGGGGTTTATTTGCAGGGCACTAATGAAACTATTGAAACTAATGAAACTAATGAAATAGTAAAGGAAGGTTGTTTCCAACAAGAAAGACTACATGAAATCTTTGCACAGATAGGCCAACTTCTTCATTGTTCAAAGCACTACTGCTTCATTTCTGTCTCAGGGCTTTTGCTGTTTGCTCTCATAATATGGGATGCCCTCTGCCCTGGTCCCCTGCTGAGACCAAACCCAGTTTCAATCTTCAACACCTAGCTTAAGAGGGACCTTCTCCCAAAAAGTTCTCTTGGGTCTTCATCAACCTGGTCTCCCCCTCTTGTCTCCACTCCTAAACCTGCTCAAATATATTTCTCGTGGCGGGTGATATCCCGTGACATAGCATTCAGTGCAGAAAAGTGCTAGAGGTCTCGGATTCCTGACAATAGACGGAGCACACTGCAGCTTAGTTCATGTAGTTTTCAGGAGAAACGGACCTGCCTACTACTGAATCCTTGCTCTGACACTTACTAGCTATGTAGCCTCAGGCAGATTACTTTCCTTCCCTGTGCTACAGCATTGCTTTCAAAAATTTCACGGGAGTTGTTGCCAGGCTAAAATTGGTTTGGGCGATCGCCATTTTCCTAAACACTGGGGCTACAAAGATGAGTAAGATACAGCCCCAATCTTGAAACAAGCTCATCGTCTACAGATAAGTTACTCGCAATAGTTTCAGGCTCTTTGAGGGAAATGGTTTAAGTGGTTTGGGGAAGAGTAAACTGGAAACAGTAGGGGAGAAACTCTAAGTGTAGAGTGATTCCAGAATTGCAGACCTAAAGGCTGAAAAGACTGAATCTTGGCCCAAATTTCTAGCTAGGGAGACAGATAAAGGCACTGGTAGAAATGGGTTAACTGGTTTGGGGAGTGAGAGGGGTTAACCTCTGCAGGCCACGGGTCTGTCTCACAGACATGACTCCAATCTCAAACTCCAGCAGCTTCGTCTTTCACAATCCTGCTGAGTCCTCTTCCTCACCCCCACCCCCACCCTCTTGACTTTACTGAGAAAGTTCAAGGGTAAGTTGAACAATAAACTAGGTTTGCTAGACCTAGGCAAACAGCATGCACCACTAATAAGATGTACACTCCCTATGCATCTTTTTTATTGGCTCTACTTGACCTTTAAAGTTAAAATGACTTTAGCCCAGGATAGCTCATGTTTCTCTCGACCATTCCTCCAAGATCACAAATATCCAACTGTCCTCTGAAGCTGCCCAGGCAGAGCAAGGCAGCCTGGTCCGTTACCATTGGAGGATGGTACTTCCACATTCTGAACCAGTAACTGTCAGCCAGGCCCAGCCAGAATCTGCTTTCTGTGGAACCCCCAACCTCCTGCTGCCCACCTCAGACACTGAGCATGCTCACCACAAATTAGGAAGGGGATTCCTCAGATAGTCTCTAGTTTATAGAGATCAAAAAAATTTAATGCATGCGTTTCCTTTGATCCAACAATTATAGAAATGTATACCAAGGAGATCATCAGAAGTGTACACAAATAAATGGCTGCAAAGATATCTTGTGAGGCATCTATCTTTAGATTGGGGGGAAAAAAGAGAGAAAAGGCAGGGACATTCTGAATGCAAAACAATAAGGGAGTATTTCAATAAATTGCCACATATCCACATAAGGGAGTATTATACAGACATTTAAAATATTGTAAAAGATATTTTGATGGCATGGGAAAATATTTGAAGTACATTCTAATTAGCAAAAAACGATAAGAGAACTACTTATCTTTCTTCTCAATTTTGTAACACACACACACACACACACACACATGCCTTATATATATAAACAAACACAAATACATACATACAGACACATATCCAAAGAAAAATAACTAGGGAGGTTATTACTATTATCTCTAGGTGGAGATGACTAAAAAATTTTAAATGATATTTTATTTCCTTTTTTGTGCTTTTCTGTATTTTCCAATTATCTTTGAAATTTTTTGTAATCAAGAAAAAAAAAAATTCAAAGGGAAATGGGCCATGAAATAGGCCATGACTTGAAGGGAAGAAACCTGTGGGGATGATGTGTATGCCACGGAGCATTTATTGCTTTCGTAATTCCGGGGATATTTTTTCCTTGCTCAAATGCTGAGATGGCCAGTCTTTCCATCTCTTACCATAAAATGCCTGACAGCTTGGATTTCAAAGCTTTTCTTTAAAGCTCAGAGCTTCTCTCAATAAAATCTATATTCCTCCATGGCTAGGCAATAAAGGACCACAAAAATCTACTAGGTATTGGAAACTATCATTTCTCTTTCCTTTATACTGACTGAATTAACTTTTGCCAAAAGACAAATGATCTGACCGGATCACTTAGTTCCTTATTCTTTGATTTAATTAGGGATTAGATGGTAATAGACTTGAAATAAATTCTCTTTTCATTGACCTAAATTAACTTTGCTTTTGAAATATAGCATAGCCTCAACAATTATCTGAAAGGATTCCTTTCAGATATATATATGATATCTGAAATATGTATACATATTTGATATATATATGATATCTGAAGTATATATATATCCATGATAACCCATCACATGCAGAAAACTGTACCAATCCAACCATTTAAACATGTCTCATTAACACCATTTGTAATAAATCCCCCTAAGCCTTTGAGTAATGTAAGCCATTTCTGTGTATAAGAGATAGAAGTAAGGCAAGGAGGTGGGAAGGAATTCCCTTCCCAGCAAGTATTTTTGTGAATCTATTTTTGTAGCAAGATCGTTTGTTGGCCAAGTATCATTCCTCGTCTGACAGACCCACCTCCCACCGTGTGCCTCTGTCCTCTGCCATACAGCAGGGATGGCATTTCTCTAATACACCCTTTGGGCCCACTCATCTCTTCTCCACAACCTACCTTTGTATAGAAAGGCGTGGTTTGCCAAAGCCTTTCACATAAAAGATGTTATGTGATCTTTATAAAAACTCTAGAGGGATGCCTGGGTGGCTCAGTCAGTTAAGCCGCTGCCTTCGGCTCAGGTCATGATCCCAGGGTCCTGGGATCGAGTCTCGCATCGGGCTCCTTGCTCAGAGGGGAGCCTGCTTCTGCCTCCGCCTGCTGTTCTCCCTGCTTGTGCTCTGTCTCTCTCTCTCTCTGACAAATAAATAAATAAATATATAAATAAAATCTAAAAAAAAAAAACTCTAGATGATAGAGTTTTACAGATGAAGAAACTAAATTCAGAGATATTGAGTTACTTGTCAAGATTCCTGCCAGTAAGAAGTGGTTACCAGATGAACACTTCCATTTTCTAGCCTGTAATTCAGTGTTTCCTCTCTCAACAACCCTGATAATACCATACCTTTGTCTCAATGCTGAGTTTTAAAACATTTCTTGCACCCGTACATATTTAGCCACTTCCACACTGCCCCTTGATAATGATGTGTGTGTGTGTTGTGCACCACAATTTCAAGTTCATTCTAATGAAAACCATTCTTGGAGGAGGCCGCAGAGGACACTGCCTGGGACAAGCCAGCACGTAGACATTGAACCCATGAAAGCCTTCCGCATAGGACGTACTTCATTCTCCAGAACCGTGAGATAATCTAGAGAGCCCCGTGTGCCTCATCGTGGCTCCAGACTGCCCCTGTTCTCCCAACCTTTGGCTTCTTTTCTCAGTTCTGACACTGGTATGCCCCTTACTGAGACAGATGGTATGACCTCAAGCAGCAGTTACTTTGCTGGCTTGTAGTATACTATTCGTGGATTTGTAGTAATCTCCCCACTCTCCACTCACTCACCCTGTGGTCTGCCCGCATCCTACTCCACGCGCACATACACACAGACAAACCCTAGACTACAGCTGCCCTGAGAGGAGATAGAGGTCTTACTCTTCTTGCTATACATCCCATTGCCAACAGATGCCTCAAAGTCTTTGCTGCATTAAGTTGATCACTATATTTTTAAATTAATTTGAGGGCCTGCTGGAAAGTACAGCTATGTAATTATAGTTGTATATTTTATGACCCACTCTTTCCCCTACCTGCCTCTACTTTCCTTTTTCTTGCACCACAAATCTTTTCATTTGTTTTAATAGCTTCTAGCAAATAACTTTATATTTTATTTCATGAGACAGTGATCATAAGGTCTCTAACTTGTTTCAGCCTAAGACTCCAAGATTTGAATTAGTCTGGGAAAAGTGTGGAAATCACTATTTATTTGTTCTCCGCTTCCCATGTAATTTCTCTCGGCAAAATATCCTCTACTCTTTAAAAAGTGTATTCACATCTAAATGAGGATACGAATTTCATTTTCCTAGGTCAGACTAGTCCAATTCAGTATTCTTTGTTGTTATGCTCAATTATAAAATGGAAAAATTGGAAGGAAACACAATTTTATGATACAACATAATAACATGAGCCAGGTTATAAAATATTGTTTACCATGTTCTTCTAATCATGTTCTCAAGATTTTTTTTAAATAGCGTGGCAATATTTAATTTTGTTAGTAGAACATATGGTCTGGATTATTTCTTTTTTGAAATATAGATAGATCTGGTAGTTAAGGCATCTTAGAAGGTGAATACTATATTTAAAGTCATGTTACAGGACTAGGGAAACAACCTCTTTGATATAGAGCCCCATATTTTAGATATCACCATATAGGGTCAGTGGGGGACAACTTCAGGAGAGATGCTAGCATGTGTGTTTCTCCTCCCCCTAAATACACACGCCCACACACACTCACATATCTCTAGGTAGAATGAGATTCTTTTACAAAACATGGATAAAGCACTTAATACAAACTGTAAAATGTTTAGCCTATAATTTTCATTAATTACTATTTCCAATACAGAGTGCTGCTGGAAAATTAAAACATAAAAGCGATGTGGTGGTGTTTTTTTTTTGCCTCGTATTTATTGAGCAAGAGAAAGAAATGGAATAATAAGAGATACACTAAGGAAAAGTTCCCTGTTCATAATATATTAAAGGCATTATTTTAAATGTGCTTCCTCATTCCTTGTGGGCCAGCCCTTTCCCCGAACACAGAACAAGCCCAGCCTACGCTCCTATCAATGTTCTCTGGCTTTCACCAACAGTCCTCCACATATCTAGGCCTGCTTTGCCTTTCTTTTAAAATAGCTAAATTCATTAGGGATTTGGGGAGGAAAATCATGTCACATTGAGACAATTAAGTTTCTGGTTTTCTAAAAATAAAATGAAGTAAGGATAAATGTGTTGGCATTGAAAAAAGGGTTATCTGCAGTATGAAATTTCAAAGGTCCTACCTGAAAGCTAAGAACTCTAATTATATTCCGATTTCCACCCAGGAAAATCCATCTTTTCCCCTGTGTTGCACTTAAACTAGAAAACTGAAGTATTGTGTACATAGAATAAATATTGAGTTCCATGCAGTACAGGTATTATATAATTAAGTGACTGAGAAATTATTAATACATCCTACCACCCCGCAAATCGCTGGTCCCAGGCCCTCCTGTGCCCTGGTCCCCTTCAGCATCTTTACAACTCGCTGTCTCAACCTTCTAAACATCTCTGTCTAGTTTTCCTCCTGGCCATGACTGATGTCATTTTTCTGTCCCGGAGGTGAAGAGCGATGTTACATATCCCTTCAAAGTTTTACACCATTCTGAGGCCCTGAAAAAAAAATTTTTTTTAATCAGAATGTCCAAGTTTCTTCCTTCTTTGCCTAATAATGACTTCTCCTTGGCTTCAAGATATTTTCCAACCCTACAGAGGGACCCCCCTCTTTCCTCAGCATCCACTTGCCAGTTTCAGTTTCCATTTGTTGGTAATATTGCCTTTTTCTCAATGTTCCTTGAAATCTCCTTGTGAAGAGAATATACACAGAAGCCCCTTTCGGTCACAGATTATGAAGCAGTACAAATGGTTTGAGAACCTGAAAGATCTGGATTCAGATCGTGGTTCTAAAGCACTGGCAAGCCAAAGAGCCCTTCTGAACCTCACCGTCCTCACCTTTAGGATGGGGGTCCCAAGGCATACCTCAGAGTGCTACTGCGACGATTCCAGGAGACTGCACCTAGAAAGACGGCAATACGCTTCCTGGCATGTCCTGAGTGCCTGCTTCACCTTTCCTTTGCCCTCATAAGTTTTTAGTTAAATATTTTATCGCTGGGCGCCTGGGTGGCTCAGTGGGTTAAAGCCTCTGCCTTCGGCTCAGGTCATGATCTCAGGGTCCTGGGATCGAGCCCCGCATCGGGCTCTCTGCTCAGCGGGGAGCCTGCTTCCCCCTCTCTCTCTGCCTGCCTCTCTGTCTACTCGTGATCTCTCAGTCAAATAAATAAAATCTTTAAAATAAAAAATGAATAAATAAAAATATTTTATTGCTGATCACACACTTCAGGAATTAAGTCACTCATGCATCCTGTAACTCTTTGGAAAATGCTGAGAATGTACTATTAGTCTTCCCTAACTTCATCTCATTGATACATTTCATGCAGATTATCAAGCTATTCTCCCTGCTGGTTAAGACTCAAGATCTTGCTCACCCCAGCAAAGAAACACAACCATGGTTTCTGGGTTTGAAGTATTTTGTTCTTTTACTTCTTTTCCAAAAGTTGGGTCAAGTGCAAACATTTCAAACTTGAATTCAGCACTTTTCCCACACAAGGCAATCAGTATATACCAATACCAATTTGGCATACCCGTGCACAATGTGATATTCAATATAAAAAGAGGGTTATAAGAAGCAACGAATCAGAAATTGTAATAAAGTAGAAGAGGGGGAAAAATTGTAATGGTATTCAGGAACCAAAATTGAGCTGTCCGAATCTATTGTGTATACGTGGGCTTAATTTCACCAGAACTGCTTGCTCAGCTTAACATAAATCCAGGAGGAAAAAAAAACGACTTTCACATGAAGAAATATGAACTGGAATTCATAGATACAGCAAGAAAAAAGCTCAGCTCTCATCTGTCTACATGAGCAAAATTATTTTCTAATGTTTCTTCTGGTTCACAGTTTCTACTTTGTGACAGTTTTAGATGGAGATCCCAAAAACTAAAAGGTCTCTTTTGCACTGGAAGACAACAAGCAACAGGCTCTTCAGATAGGCTGAAGGATGATGCCTGAGTCACCGGGGTCTCCAAAGACGGGATATTAGGAGCTTTATAAGTTTGTCCCTGAATGCTGGCCCTCTTAGGATGGGATGGAACCAACATATTTAGAGATCTCCGCAAAAAAAGCAGGGAATGTGCAGATTCTTCCTAATAAGTGCTGTATATCACTTTACTTTAGATCTTAGAGTTCTCAGTTCAGGGAATACAAATATGCCCCAGTGAGTGTGGCAAGGCATTCAAAAAGGATGCTGGACATTTCCCACACCACACCCTGCCTTCCACTCCTCCACCCACCTTCTTTGACAGTCCAAACTATTTAAAAAATTAATATACTTCTAATTCTATGGTACTCTTCCCTGAGTTTGGAATACATATTCTTGGAATGGGAAAGGCTGCCTCAGATTGGGAACAGATTTTCCCAGATGTCAACACCCAACAGAATTCCAATACAAAGGATGGGGAGATTATTTCTCCCAGAGCAGCTATTTCCTTCGAATGTCCTATTGAAATGTCCTCTGTTATTGTAAGCCCCAGCCCGCTGAGGATTTGGGCTACCAGTTCGCGTTTTGCCCAATTGGGTTGTAGAAAAGAAGTGTCTTTCTTCCTTATCACAGCTCTTGAAAGTCTTAAAGTCTCCTCCTAAGCTTATTTTGTTCTTTACTAAAGAGGACACTTTCATCCCTTACACCTAATCCATTCAAAAAACATCACAGTTCTGTGCAACTACCGAAATAATGGCATTGATATCTTGAGTTGCACCAAGGAAATCTATCTGCAGGGAATAGACAGCCTTAATCCTTTCTTCTATATCAATATTGGTTTCCAGTGCAGCTGAAATGTAGACTCGTTTTTAGATGTCCGACAAGAACACAAATACTAGAATTACTCTCCCAAAGAATCAACTTTCATGGAGTTAAGCTTTATTCCCACTGGTAGATATCCACGAAGGAAACTTCCTATTCTCGACATCCACACCTTCAGAATATAAAGCTGTTCTTCTTCAGGCCAGATAAGTCAGTAGGTTAGTAATCATGAGTTGGATTTTTAAGTGGGGTCTACAGAGGAATTCAGTGCAGTAAAAGACTTAGATCTATCAAGGGCGAACTTAAACCACAGAGTTATACATTAATGCAACTGTTGGAAATTAATGGTTCCCCATAAAACATGATAAATTTTATAGAGTGGCATCTGAAGCCAGATGCATTGTGTATTCATGTGATAATGGAAGATGAATGTTTACTGCACATATCATCCTGAATTTGGTTCTTTGTGAACAATTTTCCCTTTGTTTTTGAGTTTATCAAAGCCAAATACCTAATCCATTCCTTAAGTGAAGAAACAGAGTTTGATTTATTATTGACTGGGACTTTTTTATTTTTATTTTTTTACAAATGTTTAGGTTTTTCTTTTCTTATTTCGTAAGTCAAGATAGTCTGCAGTCTTACCTAAACCAAAAAGGAGACAAAATGGAGATTTCAGACACTGACATGTAGCTACTAAAAAAGCAAAGAGAGGCCTTGCTTCTTGAAAACAATTTGGCGCATTAATTTTCCACAAAGTTCCCATCAGATGTCATCAAATTCAACACACTGTGCAGATGGGAAAGACTGACTATTGAAACAATTAACTATTGTGAGTCATTTCCTCAATCTGCTTTTGTTTTAGCCAATATGTCAAGTGGTGACAGACACTGTTAAATTTCACAAGCTCTACTGTCTTCTTGGAAACAGAATACAATTGACATAACTCAGCTTGATGTATCTGCCAAACTAATGGTGGGGCCTCTTTCCTTCTACTTTTCAATGCCAAAATCTAGAGATATTATGTAGAACCTATTCAACAAGAAGAGCGCAAAGTCCATTTTATTCTCTCTGAATACTCCCACTTAATCACCTGCTGGCTCTTAGTTTCCCAATCCCTTTGAATTGAATAAATAGTTCAATCCCTTTGAACTAAAATGAATATGGTAAAAAAAATTTATTTATTCAGTCTCCACTATCTCAGAAAAATGCTGTCATGGATCCTGAGTTTTTCTGAAATTTGCCACTTGGCTGCTGCTAGGTCTGAAATTTTATTACTTTACATGACGTAGTTTACCACTTAACACTTTAGGTGACTTTTAGGTGATCAAAAGCCACTTGCGCTAATCTAACTAAAACAGTTTCCAACCTTAGAGGTATGATTTTACTATTTGTATGTATCATGTCACTTGCATGTCTAAGGAAAGTGGGAGGAAACCATGGGGAACCAACAGATACGTGAAAAAATGCTCAACATCACTCATCATCAAGGAAATGCAAATCAAAACCACAATGAGATACCCTTCACACCTATTAGAAAAGCTATCATCAAAAAGACAAGGGATAACAAATATTGGCAAGGATGTGGAGAAAAGGGAACCTTTGTGCACTGTTGGTAGGAATGTAAATTGGTATAGCCACTGAGAAAAATGGTATGGAGGTTTCTCAAAAGGTTAAAAACACAACTATTGGGGCATCTGGGTGGCTCAGTGGGTTAAGCATCTGCCTTCCGCTCAAGTCATGATCCCAGGGTCCTGGGATTGAGGCCCATGTTGGGCTCCCTGCTCAGTGGGAAGTCTGCTTCTCCCTCTCCCTCTGTGTGCTTACTCTCTCTCTCCCCCACCAATAAATAAATAAATCTTTTTTAAAAATAAGTAATAAAAAAATTAAAATACAACTATTAAATGATCCATCAATTCCTCTTTGGGACATGTATCCAAAGAAAAGAAAAACAGGACATTGAAGAGAAGTCTGTACTCCCATGTTCATTGCAGCATTATTCACAAAGCCAAGATAATAGAAACAACCTAAGTTCTTGTCAATAGATGAATGGAAAAAGACAATGTGCTACATATATACAATGGAGTATTGCTCAGCCATTAGAAGAAGGAAATCCTGTCATTTACTACAACATGGGTGGAACTTGAAGGCATTATGCTATGTGAAATAAGTCAGACCGAGAAAAATAAGTGAGGTATGAGATTCCACAAAAAATTTGAATTTGTGGAAATGGAGTAGAATTGTAGTTACCAGAAGGACCGGGGGAGCGGGGAATAATGGGGAGATGCTGATTAAAGGATATAAACTTCCAATTAGAAGATGAATAAGTTCTGAGGACCTAATACCTAACATTGTGAATATAGTTAACAATACAGTGCTGTGGGGCGCCTGGGTGGCTCAGTTGGTTAAGCAGCTGCCTTCGGCTCAGGTCATGATCCCGGGGTCCTGGGATCGAGTCCCACATCGGGCTCCTTGCTCGGCAGGGAGCCTGCTTCTCCCTCTGCCTCTGCCTGCCTCTCTGCCTACTTGTGATCTCTCTCTCACTCTCTCTCTGACAAATAAATAAATAAAATTTAAAAAAACAAAAACAAAAAAAAAACAATACAGTGCTGTGTACTTAAAAGCTGTCAAGAGAGTAGATCTTAAATGTTCTCACCACACACACACACACACACACACACACGCGAATTCTATGATATGATAGTTTAGCTAATGCTGTAGGGGTAATCATATTGCAATATGTAAGTATATAAAATCAACACGCTGCACACCTTAAGCTTATACAATGTTATGTGTCAATTATATCTCAATAAAGTTGCGTAACCTAAACAAAGCGCATGGCCATCCCAAATGGTGCAGGGCAACAACTCACCCAAGATTAGACAGAACACAGCAGCTAGGATGCAAGAAAAAACCAATAGTGGGGACTATGGCAGTCATAGAAAGACAGTCCAAACTCGACTGGACCCCAGTCAGCAAAATGCGTGCAACCACGCCGACCAACCTCAAATACACTCTTCCTATTCCTGGCAGTCATACCACATGTCTCTAGTACATTTACCCTCCATCCTTGTAGATGACTTTTCACACTTCACCTCTTTTAAAACCTCTCCAACACCTTCTTTCACATCCGTTCTGATGACCTCGCTGCTTCTTCATTTAAAAAACTTAAAGTAAAAAAAAAGTAAAAAATAAAATAAAAAAATAAAAAACTTGAAGTAACCAGGAGAAACCCTGTGGATTTCTCCCACTGCATCCACCTGCCTACCAATTTCCACACTCATAGTGTGGTTTTTCCACCTGTGAACATACTCTCCACGCACCTGCATAAAACTAAACCATCCGTCTGAGAAGTCTTTTGCCTCCTCAAAGATATGGAACAAGCAATTCGCACACCCTCTTCTGTATCATCAAACTCTGCTCTCTACTGGGTTTTTCCCTTTTTGTACAAATGTGATCTTAACTCTTCCATCTTGGGAAAAAGATTATCCATCTTTTAGAGACTAAAGAATCCTTACACTGAGGCTGGAGGTTCTCAAACCAAAGTCAACATTAGAATCCCCTGGGGAGCTTGAACAAGAATATCAACGCCAGGGCTCCTGCCCCTCCAGAGATTCTGATGTAGCTGGTGTGGGGTATGACCTGGGCATTCGTATTTTGTGCATTTGATGTGATTACAATGTGCATCCAAAGTAGAGAAGCACTTCTCTAACCTAGATTCATCATTAGTGCAGTAACAAAAGTCGAGAGAAGGGGAGCAGCTCACCCAAACCCAGACAAATCATTAATGGAAGAGCCAAGACAAAAACCCAGCGAGGCGAATTCCCAGTCCAGTGCTCTTTTGACAACATCAGGCAATATGTCACACACAAAAATTTAATCTTTGGCAAAGGACAATGAGTGCCACCCTAAGTAATGAACTTGCTAATTGTTCATCTCCATAGAGAATACTGACCTTTTAGTGTTTGGTCACAAAAGGAGAGCTTAAACCAGGATGCTGAGAAGGCAAGTGAAACAGGGAACATGAAGAAATCCCTGCCATGGTACCCACAGCAGATGTTTCAGAGGTTTGGGGATGGCGAGGGACCCAGGGGAAGGTGCCAAGGAACAGCATGAGGTGCGGTGTGATAAATGGAGCTGTCTTTTTCCCGTTACAGGAACATAGCAAGTTTCAAGAGCAAATCAGAAACCCAGAATGATTAATTGTGTAGTCTACAATGAGTCCTGTTGTGTTTGTCTATGAATCCCTTTGCTCTGCAGATCGGACACACCAGGTGCAGAGAAACACCTGGCTCTGATGAACCCTGTGAGTTTCTGGGTAACCCACTCCAAAAAAGGGGAACAGTGGTTTTGTTTACAGGTGAACAGTAGGAAAAGAATTAAAGCCGCTGAGAAAACTGCAATGGTGGAGTAAGAACAAAAGCATCCCTTTAACATCAAGCCAAGATGCTGTCATATCTCTGGCTTTGCTTCCTCTTTTTCTAGACCCACTTGGCATCATCAAGGACCAAAATGCTTTAAGGAAGTCTTAACTTCGTGCTTACTTATTCCCACCCACTGGTTCAGCTGACCTAGCAGTCACCTTTGCATTCTCCCTAAGGAAGCTCCAACTAAGCATTAGCAGCGAAGGGCATAACAGTTGAGCTCATGGGTTGCTGGGCCCAAAGCCCACATTTTGTTATCCGTGTGACATTGCACAAATTATCCAAACTCTCTGTCCTTCACCATCTGCCCATATAGAAAATAACGTTACTAATACCCAACTTGGAATTCTTGTGCTGACTCAAGTAGACATGAGCGTAAGGTTCCCAAAACGATCGATAAATGGTAGCTATTGCTGTTAAACAAAATGGCCGGGGAGATTTCTGTTATTTTTCTTTAAAGCGTTACAAGTACTTTAACAATACTGTTTGCATACTAAATGAGCATGTCGATTACACACAGTTATTGACTCTTCCTTAAAGCTGATGAGGTATACTAATATTTAGTTACCTAATTTTATTCAACTGTGGAGGCAGCATGGCTTGGTGGAAAGATCTAGATTCAAATGCTAGCTCTATTGTTTACTAATTGCAAGCCTTAAAAAAGGTGTTTAATCTCTCTATGCCTCATCTGGTCTTCAAAAGTGAGAAGAAAAATACCTCATTTGCAGAATGCTTTTGAGAACTAACTGAGATAATGCAAACACCTAGTGCATAATAGCTGTCTACAATACAGGATCGCTGACAAGACAGCACGTATTTACCTCATGGCAATAAAACCGCTCTCCATTTTTAATACTCTTTCATTGCTTTCACTAATTCATAACAGCATTCCTCCAAATTAGTTTGAATTTGTTATGTTTTGTCATATTGTTTAATTCCAAGTAAAGCTAAACGACAAGTGACCATGTCAGAATGATTCTGGGGGTGGGGATCCTCCGAAACAGATTAATGTAGACACAGCTGTCTGAAAAATAGGGGGGAGAAAAATTCTAAAACCTCTTTTAGTCACACCTCAAACCTGTAGAAAGAGGAAGCTTTTATGCTTCTCTAAGGATAAACGATTGAGTTTAGATTAACTGAAAACAAAGAGGGGGAAAAAACGCACAGATCTATGTAAAACAGAGTATGTCTATGATAAGTGTTTTCAAATATGTGGTAAAGAAAATTGGCACATTAGGGTGCCTGGGTGGCTCAGTGGGTTAAAGCCTCTCCCTTCGGCTCAGGTCATGATCTCAGGGTCCTGGGATCGAGCCCCACATTGGGCTCTCTGCTTAGCCGGGAGCCTGCTTCCCCCTCTCTCTCTACCTGCCTCTCTGCCTACTTGTGATCTCTCTCTCTCTGTCAAATAAATAAATAAAATCTTTAAAAAAAAAAAGAAAGAAAGAAAGAAAGAAAGAAAGAAAATTAGTACATTAAACATCTCTGGCTTGTCTGGTTTCTAAAAAGCCAAGGAAGTTAAATTAGGTTGATTTATTTCTCAAAGTGGTCATTTGGATTATGTTACCCATAATGGGATATCAGTATCTCTGAAAGCAAAAGGCTTAAAATATATAAAGACATTTTTATGGTCTGCCATGGCTATTTCTAAAATACTCTAAATCTGATACTGCCTTAGGCTGGCTTCCCTGGAAGTAGACGCCGAGACAAAGATTCATGTGCGTGTGTTTGATTAAGGAAGGGCTCCCAGAAAAAGAACTGGGTAGGAAGAGGGAAAGCAGGACAGAGAAGGGAAAGAAAGCAAGCAAGGCTTTTTCGATGGAGGACAGCTTGGACCTGGTCCTGCAGAAGAACTCTGGAGGGTTAATTCTACTCAGAGTGGTCCCAGTTTAAAGAAAGCTGGAACCTTCCTACAGCTGCACCTGCTGGTGATTGGCCAGGGCCATCTGGGAGAGGAGACATAACCTTCCAGACCCTTCCTGCCCTTTGGAGCAATTGGCCAACAAGAGTTACAAGTACTGCCCATTGGTAGCAAAAGCACAAGGACACTGGGGGAAAGGCCCATCACAACAGGAAAAGGTAACTTTTCATGGAGCAGGGAAAGGATGAGAGAATAAATAAAGTCAGAAACAGCTCTCCTCGCAATTATTCCAAAGCGATTTTTTTCTTTCATTATACCCCACTTTTTCAATTATGAATGTTACGAATACAAAGCATAGACACAGTTGAGACATACATTTTCTCCTATGAGTGGCATTGCATCAATCCAACCTAGATTAGATAAATTAAGCAAGAAGCAAACTAGTGTGTTCACATAAAAAAAACTTTATATTATGCACATGGTTAGTCCCAAGCATGCATATTGGTTGTTAAATATGAGGGAATTGCTGTTACTTAGTTATGACTGTGAGACACAAAAATTTACAAGTATAATAATGATTCTTTATATTAACCTCCTCTACATGTACTTTTAAGAAAACCATATGGGTTTTAGTAAACCTTTTTTCCAACATTATTTTTTTATAATATTTATTAAAATGTCATTTTATGCCTATTGCAACTACAAGTATTCAAATCGGGCTTGTATTTTGTATGTCTTTTTCATTTAATTTTTCTAGTTATTCTTTTTTATCTCGTTTGATGATAATGTCAGCCCACGACAGATTGGGAATTTTAACAAACTTGGTCCAGCACGGCCACTAGATCGAGAATCACCGCTCTACCTCAGGCTGCTTCGCCAATGCCTGGGGGAGTGAGCACTGGGAGGAAAGGGGGAGGCAGAGGCACACCCATATTAATAATAATGATACCATAATAAAAACAGCTCTGTCTGAAACACGGTAACACATGATTCAAGATAGGACATGAAGTCAGCTTTATAAATTATGAAGGCTAAGTTAAGATTGCATTTGTTCTGTGGAGATTTGAACAAGTTCTTCCTCAAGCCTGAAACTAAAAGCAACGATGAAGAAGTCGGGGCGCCATCTTGTGGCAAGATCAACCAACACCAGGTCCAGCGATGTCCTCATTCTCCCCACCCCCAAAAGCAAGCCTTCCCCATCCCACCCCTCCCTCAACAGCCCCTCCGAGTATTTCTCAGAACTCCAATACTCTTCTCTTTCAAAAACAGGACTCAAGAATAAGAAAAACATCCCTGCCTGCACCATTTTCCTTCCCAGCAGAGCTGCGTGTGGTGAGATGGGCTTTAAGTCGGCCTCTTTAATCATGGGACATAAAGATTCCACCTGCTCATGGCTGGAGGGAGCCCCTCTGTAGAGCAAAACCCCTTTGTCCCCCACACACATCCAGCTGTTTTTCTCCATCTTGTACCTGTCACAGAAAGCTGATGAGGCAGGCAGAAACCTGAGGGCTAGCCCAGGATTAGCTTCACTGTGTGCAACAAATAGATGGTGTGTGGGGAGGGCTTTTAAGTCAAGTGCTGCCACAAACAGTACTATTTTGAGGAAATGATGGTTGTAAGGGATTTAGGAAGTCATCTGTCATTTGTTTTCAAGCAACACCACACAAAGCAGGCCAGACATAAGAACAGCAATCCCATTTTCGATGCCTTTTTTTCCAACCATTCCCAGAGACTTAACATATAGTAATCATTCATATGCAGAAATACATTTTTATGTTGAACATATATATCTCAACTTCTACTTTCTGCATTCAGTGGACGTGAAGAGAAAATCTCCTTTTCGGATTTAAATGATCACTTTGTTAATTTTCCCTAGATTTTTAATTTTTCTAAATTTTTAGTCATAATTTACAGAGTACCCTCATAAGACTTTGGGTTGTAAATGACAGAAATATAACTCTAATACCCCGAGAATAGAGAAAAGGAAACAGACTGACTCACACAACTTGAATTCTGGGGGGTTCAGGCACTGCTGGATCCAGGGGCTTAAACAATGCCACTGAGTATGTCTTTCTCTCTGCCTCTTGGCTATCCCTCCTTTTATATCTGGCTTTATTCTGAAGACAGGCTATCTCCACATGGCAGGAGTAATGACAGTCAGCAGTGGACTACTCACATCTCCACTCCTAGCACCTTAACCTCAAAAAGCAGGAAATAGTCTTCCAAGGTCACTCGAGCAGAGCAGTCTCAGGAAAAGCCACTCTAGCCCCATTTGTGTTATACCTCAGCCCCCGACACTACAAAAGATTGTCACAACAGAACCACACAGGGTGGAGGAGAGGTGGTTCAGGAAGGAAGAGACCTATAATTTGCGCTAAGACACTGAGCATGCTCTACTATTTGCCTGGATTGATCTGAGTGTAAGAGAATCATCTCCTGTCCCTCCATTCTTGGCCCCAGTCTCTACATTCAGGGACCACGTTTGGCTGTTGACAGTCATGTCAGCACGTGGTCATATTGGCACCTGTGGTGACCCATGGATCTCCAATCTGAGCGGCAACATGGTACAAATACATGGTAATTAAGGTAAACAGAAATTAAGAAGACCCTGTATGAATTCTTCAGGAAAAAGCAGGGATTCAAAGAGCCAAAATATCACAGTCTGGTGCCTCTTGGAGCTGGTGGCACAGGCTATAATCCAAAGGAAAGCAGAGTCTCTGTTTTAATCACACACTCCATGATTTACCTCACAGACAGCAGAGATGAAAAACAGGAAGTTTTCACATTTTATGGGGAAAAAAATTGAACAATACAATAACAATGATAAAAAGATCCCGGAATAAATTTTCCTGCAGTTCTAGATCTGCTCTCATCTTACTGAATACCTTTAAGAAAATAATTTAGCCTGTTTAGTTTAAAAAAAAAAAAAGATATAAAAAGGAAAATAAGAAACATCTGTGGGCAAAAGTCTTTATCAGGATGTCAGAAGGGGTTTTTTTTTTTTTTTCATTGTCCTTATATTACAAATAAGACCCAAAGCTGAGAACCCAAAAAAAAAAGCACCTCACATTCTGAAGAAGGTGTTCAGTCTTGGGATCACCTGTCCCTCCAGGACTTCCCGTGAGGCACTGGGACAGACCGATCAACCACCAACCACAACCACCACCCCCATCCTCGGTACAGGGCTGCCAGGAAAGGCAAGCATGAGTAGTACAGGCTTTGTGGGGAGCCATTCCTCCCTCCCCAAAGTCACATGAGGAAAGCATCAAGAAATGCTTGCAAAGACTGCCCCATCCCACTCCCATTCTCTGTTCCTTTGGAGGGTACAGTTTCCTTACTTCTACATGGAGCCCAGGGGTTGGGGAAGGGGTGTGGCAGGAGCCTTGGGTCTGCCCTGGGTAGCACCAGGCCAAGATGTATAGCCCATTAATACAAAAAGTTGCTATTAAACTCACAACTGTTTGTTGTCCTGCAATGGTAAGTAGGAAAATTATGAGTGAAATCATGATTCCCCATATTAAGCTGCCTACACGCACACTTGTATATGTGCCCTCGTCTATATGTATGTATGAGTCAAAGCCTGAGAAGGGGGTAAGATGAGTGCAACCCCATAAGACATGGAGCGCCCTCAGAGAGGTCTCTGATGACAGCAGAGTCTGGGGTGAAGCTGAAAACCTCCTCAAAGAAATCCTTCAAACCCCAACAATCATCATGACAGCAGAGGCCACCACCATTAGATGGAACTTGATGGGACCCCCTGACTCAGGGTCCCGTGGCACCAGGATCTCTTCCACTGGTCTCTCAGCAGTCACGTGAAGGGATTTCTACCTCCCTGTCCCTGGGAGAAGAGTCAGCACCACAGAGGCAAGCCAGGCCATTCCACTCTTTCCAAGCAGCCAGATGACAGTGCTGGCCTGTGCTGGAAGCAGGAGGAAACTAGCTTGAAACTGACATCCATGAACAGGGCCAGAAATGGCGGCACAAGAGCCATAAGAGTTAGAGCGATGGAAATGGGTGTGGTGCCCGCAGCCTTTTCTCTTCAGACTCTTAGAGCAGCAGGGCTGGACTAAAGCCCAGGTGAAGGAGCCTGGGCATGGCAGAGAAATTTCAGAAGCAATCCCCCTGGAGGGACCTGCAGTTCGGCATCTTTTTTGGCCAGTGGTACTCCTCATGTACAGGGGCAGTACAGAAGACAGGTCCCTGGCCAGCATGCCAGGGTTTCCTCCTGGCTGGCTGTGTATTCTTGGGCAAGATGCCTAACCCCTCTGAGCCTCAGGTTCCTCATCATAAAATGAAGGCTCTATCAGTACCTCACTCAGAGGATTGTTGTAGGATTGTTATAAGTCAAAATGTTTGGAACCATGCCTGGCACAGGAACTGGGGTGGTTCCAACTATTATTATTATTATTATCTGTTACCCAGAGTGGTTACTCTCACAACCAAAAAAAAAAATAACGATGATGATGGTTTCCAGGACAGATTTAGTTAATGATGACAAAGGACTGAACTATCATTTCTCTAAACTCTAACTATATTAAATACATAGTTTCGTCTGACCTATGACCAGCCAAATTAGTAAAAACTTTAGTTCAAGTTAGAAAGTGTTTTTGAAACATTTCAAGATTTGAGAGGACAGAACATAATGCAGTATCCATATTATCTAGTATCTTACTAAAAAAAAAAATAGGAATGTCTGTTCCTTTAACGTTTAAGAAAATGAACAGAACTGAATCAAAAGGACCGCTTTTCCCTATTACACCATTATCCATACAACAACCAGAACAATCTCCTAAAACAGAAATTAGATTTTATCATCCCCCAATCCAAAGTCCTTCCTATGACCTGTGGGGCATTACCATATCTTGCCCTGGAGTCCTCTCCAGTCTTCTCACTTTCTCCTTCCACCTCCCAACCATGCTGTCCTTATTTCTCACAACTGTCCAGGTCTTTCTGTCCTCAGAGCGTTAAACCTGCTATTCCCTTTGCCCAAACACTTTTCTCCGCAGGCTACTCCTGCCCTGCATTTAGGACTCTACTCAATGCTACCTCCTTAGAGAGAGCTCCAGGATCACTCTTCTTAAAAAACCTCCCCAGTTTCCCCCATCACTTCACCCTCTTACCTGACTTTATATTTATAGCACTTTTCCAGAACTCAATTTGTTTAATTTCATTTTTGCCCCACTGAAATAGAAACTCTCCTGGAGTAGAACTGGATGTGTCTCATCCACTGCTAAATTTCCAGTGCCCAGGAAAGTACCTGGCACAAAGAAGGGAATACAGAAATCTTTACTGAACGAAGGAAGGAATAAATGATGAGGAATTCACTTTCTCCCAAGACAGCCTGTTCCTTCGATCCCTCAACTAAAAACTGCCTGCCTCATTTTTCATGCACTGGATCTTGGCATTCCTAATTTTGTGGCAAAATGTAACACATACACACCCTAATTTGACATAACTATTTGTTGAATAAATGCATGGGTGGATGGATAGATAGATGGATGGATTTTGATCTAAATCCATGATATATCAGAGTCTTTATATCCTGTTCAGTCTTTTTGGAGTTAAGTAAATAAGTACTCAGAAACAACTACAATTCTTTTCATCCTTTTAGTCCTCATCTGTCATCGCTTAGGTCACTATTTTTTTTTTTTTTAAGATTTTGTTTATTTGATAGAAACACAGCGAGAGAGGGAACACAAGCAGGGAGAGTGGGAGAGGGAGAAGCAGGCTTCCCGCCGAGCAGGGAGCCCGATGTGGGGCTCGATCCCAGGACCCTGGGATCACGACCTGAGCCGAAGGCAGACGCTTAACGACTGAGCCACCCAGGCACCCCCTTAGGTCACTATTTTTTAATAAAAAGACACAAGCTTCAGGTGATCATTGAATGGCTAGAGGTTTCCCATGAATGTCAGACCTCAGGAAAACATACCTGAGTATTTTCCATGTAGAGAAAACTGTTACCATGATACTCTCCCCCAGCAAGTCTATAATATATTCTTCTTGTACTGAATGAGTTTCCTACTTTCATCCCCCACCTTGTGCACAGTGTTCAGTCACTGTCTTTACTTCAACCCCCTGGTTCTCCTCAGATGAGCTTCTACCCTGCCCCTCACTTGGTGCCCTCCCATGCACCCCACACAGCCCCCACTGTCATTTTTTGTCACAGTGCATCAGAAGTGACAAGTCCTCATCTTCTCCCCCAGGTTCCACCCACCGCAGAGGCTGCATCAGCAACGTTGCAAGTGATCAGAGCCCCATGGCCCAACACCATCCATCACAAGCCCATCGGCATGTCCCAGCTCCGCGGAATGATTTGCACTCATTTTGGTTTTACAAGGAAACTAACTCACCATTCGAGGTGAGATGAAAGAAGAAAAATGGTTTCAGATGCAGTCCCAAAGTCTAATCAGGAAAGGGAAGGAACTCCTGCCAGGGAAGATTTGACATTGCCTGGTGATATTCTAGATGGAAGACACTGCTCAAGGTTGACATTCTTTACCCAAGAGATAGTAAATAGTGGCTCAGGACTCAGGTCTGTCCTCAAACTGTGGTTCCCGCACTGCTCTCTCAGCACATTCCAACATATTCCTGTTATATACGCTCCCACAGGTACACACACACATACACACTCACCCATGGGTGCACACACACGTACCCATAGGTATACATACACCCTCAGTACACAGGCACACCCCCACAGACACTCACCCACAGATATACATGCACACCTCCCATAAGTACACATACCCCCAAAGTACACACACACCCATGGTACACAAACCCCCACACACCCACAGGCATGCACACACATGCCCATGGGTATACACACAAACCCATAGGTATACACACAGCCATGATACACACACCCCCATGCACGGGTACACACACACATACCCACAGGTACACACACACCCACAGTACACACCCCCACGCATGGGTACACACACACACCCACAGTACATATGCACAGCCCCACAGATACACACACACACACAGGTACACACACATATACCCCTGAGTACACGCATACACACACACCCCCATGGATATACACATACATCCATGAGTACACGCCCCCCAGGTATACACACATACACACACACCGGTAAACACATTTTTCTTGCTCCCCTTCTAGCCTTCTAACCCTTAGCATAAATCTGGCCCATCATAATAACAGCTGACATTTACCATCTAACAGACCTGCACTAAGCATTTTATAAACAGGACCCCACTTTCCCCTTCCAACCACACTGTGAGTACAACTATTATTATCTCCGTTTTACAGAAGAGGATGCTTGCCCAGGTTTCTCTCTCTTACTTATTTCTCTTGTTTGCCTAGCACGCTATGCCAAGCAGTTATGGAGCACATTGTTTGGACAAGGAAACTAAGTGTCGCAGGACGGATTCAAAACCAGGACTCCGACTCTGCCGCCCATGCTTTCTCTCCTATAAGCTGCCTGCTTCCCAAAAGTAGCCTGTCCTACAATACGCCAAACCATACAAGGTCATGATCAAAAATATATTTTAATGAAAAAAGCAGATGTACACAGATAGCTGGGATGAGTGAGGGACTAGAATTGAGTATGACTTTAACTGTGACTTTCTGCAAGCCACTTAGAGCAAAAATCATCAAACCTGGCTTGGTCTTATGGGCGAGCCAGCTTCCAACAGCTGCCTGGGAAGCCAACTTTCTGCACTGGGCGGATTCAGTCTTTAGATACCCAGGAATAAATGTGCAATGTCCCGTTCTGATATATGAGGAACGATGTATTTACTTTAAGAACATGCATCTGTGTAGAGTTGCCAGAACTAATATACACATAGAAGATAGGAGTGATTTATAAAAGCCCGCCTTCATCACAGGATGCCTCCGTCCTGCAGACCAGGCCACAGACGCAAGAGTGGAGACAGAAAGTGGACACAACGGAAGGACACTAAGGGAAAAGAATGGACATTTGCTAATTCTGCCATCCGTCTCACCTCTTCACCAGCTCTGTGCAATAGGAGCTAACAGCCACCATTTTACAGTGGACAATGCCAAAGACTGAGTAATAACTAGAGGGGGACAACCGGAGCCTAGTGCTGTTGCCCCCACTTCTTATGAGTGAAAAGATGGGCATCTTGTCCCACTTCCACCCCTTGCTATTTGTGTGAGCTGGGGCAAGTCACAAAACCTCTCCTGACACCTGAGTCATCCGTCCTCCATCACTCACTGGGTTGGTGGGAGAGTAAAAGGAAATGATGGGTAGAAAACCTCTTTGAAAAAGGATAGAGCACTTCATAAATTTTGGCCTTGCAGGGCGCCCGGGGGGCTCAGTCAGTGAAGCGTCCAGCTCCGGCTCAGGTCATGATCTCAGGGTCCTGGGATGGGGCCCCATATCAGGCTCTCTGTTCAGCGGGGAGCCTGCTTCTTCTTCTCACTCTCCCTCTGTTCTCGCTCTCTCTCTTACATAAGTAAATAAAATCTTAAAAATTTCTAGCCTTGCTATTCCTTATTCATCTTTCTCAGCTTAGCTCAAAATCATTACCTTAGGAAAGCCCTCCTTCTTGACAAGACCAGATTCCCATAGTGCTCCCTCCTTATTAGAGTCACAATTTCACATTTGTGCACTGATTGGATGGTCTGCCTGCCCTGCAGGTAAAATAAAAGCCACCTGTTTTGCTCAACGTTATGAGAACTCCAGGCCTTAGCACCATGACCAGCGTCTGGTAGGCAGGAAATAAATATGTGTGGATTAAATGCATCAATATATTAGTATTAAAAGTGCACATTTATATAATCATAAAGTATACAATTACAATTTTTAAAATTTAGAATTACACAAAGAAAAATCAGCACCCTGTTTATTACCTAGAATCCATACTTCGAGTCATCCTAACCATCTAGAACTTAAAGATAAAAAAAAGAAAAAAATTTCTACCATGTGGAAAATGACGGTCATAAAGTCCACACATTTAACTCCTGAGAAGAGGTGGATCCACCCTCAAGCCATCATTCTGACAATTGGGTGTAAAATAAGACAGGGGGTGACAGCTGCGGGGACACCTGACAGCTGGTGAAGTGACAGCCAACAGCGGCAGGAGGAGGCAGAGTGGCTCTCCAGCACAGCATCCTGAGGTATTTCATGTGAAGGCCACTAGCCCCCCGCACTCCCGGCAGCACCCCAGAGACACTGCATCACCACAGAGTGCCACAGCTGATGTTCAAGGAAGGCCACTGACTCTTCAATATCAGGACTGAGACGCTCAGAGGATAAACAAAGGGACATAGTTAGAGATCCCAGCAATGCCGGTGTCTGCTGTGGTGCAAATGAAAACCATTTCAGCTGCAAATAAACTTCCCTAAAATGGAAAATATCTGTGTGCCCCCCACAATGACTGCTTTGCATAACGGAGATCTTGGTGAATACACACTTTTCATAAGACAGAGGTTAGGACCCATTATTTGTGTTTACACCTCCTCTCTCAAAAGCCTTCACATTAAAGTCTTAGAAGTGATTCCCCAAACGCACCTCACGGCATCACAATGTCTTCTTACACGAATGACCTAAGGAAGATACAATTCAGTCCCCATCTCTCCTTACCAGCTGGGGAAACCTACTGCCAACTTACAAGGCAGCAAGGGGGGTGGGGGAGGGGCGAAGACAGAGGAGAGGCGCACTGCAATTAAGATGAAACTGATCATTCGCAGACTTAAATAGAGACAGACTGCTAACTGGTACACTGTACAGACTTACAGAAAGAGCCAAGGTGGAAGAGAAGTTTGCTCTCGGTTAGAACTCATGCATTCACTCAGATACTCAGTTTACCAGTTGTCTAGCCTTAGGCAACTCACGTAACTACTCTGCACTCAGTTTCCGGGCAAAGGGCAGTGTCCACCTGTTAGGATTTCGAGGAGGATTCAACGGGTCGTCTATGCAAAGAACAGTGGCAGGCAGTCGGAAGAGCTATTTAAGTGCAAGCTACTGTCATGAGTATCGCCATTGTTGTTCCTGAGCACCTGGTCTGGGCCGCGCACTAAGCCATTAAGCTGGAGCAAGGAAGAAGACAGACAACAAACAGACAAAAACGATAATTAGAGCTGTAGATAAGAAAATAAATAGATTGCTATGGTACAGGAAATGGTGGTGGAGGGGTTGCCTTCGCGAGAATGCTAGGGGAAATTCTATCGAGGAATTAATATTTGAGAGATGAGAAGTCGATTGTTCTAACACTAGGAGGAAACTTATTTCAGACCTAAGAAACAGTAAATGCAAAGACTTTGGGAACAGAGAGGAAGGAACGGGGCATGTTCTAAGAATGGTCAAAAGGCCTTATGTGACTGAAGCCGAGGAAGCGAAAGGGAGAATGAAGTCCAAAACGGCTGGAAAGGAGGTCAAGGAGAAGGGAATGCTGATCTGAAGCTAAAGACTCCATCCCAAGGGGCACCTGGGTGGCTCAGTGGGTTAAAGCCTCTGCCTTCGGCTCAGGTCATGATCTCAGGGTCCTGGGATCGAGCCCCGCATCAGGCTCTCTGCTCAGCAGCGTGCCTGCTTCCCCCTCTCTCTGCCTGCCTCTCTGCCTACTTGTGATCTCTCTGTCTGTGTCAGAAAAAGAAATAAAATCTTAAAAAAAAAAAAAAAAAGCCTCCATCCCAATACTGACGTACCCCAATGAAGTCACACGCCCCTAGCACCTAAGGATGAGCGGGGCTCCTTCCCAACCTCCCTTCTCCTCCCCATTTCTCCATTTTACTTAATGTGACAGCAATACCCCTATTACTGGACCACACTCAGGAATCATTATTATATTATTAACCTTCTACTTAAGTTTCTTAAATAAATAATACACTCCTAAAGGTAAACAGATATCCATGACCATTTTGTGAATATCTTATTTAATTCGAATGAGAAGGGGTTAGGGAAAAGAGCCAACATTTATCCAGCCCCTTCGATGCATCAAGCACTGTTACTAGATATGTTAAATCATCTCATTCTCACATCTCATTCTTCCTTATTTAGGAAGGAAATAAGGAAACTATCTCCATTTTGCAAGAAAAGATACTGAGCTTAACATCAGAGATGTGAAGGCACTTGCCCAAGATGGCCCAGCTAATGGCAGAAGTTAGATTTGAATCTAAACCTCTCTGGCTCCACCATTCATTCCAGTAACAGTTATTCATTCAATATTAAGCCGGTCTCACGACAGGTTTCATTTACTCAGTTCATATCCATTTCTCTTTGATGTTTGACACTTTACCTTTCTTGGGACCAGGAGCATCGCCACCGAGGGCTAAGACACTGGCAGATCCAGCTGGGCAAGGCTGATGTTAAGTTCGTTTGTTGTAAATAATGTAAAGATTTGTTGTAAAGATCCCACTAAAAGATCCAAAGGAGCTACTCCACTTGGGATTTGTTTAAGAATAAGCATTTTACTATGAAAAGAGAAGTTTAGAGCTCTTGAACACCTTGCAAATAGAAAACTAATTTGCCTTATCAATTTTGTCCACTGTACTTGATCCTTGGGATAATTTGTGAGCCACTCTATCAGCCTCACTTATATTGTAGTCTTTTATCATATGGATGCAAGATATATTTGTTGCTGTCAAAACTGATCAAAGCATCTGAAGAAACCAAAGCAACCTTATTTACTTCCTCAGAGATCACAGCAAATGTCTTCCTGGGTTTTTTTTTTTAATATATACAAGTTAATTTTTTCTTTGGCTGCACATCAAGGCACTTAAATTAAGAACAATATATCTTCATTTCAAACGTTGGTTGATATCCTTTAAATGTTTGCTTAAAAAAAAATGAATTCGAGTCTAAAGCTGGCAAAAATGGGCACTGTATTATTAACAATTTAAATCAAAGTTTAATGCTTTTGTCATCACAAAGACACGGATCCCACATTATAATAACCTTTGGCAAATGAATAGTAAACTAAACAGAGGCTTCCGAGACAGCTAATCCTAAAAGGTATGTTACAGATGAGAGTAGTTAAATATAGCGATTATTGATATATGCTCTCATTCCAATATAGGGGAGGGACAGAGGTTGTTTAATTTTAATGTCCCCAGAGGTTGACTTTGCTCGTAACATTTATAAAATATTGAAAGACAAGAAATGGTACAGATGTGAATTCCGCAGTTGGCTTTTTCCAGTTGCCCTTGAAAGCAGCTGCCATAAATCTTAGATGAAGCCCAAATAAGGCTGATGATTTTGATCTTCAATTCATTCTTTTCTATCCTTCAAAAGGTAAATGATCCTGATGGAATTAGAGCTAAGCGGAATGGCTTTTTCTGTGAGGTGCATAGCCAATGGTGCGCTCCCGCCATCATTAGGAGAGTGGAGCCAGGTCCCCCGCGCGCCCGTGTGTGTGCACTTGAGCTTGACCGGCGTGTGGACGGAAAAAGACACTTAAACACTGAGCTCAGAAACCTTCCATTTCCCCTCCCCGCCGCCCCCCTTCCTTTCACGTCTCCCTTCTGTGTCGGCTCAGCAGAAAGTCAGTGCGAGCTGAACGTGCGAGCCTCACGCATAGAGCTCTGTCACCAATTCCTGGGTTGGTATTTGAAAAAGTCTCAACAAAAGATTTTTTTTTCAGGCCGACTCTGAAAAGAGTACTAGAAAAAAGTTGTAGGAGAAGCAGGATTTGAGGCGGTCCGAGGGTTCCCTGACAGAAAAGACTAGGGGGCCTTTCCGTGAAAACATGGAAATCGGATGACTCCTCCACCATCCCTATAGGAGAACGCAATGTCATTTTCCTAAGTCCCCCTCAGTCATACAGAAGACATCGTATTCTGTCATTAGGGATGGCAATAAATGTATTTGTGTGGGTTTGCAACTCTGCTCCAGACCGCAAGGCAAACCCAGTTAAAACAACCACAGAGAGAATCATCTATCTTCATAAATTCAGTTGCAAAGAGAAATTCATCATGTTTACTGCCTTTAAGAAAGGAGCGAGTCTTGTAATAAAATGTTCTCTGGTCCAGATTCCTTGTATTTATAGGCTTGCTTTTCTTTCTGCCTTTCACAGAGCACGGCACATTCTAAACCACGGGCTGTCCCTTCATTAACATAACGTAATAAGTAAGTTATGTGTCTTGAAATGAAGAACGTGCTTGGAGAGGGTGAGGAAGGGGTGTCCCTCCCTCAGTAACTGACAACCTTGAAAAGTTTCATGTATAAGAAACTGCAAAAAACAAAAAAAACAAAACAGAAAGAAAGAAAGTGCAGAGTTGAGCATTTTGAACCAAAATGCAAAAAAGACAAAGGGCCTTTGTGAAGATATACCTCACCCTTTTCTCCTCCCTGACTCCAAAATACATAGAATTGAGGGGGGGAGGGGCCGGTATTTACTCACTCAACAAACATTTATTGAGCACTCCTCTGTCCCAACCATTGGGAAAATAAGAATATAAAAAGAATGAAATGACTCACGAACAATTGTTTTGCTTGTTTTACCTTGAAACATGTTGCCATTGCGGGCACGCACAATTTACACTCTGGCGATATGGAACTGATCACTTTTGTAGGAGAAATGACCCAGAAGGGTCATTTAGGCCCATCGTGGTCTTTTTCTCTCTCTCTCCCTGGGCCACAGAAAAATGACAGCAAATGTTGTAAGCTAATGTAGGAGCCAGAGAAGTTCAAGGGCGGGAAGAATGTCTCTGAGCCATAGTGGTCTTTGAGCACTTTACAGCCCATTTGTCAGAAGCTTTGAGAGGTGTCCCTTAGCTTTGTCCTTTAAATTGTGTAATTCCATCAATTCCTGCCAGCACCCAAGAACATTTATATTATCTTTCCTTTATGGCCTAACTTTAAATGATTTTCGAGGAGGAGGAATATTTTTGAACTCACCTTCTTTCATGTCTTTTTTTTTTTTTTTGGCGTCACAGGTTTCAAATGAGGATAAAACTAAATTCAGAAAGCTGGTGGGACACAGTAAGGGCTTGAGAGTCCAAATGCCTGGGTTTGAATTCTCTCTCTTTTATTAGCTCTGAAGCTTTGGAAAAGTTACTTCACCCATGATAGCTCACTTTCTTTACCTATAAAGAGCAGTGCCAATCCCTACCTCACAAAGTTACAATGAGAATTAAATGAGATGAAACTTCTAAAACACTTAGACGAATACGTAGCATACAGAAAGTACACAGGAAACCAAACTGTCATTGCAGGCTTGTAAATTTAAATTTAGTTCCCAAAAGGTAAGGAAAACAACAACAACAACAACAAAAAAAAAAAACCTTGGATTATTTGAAAACATTTAAAAAAAAGACATTTAGAAAAATGCATGCATTTAGAAAAATGCATGAATACAAATTTTAAGAACCAATTTGGCAAATAACTCTCATTCCATTGTATGACAGAGCTAGTAAATTGGGGGGTCCAGGGAGCCCTGAGACTATCACGTTTCTAGCGGTTTAGTGTGGTCTCTGACAATTAAGGTAACCATAATACTCTTCAACAAAAGCAGAATACTTTTGAGCGTGAAAGGAGGTACTCCTTAATTAGGGGTAAACAACAGGTGTAAACCAAAACGAACCACGTAAATTGGGACACTCCTACACACACCAGTCTGGATGGTTTTCCTGCCTATAACAAGGCCATGAGCTTGAGTGTCTAAGTTGACTCCTGTCTAGTTAAACAACCATAGCCCAAAGGAGATGATCAGTGCCATCCCCTGGGGCTCCGTCCTCCTACCTTCCTCTTTAGCATTTTTATCAATGACCTGGATAAAGATATAGACAGCATATTAATCAAGTTTACAGATAGCAAAGACTGGGACGGAATAGCTAATATGAGAGATGTCAGAATGCAGGTTTAAAATGATCTTTAAACTGGAACATTAAAGCAGAGCCAAATCAATAGAATTTTAAAGGAATAAATGCAGAGTCCTCCTTTTAGATTCAAAACAATCAATTGCACAAACGGGATGCAGAAAAGGCTAACAATGCCTTGTATGAATAATATTTAAAAAGTGCCGAGGGGGTTGGGGTGACCACAAGCTTAATAGGAACATTTAAAAGGCTGTTGAGTGAGACAGTACATTTGCCCTGTTTTGTACCAGGGAGCTGCAATAGAACCGATAGACTAAAAAATAAAAATATCACCAAAGCAAATCTAGACCCTGAGAAGGTGGCTTATGAGATTCTCGCATTGAGGAGTCGAGCCCAGATGATCCCTAGGGCCTCTTTCAAACCTAAATTCTGATGAATTTCTGTATCTTGTTTCACACTCCACCCCTCCTACCAGGCATGCCAAACACACAGACCTACTGACATTGGCTAAACTTTAGGAGTTCACAAAGACTAAGGTCTGGCATCTTTTCTTCCCACCATAAGGATGCACCCTCCTTCCGGGTGGACCATCACTCCCTCCTCTTCGTTCCCAAAGCACTTCGTACTTGTCTCCATCTCTTAGCCCTTAGCACGCAGACTGGAAAAGACGTATTCCCATTCTGCCCCAAACAGGGAGCTCCCCAAGAGGCAGAGCCTGGCTCTTGTGGGTACTTATTTGTGTGAAGAATAAATGGTTGGATAAAGAAACAAATAAATGAATGAGTGAACATAAATCCACACTCTCCCGTCTGTCCTAGAGGATATTTCCACCATCACTGTTAGAAAAAGCCTTTTCCAATGAAACGAGATGGGACCAGGGAGGGAGACAAACCATAAGAGACTCTTAATCTCAGGAAACAAATTGAGGGTTGCTGGAGGGGAGGATGGTGGGAGGAATGGGGTGGCTGGGTGATGGACATTGGGGAGGGTATGTGCTATGGTGAGTGCTGTGAATTGTGTAAGACTGATGAATCACAGACCTGTACCCCTGAAACAAATAATACATTACATGTTAATAAAAAAAGAAAGAAAGAAAGAAAGAAAGAAAGAAAGAAAGAAAGAAAGAAAGAAAGAAAGAAAGAAGGAAAGAAAGAAAGAAAAAGGGTTTTCCAGAAAAGGAAAAGAAAAATGTAGAGTGGACTTAGGCAGACGTCTGCTTAAAATGTCCCCTGAACCTGGTATAATTCAATCTAAGTGTTCTCCTCTATGGAATCAAAAGTTCAATTCTCTCACAAATTACAGACTAATGCAACTATTTCCCCTCTATATAGAATCTCTTTTACCAAGTGAAACAAATGCATGGTGATAAGAAAGCTAATGTTTCTGTTGTATTGCTTTTTACAATTTAAAGCAATGATGACCAAACACACACTTTCCTTGGAATATCGGGAAAGGGTCACACATACACTTCCCCAGTGAGTTAGTTATTGTAGTTGTAAAAACCAAACCCTCTGCAACCTACAGTAACACTGATTTAAGGCCCAATTCTCTGAGCACACAATATAAATCCTTCCAGCCAAATGTCCACTGATCTGGAACCAGAATCCACAAGACAATCATCTTCAAAGAATCTTATAGTGCAACTAATGTAATGTAATAAATTTAAAAGACCAGCTTGCTTCTTCCTGCTTCTGCCACAGTGGAAAAAAACAACTGCAAAATGCAATGAACCGAGAATATTGCAAAATGGAGCTCGATCAGTAATATATGTATTTTTCAAATTCCACTAATTTGGATATCTGAATTTTATTTTTTTTTCTTCTCCAGTTGTTTTTCAAGAGTGTTACAAAATTACACAGGCTGCTAAGACACCCATATCTAGGGTCCTATGATGTACACTACAATACTGATATCTGATAATATCAACTATTTATCACAGCACAATTTCTTGGGTTTGGCTACCATTAGGCATCTGTTAAACTTTTCATATGCCCCACCGACAAATGATTGCTTTGATTCCAGTTGCTTAATTTTAACTGACCATCGGTGCAGTCCTTTCTCTAACCTAATCTTTTTTCTTTCTTCTTTCTTTCCTTTTTTTTTGTTTTTTAAATTCTGGCCAAGAAAAAGAAAGGTGCTTTAATCCTCCACTTAATCTTTAAATAAAATGTTCAGTGATCTCAGGCAAACAATAAGTCATAAAGCAGACACAGTGATTCAGGCAGTAATCTATGGGCACATAGATCATCCTGCAATGGTACATTAATCATTACACTTAAAGACAGGGCAAAAGGGATGACGTTTCTTCAATTGTGTCTGTTGCAACACAGCGACATTTAAGTATTTTTAATCATTTCTGGAAACAGAATGACTGTATGTTAATCTAGAAACATTTTCAAACCACACCCTGATGAAAGCAGTACCAGAAAGGTACATTTTAAAAAAGGCTTTTTGAAAAAATAGGCAAGAAAATGATAAGAATCATGTCCCTTTTCAAGAAGATTCAATCCTAAAAATAAAAACACTCCAAGACAACACCCAAGGTCAGCCATCTGCAAACAAAATGATCTTTCCCAAGTTACTTAATTTCTCTAGCCCTCAATCTACTTATCTGCTAAATGTGAACAACCGGGTCAACCCCAGAGTATGCTAGGAAGGGTTACTGGTTATGCAGGCAAAGTCCCTAGTAACGTGCACGGCACATATTAGGTACTCAAAATATAGTCCCAATCATTGTTGCCTCGGAAGTTTTTATCGTAGACATACCTTGTGCTTTTGATAAGCTCACAGAGGTTTCTGCCTCAGCAATGGACAACATACACAAGGATAGCAGTAGAACACCAGAAGCCCCTTTCTATCTGGAAAGGTGCCTACATGACAGCCCCTACGTACCCCCTTCTCTAAAGCACCCTGGTCGTATCACAATGGAATCTAAACTGAATGCCAGTTCCTGGCCCCTGTTTCAATCTAACTGATAAGCTGTAAGTCTTCATTTTTTTTTTTTTTTTTTTAAGATTTTATTTGTTTGACACAGAGAGAGAGACAGCAAGTGAGGGAACACAAGCAAGGGGAGTGGGAGAGGGAGAAGCAGGCTTCCCGCTGAGCAGGGAGCCCAACGCAGGGCTTGATCCCAGGACCCTGGGATCATGACCTGAGCCGAAAGCAGACACTTAATGACCGGGCCACCCAGATGCCCCAGACACGCAGGCGCCCCAGCTGTAAGTCTTCTAGTAAACAAAAAGTAACTCCTCCCCACAGAAAGTTCAGGAACAGCTGACCCACTCTATGCCAAACAGGTTGTTTGTTGCAGACATCAAGATGTAGTGAATCATACAGATCTACCATAGCAATAAATGACCAAGCTCTTTGCATTACCTGGGAAGATCCCATAATTACGTAGACACAGCCTGTTGTAAACATTCTATGAAAGATAATGAGATTCCTTTAATAGTTCTTTTTATGTTACAAAATCCTTGGTCATTGCTTCTAACATCACCTTAGATTATGTCATATGTTTTATTTTCTTTTTTAAAGATTTAATTTATTTATTTGTGTGTGAGAGAGAGAGAGAAAGTGAGAGAGAGCATGAGAGGAGAGAAGGTCAGAAGGAGAAGCAGACTCCCCATGGAGCTGGGAGCCCGAAGCGGGACTTGATCTCGGAACTCCAGGATCGTGACCTGAGCCGAAGGCAGTTGCTTAACCAACTGAGCCACCCAGGCGCCCTCATAATGTCATATGTTTTAAAGTTAGTGAATTCATAAACTACAGGGCTTTAAACACCATTCTGACTCGAACTGTAGCTTCCGGAACAATCCCCAACTCATTGGTAAAATCAGATGACTTCTGCAGCAGATTCCTAAATTTCTGGAACCATATTGTATCTCCTAGGTCTGACACAGAATAAGTTTGAGTCATCCAAAACTGAAAACTGGCCAGTCATTGACTTACTGAAGCACAAGCTGTATCATTTTTCAGTTTCAAAGCATAGAAGGGGTAGGAAACATAGCCATCTCCAGGCTTTGGAGGGCTATCAGTATTTAGTGGTTGACCAAGAGAAGGCTTTGCAGATACCGAAAACAGTTAAAGGGAAAGGCCAGAAAAAGAAAAATCAAAGAGCTCATGGTTAAAATCAAGGTGTGTAAAAACAAAGTGGAAGAGGTAAATATCAGGACCCTGCTGAGGAAGGTTCTAGATAAACCCTGCCCACCAGGTAACTAAGCATCCCCTCTTTTGAGTTCCACAATCCACAGTCACCTCAAAACATGACATAAAGCACTGTTTAAAATGTGGATCTCTTTGCTTTTCAAAGTGTGAAACTCAATTTCCTCAAGCAGGATGAGTCTTAGTAGCTACGTAGAAGTTGGGGGTGGGGGGAGGTTGGGTGGGGGAGGCAGGGCGCAGACGCTGGGCATTCAGGAATGTTCCAAAGAGTCAATTTCCCGGAGGATGGCAATGACAACCAACAAGCAAGGGAAGAAGGGATGTCCTGCCTTAATCACCTCTGAATAACACTCCCCATTATTAACAACAATGACAATCACTATTATTTTTTAGGGATGATTGTGTCCCAAGCTATGTGCATATCTCAGCAACCCAATGAGGTGGATGTTATTACCCTCTTTTAAATGAGGTATGTAGAGCTTAGACTGGCTAAATAACTTCTCCCACAGCTTGGAAGTAGAAGAGTCAAGTTCAGACTGCGGGCTGCCTAAGTCAAGACTGAATCGTAGCCATTACCATAAAGCAGCAATCTGTTATTATTCTGCAACACAGCGTACTCACAGATCCTCACATATGCTTTTATTTCCCCCACTGTTTCATAGGCATTGAATTTGACCACAGGTTTTTTAATCTGGGACCACGGACTCCAGAAAGCAATTGCTTTAGAAGTCCCTGTGAATTCCCTAAAATCAAAAGTAAAATGGCATGAGTGTACATTTTCTGGTGAGAAGAGGGTTATTTATAGCAATTTGTTTTAAAGAACTGCTGTTTAATAAATTTTTGTGTTTCTTTTTAATTTTTTTATCCAAGTAAAATGAACATAGGGTGTTATATTAGTTTCAGGGGTACAACATAGTGATTCAACATTTCTATACATTATTCAATGCTCATCACAGGAAGTGTACTCTTAATTTCCTTTATCTATTTCACCCATTTCCCCCCCCCTCCATCTCCTGTCTGGCGACCACCAGTGTGTTCTCTGTATTTAAAAGTCTGTTTTGGGGGCGCCTGGGTGGCTCAGTGGGTTAAAACCTCTGCCTTCGGCTCAGGTCATGATCTCAGGGTCCTGGGATCAAGCCCCACATCGGGCTCTCTGCTCAGCAGGGAGCCTGCTTCCCCCTCTCTCTCTCTGCCTGCCTCTCTGCCCACTCTCTCTGTCAAATAAATAAATAATCTGTTAAAATAAATAAATAAAATAAAATAAAAGTCTGGGTTTTTTTCCTTCATTTGCTCATTTGCTTTGTTTCTTCGATTCCACACAGGAGTGAAATCATATGGTGACAGCAATTCTTGAAGGGGTTTGGGGCGCAAATACATCCTGAGAACCACTGCAATAGACAATTCATTCAAGAACAAAGGAGGCTTCTTTCCTATCATTCTGTTAAGATAACGCCTCTTTGGGAATAAGTAAGGTTAGGTAAACACAAAGTAAGTATAGACGATGGATCTGAATAAATTTAAGTCTGTTATATCCCCAAATTTAGAAGTATAGGTGAAAATGAGAAAGAGAAAGAAAGAAAAAAAAAAAGGTTAAAAAAGTTGTAGGGTTTTTTTCCCCCAAAGAAAAAGAGATGGTAATCAAGGAAAGCCAACTTTGTTTGCTATTCTTAAATTATTGTGAATATTCTGAGGAAGAGAAGGAAACCGTTCCACTTGCTTATTTCCAAGTCCATTCGCATTTATGCTAAGGACCATTTAACCACCAGGCATAGTTAAAGCCAGTGAACTCTCTGGTGCCGCACTGATAGGGTGAATCCCATCTCTCAGCGGAGAAAGGACCCAGCTCACAGCAGCTGCTGGACAGCCTTGCAGACCCATCACGGAGACCTGCGCGGGATTTCTAAGGACAGTGATTGGGAGCAATGGAGGACTGTGGCCAGTGATGGCAACAATCCTCTTCGACACCTGCTCTCACATCCGTGGGATTCAGCTACCCAAGTGTCCTACTCACTCTCCCCATGGGTCACCAGGAATAGGAACTTGTAGACATTTTTTTTTCCTCCCTGGATTTTTTGTCATGGAAATGGAATACTTTCCATATCTTTCTTGCTGGTCCTTTTCAACTTTCAATTCCCTTTGGTGAAAAGGGTTTCTGAATATACACACACACACTAGCAGTCACGCGCAAACACACATTCTCACACATGCACACGCTCGTGGCACAACTGGATACTATGTTTGTGACTAGGGAGGATGTTCAACTGCTTGTCCCGATCCAACTTCCACTAGTACCCTGCCTCTCACTTGCTTTGACACGTTTACCTCCATAGAAAAATTATTTTTTTTAGGGGAATCAGGAGTTTTCTCTGAAGGCATGTAGTCAGTTCTGTCCTTTTTTATTTTTTTTTTTAAGTTAAAAAAAAAAAAGGTTCGGCATAAGCATTTTAGTTCTTATTTTATTCAGGATCAAGAGATTTTTTTTTCCCCATTGAAAAAATAAGATAAAGTGGTTTGGCCTTTCCAATCTCATACCAACCCTGAGGTCCTGAGTTCAACCTTTCTCCAAAAAGAAAAATGTCAAGGCTGAAATGCACCCAATTTCACCTAATTTTCTGTGCTTCACTCTTCAAGAAGATGGATTGAGATGGCTCACCTCACAAAATGGGCACAACTTACTTGAGAAAATAAGAAATGTAAGACCGTGGTTAAATAAGTGCACCATTCTGAGGCACGTTTTAGGTGCTCTGTGCAATTCTTATTTTATAGCTTACCAGGGCCGACTGTGTAATTATACAGAGCACTCTTTCTACTGGCAAGACCCATTGATCCTTAAGTGTACATTTTCTGGCATCCAATAAACTAGGACGATGAGCGAGCAGCGTTTTCTGCTCCTGGAACAGCGAAGGGCTAATTAGTTGCATTTGCAGATTAATGACTTTCAACTAGAAAGGGCAAATGCGAAGGGATAAGCCACAACCACAGTGACAGAATGCAAATAAATGTATTTATAGGGGCGGGAAGAGGGGTGGGGGCCAGGAAGGGCCATCAATTCCTTTTACCCTCAGCACCCTGACACATTCCAATGAGGGAGGGCATTCTGCCAGCCCGACAGCCTTCACCGAAGCTAAGGCATAAACAGAATCTGTTGATAGATACAAGCAAGGCCAAGAGGAGAGACTGAGAAAGAAATTCTCTGCAGAAAGAGCAACAGGGATCAAGAAAGCTCTCCCTCTTCTCGCCCCAGCCAGCCTTTGCCTTCTCTTTGTCAGAGCAGCCTTCAATTTCAACTCGCTCTCCTTCTGCCCTGTCTCTCACCCTCATCTATATAAAGGTTGACGTGATAGCTTGCTAGGAAACTTCCCCGCAAGTATACAAAATAACATGTTCAAATTCTCTGTTTATTCTCGTTTCCTGAAATAACATTATGCTTCTGAGTTTGTGTGTCTCATTATTTTTAATCCCATCTCCCACATAACTACAGCAGTATTATCTTATTCCTTTGACTTATTAGGTTAGTCAAAGCAAAGATCTTCCCTCCACTCATAAAATAAAAGGGAAGTGTGGGGTGGGAGTTGCTGCAGGATATAGATCACTTGTTCCCAGTCTTTAGGATGTCACTGACTAAAAATATTTTAAATAAAATGGGAGAGATGATGTAGGATTTGGAAAATGTTATAGTCCCAAGTAATGCACTCAAACAAATATTTATTTACCATAATAATCACTGTATAAAAGAATGGGTGCTTTAAAATCACAAATAAAGAGGGATGCCTGGGTGGCTCAGTTGGTTAAGCAGCTGCCTTCAGCTCAGGTCATGATCCCAGGGTCCTGGGATCGAGTCCCACATCGGGCTCCTTGCTTGGCAGGGAGTCTGCTTCTCCCTCTGCCTCTGCCTGCCTCTCTGCTTGTGCTCTCTCTCTGACAAATAAATAAAATCTTTAAAAAAAAATCACAAATAAAGACAATCTCAGGAAAGAAGATAGACCTTTGTTTTAAATACATTTCGCTTGATAAAAAACATCGTACGACTCATCATATTTTTCATTTTTCTATCTAGTGCTAGGACCAACTTTCCAACCCGAGTATAGAGTCCACTGTTGTTGAACCCTAGTTAAACGAGGATCCTTAGGATACTGGTCTGGGAGTGTAAATGCCATTCCTTTGAGGCAGCCTTTCCTCATCCAGACCCCATTTCTAGGCAAGGTATGACCCTCTTATAAATTCTCATTGCAAACTGCACTTTTCATGGATTTGCACTTATCACAACTGTCATAAACATATTTTTGTTTGTTGTCTATTCCACTCTTTGTTCACACTCTCTCTAAGATCCAACATAATGCTTACCCATAATAGGCACAAAACAGACTTTTTAAAAATTAGATGAACTAAAAATCTCATTCTAGTTTCTACACTGCCCATTACCAGTCAGGTGACCTTTGGTAAATCATTTAATCAAGCCATTTCTTGCCTTGGTGAGCTTGTTTGGGGGAGCAAATCAGATTTTCATGGCAAAGAGCTATGTTAACTGCAAGACTCTATGTAGCTACAATTTACCAAAGGGAACAATGAATGAGTAAGAGTCTTCTCTTTCTTCAGGTTATATTTCTCTACCTAAACATTTCTGTTACTTCTCTTTTGCATAAGTCTTGTCAGTTAAACTTCTCCTTCCAATTAAAATATCACACCAGATTAGACCTCAAATTTCTAAAGGAGAGTAAAAAGAACAGAAGGCTAATCACGATGAGACATCACCTCACACAAGTCAGAATGGAGAATATCAAAAAGACAAGTGTTGGTAAGGATGTGGAGAAAAAGGAACCATCATGACCATTGGTGGGCATGTAAAGTGGTGTAGCTACTATGGAAAAAAATATGGAGGTTGTGCAAAAAATCACAAATAGAAACTATATGATCTAGTAATTCTATTTCTCAGTATTTACCCCCCAAAAATAAAAACACTGATTTGAAAATATATATGCACTCCTACGTTCATTACAGCATTATTTATAATAGCTAAGGTATGGAAGCAACCTGAATGATGTTCATCTATAGATGAATAGATAGAGAAGATGTGGTATGTATATGAATGTAGATGTGTGTATACACACACACACACACACACACATACATGCATACAATAGAATAGTACTTTGTCACAAAAAGGAATGAAATTTTGCCATTTGCAATAACATAGATGGATGCAGAAGCAAAATAAGTGAAATAAGTCAAAGACAAATATGATTTCAATTATATGTGGAATGTAAAAAACAAAACAAGCAAATAAGAAAAACAGAAACAGACTAATAAATATGGAGGACAAAATGGTGGTTGTTGGGGGGGAGAGGTTAGCCAAACAGGTAAAGGGTTTTAAGAGGTACAAGGTTACAGTTATAAATAAGTCTTGGGGATGAAAAACACAGCATAGGAAATAATAATAATATTGTGATGATTTGTATGGTAATCGACGGCAACTACACTTATCATGATGAGCATTTTGTAACGTATAGAATTGTTGAATCACTACATTGCATAGCTGAAGGTAATATAATATGTCAACTATGCTTCACTTTGTTTAAAAAATTCACAAGATTGGATATAAGGCAGCCTGATTTCCAGCTCCTGCTCTTCCACCAAATAGCCGTAGCATCCTCTTTGGTTCTCAGTTTCTTGATTAATAAAATGGAGGACACAGATCAGTCCCAAAACTCTAGCCTGTAGGAATGGTTTCACTAGGACAATTAAATAGGAAATAAGCACCACTCAGGAAAGACTTTACTCTATGCCACTTAATAAACATTCCTGAGCATTTGCAATTTGTAAGACACTTCTACAGAATGTAACTCACTTTAAATGATTCCAAATAAGATCATTTAACTATAGAAAATTTTATTAAAAGAGAATATTATTCCATTCTTCAAACTATATTTGATTGTCTTTCCAGTATGGATACCTTGAGCCATCCATCAAATCACTTTGCTTTGTTTTCTAACACTTCCTCCAACATTGGTACTCATTACAAAGACTTCTATTTTTTCTAAACTGATGCTATCCATGAGAATAGAAAGTTAAAGTTCTTCAAATTCAATTCAGCAAGTGTTGGCTGAGTGCTATCAAAGAAAAATTATACCACATCAGTTAAATAGGCAAGGGAGACCTTATTTAAAATTACTGCAATAAGAGAGAGACTGAAGTCAATTCTGCTAAAGGGTGGGAGGATTTTCGAAACTGGGGTGACCTAATGGAAAAGTGCTGGAAGTTTTTGGTGTGGTCAACTGATTAGGCCACCTATGTTTGCTAATTGTTGATCGTCAGTGTTAGGCTCCTACCCTCCCACAGACACTGGGAGATAGGGGCCCTATCTTTCTTGATGATTACATTCCCAAGGGATAGCTCCCAGGTCCTTGAGAAAGACATTCCTGGATGGTAGAAGATTTAGATCTCAAAAGGACAAAGAAAGAATTTACATTTGCAACTTTTCTAAAGTAAATGCTCTAAGGAAAGGGAAGTTGGGGGGCTACAATCAGAAAGAAATTATCTAAATTTTAGTCAGGCCAAGGGGAATGTTAAGCCTGTGTTTGTCAGTGTTCCCAGGGCTAGATAAGTTACTTGGTAAGACACATGGTCCACCGTTTTCATGAAGTTTACAGTCTTTTGGGGGTAGTTTTCATTATGTCTCACCCCAAAAATATTCATTATGGAGATTTGAGTATCTGCTCTTCCACACAGATAAGTAAACTACATGATCCTTCATCTGTATGGTCCAAATTCTGGAAGTGTCTGGTGAGCCAAATGGCTCTCTCCTCAGTTGACCCATGGTCTACCTCTGGGTCATTCATCCCTCTGGCAATGTGGTTTCTTCTCATGATTGTCTCAAGTCAACAGAGTTTGATAGTAAAGGCTGGAAACAGGATCTCAGGCTTGGGTTTAACCAAATTTTTAAGTCGATAATGATATTTTCTTTTCTTCCCCAAGCATAGGTATAAACCATGTAACTGTTTCCCAGTGATATATCCTAACTTCAGGGTTTTCTCCATTCTGTTGAAATCCCTCAGCACCTATACTGATCTCCATCCTTTTGAAATATTTGCCCATCAATATTCCATCAAATTTATGAGTGGCATACTGAAGTGTCCGCTTCCTGTGGCATTTTTATTTCTGTCACTTGCAAATCCAGTTCTCCCTGGTCTCAGACCTCTCTGAGTCCCCACCCCTTACCCAAGCAGTCTCCAGGCACTTTAAATGCCTCCATCTCCCTTTCATCACATTTAATCACATGGCGAATTCAAAAGATGAGTCCAGATAAAGAAGGCTCGTTAACTTTAATGGGTCACTTTTTATATTTCGGTGAAAGGCCTTAAACCCTTGTAAATTAGGTTGGGATTTATAAACCATGACAAACGTGAAGACAAATACTGATTTCCTAGTAAATTCCTTCAACACGCTATATCCCCATGCATGATGAATTTGGTAGTGCTCCTTTCTGTTATTATTTACACAAATGACTTTGGCATTGTCTTGATACATGGGCAATATACTTAAATCCATGACAGATCTCACAGATTAGGGTAGAGCCATATATTTCCCTTTTGAATTTGACTTCGACTAAAAAAAAAAAAAAAAAGAAAGAAAGAAAGAAATCTGGCTATACTATATACAGGCATGCATGCAGAGAATTAAAAACATACTTTATACTCTGTTAAAAAAAAATAAAAGCAGACCAATTTGAGATAGATTCAGAGTTTCCCACATACTGCTGAAATTACTGAGACTGTGTGGTTCTATTTCACAAATTATACCTCTGCGCTCAGATTCCTCTTCAAGAAAACTATGGAGATCAATCAGCTCCAGCCATAACACCCTTAATCCCGCTGTTTGACTTTTATAATTTTCTGCCACCAGTGAGTTATTGCTTGACAAGTATTTAAATATTGTACATTGTGAAGTTTAAATAAAGAAATTATTTACACAGGAATATAAAAAAAGTATATTACCAATTATATAGTTCCCTGAACACTTAATCATCCAGCCGAGTGGAAAACCCTTCAGGAAATCTGTCCTCTACCATTTCCCCACAATAAAGGGTGCCTCCAGAAATACTCATTTAATCTCTGCCGCGCATTTCAAGCACCTAATCTCACTTTGCAGTGCACTCTGCCACTTCTTGTCATCCAAACAAAATGCAGGTAAATGATGGAGAAGCTGAGCTTAGACCCTTAAATATTTACTGGCTAGTCTACTCTTAGGAATACATGCTGTAGTGTTAGACTCAATTTCATCCTTGAGTGGTCAGCAGACAATTTGGACAGGCTTACTGAGAAGTGGAGGATCTTTCCTTGCTTTGCCTTTGAGGAGAAGCCATTCCCTTATCTTAAGCGAATTAGTTTTAAAACTTTCCCCGCTAGTCCAGTGTATCAACAAATGAGTCGGGCCTGCTGCACTGACGGCTCACTTAACCCGGCTCTGTGAGCTAATGGGAGAGGCCCCAGCACGGCCGCCGCTGCGGAGCGAGGGTCCCCTCCGCCCCACCAGCCCCCGACAGATGCGAAACCCCAGTGGACGCCTCTCTCCATCGTTTCCCAAAGAGATGGTGCAATCGGCTGGAGAGCAAACCAACCTGATAAAGCGTTCATTTTCTTTCACAACGGGGGCGGGGCGGGGGGGGGGGTGGAGGGGGGGTGGCTGAGGCTGTCTTTTTTTTTTTTCTAAAGATTTTATTTATTTATTTGACAGAGAGAAACAGCGAGAGAGGGAACACAAGCAGGAGGAGTGGGAGAGGGAGTAGCAGGCTTCCTGTAGAACCGGGACCCCAATGCGGGGCTCGATCCCACGACCCCGGGACCACAACCTGAGGGGAAGGCAGACGCCCAACGACTGAGCCACTCAGGCGCCCCTTAGGCTGTCTTTAAAACAGAACCATTTCCAAGGCTGGGTGGGTCGGGGCAGAGGACTCTGACTACAGGTGATGGGAGAAGCTTCCCCCAACCCCATCGCAGCTAGTAGTTTAGGTTTTTATTAAAAGTCAGAAGGAGTTGAAAAGTCCCCTTGACATGTGATTCTCATTCTTAAAGGGGAATAAATTTATACATACTAACATGAAAAGGGATTGAAAATATAAAATTAAATAAAAACAAAATCCCACTTATATTTTTAAACTATATATGTGTGTTACGTACATATATGTGTGTGTATATTTATTTCTATTATTTGTATGTACCTATGAGTGTGCGTGTGTGTGTGTGTGTACAAAGAAAAAACTCTGGATGGGTCTACTTTCAACTATTACTAGTATTTACCTTGAGGAATGGGATTTAGGGAATAAAAAAGAGAAAACCAGGAATTTTGCTATGAGTGTTTGCACGACTAGAACTATTTACGACACACCTCTATTGCCATTGTCATTCTTAAGTGTTATTAAGAAATGACTGTCCCGTGTATTTCATCTGTGATCACACTGGTGACCTTAAGCACTAGGGATCTGCAGTACACTATACATGGGAAAGGCAGAGCCCAACCCTGCTTTAAAGACACAGATAATCTACCGGAAGTGCTATAGAACAGATTGAAGACGTTAACAGGAGCCTCCACATGGGGTTTTTGAGATCGCATTCTGAATCTTTCCCTGAATGTTCCCATAGCATTACAAACCCAGCTCTGCACACTTTACGGCTGATAAATTAAATGCGTTTCGAGCTTGATCTTATCCCTCTCTTTTCAAAGCATCTCTTCTCAAATACAACCCATGCTTTATGTGGTATTGGCCTATTGGTGGCTTTGCAAAAATATTTATAGTGTTTTGTTGAGGGGGGTGGTTAAAGGTATTTATGGATAAGAAAAGCAGATTAAATACCCCAGTCCCAATTCTGCCTCCAGCACGTAAGCCCTCTAGACTTCAGAAAGGCCTGCCCGTTGCTTTTTCGGAAAGCAAAGAAAGGCCCATCGTTCCATAATTACTCTCTTGCGCAGACTGGCACAATATCAGCGCGAACACAACAGAGTACACAGAAGACCAGGTTATAACATCTCTGCTGCCGTAAATTGAAATAATAAACTTTGGCAAACACAAAGGACAGCAAATTCAATTTGACAGTCCTCTCAAAGCGGACTAAGAACAACAGAAGGAGGCTAACTAAATAGGATTAGGATCTATTTTATTAAATTATTACATCAGTGGATAAGGGAACGTGTAATGTGATTCCCCCAAATCACTAATTCGGCATTCACAAAATAATGGTAAAAATCAAATTATGATTACGTTTTACATTCAAAATCACTGATTTTCAAGCTGGAAGGGAGTTTTCTAACTTTCTCTAGCTTCAAGCTCTCTTCGTTTCAACAAACACTTGGGTGAAAGTGCACTGTGTAAGACAGATAAATGGGAGCCTGCTCTCTTGGATGGGAGGGAGGGCTGTGTGGCCATGTTCACTGATGCCACGTCCACAGAACTCATGCCTTCCTAGGCCTTTGCGGAATTCCTACATCTTTACTATTGCGTATCATTTGGAAAAGGACCCATCTGGGCCATCACCTTCATTTAAAAGATGCACATATTAACTCTTAAGATTTCTAGCTAGGGATGCCTGGGTGGCTCAGATGGTTAAGTGTCTGCTTTCAGCTCAGGTCATGATCTCCAGGTTCTGGGATCGAGCACCACATCAGGCTCCCAGCTCAGCTCCGTCTCCCTCTGCCTCTCCCCTCCACGAGTGGGGGCTCTCTCTCGCTCGCTCGCTCTCTCTCTCTCAATCGTGAATAAAAAAAAAAAAATCTGAAAAAAAAATTTCTAGCTAAAGATAGAGTTAAGGAAGGGGGAAAGAAAGAGAAACCACATTCAAACAAAGATGCCTATTGGGAAATCAATAGCAACTTCATCTTTTAAAGGCATTAACTGATAATAGTTAACTTCCGTTGATCATTTGTTGTTACATGCCAGAAACAGTGCTGAGTGCTTTATGAGTAAGCATTAACACATTTGATTTTCACAAAATGCCCATGAGGCAGATACTGTTATTATCACTGTGAAACATATGAACAAGCTTAGGCTCAGCGAAGTGACATGATCAACCTAGAGTCACACAGCTAAGAAGTGGCAGAGAGCATTTAAATCCAGGCAACCGGGCTTGAGTGCCTACCCTTACACTCTTCCAACTTCTGTCCACTCTCCTTGCCACCATATTTTTTCCCCGTTACTTTACTTTACTGATAAAATGGTAGGAGGGAAGTGTTTCATTGGTTTTACCACTCTGTGAACATAACTATGAACATCTTACTCAATATGTCTGCAGAGACTGCCAAAGCTGCAGTCCCTATTCTAATCAATGCAGCCTACAAACAGACAACTTCTGTTAGAATAAGCTTCTCAAATCCAAATACGTGACCAAATGAGATAGGACTGCAGATACCACGAAAGACAAGAATAAAAGTCAAAGCAGGCGTGACAAGCAGGACATACATCTTCTAAAAGCAGAAAATTTTAAAATAATAATAATTTTTAAAAAGGCCAGATAAAGCTGAAGAATTTGGGGACAAAACTGGACATGGAAAAGTACAAGATGGGAAGAGACAACCAAGGACTAAGTCACAAATAATCCTGGCAGGAGTCGGAGTAGACAAATTGAGTCGGCAACGAAATACCATCATTTGGAAAGAAAGGAAAAAGATCGTGGAAAGGCCTTGGGAGGAGTGTGAGTGACTTGCAAAGACTCCAAGACCAGCCTTCCAATGTTCCATTCAGCAGCTTACACCTTTGATGTCTTCTGTGTTGGGTCCTGGCCCTACACTTTTAAATAATGGAGAGAAAACACATGAAGGTCAAAAAGGCAGAGCAACGGAGACTAGAAAAAGGAGAAAAGTCCTTTGGAAGAAGATTAAACGATGTAGTATTATTGAACCTACATGAGATAATACTGAGGAGAAAAATAAGCAGGGATGAGGAGAGATCCCAACTGTACAAATATCCTTACAAGAGAATGCTGAGCCCTGGCTCTCCATTTACACAAAATAATTCATTCACTGGTTCACCAAACAAGTATTTACCAACTACCTTCTCCATTGAGGGACACGAATGTGGAAAACTCATCTAATCTGTACCCTGAAAGGAATTCATAGGCTAGTGGAGAGTGAGATGTGCAGATAAATAATTGCCATTTCAGTGTGAGGGCTACGATCATAGAGGCAGGACACACAGAAAGGTGGGGAGTAGTAAAAACGCTGGTTTGGGGTGGAGGGAGAAGGGGCAAATGAGCAGAGCCTTGAAGGAAGATTAAGAGATTTTTCAGAAATTTGAGGAGAGGAAGAACATTCCAGGCAGCGGGAACAGTACGTGCAAAGGCACAAAAATGGGAAACCATGGAGCACATTTAGGAAACTGCAATTACGACACCAAAGCAAGAGAACAGAGTATCAGAGAAAAAAAGTGGCAGACAAGCCAGAGATAGGCTAGGGACAGACTGTGGAGACGCTGTCACGTCGGCTAAGAAGCTAAGTCTACAACCAGCTTGTTACAGCGTCTCGTTACAAAATCAAACTGCTTCTGTATCAATTGGAATGGCCCCCCCATTGCCATCCTCCACTCCGGATACTGTCCCTACACTGGGACTTTTAGACGTCCTCACAAGCCAGCAGCTAAAGCGTAATGTCTGGGACCAGGACCCCACACTCTCCTTTCCGGTTCTACACTTGGGTGCATTTCGATGCCATATCAATGTTCAAAATGTCAGTATCGGGGCGCCTGGGTGATTCAGTTGGTTAAGGGTCTGCCTTTGGCTCAGGTCATGATCTCGGGGTCCTGAGATCGAGCCTCACGTGGGCTCCTTGATCAGTAGGGAGTTTGCTTCTCCCTCTCTCTCTTCCCCCCTCCGGATCGTGCTCTCTCTCTCTCTCAAATGAAAAAAAAAATCTTTAAATATTCAATATCACCCCTGCGAACACTTTAAGACTTTTCCATAGGCAAAGGGGAACCACTAAAGAGTTTCAAGCAAAAATGTCACATGATCAGAATGATATCATTTAAAAAAAGACCCAAAGTAACCCCCTTCCCTTCCCCCAACCCCCAAAAGGAAGCTTCTCTCCACGGAGACGTTTAAGCAGACACATGATGTTCTCTAGCTTGTAGGCTGAACAATTTCAATGCTGCTCATCCTAAGGATGACCGCATGAAGGGTTTTCACTTTCATTTCATTTATGAGACTAGTGCATTGTCCAACACTGTGGAAACGCTGCCTGGGCAAGTCTTCCTCTCACATCTTTAAGAGTAGGAAGGTGGAAGAGCCAGTTGGGGGCTGGCCTCCGAGTGACAACCCCCATCTCATGAGCTATAGAGGCATAAGCGTTGTTTTGCGTTGACATTCCCTCTGCGCTGGCGTGGCAGGTAACCCCCGGGAGCAGCCCCTCCTCCCAGGGCTCTCCACACTGTTGCCCTTTCTTCATCAGAGACAGCTGCAAGACTGAAGCTTGGTGCTGACTTAACATTTCGGGAGCTGTGAAGGCAAACGGGCAGGAGCCACCAAGGTGGAGGAAAGAACTTCAAGGTCACCCAGCAAAAACAGGTAAGTGCTGGAGGATTAGAATCCACATTTCAGCTCTCAATCTCACCACTCGAGTCGTATCTTTTTCCAACTGCACTACGTTTCACCTCAATTCAATCATTTCCAAAAGATATTGTAAAAAAAATAAGAACTCAGGTTTGTCTTTAAAAAAAAAAAAATTGCATTTCTTGGTCGATCGCATAACCCTAGTCTTGAATTTCCCCCTGCTCATTTGTTCTCATCTTTCAATTACCTGCTGATCTACTACTGTGCGAGCGTTTTTCTCCTCATTTACTGAGGATACCACTTTCTTTTTTCTTCTTTTTTTTTTCTCCTAATGTTCACCTAATTAACAGTCAAGCAGCTTTTCATACAAAATCTCCAAGCTTTAACATTTTCCTTTTGATTAGAAGTTTAAAGAAAGGAAAAAAAAAAAAAAGTTTAAAGAAAGAGCTGTTAAGTTTCAAAATTTTTTTTTCCAAGAGTTTTATCTGCTCAACCATCACACTATCCATCCTGAATTAGGCCAGCGTTGAGTAGCAGGCTATAAAACTCCCAGAGACCGGGAGACCTGTGGTCCCTGAGATGATCCCTGGATGTGTTGGAGGTGGGGTCTTTGAAGGCCATCCCGTGGCCATCTGAGCTTAATCACAGGTAACCCACTAGAACCATCTTCAGAAAAAGCTCTATTCCTTTAATCTCTTTTTATTGTTCTGTCCTCGAGAGTTAGAAGAAGCCATGTTTTCAAATTTTCATTCATTCAGTCAACAATCGTTTATTGAGCACCTATATATGCTAGGCACCAAATGAGGCACTGGAATATTATGGTGAGCAGAAAAAGATGTGGTCCTCCACGTAATGAAGCATGCAGCCTATCACAGGAGTTCTTTACCTTGGTTGCGTGTTGGAACCACCCAAGGAGTTTTGACAATTCCCGGTGCATAGCCAACCCCAGACCAATTATATCAAAATCTCTGAAGGTGAGGTCCATGCACGAATATTTTGTAAAGGTCTCCACGTGATTCCAAAGTGTAGCTAAAGTTGACAACAGTCAATCATACAAATAGATTCAAAACTGCATTATTAAAGACTGTAAAGAATTAGTCACACTTTGCGAGGGCTTCAATGTCATTCATTTATATGTGCGACCAAGATCTGCTGAGCACCTGCCATTTGTCAAGAAGCTACAAGGGTAACAGAACTATGGGCCGTAAGCTGCAGAAACACTGGCCATCCTGGTCCTCATTCATGGTAATGGGTCATAACTGCGCACTGAGAACAAGGAGATTTCTGGTCATTCCCACCCACCCCAGTGAGTGAACCAACACGACTCATACCAGGTAAGCACCTTGACCATAGGGCACAAGGAAAACCAACAGCATGACCGTCCCAAACGCTGGCAGGATAGCTGAGCAATGCCACCTGCTTGAAATTCAGTGCTTTGGTGACCATCTGGAGTAGAGGAAAGCGGTAAAATAGTCTGGACTTGACAATAGATGTCCGGGAGGGGGAAACAGGAAATCAGATCCACTAGGTCTGTTTGCAGATTCAAAAAGGAAAATAAATTCTGGAAGGCTCTAAGCAAGATTGTCTCAGATTTGCTAAAGGATATGTGTAGAGTCCATACATAATGAGTTTCTTTAAATAAACAAACAGCATTCTAGCTTTACAAAAGCTTCTAGATGGAGAACTTATTTGAAGATAAGAGAAGTGGTGATTCAGCCCCACCGATGCTGCCCAGACGGGCCTCCCAGATTTGAATGCCCTCCTGCTCCTACTTGTTTGAAACAGTGTCCCTCAAGAGGACGCAATTTTTTCTTGTTTCATTTTGCGATTTTTTTTTTTATCACTGTATCAGATAGAACTATGCCTAAGAAAGCTCTTATTTGCTCATGATAGACTTCTCTCCGTTTTTTGATCCTTAGTCTGTCTTTATGTGATAAACCTGATGTCCTACAGGTCACTACAGTGATCATCTAATTGTCACCAAGCAGATAATGTTCAATATTAAAGATCAATGACACATAGATATATACATATCTTTAACGGGAAACGATTCTTAAAAATCCTTCGCCATTCAATTTTTAATTAGGCCATGATGATCCTATTTTTTTTTTTTAAACATGCACTCAAAAATGCTTTAAAAAGCGGGGCGCCTGGATGGCTCAGTGGGTTAAAGCCTCTGCCTTCGGCTCGGGTCATGATCTCAGGGTCCTGGGATCAAGCCCCATGTCAGGCTCTCTGTTCAGCGGAGAGCCTGCTTCCCCCTCTCTCTCTCTGCCTGCCTCTCTGCCTACTTGTGATCTCTCTCTCAGTCAAATAAATAAATAAAATCTTTTTTAAAAAAATGCTTTAAGAAGCAAATGGGCTGAGAATTTGCCATACTTCCTTAGATCCCAAGAAGAGAGTAGCTAAGACTGTATTTGATTCCAAAGGGGAAGAGAGCTTCATTTTTAATAAGCACAGAAGATTTGGATTTAATTTAAACACCAGCACAAAATCCACACTGTGAACTTACTAGCTTTGTTCTGATGCCACATCATTTGTCTGTCCTGTGAAGGATTAGACTCTAACTCTGATTTTCTATGAAGAACTGGCACAAAATAGAACCCAGAAGCTTTGCATGACCATACTCCTAGGCAAGACTCTCCATTCACACAAATCCTCACTTAATAGAAAATTTAATAAATACATGTAGAAAGGGGGGAAAAGGAAAATAAGATGAATCTGTAAGGTTAAATACCCAAAGCTCATGCTATAAGATTCTATAGTAAAGGTAGAACCTTTGATGCAGAGCTTCCTAGGAATTAGCTAAGTCCATAAGGTGATGCTTGGCAGAGTTTTCTCAGGCTAAGAAAGCCCTATCTGGTTGTGCTAAAGAGCTGAGAGAATTCTGCCACATCACTTAAAATGTCCCCATCATAAGCTCAGTGTTCAGTCTTGTCACCTTAAAACAACCCAACCCAATGCCATCCATCATAACATACATTCAACTAGACGATGAGCCAAATTTTATCTTCCAAATCAGAGTTACATCAACTATACGTGGTGCGGATAACACTTACCACAAACTCCAAGCAAATTTCCCAATCCTTAGGTTCTAACAGAGTTCTAGTGTAATATTTAGGATTGTCATTAAAAGCATTTGTTCCTGGAATACTACTCAGCCATCAAAAAAAAAAAAGAAAGAAAGAAATCTTGCCATTTGCAATGATATAGATGGAACTAGAGGGTATTATGCAAATCAAAATAAGTCCGTCAGAGAAAGACAATTATCATATGATCTCATTGATATGTGGAATTTAAGAAACAAAACAGATGATCACAGAGGGAGAGAGGAGAAAATAAAACAAGATGAAATCAGAGAGGGAGACAAACCGTAAGAGACTCTTAAGCATAGGAAACAAACTGAGGGTTGCTGGAGGGGAGGGAAGTAGGGGGATGGGGTAACAAGGTGATGGACATTAATGAGCACTGGGTATTATATAAGACTGCTGAGTCATTGACCTCTACCTCAGAAACCAATAATACGTCACATGTTAATTAATTGAATTTAAATTAAAGAAATGAAAAAAATAAAATTTGAAAAGAAAAAAAGTCCAGCTTTTTTCTTCATTTCCTCCCATCTCCTTTGTTATGACAATTTTGGGACTTTTTTTCCTCCCATAACCTCCTATCAACAATAGTAAACAAAGGGGTGCCCAGGTGGCTCAGTTGGTTAAGCATCTGCCTTTGGCTCAGGTCATGATCCCAGCGTCGTGGGATCAATTCCTACATAGGCTTCCCTGCTCAACGGGGAGCCTGCTTCTCCCTCTCCCTCCTGCTCATGTCCTCTCTCTCTCTGTCTCAAATAAATAAATAAAATCTTAAAAAAAAAAAAAAAAAACAGTAAACAACAAAAAGCAAAAACAAAAAAAAGCATTTCTTGTAGAGCAATATCTGACCAATAAATACGGAATTTTTTTAAAACCCTGGGCCTGGTTACGATTTCACAAAAAATGGTGTCTCCAAAGCAGGAAGAAACTATAAGAAAGCACACCAATTTAATAGGACAAACGAGAGCTATTCCACTAAACACACAGAAGTTAAAATGCAAATATTACACACAAAAATTTTCTCAGTTTTTCCTTCCCTTTTTTTTCCAAGGATACACATTTCCTAATGTTACTCATTTGTGGCGTATCGCCTAACCTTAAATCTAAAATTCTCCTTTCTTTTTACATATCACAATTTCATTCTAAATCCTAGATCAACTTTCCCTAGGACCAATTTGTTCCCAAGACAAGGAGCTCACCCATCAGCCCAACACACACAACCTCTGAAAAACCAAGTCATCAAAATGAGACTGGTTCAGTTTAGGATGCGGTGCCATGAAAACAAACATGACTTCAGCCTTCCTTATTCCCCCATTGTCTTAATATTTGCCTTGCAAGAAAACAAACAAAAATAAATAAACTTTTAGTGAACTTAATTAAGCAAACCACTACCCTGGGAAATTCTGACTCAATGATACTTCCATAAACAATTTCCAGACTAAAACTCAAACAACATAATGTGCCTTAAGACCAAAGTTGTCTTAATTAAATTTTAAAATAAATAAAAGCAAAATGACAGAGTGGGACTTCTCTAGAAGTTTGGAGTCAAATATGCCAAGCCTATTTATGTAAAGATATATGTGAAAAGTCTTAAAACTAAAGGAATCCAAAGAATTCCAGTCAGCATTTCTCAGGCAGAAGAGGCACCCATCACAGAAGCGATAACCCTCATCTCTTGGGATCACTGAGAATGCTGTCTTCCTCCAAGTAAATTCCACTTTACCAAATCCTAGGAGGGTCTTATACAGCAACAGCAACCTGCTCTAAAGTGATTTTTCACAGAGACAGCTACTTTAGAAAGATGCTATAACACTGACCCTCAGCAAAGGAAGTCACTGAGTATAGATGAGGAAGCAGAAAACTTCCCTTTTTTGAGTAGAGTCAAGGTCTAGATATCTGAATGTCTTAAGATAATCATCAACATATATACTCTGAGCACTCTGGTCTTTTGAGAAATGGTAACTAAAAAAAAAAAAAATAAGAAAAGAAAGAGAAAATAAATGTGCTTAGAATTTTATACATGAAAGCAAGAGAGGACAGAGGGTCTAAAGAATAATAGTTTCTGCATGCCGGGCATTTTGCCCCATAGGCTAGATATCTTCTGTTGGCCTCTCCAGGTTCATTACTCACACTTTTGCAGCCTACTTAGTGACCCAGGAGGCTAACCCACATGGACTGCCTCAATGGGCACCCTAGCCTTCTGGCTGGATTCGGCCAATGGAATTTAAGGTCGGGAGCTGGGGGGGCAGAAGGAGAGTCGGGGTAGAAAGCTTGGGGAGGATACGAAATAATAAAGTAAGTAGGGACCAAGTCGGAAAGATGGAAAGAGCTGAGAATGATAAGGATAACCAGTCAGAAAGAGGAATTAAATATGATGCTCAGAGTCTCCATGGGGCAACCAAGCAAAGGATGAGAAATCCGGGCAGGGGACTTAGCTCTCCAAGGGAGGCAAGACCTAGACAGACAGAAGAACCACTCGATCCATATTACAAGGGGCGGGGCTTGGCATGTGGATTCGTGCGCCTCAATGCCATCTGATAGTCATATTCTCAATGACTCAATGACCTTTCAATGCAAGGTCTTCACCGGCCTCTGAGAGCTGCTTTAGGCATGACCTAAGAAGCCTTGTTACAGGCCATAGTAGAAGAGAAGCGTCTCTCTATTTCCAGGTGCAAAGAGAGCACAAGAATAAATGCTTCAGGAACCCACTGCCATGCCACACTTCGAATATTTCATTTTAATACGATCTATTTCGAGAAGAGAGGAAAGAATTGGTAGGTCATTATGTGCAGAAATATTTAAATGCTTTAAGACAAATGGAGATATAAATCCATGCTGTACTCCCTGATTTCTTCCATTCACCCAAAACCGCTATTATTCAAAAGCATTCACCAAATTCTACTTCATGAAAGGGAACATCTAGCGCAAAGGACTATTACGTATTCCCAACATACCCCACCCCAGACTTGATGATAAGCAAATGTGTTCCTCTCCGGATGTGCATATGAAGTCTAGCAAATAAGAACATAAAACAATGACAGGAAGAAAACAAACCAAAAGCTAAAATTATCGGTGGAGCAGATTAGCATATGCATAAGAGACACTTGTGCAGATGTAGGAGGCTTTCGTTAGAAAGTAAGTCCTCCGAGCAGTGATCCTCACTCGTTTTTGGAGTTCTGACATCTCATCAGCACTTACTTGCTTTTTATGACCATCACCACCAACCTCCCCCTGCAAGTTCATTTTTAAATAAGAAGGACTAATTTTATTTTCAAGCATTTGCTTTTATTTTCATTCTCCTGGAGAATCACCCTAGAGGACCCTACCAGTCGACACAGTTATCAGTGGTTAAGAATCCAGAGGCTTCCGTTCTTTGCCTTGTTTCTTTCCTAAGAGAGAGATTTTAAAATACCCACTGTCTCGGCAAAGAGCGTAGACAAAAGGAAGAAAGCTGGAGGAGGAAATGTTACTCCAAGAAACCTTCAAAGTCCAGACAGGACATTTTAAAATCAAGAAGGGAAGAGGACAGATGTTGGCTTGCTTTTTCCACATACGGTCGCATACCGTTCCATTTAGGCAAATGCTATGAACACTGAAAATCAGTCTTCGCAGAGGTTACCTCAGAGATCTGCCTCATTGCAAACTCCATTGTGCTAAGCCCTTTCCACAGACCTTATTGATTATTTGTGTGAACGCGAAAGAAAAGCAGCCACATCCAGAACCTTTGGTTTGGCAACTGATTTTAAGGTAAGGGTCAATTCTTCCTCTGAGATTGTGTTCGAAGCTCTCTGTAGGAGATGCAGGACATGAGCCCGAGGAATTCAGTCCTTCTGGGAGAAAGCCAGTAATCTTAAGCAGGTTTCTTTGAATCAGAGTGGGAAGGAACTTGTTCTATTACACAGGAATAAGTCATCCATAAATATAACTCGAGACTACACACAACACTGTATTTCTTTCAGTGAATTTTAAATTCTCATTAACCTTCATGACCATTTTGCCAGATGTACAGCCACCAGATACTAACCGCAGCACCTCACAAAGGTGCTGAGAGAAGAAATGTCAAGTCCTAGATCATGAAACAAGCAAAGCACCCATTGCCCTAATGGTCTCCCTCCGTGTTTTCTAGCAATTCTTTTCTCTCAGCGGCAGACAGATAGGTTCCAAAGGAGCCAGGCAAGGGGATGGTGTCAGTGCGTAACTGATGAAAACCAGCTGTGGGACATACTCTGGAGCTGGAGCGGGAACACAAGAGGCCGGTCTGTCCACACAGCAACCCACACACTGGCACGCCATGACCTAAAGATTGAGAAACAGGTGTCTACCCATTGCCAAAACAAGGTATCTGTTCGGTCCATTTTGGAGGAGGGAATCCTATGAGGGAGAAAAGACCCTTTGATTTGCCCGGTTGTTGGCACAAACTGGCTACCCAGTCTGGTCCAAATCACTGACTTTGTCCTCCCAAATAAATTTAGATCAATTCTGGTTTTTATCTACAGAATTATTTGTGTAACCAACACTTCTGCTTCTCTCCTACGGGAGGGAAAAGAAAACATCCAAAACTTAAAATCCTTTAAAAATAAAGTTGGCGTTTTAGTCATAGAAAACGCAAAAACAGACAAGGCATTATAACATTATTGCGAGGCAAAGGCTTAATTTCCATTCAGAGGCAATGTCATCGCTGTGTGTCATATTTCCGGTTGAAGGCTACAAGGGTCTAGTCAGAATGATGCCACCAAGACAAAGAGCAAGGAGAAGGGTGGGCCAAAAGACAGGGAAGGAAACTCAAGCCAAATACAATGAAAAAGGGAATAGCCTTACAGCTAAACAGTTTACTTTTCAAAGGCAGCACAAGGGCAAAATGCTTTGTGCAAAGAGAAAATTAGTTTCCAAAGTGTATGCATTCTACAAAGAGCCAAGTTAATTATTCAAAGCAGAGGCCCATGAATTCCCACAATTTAGTCATTCTATTCTGACACATTCAGGCCCAGCGAGCTGCTTCTTATCACTAAGACTTTGATAATTGGCTTAGACATATCAAATAAACTTTCTGGAGAATTCAGTCGTAAGCAGGTATGACATCCTAATAGGGGTTTTATTAGGCCTTTCTCTGTGCAGTAATGTATTAGCAATCACTGTGACATTTTCTGCTCTGGGGGGTTTTGGCCTTGCTCATTTTTTACACTTGCTAGAAAATAAATTTATTCACGGTAGAGATCCAATCCAATACACGACTCTGTTTACCCTGGTTTCTAAAGGAACAGGCCTCTCAGAATTAATGAAAAGTGACATATACATCATAGAAGAAAATGCACTATCTTCAGCCAGGCATAACTGAAGAGCAAGAATCCCTCCAGATCCTACAAACTTGGGAATTCAATCAATCCAGCTTTAGTGTCCCTTTCCCTGATCACACTTTTGCCTCCCATTTCATCCAGAAAAAAAAAAAAAAAAAAAACACATAACCAATAGCAGGGGTAGATTAAATTTCTCCTTTTTAGCAGCCATTGTAGGTTTTAAAAAAAAAATTCCCTGAGAAAATGTCTACTGGATATTATCTGGGATGAGGCAATTTGCTCCTTTGTATTTAATATTCCTGATAACAAAAACAAACAAACAACTGAAGTCTTAGCACTGTATATTTACATACTGAAAGTGAAGTTATTATTTGGGTGGAGATCAGTGTGGCATAAAAATGGGAGCCTACCTGCCAAGAAGGGATGAGCAGGCAGAAGAATGGAAGGTAACATTCGGCCTCTTTCTACACTCTTTCATTCTCTTCATTTGTATGAGAACATTCCTAATGGGAAGACACATAAAGCACCATCAAAGTAGTCACAGTTTGCTCAGAGTGAAGAACATGAGAATATTAAATACTTTTATCACATAGCAAAGAAGCATCAACAAGGGCCATCTATGAGAGATCTCTGTACTCTAATGCTAGATATTTTACCACCAACTTCCCACTTTTTCCATTAATGAGGACAAAGTTGATAAGGAAAATTGATAAGGACACAGGAACTCTAAGTAACTCAATTTAATCATTGGTCTTCTTTCTCCTCCTTATCTAAGCCCTTGCTGGCCTGACATATGTTCTAATTCAGAAATGTTGGCAAGATCTAGGGGCACCTGGGTGGCTCATTCAGTTAAATGTCTGCTTTTGACTCACGTCACGATCTCAGTGTCCTGGTCGAGCCCCGCATCGGGCTCCCTGCCCTGTGGGGAGTCTGCTTCTCCCTCTCTCTCTGCTTCTCCCCCTTACTCATGTTCTCTCTCACTCTCTCTCAAATAAATAAAATATTTTTATAAAAAACCAAACATTGTCAAGGTCTAAGCATCTCCCTGAAAATACCTCCTCTACCTTCTGGATGAGGCCTGAAATTTCCTAGTCATACCTGTAACACGATGCTTTGTTCAATGTGAAAATTCAAGTATTCCTGTGAAACACACGACATTTGTGTCGGTCATTTGTGTCTTCCTTCCCACTATCCAGACCCCTCCCCATTCCAAAAGCCTGACTCAGCAGGCCTAGAAGAAGACCCAAGAAGTGGTTTATTTATTTATTTATTTATTTTTAAGATTTTTATTTATTTGACAGAGAGAGACACAGCAAGAGATCCCTCCCACAAGCAGGAGGAGTTAGAGAGGGAGAAGCAAGCTTCCCGCCAAGCAGGGAGCCCGATGCAGGGCTCGATCCCAGGACCCTGGGATCGTGACCTGAGCCGAAGGCAGAGGCTTAACGACTGAGCCACCCAGGCGCCCCAAGAAGCGGTTTTTTAAAGAAACTTTCTAAATGATTCTGCAGTATGCTGAAGTTTGGGAACTACTTCCTCAGTAGGAATGAGTTGCGGAGCTTTCATGCGCACAGGCTTTGAGGAAAGGAGGGGAACTGAAGTCAACTGATGACTTGCCATGCATCAGGAACTGCTCTAGGAAATCAGTACATGCTGTGTGATTTCATCTCCCCTCTTCCATAAAGAAGGTTTTATTATTCCCATTTTACAGATAAGAAACTTAATCGCAAAAAAAAAAATTAATAACCAACCAATGATAACATGGCTAGGAAGGCTAGCATGAGAATCCGTATCTTTAGTAACAGAAGCAACAGTTATAATATTCACAGGCTTTCAGAGATGAAAAGAATGGTGATGATGTCATCTTACTGAAGATATATTCTCAGCCAGACACTGTGTTAGGCATTTTCCATAGATGGTCTTACTAAATTCTTGCAACTACCCTTTGAGATAAATAATATGAATTTCATTTTATATATGAGAAAATGATCTTAAAGAAGTTGTCTGTAACTTGTCAAAGTATGCATAGCCATACGGTGTATATACTATGTGTAAGTGGAGCAGCTGAATTTTGAATCCAAAGCTTGTGTTCATTCCCACAGACACTACCACAGGAGCCCTTAACATCTGAGAGGTAAAAATGGTATCTGGGGTAGTCAGAACAATCCCCGCCCCCAAGATGTCTACATACCTACTCTTCAGACCTGAGAATTTGTTAGGTTTCATGGCAAAGGTCAACTAAAGTTGCAAGTGAAATTGAGGTTGCCAATCAGATGACCTTGAGACCCATCCAATGGGCCCAACTGGAATCACAAGGATCATTAGTGAAAGAAGGAAACAGAAAAAAAGAGAACCAGGGAGAGCTCTGAAGATGGCCACAAGCCAAGGAATGCGTCCTCTAGAAGCTGGAGAAGAGAAGGAAATTAGTTCCTCTCTAGAGCCTCCAGAAGGAACGCAGCCCAGTGGATACCATGATGTTAGCCCAGCACGACTCATTTTGGATTTCTGACTTCCAGAACCATAAGATATTAAAGGTATGTTGTTTTAAGCTGCTAGGTTTGTGGTGCTTTGTTACAGTGTCCATAGGAAACCAATGCAGAATCCCTCTACATTAGAGAAAGAGTGCAGACTTGCTTCACAATTATGCTAGGGTTGTGCCAGATTTAACTGTGTGACTTGTCATCATTCGTAGCAGAACCCTTGGTCATTCCTCCCCTTCTCCTTTGCTTTACAGAACCTCAGCTGAGGTTGGCTCTCAGGCAGCTGGGTACTTCAGGAGAAGGGGCCACTCCCAAGGCTCAAAGAATGCCTCAATTAATCTGAGCTAATTGTGTCAGTTCTCTTCCTCTTATCAGTTAATGGTTTAGAAGAGGAAATTCAACACAGTCCTGGACATGGGTCAGGACGGAAAGTCTGAAAGGGGGTTGCTGGAAAAGTTTTCCTTACTCTTTAAAGGTCTATGAAGTAAGGTTCCAATGGATGGGCCATCTTAAATGACTTGGTTAATTTTGGGTTCTCTATTACTTACAATACTATTTACAAAATTACAATATTCTCTATTACTTACAATAGAGAGCAACCCAAAAGACGTAACGGAAAATAAATTAGTCACCAGTCTTTGTGTAAATTACAGGTGACCTTCTTAAAAGATCAGTGATGGTAGGATTATTCAGTTCCTGGGTTAAAGATTCCTCTCTAAGATTTCTGACCCTTAAGAAATCTGACCCTTAGATTCATTCAGTAATTGTGGAAGCACTACTTCCATTGCTGCCAATGTCTATTAGAAGTAAGAAGGAGATCTGAGTGCCATTAGATAACATTTAGTCAAGGAACTAAGAATAGCCAACTCTTACCCACCTTTCTATTAAGTGTTCAGGTTATGTGTGCTCAAGCACCAATGACAAAGAAAATGCAATGTCACACTCCTTTGGGCTTGGGCCCCAACCCCAAAAATACAACTCTTTGATAAACTCAGTAGGAACCCCTTGGCTTGGGTACAGAAGCCTAGAGGAAATCTTCAAAGTTGAATCTTACCTTCAGCCTTCCATTAGGGGAGGAAAAAAAAATGAGTTCAGTGTCCCCAGGTACACATAGGTGGGAAAAAAGAGGTGAATATTGGGTGTCTTGGGCTTCTGCCAGCAGGGCATAGCTTAGCCATCTTGCCCTGATGCCACATAGGAGACGAAAGCAGAAGAGAGTCCCACCTATGTGCTTGATCCTATGTGCTTGATCTAAACAGGTCCACTGCCCTAATCTTTACATGAAATCTGAACAGTAAGATCAGCAACTCCTCTTCCAAAGGAAGGGACAAGCAAATGCCAAGTGGGATGATCTGGGAGAATATAAATAAAGTTCCTTCTCAGAAAGCCTCAGTATCTAGTCTTTCACCATCTAAGGCTTTCCTTTTATAAGGTAGTCAATATTGCACTGCTCTTAACACTTAATGCCAGCTTCATTCATAACTGACTCTTACTTTCCCCTGTGCTTGAGCCTTCTCTTATGAATTATTACGTGTGTATATATATGTGTATATATATATATGTGTGTGTGTATATATATATATATATTTTTTTTTTTTTTTATTAAGAGAAAGCGTGAGAGCACAGGCATGTGAGCAGGGGTGTGGGGGGAGAGGCAGAGGGAGAAAGAGAAGCCCAAGCAGGCTCCATGCCCACCACAGAGCCCTACACAGGGCTTGATTGCACAACCCTGAAACCATGACCCGAGCTAAAATCAAGAGTCAGACGCTTAACTGACTAAGCCACCCAGGTGCCCCGAATTATTAGATTTATAAGCATTCATTTCCCATGGCTCTGCTAAAAAATGAAAAATCATAATCACAACCCAATCCAGACAACATGTGGAATAATAATGCAGTTTTAAATCCTTACCAGAGTGCTCCCTCATTATACACAGATGGTGTCTATGTGGTGGTTAGCATAGTCATGGGATGAAACAGCTGGCCTTACTGATTTTTTGGCAAAAATTCACTTGAGGGGATTTGGCGGGAACTTTCTGGCCTCCACAATTTCAGCTACCCCAGAATTCACCAGTGTGCAGTATAAGCTCTATCCTAATCCACACAAGAGGCCAAGAAAATTCTGTGCTCCCACGGACATCCAATCTCCTCCCTCACATCTTAGCAGCCATGCCAGGCTTTTTCGCCAATGTCCACGGAAGCTCATTTTCTCCTTTTCAATTTTCATTACAGTCTTTTCACAGGTGAACAGCTAAAATGAACATTCACCACCTTGGCATGCGAGTCCTTCCTCAGTCTTTTTCTAACTTACTTTCTAGAGTTAGATCCTATTTCTGAAGACTCTGCTCCAACAAAGTGATTTTTCTTAACATAGTCTATTATATCCCACAAGCAGCTTCTGTGTTCTCACTTCCACACTTTTCCTCACTCTATTCTTTATAATGCCTAGCATACTAGCAATGGAAACATCCTTGCAGATGACTCACTCCAAATGATTCATTTTCATCTGCGAAAACTTTGTTCCAGAATTACTGGAACCAGAGAACACAGTGTATCAGTTAGCCTTTGCTTTTTAACAAACCACCCAAAACTGAGCGAAGAATGACTTAGTATTTTTTATGACTATGTGGGTTGGTGGGTGGGCAGTTCATCTGATGATTGTTGCCTAGGTCCATCATTCAGCTGCAGAGTCAGCTGACTAGAAGGTCTAAGAGGACCTCACACCCGTGTGGAAGTTGGTATTGCTGTGGGCAGGGGTGTCTTGGTCTCCTCTAATGGCTCATCTTTCTACAGGCTTCCTTATACGGCGGTCTCAGGGCAGTGGTCCATGACGAAAGGTCCAAGATGAAAGGTGGAAACTACCAGGACTCTTGTGACCTAGACTGGCATCACGCACCATCACTCCCATTACCTTCTACTGGTCAAAGCAAGTAACAAAACCAGCCCAGGTTCAAGGGTGTGGAGAAACAGACTCCAGCTCTGGATGAAAAGAGCAGCAAAGTCAAATTGCAAAGCAGAATGCAAACCAGGGTGGGAGGAATTATGGCCATTAAACCATCTTTCACATGAAATGAAGGAGGGACCAGCTGTTGGGTTGCACTGATACAGAATGCCTGGAATTCTGGGCAAGGACTCCTTAGAAAGCTTCTACCTAGGGTAGAATGGAATGAGTAGGATGGGATCCGGGGCCTGATATAGATAAGTATATCAAGAAGCAGCCAACCAGATTATTACGAAACTTCCCTGCCATTGCTGAATATGGTTCTAGCGCACTTGGAAAGGGAAAACCACAAGATACACTATTAACTAGGGAAGGACAGGGAGTTAGCTATACGGACAGCTCCAACCGTGTTGGCGGTCTAAGTAAGAGCAGCCCCCATGCTCCTGAGTCTGGTCATCTGCTTTTTATGCCTCCAAACTCAGTTGTCAATGATTAGTAGATGATTAGTACCCCAGAGGCTGGACCACGCTAATCAAATCCATGAGTGGCTCTTGTGTAAAGAAGATTGCCCTAATTTGCAAAGATAAAGAGTCCATTAGAGGGCTTGGCTGCTTGAGTTGCTGCTGTAAAGCAACATGAAGATCCAACTCGTATTAAAAAAATGACTGAGTAACAATAGGATTCCAGTCAGGGGAGTCACAGGGTGGAATGAAAAGATGATGGGCTGGCTCTAAACCACATTCCTGCCAGCTATGAGTTCTAGGACCTTTGGCAACCTCTCTCTCTTAAAGAAGAGTTCTCTTTCTCCAATCCTCAGTTTCCCATCTGTAAAATAAGTATACTTATACCTGGAAAAGTTGCTATAAAAATGAGAAAAGTTCCTAGGACATAGTAGTGTAAAATAAATGTAAGTATTTAAAATAATTATAAAGTACTCAATATTATTCTAAGTCATTACTAAATATGTACTTTATTTCACATAACACCAAGATCTAATTGCTGGGTCAAACAGTGAGAACATCTTGTCCCTTGGACTCTCGTGGGACTTGGTTAACAAGTTTAGAGAAATCCAGATTAATATTTAAAATTTTGCATGAGTGTCACGATCTCTGTCAAATCTTCCTGGGAATCTCCTATGTTTCTATTCTACTACTACATATCTGTTTGTAAAAGACTTGGAAGCAAAGGCAGCAATGCACTAGAAGTGTAAATCAGTTTCATAATTTTCCATGACCTGGATAAAATGTATTCACCGAGGTGTAAGAAACAATTCAGCTAATCTCCCAAGGATGAAGATGTCACTAATGAGGTTTTATTGTATAAAGCTATAACTGCACTCTTACTAACAACTACATTGGAGGCAATTTGCCCATCTTAACACTAACACATTGCAATTAAGACTTTAGATTAATTTCCCAACATGATTCCAGAGAAGGAGGACCGATGCTCTGTCAAATAAAATGGCAGTATAAAGCCAGGGCAAGGTGGAAAAATACGTAATTCTTCTTAAAATAAAAAAGACTTGTCTAAAATAACATTTCAAGTATAGTTACTTTATTTGCCCCATTTTTTTCTAAAATAATTAATTAGATAATGTATCATCCCTTCTTTATCCTCTTACAACAGTTCCCCTCACTCATATTCTTGCTGAAATAACAGACCACTCCAATCATTTGGACGATCACTTCAGCTATCCATCTTACCACTAGCTAACAGAAAATGTGGTCTTTTTCAGTTTGTATTTATCCACTCAAACAGATATCTTCAACAAGGAGAGGGCATATACATCTGTACGTCTTTCTCTCAGGGACACTTCCCATAATTCTCAAAGTATTGATCATAAATGAGCCTTGTTCCGAGACATACTGGAAATTCCCCTGATCAAGAGATTAACCAAAACCAGTGACACAGAATGAGGAAAAACTCACCAGCCAGCAACACTCACCAGATCACAGAATCAAAAATGAAGGGATTTTGTTCCCTCCAGATCCAGCTCCCTAACAGGAAGTGCGTGGCTTAGCCTGCTGAGGCTGCCATGACAAAATACTACAATTGGGAGACTTAACAAGAAAATTATTTTCTCACAATTCTGGAGGGTGGAAGTCCAAGATCCGGGTGCCAGCAGGGTCAGGTTCTGATGAGGGCTCTCTTCCTGGCTTATAGATGGCAATCTTGCTGTGCCCTCACTTCTTGCTGGGTCTAATAAGGCCAAAAACCCTATCAGATTAGGGCCCCACCTCTATTACCTGATTTAAATTTAATTACCTCTTTAAAAACCCTATCTCCAAATACAGTCAAATTTGGGGTGAAGGCTCCAACATGAGTTTGGGGGGAGAGGGAGAACACAATACAGGCCATAGCAATGCTCGATAAATATTTAAGGAAGTAACTGACAAGCAATTCAAAGTATGAGCAAAGGCATACAAGCATGGAATAATGGAACAGCAAATAATCCTGTTTAACTGGCATATAGGCTACTTAAGGGGAATAGTGAAAGGTATGATTGGAAGGCTAGGTTGAGACCAGATGAAGCACCTTGAGTATCATGAAAAGCACTTTTACTTTCCCCCACAGATAATAAAGGCTTTTGAGCAGATGAGCCAAGATTAATACCCCACTTTAGAAAAAGTATCATGGCAAAAGTTTAGAGAATGACTTTGCAAGGTGGAGATCAAAGGAAAGAAGACTGATTAAACGTCACTGCAGTGGTCCAGTAAAAAATTACTTACAGTGATTGGTCTTTACAGAAAGTTGTATCTAAGATAGATATGGCAGATTCTTCTCTCCTTGGCAGATGAGGAAAACGAGGCTCTGCCTCCAAAAGGCTCAGTCTCCACATTAAGAGACTAAGTCATGATCACGTGAACCGGATTGCAGAACAAGGATATCTAACTCCCAGTCTAATCTCTTCATATAAATATTTTCCAAGTCAAGAGTAAAAAAGGTAATTTACAGGGGCGCCTGGGTGGCTCAATGGGTTAGAGCCTCTGCCTTCAGCTCAGGTCATGATCTCAGGGTCCTGGGATCGAGCCCCACATCGGGCTCTCTGCTCGGCAGAGAGCCTGCTTCCCCCTCTCTCTCTGCCTGCCTCTCTGCCTACTTGTGATCTCTCTCTCTGTCAAATAAATAAATAAAATCTTTAAAAAAAAAAAAAGTAATTTACATATGGTTTCCACGTCTCCTAGAGGGCAATCTTTGCTCTTCTCCAATAAATTCAGAAGTCTATAAAAGAATAAATCTGCTTGGTTTTCTAGGAAAAAGGGAAGATGGAGCTAAATTCTACACTGTCAGAAACCAGACAGGAAGTGTTCCACAAAGGTTAAGAGTGTGGTTTCCAGCAGGCAGCTGGGTCCAAATCCTGCTAAGCCTTGGGCTAGTGTCATTCCATATGCCTCATTCTCCTTATCTGTAAGATGGGAGAGTTTTAGAACATACAGTGAGATAATCCCTGAAAAGTGCTAGCTCCGTAGCAAATATCCAATAAATATAAGCCATAGTAACCAAATGTATTCTTCTATCTGATATTCTCAACTGTATATCAAATAAGAAAACACACTTTAATTGTTTAAGTAGCACAAATTTGTTGAGCAGAGTTCTTGCTGATATCTAGAATCAAAGGTGTCTCATAACTGGAAGAATAAGTCACCTGTTGCCAGGGAGAGTAAAGGAGGCTTACTTTAAACAATGAAAAAGGAAAATGTTACTCTGAGCATTTTGGCCTAATTTCAAATATAGAGTCAGAGAAGGAAAGAAAATTCTGTCTATACAAAAAAAAAAAAAACAGATCACATACTTTATCTACTAGAAGGTCAAGCTTGTAGATTCAGTTTTTCAATGGTATATGTTTATGCTAATTCATGAAGGTACATTCTGTTGATTACAAATGAAATGATTTTGCTTGGCAGTCAAGTGCAGGAAGACAAATATCAAACCTCAGTAGCTATGCTTCCAGCTGTTTCGCAAACAGAGATAAAAGATAATCCCTGACTAAATAGCATCACTTTAAAGATAAAAATCAACTTTCAAGTGCACTGTGTCGAATAGGGGAAGCCAGGTTTACTCTAAAAGTTTCCAATAATTGGGGCTGAATAATATTTATTAGAAAAACTTGTGTACTGTGCTGAAATTGACAAGAGTGGTGCTTTTTGGCACAGCGTGATGCTAATATCTGTAATTAAGGGAAAGCTTAAAGAGCATCTGCAAAGTGAGTGCTTAGTTTGACAAATCTCTCTACAAGTAAATTTAGTGCACTTCATTATTTGTTTCCAACCAAAGGCACATAAAAAAAATGTAAAGGTCATGTGGCATCACATCAATTCATAAAGACCCACCACCATTTTTGGAGTTATCAATATCATCATCACCATCACTTTCCCCATCCCCCCCAACGTCCTCACTTCCAACATCAGTTCTTCTCCCACCTCACCATCTCCACCCCTACAATCTTCACTACTAAACTTCAACCACCGCAAACACCAACAGCAGTACCACCAATGAGAGCAGTTCGACCACTGATGTTGCCAACTCCATGATCACGTGGATCGGATTGCACATAAATCATCATCCCTATATCCAGCTCATCATCGTCATCCCTATATCCAGCTCCATCCACGTTTCCCTCACACACTGACCAGCACACCATGTCCACCATCCCCTCAATGTCACCTGCTCTAGCACCCCATCTCCCCGTACTTCCGCCATCACCATCACTGTCACCACCATAGTTCTTTGCTGACCTCTAATATGCTACAGACTCTTGTGATTTCCCCTTCCTTCAAGCCCAGTTGTCTAACTGGGACAAGTGGGAATATTGCAATCTAGTCATTAAGCAGCTAATCAACTTATATTCCTACGGTGAGCCCAAATTCAATTTCTGCAGAACTGCTCTCAATTTAGGGTAGAGAATAATGTGCAAACAAGCAGGACATTTTTATTTTTATTTATCTAGCCATTTTACTGTCTTATGATATTGTAGATTTTTTTTAATGCGGCTACCATGTTTTGAAATTCACTCATCCCTCACCGTCATTCTACAATGTATCACTGAGAGTGAGGTTCAGCAAGAGTATATGGCTCAAGTCTAGCACAAAACTAATGTACACATTTGGTAATATTTTTAATAAAAGCAGAAAGTTTAATTCTTCAGTCAAATGAGACACATCAAAATCACAATGTCAAAAATCTCTGGGATAAAAAGGCTTACATTGAAATGCCCACTTTGAAAAACCTTTATTCACATGTAGACAATTGACAATGTATCACAACTGATATCAATAATCTATTTTCCTGCAAAATACTCTATCCAAATATTTTTTTTTCTGATGACAGAGAACACAAAATCACATATAAAATATTTTCATGTCATTTAGAATCCCCCAACTTCAGCTTGTTCATGTAGAAATGTTTGATTTGACTAATATTTCTCAGGTCAATCACCACATGCATGCATTATAGCCAAAAATACTCTAACTTAAAGAATTAATAGCAACTCGATGTGTTGTATTATAAAAAGGTATTACCTGGTTTAAGAAAATGGGGAGAAAAATTTTTGGTCACTCTAAAGAACAATTAGACTGCTATTCTTCATTAAATTTTCCTATTCCCAGTCTACTCCCCACCTCTTTTTGTTCTGTGTCTCGGGAAGTTGAAACTTGCTGATTGCATCAGCTGGGCATTCTAGCCAACTGGGTTCTAATTGGGTACAGCCAATGGGAGACAGTGGAAAGGGAAGTTGAGCTCTCTCTTCTACTCATTGACAGCTTCAGTCTCTGTTTGTGTCTTTCCACTACACAGATAAAGCCAGGCAGCCTCTCCTCATGGCTCTAGTGGTTACTTGACTAACCACAATACTATTTCCTTCCTTTGTCCTTTAGGTGCTTTGATTGGCAACAATTTTCCATTGTTGCTAGCACTGGCTGCCTCAACTCCGCTAAACCTGAAAGTAACCACTCCATCAGTGTTCCTTCATTTGAGCCATGCAGGCTGAATTCTATCTCCTGATAGCAAGCTGATTCAAACAGCAATGAAGAGAAAAAGATAGATCCTTATGCTGCTCTTATAATCACCCGAGGAGCAGTCATCACCAAAATCTAGTATGTAGATAAAACAGTTCAGGAGTCAGCTTAAAATTAGCATTAAGGAAAATAGTTAGGCAAGATATTTTTCCCAGATAGATCTTTCTCTCCACTTTCAGCTCCACCCCCTGGCCCTGAACTTACAAAAGACAGATAAACAGAAATATTACATTCTAATGTACTCACCACAAGCTATGAGGATGGGAAGCCAAAATTCTGGGTAGGGTTCTTTCTAGGCAGAGAATAGTATCTAATTAGAATATCCTTAAGATATTCCCAAAGCTCAGAGCCTCTGGGTGGCTTAATCAGTTAAGCATCGGACTCTTGATTTCAGCTTAGGTCATGATCTCGGGGTCACGGGATCAAGCCCCTCATTGGGCTCTGCGCTCAGAGGGGAATCTGCTTGCGACTCTCTACCTCTCCCCCAGTACCCCCCTCCCCCACCGTTCATGCACACTCTCTCTCTAAAATAAATAAATCTTTAAAAAAAAAAAGATGTTCCCAAACCTCTTGAGAATCCAGGTATGATATAGAAGGTACAGAAGAGGGAGTCTCCATAATATTAATACTCTCTTACATTTTTACAGTACCATAGTTTCCAAAATGCTTTTACATTTTTCATATTATTTGACATGAATATTGCATAATTAGGGAATCAAACTCTTAACAGTCTGAATGGAGAAGGTAAACCTAAGAGAATAAAGAGAACACTGAAAAATAGCTGTATTGTAAAGAGTAAATAACATTTGGAGAGTAGGTATTCAGGTATACAGGGCAATCTCATCTAATGCAATTGTCCCAATTCTGTTAAAAAAAAAAAAATTGACCATAAAGCAATTTTCTTTTAATCAAAACCTATTTTTTCATTGACTTACATTATAAAACCAAAGATTTGTTCCCCACAGGAAATATTTTAGCCCTAAGTCTAAATAAAAATCCCATTTCACAATGCAACAAACCCCTCTAAAGTTAATTAACTAAAGTAAAAGCTATAGTTTCCTGACAGAACAATAATCACATCACATTCAAAATAATTCAAAAAGTACGAATAAAGGCTCTGGACAACATTCTCTTAAGGATAGATCCAGAGAGGCAAAACCATCCACAGAGGCTTTAAAAGAAAGCAGCCTGTGATGTTGTGACGTAGAGTAAGAAATATTGGGTCTTCTTCCCATTCCTAGCACAGTTACTAAAGCCCTTAGACGTTCTGTCGGAGGAGGTCAGCGGGAGGCCGTGACCCGGCGTTGACCCGCCCGTGAGCCCCAGGCTGCCCGGGGCCTTGCAGTGTGCGTTCTCCGCACTGTTCCCGCAGCGGGGCCACTTTCAAGAGCAGTGCGCTGTTGATATTACCCGCACATTACCTGTGGCCCAACCCAGTTGAGCCCTCTGTGTAGACTCGGAAGCCTCGGGCAAGCAGGTGCGGGGACGTCTTCGTCCCGTGCAGCCCACGACGCCCCGTAAATTCCCCTGCTTTTTAAAACGTCCACCTCCCTCCACTTACCTGGAGCGGACGCCTTTTCCTCGGTCTCTCCTTGCCCCACCCCACCCCCCGCTCCGCCCCCACCCCAAGCCAGTACCTCCCAGTACCAGGCCAGTTTGCAAACCAGCCATTTCCTAAATGGTAAGAGGAATATAGGTGAGGTTTTGTTATTCATAACAAGCCCCTTTCAACCACAATTAAGTTTCTGTTAACGAGGTGACTTTTGGAAAACCCCTAAGGGGGGAGGGGGAGCTAGTTGCCAGGGGAACCAGCCCGGTGATTGGAGGGCTGGAACTTTCAGCCCCGTCCGTACGCCCCCTCCTCCCTCCTTGTAGGGCAAAGTTTGAAAGACCCTGGGGAGGTGCCACTCAAAACTTTCCTACACTGCCCCCTGGCATTTCATTCCTGGGGACTTCCTCCTTTGGCTTAAATACTTACTTCTCCCGGAGTCTTCTTTTAAACTGGAAATAGCCTTCAAAAGGATAACTTGTTATACCTTGGAAGCCATGTTCTCCAAATCGTAATCTTTGGGCCATCTACATCAGTCACCACGGATGCTTGTAAAAAATGTACATTCTCACCCCCACCCTAGACCTTCCGAATCAGTATCCCAGAGATTGGTCTGGGAGTCTTAATCCTAACAAGCTCCCAGGGGCACGTTAACATTTGGAAACCACTCCTTGGTGTGAATAAGGTTATCAAACCCTTTGCCTCAGCACTGTTCCAGAAAGGGAAAGGACAGTATCCAATCCTGTGCGTATTTTGTACTCTGGGCGCACAAGTGTTCCTTATTCTCCGAGATGCTAGAGCCCTAGGAGGATACAGTCACAATATCCTCCAGCTGTAGAGGCTTACAGTTAGTAAAGCGTGTTTTTATGGACTCTCTTTTTTAATCTTCACAGCGGTCCCGTAAGGATTACTTTTATACCAATTTCTTATATGAAAAAAAAAAATGGATTTTCGGAGAAATTAAGTCTCTTTCGCAAGGTTACACAGAGCTGAGATTCAACAGCAGATTTTCTAATGCTAATTCTCATGTTTTGAGTCTGGCTTGTAGCCCTTGAAAAGTTAAATAGCCCTTAAAAGAAAGAAAGAAAAAAAAAAGAGGGTAAATGGGACTTAGATTGAAATCTCAAATAATCAAAAGATGAGGGCCCAGAATGGGATTAAAAAATTCTTATGCTGGACATTTACAATTCAAAGTAAATTGCCCTGACTCTCCATAGCACGGTCGGACTGTAATACCACAAAAACACTTGACTCTAATCAAAGGCCAACAGAACACTGGTTGTTCTGTCATTTGATTTTACACTAAGCTCTAAGGATCTTTTCTCAGTCTGAAGTGGAATTTTATATGTTCTGCGATGGACAGAACTCAGTGAAACAGGCTATGTTTTGGCTCAGAAAAATATAATCTTTTTAATCTAATTTTTATTAAGCAAAATCTTATGCATGCACAAGGCAGAGAGAATAGTATAATGATCCCACATGTACCCATCACCCAGCTTCAACAATTATCAAGATTCTGCCATTCTTGGGGGGGAAGTAGTTTTAAAAAAAAGTCTTAAAATCATATAACAGTGTATAAATTCAGAATTCTCCACCGCAACACTCAAAATATTTTCAAATAAAGAAGCAAATGTGTATATTAACAAATAAATTTATACATCCGCACATATTTTTAAGAGGAATGAATTGTTTCCCTTGTGGGGATGCATACAAAATGCCTGCTTACAGCTCAAAAATGTGTGCGTTTTCACAATCTGTTTGATGGCAGGCACTAATGGTCAGAAAAAATAAAATTTAGTCCTTACAGTCTGTCCTGTCTTTAAGCAAAATGCGTGCCATTTACTTGGGAGCTATATAACAGATGTGGATTTAAAAGGAAGAGACCAGTTATAAAGCACTAGGGGGAAGCTGTGCAGATGTCCCCGATTTTAATGTGTTACTATGAGGGGCCAATTTATCTCACTGCAAGTGATCTAGGCCTTCATGAAACAGCCCCAGCTTATAGATCACCAATACCAGTAAAGGCCTTACATTGTAAAAAAAAAAGAAAAAAGAAAAAAGAAAAAGAAAAAAAAAGCATTCTTAAACCTTGTCATTAAGGCACACAGGGTAGTGTCCGGGACACATTAAAGCTGATAAATAAGATGGAAGGAAGATAATGTTTGGGGGAACCACCACTCAAGGATATATAATGCAAAGGCATGTGGGGACAGGTCTTAGCCCTTTGTAGGAAGGCAATTTGTAAGATCTCCTCGTAGAAAAGAGCATTAGATAGTTCATCACACCAGAAGCCTGAAATAGCGTCATTATTACGAGGGTGAAAAATTATTCTTGCTGCTTTTCCTAGAACTATAGCTTTCTATAGATGGAGTAGCTATCACAGAATAAGTGATTGTTTTGTGCCAAGCACTGTACTAGATCCTTTAAAGGATACAAAGATTGTCTCACTTAATTTAAGTGAGGTAAGTGTTGCTAATAGATTTCAGAGCTGAGGAAGCTGAAATTCAGGCGTCAGTAACTTGAGATAGAAAGTGGCTGATTCTAGATCTGCCCTTGGTTCTTGCTGATTCCTAAGTCTTTTCTGGAGTTCTCATAATGACAGCAATTGAATAATCCTTCCTTTTTTTTTTTAACGATTTTATTTATTTATTTGACAGAAGAGAAAGAGATCACAAGTAGGCAGAGAGGCAGGCAGAGAGAGGGGGGGAAGCAGGCTCCCTGCTGAGCAGGGAGCCCGATGCGGGGCTCGATCCCAGGACCCTGAGATCATGACCTGAGCCGAAGGCAGAGGCCTTAACCCACTGAGCCACCCAGGCACCCCTTGAATAATCCTTCTTAGGACAATCTAGCAATATGTATCCCCTTGCTTGCTTGATTCAGCTACTCCTTTTCTAGAAATTTAACCTGTGGGAATAATTGAACAAGATTCCAAAGCAGTACACACAGAGAGGTCTATTGGAATGTTGGTTATGACACAAAAAATTGGCAACCACCAAAGTGTCCACCGAGACTGAAAAAACTAATTTTGATAAATCCACATGCTGAGATGGTATATACCTGTTTAGAAGGTTCCAAGGTAGGCTGCCCAGGTGGCTCAGTAGGTTAAGCATCCAGCTCTTGAATTTGGCTCAGGTCATGAGTTCAGGGTCATGAGCTCAGGGTTGTTGAGCCCTGAGTGGGGCTCCAGACTCAGCAGGGAGTCTGAGATTCTCTTTTTCCTTCTGCCTCCCCCCACTCCTGCACGCATGTATTCTCTCTCTCTCCCTAAAAATAAATAAATAAAGCTTTTAATAAATAAAGTTCAAGGTAAGGTATGTATTGATATATAACCTCTTTGAGGTGAAAGAAGCAAATTATAGAAGACAATTATAACAGAAGTATGCTCGTGTATGTGCATACATGTGCGTGTTGGGGGAGAAAGACACAGAGCGAACTTACCAGTGGTTTCATTCTCTTCAAATTATTTAAATTTTTAAACAACTATAGAGATAAGTATCAGATAAAAAAGTTAAAATTTTTCTGTGTGAGACACTAAGTCCCTGCTCTTCCCCCTGAAAAGCCATCAAGGGATATTCGTGAGAGATGAAGGGTTTGTCTTTATTCAGATTTGCAAATCTGATTTGCAAAGTCTTCCCTGACCACTGGAGGCAGAAATAGATGCTTCCTCTCTGGGCTTCTGGGACATCCTGCGTATATTCCTCCTAAGATAGTTATCTCACTACTGTAAACATTTAGGTTACATGTCTGTCACCCTCGCTTGACTCTGAAATCCTCTGATGAATGAGTGAGGGAAGGAGGGAAGGAAGGAAGAAAGAAGGGAAGAAAGGAGGGAAGGAGGGAGGGAAGGAAGGGAAAAAAGGACCAAAGAGGGAAAGAATGAAGGAACCAATGGTGCATGGATGATGTTTAACTTCAGAAAGCTGGTGATGTGTTCAAAGTTCCCATCAGACAACCACAGTATTATGAATCAATTAATCAAAGCCCGAGCTAAAGGTGCTGCTGTAGAGAGAGAGCCGTGGGTCATGAATCTGGACATAGGCAATGGATGTAAAACCTGGATTTTCTACCTAGAGGTTTTGTGAGAAAGTCTCTTCATCTGAGTTTTAGATTCACGGTTTGTAAAACTGGCAGGATAATACTGACACTTAGGGACAGAATTAGATAAAATATGCAAAATGCCTGGCACATAGCAGACATTCAATAAATATTTGCTGTCGCCATTATTACCCAGTGAAGTTAGTGTTCTACAAGTGGCTTACGGGAGTATGAAAGTACAAAATTAAGGATTGTTTTTAAGCTGCTGCTGATTCACTTCAGATCTAACAGCAGTCATTTCCTGCAACAGTCATGTCCCCATATCCTCCAGGGAGTCAGATGGATCTCCTGGATAATCTGCCTTGAAAGACATCTACTGGACCATTTTGACTTTTGGGAAAGAAAGAATAACACAGATGCAATGTGTCTCCCCAAAACCGAAAGCTGAACTCTTTGGTGACCTCTTGGTTTCATGTAATCAAAAAAATTTTCTGATTTACAAAACAACCAAGCAAACAAAAGTGAAGATGTTAAGGACTCAGATACATTAGTAGTGGGAGTAGAACCTGGAAAAACCTTCTTGGGGGAGGGAGGGGGGCAAACTGACAGTATCTATCAACATGTAATGTGTGCATTACCCTTAGATCCAGCAGTTGTTCATCCAAGAGTTTATCCTATAAAAATACCCACACAAATGTGCAGTTCTAGATGAACAGTGTGAAACACTGTTTGCAGGAGTGAAAAATCAGCAACAACCCAAATCAATAGGGAAATGGCTAAATTATGATACATCCCTCCAGTGGTATATACTGCAGCTGTTAGAAGGAAATTGATCTCTGTATATTTCCATGATAAAAAAATGTGCCAGATGTATGAATAAGTGAAAAAAGCAAGTTGCGGGGCAATAGGAGCCCAATTTTGGGGGGGAAAAAAGTAAAAATAACCTTTGTATATACATAGAAAAAACCTAGAAAATATATTCAAAGTTATTCTATTTTAAGGTGCTATCAGGGGCTTTCACTTTCTACTATATGCAGTACCTTATCATTTAGACACTATAAATGAGCATGCTATTAATTACTTTGGTGATTAAAAAACAATAATATTATTTTTTCAATTCCAGTTATTAATGGGAAGGAAGATAAAATATGGGACAAAGAATGACTTTGTTAAAAATCTTAAACTATTCCTTCTCATGATTCTTGTCCCCAAGGCCCTTTGACCTTTAGCCGGAAAACTGGCCATGCCCTATAACTCTGTTAGCTAACCTGATAGATCTGACTGACGGTAAATGGGACAGGAGACCATCGAGAATGGTCTTTTTTCTCTTTTTTTTAAAAAATGAACAAAAGCCTAATATACAACCTGGCTGTGAAATATGTAATTGGAAAAAGTATTGCCCCTTGGTTAAAGAAGTGACCTCCAATGGGCAATAATTCCTCTAGATTGAACATTTTGTTACAATTGTCCACAGAAACTTAAAGAGGTTATTTCCTTGATCTGCAGGGCATTCATTTTCTACTATAAGCATCCCACAGTGTAATGTATATACCCTACATATAGAAGATTAATAGCATTTCTTTAGTGCTTTTCCCCTGGACTTCTCAATACAAGTGGTGCTCGTGAAAATGATTTGATCTGAATCACTTTTGAGCCCCAGCACTCAAGCATTCCTAGCTGTTCTTCCCTCTTATTTCCACCACTGTTGCATATTCTTTCTTTAAAAAAAAAAATCACCCAACTCGCTTAAAATTTTTTAAAAAATCCAAATAAAAAATATTTTCCACCTACCATATTGACAAAGATTGAAGAAATGGGCAAAATTCAGAGTTGGTGAGTGCATACTCAGGCAGCATCTTGGGTATGTAAATCAGTATGCTTTTCCCAGGAGATAGTTTGATAATGTGTATCAAAATGGCAAACGTGAATCCTTTTGACCCAGCCATCCCCCACAGGAGTAAAAAGATGCATGCTTCATGAAAAACTGTATAATTTATTCTGTCATTAGTACAGAGCAGTTTTAAAAACTGGAATATTCAGACAATAGAACATTAGTTCTGAGATAGTTAACAAAGGGATTTACTATAGTAAATGGAATAGTGTCCTCCAAAAATTCATATCTACCTCAAACCTCAGAATGTAACCTTATTTGGAAATAGGATATTTGCCGACGTAGTTAAGGGTCTCAAGATGAAATCATCCTGAGTTTTTGGGTGGGCTCTAAATCCAGTAACTGGTGTCCTTATAAGAAAAGAAGATACTGAGAGATACACAGACACACACAGGGAAGAAAGCCATGTGGTGACAGAGACAGAGATGGGGGTTATTGTAGCTATAAACTAAAGAATGCCAAGCATTACCAGCTACCACAGGAAACTAGGAGAGAGGCATGGAACACATTCTCCCTCAAAGCCTCCAGAAGATATTAGCCCTGTCAACACCTTGATTTCAGACTTCTGGTCTCCTGAATGTGAGAAAATAAATTTCTGTTATTTTAAGCCACTCAGTTTGTGGTCATTTGTTATGGTGACTCTAGAAAACAAATACAGATACAATATTGGGATTTGTTTAAAAATGATCCTGATTGGGGGAGGGGGGAGTTGTAGAGAGGGATAGATGAGACAAAATTAAGATAATAATACATGGGAGTTATACAATATTATACAATATTCGAATGCTTTGTATATATTTGAAATTTTTCATCACAATGAAAGGTAAAAGGAAATACTATGTAGATTTAAATTTATTGATGGGGAAAGATATCTGTGAACATGTAGTTGAGTAGAATAAAATAGGTCACCAAACATGTTGGCATCTTATGACTTATCCTAAAGAGAGATTCCCAGAATGATATTTACCAAGATGTTAGTCATTTCTGGATAGTGTTATTTGAGTTGATTTCTTCATGTTTTTTGTATTGTTGGAATTTTTTATATTAAGGATGATTGATTTTTATTTTTAAAAATAAGTTATTTTCAACAACGGTAATAATAATAATAATAACAATGTCCTCTTAAAATTACACCATAACAAAAATTTCCTTCTTTACCCCATAACAAATATTTCCTTCTTCACCCCCTCCCCTGCCCACCATCAGTCCAGACTTATCACAAGCACTGTAATAGGTGCCTATGATAAATCTGAGATTTCTATTCTCATTGTAAAGAAAATGGAGGGTCAGGGGAAATAATCCCTGTTAACATTACTAAGAATTTTGGCCAAAAATTCCAAATTAAGGCCAGAGTTTGACAAAAGTGAAGTATCGTTTTCAGCCATTACCTTAGACATTTCCGTCCATCGGCAAGAGACTTCAGGAAGTTTGACTCCATTCCAACATCACCAGATACCATCCTACCTGATGGGAAAACATCTGCCCAGCCTCTGGCTGTAACAGGGATACTTCAAGGCCAGTGTCCTCTCCCAGTGTATCAAGAGGGTTTGCTACAGTGACATTCAAGTTATGCTAGAAGAAGCAACGAGATTTGGGAAGAGATTCTCATCCTTCTAACCAACCCCTGTTCCAGCCAGCCAAGCCTTGGGAATGTAAGGGAAACATCCAAAGAGGATTTAAATTCCAGGGGGTAAAAGAAATAACTCCAGCATAGAGAACAAATACATGACATACTTGTTCCCTACTCCCAAGTCTGTGACAGTCATCCCTAATTGACCATGGCATTCTTTCAGACTGGAGACTGGATGACAATTCGGCAGGGACCTGCTCCCTACGGAGTTGGTTCATGAGCTGAAAGCTATTTGCCATCCCTAGGTCCTGTTCTGGAACAAATTCTGACCAAAGCCCAAAGGAGCAGTTTGTTGGCAAAACACCAAAGTAGAAGTGAGGGAAATCTTAGAAAAAGAATGATGATAGTCATACATTTTATTTAGCATCTACTAAGCACCTACTGTGTGCCACCTCTGGCAATATGAAGAAAACTAAGACGCAGTCTCTGACCTTAAGGAATTCATAGAATGAGACAGCAAATCGCTTTAGAAATTAGGAAGTTAAAAAAAAAAAAAAAGAAATTAGGAAGTTAGACTTCAGAAAGACCAAAAAATAAGACGGACAAGATTCTGTAGAGGGCTCCTTTTCCTTGGCTAGCTACACTCTTCTAAAGGTAAACTCAGAGCTTAAATTTCCAGAACTACAACCCAGGGGCTCTTGCAGTTAATATATAGGCTTTATTCTTTGCTATGCCCAGGAAACACAAGGAACGCAGAGCATCCAAAGATGCTGATTCTCTCCTAACTAACTATAGAAACACTCAGTAATGTCATCTGTTGAGCAAGTGTCCGATATTTTCACTTACAAACTCTCATCTTCACAAAACCTCTGCAAGGCAGATATTATTATCCTCATTTTAGTCATGAGAAAATCAAGTTCCAAGAGGTTGAAGTATGAAGACCAGGAAACAGTCTTTACGGGGTGAAAATGGGATTTAAACTTAGGTCCCTCAGAGTCCATGTGCTCTCCGGCATGCCAGCCCACCTCTGAAAAGGGAAAAAATATGCATGTCAGTTTGTGTCAACAGGTACACTCACATATATATGGTAGATATATGGGCATGTACCCAGCAAAGGCCAAAACCACACAGTTCCCGAGGACACCTGCATTTCAATGAGTCACCACAACTAAACAGTAATGGCCGCCATCAACACACTGACTGCAGACACAGAAATTGAAGCAAGTGGCTTCCGATCACAGGAAATGCCCTCCTAAGCATTTGATTCAATGGACTCAAATCAAGAAACTTCTCGTTGCACACCTTCTCCACTGCTTATACTGCAACCAAGAACCTAATCCTCTTATTTGAAGATCTCAGAGAGCAAGCAGGGTATGAAATCATTTCAACAGAGCAGCAGCGGGAATATTTCCACCGCTCGGTCGTGGTTTGTCACTGCTTTCTTCTAAGTTATTGTGAGGCCTAGGGGACTGCAAGTCCAAGTGCGAAAGACAGAGGGGAAACAAAGAGAACTGGACAGAACCAGCCCACTTTGGAGGATGCGAGATGAGAGACAAGACTCACTTCATCAGTCCAAAGACCTCTAAGAGAAAAAAAAAAAATCTAAGGAAACTAGACTGCAAAACATAAAACAAAACAAAACACTTTGCATCAAATAATAGCTTTCTTCCCAGAATAAATGCCTCACGTGAGTTAATCACCTAAAATTAAAACACACGGTTCTCATATTCAGTTTTTTTGTATTGCCAACATGTTCCATTGTTCAAGTCCAAACCAAAGATTAAACATCCTTATATTTTTGTTGTGATTTTACTGCCAAATGCAAATATCTAAGTGTAAGTAAGTCATTACTCTCCCGCTGTTGTGGTCTGATTAATTCTCACAATATTAGCCAGCAATTCATTTTATCCCTTGGCATCACAAGTCCAGTTGAAGGAGATAAGTGGCTGATAAAAGATCTCTGAGAACAGTTATAAATGATTCACTTTAAAAGAATAATAAAGCAGCCACTGGATAAGCGCAGCTGAGTAAACCTTCCATACATTGCACAAAACTAATTTAGTTTAAAAAACTTCAGCAAATTATAGTCAATAATCTTCACTGTCACCCTGCTGCTCACAAAACTTTTGAGAAGAAACTTAAAGCTGAAATGCAAATATTTAATTAGATTTTAATGGTGAGGTTTATTTTTCCTAAATCTGGTCATCTGTCTCAATTATGTTCTCCATTTTTTACAGTTAACCAAGAATTGTCATCCCCATGGGGCTTTGAGGGATGTTTTCTCTCTCCTAATTCCTGTTTAGCATTTGCTTTTTCACAAGCATAGTTCTCTCGGAAGAGGGTTTGGTTTGTTCTTTTCTCTTTTGGAAAACAGAAACATTGGGGAAAAAAAGAAAGCGCATGTTCTGAGCAATGGTTTTAAAGCTAATTGTCCTTCTGTCCTAATAACAAAGAATCTTTAATAGCTAAACAATTAATTGTCTTTTCCTACCTCACTGCACAGGGCAATTAATATGCATTTTTATTGTTTAAGACCCAATTAAAGCAGTTCTATATATACGTGGAAATTCTAAGGCTATATTTCTTCCAAACCTGCTCTGTAGTTTAGATTTTACATTAATTTGCAGAAATTAGTGAAACGTGGCGATTCACGCCCCTTTCCACAAAACCAATATTAAAATCGGTCATAAAACTCTTCGGAACTGTTACAGGGGGTGAAATACTGAAACTGTGTTCCTGCACTCCTCTTCTTTGTTCCAGTCATCAAGCTCCGTCTCCTGCTTCAGACCTATCTTTGTACCCTGGGCTTTGTGACTTTGAGTCTGGAGCTCTGAGCCTCCTTTCTCCCTCGCCCCGGCTGTGCGACTCCGCCAGCAGGGGGCGCTAAGGGAGACCGGAGCTCAGGGAAAGGAATTGCCATCCCGCCTGCGGGTAGTTCTTGCGAGCTACACCCCAGCAGTGCCGCCTCACCCCCCACCCGCCGCCACCTCAGCCCCCACCCGCCCCCACCCCGGCAACAGCCGTCTCCTGTAGCAGTGGCCAACCCCAGATTGCAGTTTCTCCAACGCAGGCGCAAACAGCCTCATCTGACACTGTCAGACACACCCAGACGGCAGCGCACCTCCCCAAAGATCGGGTTCCAGCACCAGGGCCCCTTCCTCCAAACCTTTAGGTTTAATAATGCCATCCTCTTTCCTTTGTTCCCCCAGCCCGGTGGCTGGACACTGTTTCCTGCAGCCGCTATTTCTGTAATATCTTAATGTTCACTTTTTGTATTTTCAGTTCTTTAATACCTTTTATACAATTTTTAATATTCTGCAAGTTAATGGGTGTGCTTTTGGTCTCTTGGCTGTACCCTCCTGGATACGCCTTGTTTCTTTTCAAATCAGAGAGACCACTTAGGATCTGTGTGACCTTGGCAAATTAAACTCTCACCGAGTTTTCCGTACTCGTTATTCAAAATGGGTATAATATCCTAGAGTTGTTAGGATTCGTGAGGTAATTCATGTCAAGTGACATACATAATAAGGGGCAAAAAAGCCAATTCCCTTCACCCTTCCCCTTCTATAGTTTCAAGTTCTCCCATTTACAACAGATAAAAGTTACGCTCTTCCCTTACTGAGAATAAATTCGTTCTTTATCCTTGACAACTTATATTGTGCAATTGTACTTCTAAAATCACCCTTTAGCTCCTCCATGATGCCTTAATTCCAGGTGCAATCATCACAATAACTCCCTCGATCCTGTCAATACGTTTTTATGTTAACCATATTCTTTTCCATTGTCTTCTGCCAGCCTGTCTTGTAGTTATTTTGCCAGTGTTCATGACATTTTTCTTTAAGACACGCCTACATCTCTTGTTCTCTCCCCATATGCTTTCTGGAGCTGTCATTCTTTCCCTTATTCTTCCCTGCCGCACCGCCTCACTTCACCCCTTGCTCCCTAGAAATTTCATATTTTGGTAAGATAACTGCACATCAGGTCATACATGCCTTTTATAAACATGAAATTCCTCTTTGCCCATTGCTTTTCCTTTGCGAAGCTTTTAGACTATGGTTCACAATAGGCTCTTGATAAATATTCACTGAGTGAAAAAATTAATGAAATCTCCATTTATACCAATCATCAATGTTTTATGTTCTACCCTTTTCAAATGCCTTGGCTTTTACCTTTTGAAACCTGCTATTTTCTCACTCGGAGCAAGGCAGAATAAACTTCGGTCACATTCCCCATTCTGTTCTACTCTCTCCATTAATATTATAATACAAAAACAAAACTTCAAAGATGCAAAGAGATATGAGATATTTAAAGATCTAAGGCAGTGTGTCCTCATGTCTACTTTTCTTTAACTCAAAAAACACTTGATTTTTTTTGTGTACTCTATTGTTTAATAAGGCACTTCGGCATAGTCTCTGCATGGACAAGCCATATTAGGTTATTGATATCCAATTATACCTTCTGAAACCATGTGCTTGTGTGTAGATGCATAAAATAATTGATGAGTTGTGCTCATTTTTTAAAAAATATATTTATTTACTTATATCTACCTTATTGTAGGTTGTAAGACAAGCAGACACTGTTGCATGGACACACTTCCCATGAGACTGTTTTTTAGGGACACTTGGGTGGCTCAGTCAGTTGAGTGTCTAACTCTTGATTTCGGCTCAGATCATGATCTCAGGCTCCTGGGATTGAGCTCTGTGTCAGGCCCCACTCTCAGCATGGAGTCTGCTTGAGATTCTCTCTCCCTCTCTCTCTGCCCTTCCTGACCACCCCCCACCCCGGCACCAACATCACACAGGTCTGTGTGTGGTCTCTCTCTCTCTCTCGAATAAATAATTAAAAATTAAAAAAAAATATATATATATATATATTAATTGTTCAATGTGACAGAACTCCTTTCCTATTGTTAGTTGGTCACTGAATCTAGTTTCACAGTTTAATATTTCTTTATTAATATTCCTACTAAAATGTTATGGCATCTTTGGTTCCTAGTGTTTTACCCTCAATCCCTCATCTTAAAATGGAATCTTCATATCATGGATTTATTATCTGGTTTTTCCACAAAACTCTATTTTTAAATCTTCAGCGATGAATTCCCCAGACACTTGATGAATTAGATGTTGACCTTAATTGTTTCAAGACTCAAATGAGACAAGGGAAACCATTTGTGTAGTGGCCCTCCTTTACCACCATTTTAAGAAAATGGAATCAAGGGGGGGTACCTGGGTGGAGCAGCCGGTTAGGCATCCAACTCTTGGTTTAGGCTCAGGTTGTGATCTCAGGGTTGAGAGATCAAGCCCCCAGTGGGCTGCATGCTCATCGCAGAGTCTGCTTGAGATTCTCTCCCTCTGGCCCTGCCACTCCTGCTCTCGCTCTAAAATAAATAAATAAACCTTAGGGAGAAAAAGAAAAAAAAGGAAAGCAAGAAAAGAAAAGAAAATGGAACCAAGACAGAGAGGGCTAATACGAATTGGCCAATTTACAAAGCAGGAATGGCAGAACCGAGAAGTTTAGGTCCTCTAAGGTCAAGCCAGTGTTTTTTCTCTTCACTGTTATCTTGTCACTTCTTTGGAAATCTCTAAGGCTTCTTTAAAATCTTGAATATCTGGAGGGAACTATTTTATTATTTCTAATCTCTCTTCATTCCACTTTGATATATAATTATTCTATATTTTATATCTCTATAAATATATTCTATATATTATATTATATATTATATATTTCTATATTCTATATTTCTTTCCACCTCATAGTATCTGCATAAAAGTTTGGCTATATCGATGAGTCCTCAGCACCACTCTGCCCTACCACTGCCACCACGCACAGCCTTCTCAACTGAGAGGCAACCTGAGTGAAAGGGAGAAAACTAAGTTGTTAAAAACATTTATAAGGCTGGGATTTCCAGCTTCAAGATGAGGGGCTGAACACATTTCCCTTTATGAATCAAAAGAATACGAAAATAATTTATTTTAAAATAAACAGAGGGGCGCCTGGGTGGCTCAGTAGGTTAAGCATCTGCCTTCGGCTCAGGTCATGATCTCAGGTCTGGGGATCGAGCCCCATGTTGGGCTCTGTGCTCAGCAAGGAGTCTGCTTCCCCCCTCTCTCTGTGCTCTCTCTCTCTCCCTCTCTCTCAAATAAATAAATAAAATCTTTGAATAAAATAAAATAAACATAGAATGGATGTATATAGATTGCTGAAAAGAAAAGAGGGAGTTTCAACAGACCATAAACAATGTAGAAAATCCCTCAAGTGTATAAAGCTTCTGGGAAGCTACAGAGAAATTCTGTATGCCCGTTACAATACCTCATTAATTACCTCATGACTAAACCTCACCATACTCCATTATATTATTTAACCTTTGGCTTGGAGTTAAAAGGAATGAGAAAAGAAATAATATTTATATATTATTTCACTTAATCCTCAAAATAACTATAAAACTGGTGTTATCATCCCTACTTTGCAGATGATGAAATTGAGTTCCAGAGAAGTTAAATAAGCAAAGTCCTCATAGCTAATAAGTGACAGAATGGGAATGGGAACACAGGTGTTTCTGGTTCTAAAGCCGGCATAATTTCCATCACACCAAGACATCCCCCCACATGGCGGGAAGACAAGCACTTTTTACGCACTACCATACAACAGGCATGGGACCAGATGCAAAATTATTAATGATACTGCACTGTGCAAGTGGTTTGCTTTGAGTAAGGAATTTCCAGGAAAAATTTGAGTAAGACCAAGATGGCTAATCCGGTTTACAGTAAGAAACCCTGAGGAACGTAGACCCAGTTCCTTGGTCACAGAAGTCACAAGTGCCATTCAAGAAGTGAAGTCATCTTTCACCAGTTACCAGTCACTACCCACAGTCTCTCTTCTAGTCCCTGCTTGGAACCAGAGCGCACATTTGTGAGATGACCAATCAGAGATTAGAACGGCGGGCTGTGGCTCTGGGACTGACACCGGCCCTAACACGCTGGGTGCTCTCAGACATAAGCTACATTTTATTTCCTTGAAGCCTTAAAATCATCACTGAGGGAACTGTGACAAGACCCTCAGGAAAAGCAAACCAAGAAAAACAAATGCCCGTCATTCTTCCACCTTCTGGAAATCTTGGCAGCCTTCATAGAGGTTGACCGTGCGTGCATCGGTCACTGGCGTCAAGCTCAGATTTCTCACAGGTGGGCCTTCAGGAGCTCCTGGGAGATTTCAATATGCAGTTTTTTCCCTGTTGTGATTCATCCTGTGAGCTTGACATTCTGCTCTAGCAACAGATTCTTATTTTAAGGTCCTCTCCTCAGAGAAAGAGCTCTGCAACATGGAAAAAAGAAGGAAGAAATAAACTGACATTTATTTAATGTCTACTAGGTACTAGACCCAGCATGAAGTGCTTTAATGATGTTATCTCATTTAATTGGTACAAAAACCCCATAAGGTAAGGTGAGTGTCTCATTTTGGCAGCTGTTGAAACTGAAGATGTGGGAGACTAAGAAACGTACTCAAGTTCACAGTAAGGTTGTGAACCTGAGATTCAGATATGGGTCTGACAATGAAATCTATGTTCTTTTCATTAAATTACCTTCTATAAGAGAGAAAAACTATGAATGTATTCTATGCAACAGCCTATCCTATACATCCATGGACTTGTATGGAAAAGAAAATACCATTAGATAACTATCCTTATTCCTTTGCTAACTTCACCTCAGAAATAATTTGATATAAAATATCGTTTGCCTCTTTTTTGGCGGGGAGGGGGGTATTTCTGTCTAAATACAGAAAATATTGCACCATTACCTAGTAAATTGTTTTTTTACATACCATAGTTTATCATCAGCAGATACTGTCAGGGCCTGATGTTTGAGTCATTATGCTTATGGGATTTAATTTTTAATGATGCAAAAATTATGCACAATATACCATCATTTCTCTCCCAAACTCAGAATCTGATAGCTAATAATTGCTCCTTACTTAGTTTGCTGACGCTCCGTGATATTAATTAGAATGCAACTGGATTCAGAAAAGTGACTCTCTGAAAATGGCCTTTATGGATTCTGTGTTCATTTTCTTCCAAAAACTTCAAGATTAAGGTTATTGGGCACACACATCAACAATTTTTTCTCCCTGACAGACTCTTCTACAAACAAGTTATAAAGTCTGGAAAAGCTACTTGGTGACCTTTCCACTTCTTGAGAGTGCAAAGAACTCCACGGTCATATTAGTGTAATACTAGCTAGTTAGTTTGGTAAAAACAAAACAAAACAAAACGAAACAACAACAACAAAAACCTGCTGAATGGAAATGATATTAATATTGAAGAACTGGACAATAAAAATACATGAAAATCTATTTTAGTATTGACGCTTATCTTCCCTGTAACAAATAGAAATTCCTGTCTCCCATTTGTAGGCTGTCCCTCTCTACCACATACCATGGACAATAATGCCACTTTTAGACCCAGCAAGAGGGGCCTGCCCTGGGTCCCAGGCTTAAAAGACACAACTCCAGGGTCCTTCTTAAAATCATCACTGAGGGAACTATGACAATGAACTATGACATGAACTATGAACTATGAACTATGACAAGCCACACCCCCTCGCATGAGGTGAGAAGTCTACATGGCCTAGCAGACTTGCCCACCAAAATACCTTCCTTCTTACTGCACCACCAGGATACACAGCCCTAGGCCTGAGGGGTGAATACAGAGAGGGTAACTTTGTGGAGTTTATGGAAGAGCTTGCACAGATCGCCTGGGATGTACTCATGGGTGCCTCTGAGGGCTCTTAGAGTGCAGGAACATGTGAAGGAGGGAAAGGGGGGAGACTGCCCTCCAAGAACGGGGCCTGCCGTCCATGTACTCACCCATCCTACAGTGGAACTCTACAGAGTCCAAGAAGTCTAAATGCAAACGTGGTCTTCCATGTTGTTATAAAGGCATATGTGTAAGACAAGATGATAGAACATATTTAATAGTTTGCTAGTGAGACTTATAATAACTTCAGATATTTAGACATGTGGTATCTAGGCCTCTACTTATACTCGGTCCTGAGCCTCGCAAATATTTGGGAAAGCCTGCCAGACCAAAGAAAAAGACAAGAATAGAGGGAAAAATGTATTCTCTCACAGCTCATCATCACTTTTTCTGTTCATCAATCTTCAGAGAAACAACTTTCAATATTTGCTTAGAGCAAGTAAACATTAAATTACCTACCCCACATCCACCACACAGAGTATGGTAAGAGGGCTTGATGAAGCACACCGAAGATCTCCCCAGAGCCCCCTTTTGTAGTTATGCATTCCACCAATGCTATCCCCGGGCCACACACACTGGTCACACCCACGACTGCTTCTGCCACAAACAGGCCAGGGAGCCACATTGTCTCTGTGGTATTGAAGTACAGGTGAATAAGACCTCTGAACTCACATTTCGTGGAAGTTCATTGACAAAGGTGCACTTCTGAGTAATTTTGAGAGGAATTTCGGACTTGGGGAAGGCCATGAATTTTCACATCAGATAGATTAAGAGTTGAGGTTTAGCTTTGAGTCATCAGAACCTTATTCATCATGTACACCAACTTTCTGAATCCCAGATTCCTCACCTGTAAAATAATACAACCTATTTCGTCAGGCTATCTTCCAGATCAAGTGCAAAAATGGGTCCCTTGCCCACTGGAATCTCTGGCACATAGCAAGTGCACAATAAATGTTGGTTCTCACTTTTCCCTTTTTTCTCTTCTGTGGCTGATTTCATTCTTACCTGGATTCACTATCTGTGACAAATAAATTGAATTTAGTTCTTCAATCTGCAACTAATACTCGGCTCCTGAATATTTCTGTCCTTTGACCCATTTTGGATCTCATCATTTTTTTCGATCCCCTGTGTCTCATATCTACCCTCCCACAAAAGTCAGCAAAGCAAGGGAGGAAGAATAAAGAATGGGAGGATGGTCACTCATCCTTCATCACTGCCATGTCCAAATTGCCATCAAGAGTTCTTGACGACCCCTCAGATCAACATGAGTGTCCACCCTCCTCGAATCTGGTACATGCTTGCAAATTCGCACACGACAGGAGCTCTATAAATTTTATTCTTTCTATAACCAAGATAATTTGCATAACAATTACAGCTACCAGGAGGCATTTGACTCTGCAACATGCACCATTTGCAAATGCCTGCAATGGAGAATCACTTTTGCACTTGATGGAAAGGAGAAGGTGGGGGAGTTGGTCATTTACCATAATGACTTTTTCATGATAAGCAGCCAGCATCTGTGATGATTTCCAAAGGCAGTGAATAGATTCAGACTCTTACATTATTGGACTTTAATTAGGAGTCTAGTCTGCATACATTTTAAATGTTAATCACTGTTCAGTGAGCCGGTGAACTCAGATAAGTCACCCACAACCTACTCTCTCCATAAAGAACACATCCTCTTTTCCTTTTCGTTGAGATGTAATGTACTGTGGGGCAGTGGCACAAGATTCTGTTTCTCAAAAGAAAATAGCAAAGGACAGGAAGAGTTCAGAATGATGATTCTGAGGTTTGCAAATCTCATACCATTTTCAGCTACAGTCTTATAACACTCCTCCTTCCTCCCCAAAATGTGGAACAGTCCATATTGCCTATGAATTGTACTGATTTTGAACACTAATTGAAGACCTCTGGACATAATTTCAGGCCCAGTGGCACATATGGAAACAGAGTCAAATATTTTTGGCCTAAAATTAGTCTGAACTAGATTTGAGTAAGTCATCTGAACAGGGAACTCTAAACCTAGTCCATGACCCAATTTCACCTCCTGGCAAAATGAAACTAATGCAACAATTCTATTTTCTTGAATAAAATAGTCCATTATTATGAAAGTATCTCCTTCCTATTTTTCTGGTATTAAAATGTCTCTTTTATGAAATTTGTTCTTAGTAGATGATAGTCATGTTTGTTTGTGTTTTAATATGCCCTTGCTTAGTAAATTTAAACGTTGGTGGGTGGGTCTCCTAAATTTAAAAGAAGAAGAAGAAGAAGAGGGAGCAGGAGGAGGGGGGGGAGGGGGAGGGGGAGGAGGAGAAGAAGGAGAAGAAGAAGGAAGGAAGAAGGAAGAAGGAAGAAGAAGAACCATCCCTGGTACATGGGTGAAATTTTCCAATCTGCAGAAGGCTGAATTAATTGTACTCCAAGTACCAGGAGTCATCAGGCAAGAAACCACACTGCACAGGTCTGCTAAAGACTGGTATCCTGGCTTTGACTCTGCTATTTTGTGATCTTTCTTTTCCATCCAAGACAATGCTTAAAAGTCAATATTTCTCCATTTCCTGCCTCTCCTTCTTAATGAGAAAGGACAAACACTTGAAAACAAAAATGTACGGAAGGTGCTTGAAGATAGAAATTATTTCCTCAAAGTGCTTTAATCATGCTGTTGAAAACCACTTCCTCCAGTGGCCTAATCACATAAATCATAGTAAAAGGTTAAAGATGAAATTCAATTGTACCAATTGACTGTGATGGTTTCTCAGAAATGGATTACTTGCTATTAAAAGGTAAAGTCATTCTGCTACACATTAGTATGCTCAGGGGGTCTCTACATTGTAACCATACATTTCCTATCTAGAGTAGGCACATGGATGTTTGGTTTGGAGATGTTGGGAAGGAAAAATTTTTCCTCTACCCTTCATGATTGTTTGGCTGGTTTAATAATAAAATTAACATAAGACAGACTAACAGGAGAAAAACAATTTTAATTTTGTATGTATGGGCACCCCACATACATGAGAGGTTCAGAGACAAAAAGATCAAAGGAGGTATATATATGCTATCCTGAGCTAAGGAATGGGATAAAGGCCTGAAGCTTCAGAGAAGTGGAAGGTATATCACAGAGTGATAAGAAGAACAAATATTTGGCAATTAGGTGTCTGTCTGTCCATACGGATTGGCCACTCAGATAAAATTTATCTCTGATAATAACTTCTACTCTATGCTGCATTTCAATTAGTACCCAAAATTCTAGCTAATTAATACATTTTTATTATACATAAGGATATGGAGTTAAAACTATTAAATCAATCCATCTATTTGTCTTAGATTTATCATATATCTCATAATCTCCTCTGTGACTACGTATCTGTCAGTTCACAAGGCTCTGAGTATCCTTTCCACATCAGAATCTTTACTTGTTTTCCAAGATGTGTTTCATCATCCTCATTTTGGAGAGAAAGCACATAAAGCGGAGTTTCTTTAATTTCCTCCGAGTTCTCTCACTCAACAGGCAATGAATATTCATATCATATGATCCAGCAATCCCACTTCTCGATATATATCCAAAGGAAATGAAAACAGAATATTGTGATAGCTTCTCTCTCATGTTCACTGCAGCATTATTCACAATAGTCAAGATATGGAAACAGCTGAAGTATCGGTCAACAGAAGAAGGAAAAAGTAGATGTGAGATAAATATACAATGGGATATTACTTAGTCATGAGAAAGGATACCCTGCCATTTGTGACAACATGAATGGACCTTGAGAATATTGTGCTAAGTGAAATAAGACAGACAAAGACAAATACTGCATAGTATCATTTATATGTAGAGTCAAACTTTTATGTAGGGTCAAACTTAAAGAAACAGAGACTAGAAAAGTGGCTGCCAGGGGCTGGGGGCACGGAAATAGGAGAGGTTGGTGAAAGGGTACAAACTTTCAGCTATAATTTGAATAACATCTCTGAAGATCTAATGGATAGCATGATGGCAATAGTTCCTAACATTGTATTGTATAATTGAAATTTGCTAAGAGAGTAAAATATGAATGTTCTCACAGACAGAAACAGATAAATATGTGAGGTAATGGATGTGTTAATTAACTAGATAAGAAGACTCCCTTCACAATGTATAAGTATATTAAATCATCATGAGGTACACTTCAAATATCTAACAATTTTGTCAATTATACCTCAATAAGGCTGAAAAAAAAAAAATGACTACTCTGTATGAACCACCACACTGGGAATTGTAAATGATATTAAGGCGCAAAAGAGATAGCACATTGCCTTCAAAGGGCTTAGCATCTACCGGCCAATCTAGCCAGACAATCTGATTTCTAGCTGGTTTTAATTCTCCCACGAAGAGAGGAAATTAACTACATTATTTTAAAAAGAGATTCTTCGTTTTACAAAAAGATTCTCTGCATATTTCCTAAATGACAACAGGACATTTGAAAAATGAGTTGATGTGCATACAACTGTTGGGGAAACATATTTGTTACTCTCACAATATTGGAAACAGTTTGGTAGGGTTTTTTTTTTTCTGTTTTCCAACAGTAGGAACTAAGTTTTTATTACATAAATTCTTGAGTATTATTTGTTTATAGGCAAAAAGTGGCCTTGAAAACAGGCTGCATATTTACTGTTACCTTGATGAACGGCATCAAGAATAAGATCCACTTTTCCTTTTCCCACAGACTCTTTTTAATATGCTTTTTAAATATTTGCTAAAATGTTCATTTGCTTTATAGACTATCAATTTAATATGACCATTTCCATACAAGCTGTAAAAACTACAACACTATTATGAGAATCAATATGATATCAAGAAACAAAAACGAGATCTAATTACACTTTACTGTAGTCATATATCCCCTTAATAACATTCATAAGTTACAAGTTACATAATTAAATGCCAGAGGTGTTATCAAAGATACATTTTAAGGTCTAATTAACTGATAATAATTATGGTTCAATGCTAAGTCTACATGGTAATTAGTGAGACATTAGCAGAGAAAGTCTGCTAATCTGAAAATTATGAAGCTATTTCTCACCTGTTGCATCACGGACGGGGTTCTGCCGCGACAGAAATGGCCTCAGATTCTCAGGTTGGACTCAGAAAGAAAAGATGTGGTTTTATTTGCTGCTGGAATAAAATGATATTTGTTATTCCTAGACTCTTTAATTTTTAACTGTGGTAACATACATATAAAATGTACCATGTGAGCCATTTTTAAGCATAAGTTCTGTGGGGTCAAGCATATTCATTGGTGTGCAACCAGTCTCCAGAATTTCTTCACCTTGCAAAACAGAAAGTCTGTATCCATTAAACCACAACTCTTTATTCTTCCTGCCCTTAGCCTCTGGCAAATCATTCTACTTTCTGTCTCTGTGGTTTTGACTACTCCGGTTACTCCCATATGAGTAGAATTGCACAGTATTTGTCTTTTGTGGCTGGTTTACCTCACTTACCGTAATGTCCTCGTGGTTCATCTATGTTGTAGCATGTGTCAGAACGTTCTTCCTTTTTCTGGCTGAAAAATATTCCATGGTAGGCATATCCCCCATTTTGTTCATCTATTCACCTGTCGATGGACATTGAGCTGCTTCTACTTTTGGTTATGTGAATCCTGCTCTATGAACATGGGCTCCTCTATTGATTTGCTGATAAACAGACATGTTTCCTGGGTCAAAACCTTGACCCTTGCTTCACCTTCCAGTTAACTGCCTCAGCTGCACAGGCCATGCACACCCCTGTGATTATGAACCAGCCTTCTCCTTGAGACTGATGAGCTTTCTCCCAGGAGGGAGGTGGGGAAAGATCGGATATGTACTGTGTCCAGTATGTATCAGGCTGTGTAAAGTGTGCTTTTACTTCTATTTCTAATAAACCTTTCAAGTAGATATTAACCTCTCCATTACAGGAGACAATAAGTTGTGGGGAAGTGCCTAGGAAATATATGGAGGAACTAACGGAAGATGAAGGTTATTTTAGGAGGGTCTATTTATGCAAGCTTGTCTCAGTGTTGACTCTCCATCTCTAGTAATAGGAGTGCTCTCCTCTTCCTGGTAGAAGGCGGACACTCTCACAAAGGGAAATCCATGCCCTGCTTTTGGACAACTTACAGAGAAGGCAGAGAACCCTTCCTGAATCTTGGTTCTCAATTACCTTCAACTCAAAAGAATCCTTACACACAACTGGTATATTTTGGGGTGGCATGCTCTAAGCCTCTTCCATACTAAATAGTGAAATGAGATTCAAATCCAAGTCTTTGGGGCTTTAAATCCCATGCACCTTCCCACTCCATAGATAGTAAATAGGAACGGCATTCGTAGATATGAATTATAACAGTTTGCAGGGGTGGGGATCATTCTGCATGCCAGATGTGGCTTCCTCTCTCTGCACTGGCACTCCCTCTTACTCAGTCACCCCATTACCTGCCTAGCCCCTTCCTTGGCATGGTGTGATGCTGAGGTATAAGATGAGGTCATTCCTCTAAGAAACTCACAGCCTAGCTGGGAAGAAACATAAAAAAAATTTTCAAGTCGGAAGCACCTGTGGCTCAGTCGGTTGAACGTCCAATTTTTGATTTTGGCTTGGGTCGGGATCTCAGGGTCCTGGGATCCAGCGCTGTGTCAGGCTCTGCACTCAAGTGCGAAGTCTGCTTGAGATTCTCTTCTGCCCCTCGCCCCCGCTTGTGCATGCTCATCCGCTCGCTCTCTCTCTCTCAAATAAATAAATAAAATCTTTAAAAAAATTTTCAAGGGAGGGGCGCCTGGGTGGCTTAGTGGGTTAAAGCCTCTGCCTTCGGCTCAGGTCATGATCTCAGGGTCCTGGGATCAAGCCCCACATGGGGCTCTCTGCTCAGCAGGGAGCCTGCTTCCCTCTCTCTCTCTGCCTGCCTCTCTGCCTACTTGTGATCTCTCTCTCTCTGTCAAATAAATAAATAAATAAAATCTTTAAAAAAATTTTTTTTCAAGGGAGTGAGTCTCTATAGACACATGAGAGAGTCAATGAGGATATATGAATTGTGATCCCAGTGCTGTTGACCATGGGTCTTTTGCTAGAAACTTCACCCCCTATGGAAAATGAGGGCACCAGATTGGATTTCCTTTAAACACTAAATTTCAGATATGTCATTACATACATGCAAACAGGTGTATTACCATGTGACTGAGGCAAGCTGCACAAGCTCTTGATGCCTTAGTGTCCTCGTTTCTAAAATGGAATACCTGCCTTGCAAGATTTGGGGGAAATTGAATGCGATATTTCTAAAAGAATACCAAGAATGTTCTTTGCATAATCAGTGGCAGCTGGTCTTACTCTAGATCTGCCTGGTATACTGAACACATCAACAACAAAGACAGTGATGTAGCAAAGTACCTAAGGTGTACTTTGGGGACTTCCGTTTCACCTCATGGACAAAAAATCCCGTTAGTAGGTACAGTTCGGTTTACCGTCCTGACTCCTTCTGTGAGAGAATTAGATAGTGAGCCACTCGTAAAATTCTGTTTTTCATCTGCCAGGGAAATATCCAAGGACTTCACAGATGCCCATGGGCAGCAGGGGTAACAGAGTTTTATCCGATTGTGAAGTGGGAGAAGACCTTGAAAATCATGGGGTTCTATGATCCCCAACAAGTCCAGCCGTTCTCCACGGTTACCCAGGTATTTATAAAAAATATGGACTGCTAGCCCAGCTCCCAGAAAGGCTCTGATTCGGTAGGCAGTTTTCCAACGACATCTGGGCTCCAACCCTCTCACATCTTGTGTCTCCCTCAGGGTAGGCTACAGCTATGCCTGAAAAAGTAGTTTTCTGGGCAATTCCACTTCTAGGTAAATACCCCCCAAAAGTGAAAGTCATCGCTTGAAGAGATATTTGTGTCTCCCTGTTCATAGCGTTATTACCCATGTAGCCAAAAGTTGGAAGCAACTTGAGTGTCCATTGACAGACGAACGGATAAACAAAATGGACTATATACTACAATGGAGTATTATTCAGCCTTAAAATGGAAGGAAATTCTGACACAAACTAAAACATGGATGATCATTAAAATAAGTGAAGTAAGCCAGTCACGAAAAGACAAATATTGTATAGTTTCCATTACAGGAGCCTTCTAGAATATTCAGACTCATAGAAACAGAAAATAGAATGGTAGTTGCCAGAGACTGAGCGGAAGGAGGAATAGAAAATTATTCTCTAATGGGTATGAAGTTTCAGTTGCGAAAGATGAAAAAGTTCTGGAGATCCACAGTGGTGATGGTCGCACCACAACATGAAAATACTTAACAACACTAAACTATACATTTAAAAACTGATTAAGATGGTACATTTTAGGGGCACCTCACTGGCTCTGTAGGTAGAACATGCGGCTCTTGATCCCTGGGTTGTGAGTTCAAGCCCCATGTTGGGTGCAGAGATTGCTTAAATAAATAAAAAAAATTTTTAAAAGATGATAAATTTTATGTTATATATATTTTCTGGCAAAGAAAAATAGAAATAAACTAAAGCAGTAAAAAAACAACAACAACAACAAAAAACTTGTTTGGCTGGGGGAGGAGAAAGATTTCTTTTGAGCATCCGCCATGAATCGGGTTCTCTTCTAAGCACTGGGGGGATGATTCCTTCTATCAAAGAACCCATGTACCTCTAGAGAAAGGGACTGGAATGTCTCAGTGAATCCCACCTAAGTGGAAAAACTACTCCCACCGCAGCCTGCAAAAGGTTTCTGTGGAAGTAAAAAAAAAAGGGGGAGCAATCAACTCTTTCAGAGAAGGCTGGGATGGGTGCGGTGGGGGACGACTGAAGGCTCCTCAAGGAAAGTAACAGATGTGATGAGTGTCCACCAAAGGCCTGGCTCTGATTCAACATCCCCCACCCAGCTTTTCCAGAATCCACGTGACGCACTCCCCTGCTCAAGCCACTGCCCCAACTCCTGTGTTTTTAGGTCTTTTGTCTTGTGTCCTCAAGTCCCAACTTGAACTTTACCAGCACCAGCTGACTGACATTCTACAGAGGGCTTGGAAATTCTTCATCACTGAGCAATTAGGTCTTTTAGTGAAGTCTTTTTCTAATGTCTAATATTCTGGAGCTATTGTTATTTTGCTTTGCTTTTTTGTTGTCATCCATATGTATCTACCATAGAAAAATGTAAAAGCAGCTGATAAAAAAGAAACAAGATAAAAATCACCTATAATCCCACCACCTACCTGCAGAAACCCTAACAGTGTGCGTGTATGGACGCACACCCACACATTTTTCAGGGTAACCCTCTGCTATCTTTCTGTCATCTGCTTTTTCCACTTTCCTATGTTTTATCTTGGGTAATGACTCCTCTAGATATTTGTGGTTGGGGAGAGCATGGAAGCCAGATTCCAACATTCACCATTCTTCACTCAGACATGCAATTCCTGCTGAGGTTTTCCAAAGGGCTTGACCCCTAAACCAAGGTGTGCTGACATAAGGGGCCAGGAGCCTAAGACTGGAGGCAGTGCCAGCAAAAGCAGCTTCCTGTAGCTCATCTCCTTCCAGGTCCCTCCCCTCCCCAGCCCTCACAGCCATCCCTCCAAACAGTGCACTGAAACCCCTTTGGAGCAGGCCCGCCCTGCCAAGAATTGGGCACCGAGCCATCCCAGCAGATGGACCGGAGAATAGGTAGTCAGTGTCGATTTCTGTGGACAAATAGGAGTATCACGTGTGGATGTCGAAAACGGGACTCCTAGGTAGGAATTTATCTTTCAACACTCAAATCAAGACAGACAGAGTCAGAAATCTAGCGCGGGGACAAATTCACTGTGACCCAAGAGGAACAGCTGCCAAGTCTTGAGGAAAGCACTAGGGAGGAGAGGGGATGGAGATAGAGAGGCCAAGGAGCTCTCCGGTGGGTTCCCCTCACTTTGAGCAGAATCCCTCTTCCAGCCAAAACAAGCTTGCTGGCCCAGCCGGCGCCTGGCTAACCGTGCCATTAGAATGCAGAGCCGTACTCAGCAAGCTCTCCAGATCCATAAAGAGTCCATAACAGGGGCGCCTGGGTGGCTCAGCGGGTTAAAGCCTCTGCCTTCGGCTCAGGTCATGATCTCAGGGTCCTGGGATCGAGCCCCGCATCAGGCTCTCTGCTCAGCAGGGAGCCTGCTTCCCACACTCTCTCTCTCTGCCTGACTCTCTGCCTACTTGTGATCTCTCTCTCTGTCAAATAAATGAATAAAATCTTAAAAAAAAAAAAGTCCATAACATTTGGGCTGCAGCCCTGACTCATTATTTGCTATGAAAGTTTATGCGGTCACAAAATTAAACAGGAAAAGCACTTTAGGAGAGGTTAGAAGCCTACTTAACTCGTGCCTGACAAAGCAGAAGACCGCAGAGTAGCTGTCAGCTTAGGACTTCTTCCCACTTGAAGTCACAGCTAGTCCTTCGGGGAAAGTTCCACACAAATAGGAGCCTCTCACACGTGGTCCGGCCTGCCACCTGGGGCCTGGGATCCCCCGGACAGAGGTAAGCTACCCATGCCTGCGGCCGCACACTCTCATCAGGACCCCGTTAGGGCCCGCCGCTGCAGCTGCCCCTTCGCCAAAGTCTTGGGCTGATTTCTACAGGCTCCCACGGGTCGTTTTAAGGTCTGAAAATCCTCATTGAGCCACAGATACCTTCTTTCTACAAGATCTTTTCTTTTACAAAATCATGGCTCAGCAAACTATGGCCCCAAGGCCAAATTCGGCCCCACACCTGACTTTTAAATAAAGTTTTATTGGAATACAGCTGAATTCTCATTGTCTGTGGCTACGTTCATCCACTCTGGCCAGAGTGGAAAGAATGAAATTGGGAACATTCATTAATCTGGCCCTTCGCAGAAAAAATTTGCCAACTCCTCCACTAAACCATTATTTGTATCAACGTGTATTTGTTGTTGTTGTGTAAGAATTACTTGCATATGGCAGAAAAGACCTGAAAGCAGCGGTTATCTGGGGGATGGAAGAATTATGGATAATTTTATTTTCTTCCTTTAACATATGTGTATTTTCTGCAAATGCTGTGTTTTTTGTAACTTAGGGGAGACAAACTTTTTTAAGAAAAAGGTGAATGGCTACTTTTGCTACGGAGACAACAGTCTGAGGGACTGGCTGTGGTTGTACGGGTGATATTAAAACCAGACTCAATTTGCTATTTTCTTCCATGGAGAGATGTGAATTTCTTATGGTACCAAATAGAGGTTGCATATCAAAGCAGCTCATCAAGAAGCAGCATCCAAGACATGGGTCATGAAGAAAAGCTGGGTGCGACTAGTTCTGCAGGTCTGACCCTCAGGGAAAGAGGAAAAGGAAGAAAGGAGGCATGGATGGAAGTGTTTGGGAATGCAGCGCAGTTCCAAGAAAAGTTCAGCAAGGCCGCGGGGGAGTTCTCGAGCCAGGTGCTCATGAGCAGAGCTAGGCATCTCCCAGTGCTGGGCGTGCTTTGTTTCTTAGCCACGCGAGTCACTGGCTGGGAGCAGGTGGGGTGGGGGCGGGGAGGGCGCGGCCTCAGGAAAATGTGGGGATGGCTCTCCGAGGCCAGCAGATGGGGCCTTGAACCATTACACACCTTACAGTTGAGAGAGGAGAGCTGTGTCTTCATGGTCACCCCAAAGAAAACCATAAAGATCACACACACGACAGTGGTGATTCTAGGAGGTAAGTCATTTTACTTTTTTTACTATTTTTTTTTTTAAGTAGGCTCCACACCCAGCATGGAGGGCCTGAACTCACAACTCTGAGATCTAGACCTGAGCTGAGATCAAGAATTCCACAGTCAACTGACCGAGCCACCGAGGCGCCCCAAGATAGGTCACTTAAAAAAACCCAATTCGGCATATAAATGAGGTTCCAAAGAGACACTGACTTTTTGGAAACAGCTTGAGAGTTCACTAATCTGACCTCCTTATTTTTTAGATAAGAAGAACATATTCAAACAATCCACCCTATAGAAAATAGCTCAATGTCCTACTTCTCGGCAGAGCACATCTCGTATTCTTTTTTTTTTTTAAGATTTTATATATTTATTTGACAGAGAGATAGTGAGAGGGAGAGAGAGAGAAAGAGAGAGAGCACAAGCAGGGGGAGTGGGACAGGGAGAAGCAGGCTTCCCGCTGAGCAGGGAGCCTGATATGGGACTCGATCCCAGAACCCCGGGATCAGGACCTGAGCTGAAGGCAGATGCCTAACGACTGAGCCACCCAGGCGCCCCTACATCTTGTATTCTAAGTGATCACTGATTTTAGAGTTCGAGATATTCTGGCATTGCTAAAGCCATGAGCAGAAAGAAAGAGGTTCATACTGAAAAATGGCTCTCAAATGTTGGGATCATTCTTTAGGCATGGGCCCAGATTCATCATGATAAGATGTTCAGGCAGAAGTCAGATGAAGACCGCATCTTTTATTTCTTAGAGGCATACACAATATCAGATGAAGGCTAGATTTTAAAGCTATGCAGTCTAAACCTTTCGGTTTACCAGATAAAGTCACTGGAGCCAAGGAAGTAATTAAGTAGCCTTTACTGAGCAGCTACTAAACAAACTAGTACTACTTGCAGTATCGCGAGTCCACCAGTGAAAGTTAGTCCTATCAGCAGAATGAAAGCTGGTTTGGGGGTAGAGAAACCAGTTAAGAGGTTGCTATAATCATCTGAGCAATGAAAGCAGGAACTGGGAATGAGGGGAGACATGTGTTTCCTCGTCCAACAAGAAAGTGCAGAATTTAGGATTTAGGGAACTTAGCAAAGGAAGAAAAAGTTTCCAGACTGAAGGAGTCAGAGGAAGGTGAGACCTTTAGCCCAGAGGGTCAGTCAGAACAGAGTAGGCGAGGACAGAAGATGGAGAGAGGAGAGTAGCTAATGAGCAAAACTGGGCTTGTCTGGTTTGTGAGGCTGTGGCAACACCGGTGTGGAGCCATGTGGTGAATAGGTGAAAATTCAAGTCAGATCTCATTAGCAGAGACAGGGCTCGCGGTAACAGACATAGAGGTTAGCAATAAAGATCTGACCATGGAAACTTGGACAAGAAAAGGAGCCTGGGGAATGGCATTGTTTCCAGGGCAGAATGAGGCACGGGAGCGAGCAAGGCACAGTGGGAAAGAAGCAGGAAAGCCTGGTGCTGAAGGAGCCGGAAGACAAGAGAGCTTCCAGATTGCCACAACTGGGCGATAGCTATTGCTCACGCTACAGAGAGCTCAAGTCTGAGGAATAATTTGGAGACATCCCAGAGGCTCCTCCGAACCCAGGCCAGAAGAGCAGAAGTCATACTGCAGAGCTCGAAGAGAGCAGATGGTGAGGAAGCAGTCTAGCAGCGACGGGGGAGAGTGGGAGAATTGCGCAATAACCACTGGGGAGATGGAGGCTACAACTGGTCAACCTTAAGTGTTTCTCAACAGATTTTGCTGTTGTTAGGCGCTCAGATTCTTGGGTCTCATCCCCTTATTTCCGCATTCGCTCTCATTCCTGACCCTTAAATTTGCCTAATCTGGTCTCTAGGTGACTGCACCCCATAGGATTCAACTGCATTAAGGATTAAATAGGATTTTTGTGAGCAAGTCTCAGCACAACTATTTGTAATAACCTGCTCCAAAGGAAGCTAAACTATTCAGGACGCGGCCTGGCTCTGCTCCTGTTCACAAAGGCTTAATTTATGTCTTTTCTGAGCCTGTGCCTTAGAAAAAGGAAGGGACTGCAGTTAAAAGGCATGTCTATGAGAAAAAAATATTTTTAAAGTTCTTAGTAAATTGACCTGTAAGTCTAGTCCTATCTTGGAACTCTGTTGTGTGGGGGGAGGGGGTGTGTGTCTGTGTTGGGGGGTGTATGTGTCTCTTTCTCTGTCCCTATTTCTGTCTCTTTCACACCCACGCACTCACACAGTAGATGTTATAAAAGTTATATGAGTTTTTCTGGCCCTTGGGTCATCATTATAAGTAGTAATAATCGGGTTTCCAAACCATTTTGGTGTCGGCTGTGTAACAGATCTTAACTGTAAAGATGTTAAGCAATAACCATTATATTACGAATAAAACTTACACCTGTCTCTGTCTAAAATGTTACAGTTTATTATTATTGTTGTTGTTCTAAGGAAAGGAAAAGGCAACCCTATAGGTATAACCCTTCACGAAAGAAAAATATCATGCTGGCAACTCATTATTTCAGGTTGTTATTATGTTAGATGGTGGCTCCTAGGTATAAGGCACATACCTATAATGATCACATTAAGGCAGAACCTCATTAATAATAGATGAGATCTGATTATATCCATTCCTGATCGTAGCTTAATAACCTGTGGCGTTTTTGCAACAACAAATAATAATTTGAACTTTTTTGCTTTTTAAAAAATATCATTCTCGGCACATCTTCATACCAAGCTGGAGAAAACAGGCTGCTTTTGAATCAAGGAATAATCCCTCACATGGGTCTTTCTGGTGCCTTTCAACAGTAAGTATTGATATTTCAAAGATATAATAATTCTAGACTGAATTTCTGGCCCCTTAGAGATTTGGGGAGAAGAGGCTTGATAATTTTTCACCATTGTGTGTCATGATTTTGTTGTTTTTAAGATTTATTTTTTATTTTAGAGAGAGAGGAGGGGAGAGAGCAGCAGCAGGGTGGAGGGATGGAGGGAGAGGAGAGAAAGAACCTCCAGTAGACTCCCCACTGAGCGTGTAGCCAGATGTGGGACTTGATCCCACAGCCCTGAGATCAAGACCTGAGCTGAAATCAAGAGTTAGACGCTTAACTGACTGAGCCACCCAGATGCCCCGTGATTTTGGTTTTTTTAATAGACTACATCACCTTCTGTGTTCACGCCAGACCCCAATGTCTTTTATTTCCAGCCAGGGCACTTGGTCCAGTACAGTTAAACTCTGTAAGAATTGAACAGATACTCTGCATAAAGTACTTGGTTTGTTATTTCACATTACCAGAAACTTTGTTGCTTGTTTTCTTGCTCGGTTTTTATTTAATCCTTCACCTCTTAATAAACCCTGTGTCTTAGGCTGAAAGACAGCTTCCCACTTAAAGATGACCATATGTTACCTTAGATGGCAAAAAGGACTTTGCAAGTGTGAATAGGATCTTGAGATAGGGAGATAATGATGGATTATCCAAGCATGTCTCCTTCTATGGTGAATGCAATGCCGGAAGCAGACTGGAATCCTGGGCTTTGAACGTAGAGAAGGAGCCACAAGGCAAGGCACAGAGGCAGCCACAAAAAAGCGGAAAAAAAACCCCAAAGAAATGGATTCTCCCTTCACATCCTCCAAAGAACCAGCCCTTCCCACACCTTGAATTGAGTTCTTTAAGACTCATTGCAAGACTTCTCTTCTCCAGAACTGTAAGAGAATACATTTGTATTGTTTTAAGCCACTAAACTTGTTACTTGTTACAGCAGCAATTGAAAACTAATACAGCCCATATCTGCTTTCCTTTCAAAAGAGAAATAGAAGGGCAGATTGTATGGAATGAAGAAAAAGGAAAAAGGAAAATCAATAGGTATTATTATAATCCATATTTGCTCGCACAAAATATGTGCTTCTATATACCATATTTTTCTTATTGAAAGATAATGCTTACCTATATAGAAAGTTGAAAAATGCAGAACAAGGAGGAAAATTAAACAGCTACTGTTGAAATTCTCTTCTTTTTCCTTCCAGTCTCTCTTCTATGTATATTTGTATATACTTGAGCTTCTATTATCAGAATGTGGGAAATAACTACGAGAGACAGATATCTGTTGCTTATTTTGTAAATAAGGAATCTGAGGACCAGAGAGGTTAGAATCATTTTGCCCAGTCATACTGCTCAGGAAAGAGAGTCTGGATTCCAACCGCGATCTCGAGATCTCGTTAACAACACACATTTTCTACCCCAGCATGCTGTGAAGTTACAAAGTGGGAGTAAACCTATGGGGGGAGGGGGAGTTCCATCAATTTTGATAGAGGCTTTAAAAATCCACTCCTGCTCATGTGAAGAATTTGAGAGGCAGGGCGGGGGGTCATGGGGTGTGGGGGTGGGAAACGAAATAAGATGGGATCAGGAAGGAGACAAACCATAAGAGACTCCTAAACTCATGAAACAAACTGAGGGTGGCTAGAGGGTAGAGGGGGTAGGGATAGGGTGGCTGGGTTATAGACACTGGGGAAGGTATGTGCTATGGTAAGTGCTGTGAAATGTGTAAGCCTGATGATTCACAGACATGTACCCTGGGGCAAATAATACATTATATGTTAATAAAAAAAAAAATCCACTCCTGCTCAAGGGAACCCACAAGGGAACCGGAAGCTTTGGAATACAGTGCTGATGAGCCTCCCCTGCATGAGCCAGTCTTCCTTTTCCCTAAGCTGACTCTCCTAACAAGCCAATGAGGCTGGGAAAACATTAGTTACATGTAACTGTTACTGAGATGAGATGCATAAATTAAAATCCCCCTTCATACCAGCAGCCAAACTGCCCTCATCCATGGAGCTGAAGGGAAATAGAGTCTTTTTTTTCTTTCTTTCTTTTTTTTTTTTTAAGATTTTATTTATTCATTTGACAGAGATTGAGAGAGGACAAGCAAGGGGAGCAGTAGGCAGAGGGAGAGGGAGAAGCAGACTCCCCGCCGAGCAGGGAGCCCGATGCAGGGCTCGATCCCAGGACCTGGGATCCTGACCTGAGCTGAAGGCAGACACTTGACTGAGCCACTCAGGTGCCCCTAGAGTCTTTGTTTTTCTTTTAGAGAGAGGGGAGAGGGGCAGAGAGAGAGAGAGAAAGAGAATCTCAGGCAGACTCCCCGCTGAGCACAAAGCCTGACTCAGAGCTGTCTCTGGGCTCTATCTCACAACCCTAAGATCATGACCTCAGCTGAAAGCAAGAGTCGGATGCTTAACCGACTGAGCTGCCTAGGTGCCTCCCTTCTTTCTTTCCTCCCTTCCTTCCTTCTTTCTTTTCCTGAAATTCTCCAGATAAAGCCTTTCACATCTGTGCCTTTTATCTGTTGTGTTAACAATACTGTACTACTCTATTTTGTTCCACTTAAACATATTTGCTTTGTCTTTTCAAAAAGAACTTAGAAAGGGCTAGGTGGCTCAGTTAAGCATCTGCCTTCGTTCGGCTCAGGTCATGATCTCAGGACCCTGGGATCAAGTCCCACACTGGGCTCCCTGCTCAGTGGGGAGCCTGCTTCTCTCTCTATCCCTCCGCCCTGCTTGTGCTCTCCCTCTCATGCTCTCTCTCTCAAATAAATAAAATAAGATAAAATAAAATAAAATAAAATAAAATCTTTAAAAAAAGAACTTAGAAAGGAAGAAAGAGGAAGCAGGGAGGGGAGGAGAGAAGAAGGGAGAGAGGGAGGGAGAAAGAGAAAAAGGCTTGTTGAGCTCTGCACAATGAGAAAAATTGATTAACACGTACTCACACTTTTTGCATATTGGTTTCATCCATAGGCTCCTTTTTTATTATTATTCATTAAACATTTCTATTTGTGCCAAGCAATTGGGAATTGCTTGCATTTAACAGTTTCGTGCCTCGTGCAGTCGGTGATGTAGAGAACGTAATGTAAATGAAAATAAATTGGGTATTATGCCCAGCAGGAAAGCACCCCAGCCTGTATCCCGCCTCTAATGCACTGCCTAAGCCACAGTGCAGAACTTCTAATGCACTGTAATTTCCTCTTCGTAAGGTGCAAAATACAGCCTCCACTAACGGTCAATCTGAAGGTTGTTTCATAAACGGAGAGAATATCCGCATCCCGTGAGCTCCTTGGGAAGCTGGTGTCCTCTATGGGTTCTGGCCACGACATTCATCCTGAAGGCAATTTGGAGAGAGAGACAATAGCCAATAAAGCTAAATCATTTAAGAGACATCGGAGAGCTCCCCTCTGTGCGGTGGTGGAGCTGGGCGGGAGCCAAAGCTGTTCTATCCACTCACAGTGCAGTTGGTCCTCCTTCAAGGTCATTTCCCCAGTAAAGCGGGGAAAGGGAAATGGGGTTGGAACTGAGATGAGATCCCTGCGTCGATAGCCACAGAAATGTGCTGCTTAGGTTTCTCTTGATTCCATCTATCTGTTGCTCGCAGTCCCAGGGCTCGGCTGTCCCAGAGCAATCTAACTGCGTGGTTACAGTACATGAGAGATGTGTTCATCCCTATGTTAGGGCCTGAACCCCGTGGCGAGACGGTGGCAATGGCAGAAGCTAGCTTTGACTGAACGCTTCGCACACACCCAGCACTATGCAAAAGCCACATATTTTCTCTCTCATTTAATTCTCAGGTCAACTCTAAGGGGTAGACACTATTACTACCCCCATTCCCCACACGGGAAAACTGAGGCAGAGAGGATAAAGGACTTCCCCGGGACGATAGTAGCTATTACATGGAGGAGCCAGGATTTGAACCCCAGTTGTCTGCCTTCAGAGTCTTCAGCCCGCATCCCTTCTGCCTCTTAGACATTTCATTTTGCTAATTCTCACAGCAGCCCCCAGGACAGGTGACATCATCTAGATTACACATGACAGAGACACATGGCCTTGCCCAAGCTCGCTCAGCTTCTCGCATTTGCTAATAGTTCCACAGGGCACTGGTTTTGCAAACATTTTTCCTCTGCTGAAGTCTTCCTAGAAGCGAAAATTCATAGGAAGCTTGGGACCAAATAAAACTTCTCAGATTGGAGAGAAGGGGGAACCCTGCCACTCCCCACACCCCCACTTCAACAGGGGGACAACATCCTCCTTGTTCTCATCACAGCGTTTGTCATAATTTCCAATTATCTTATGTGACAATTTGATACTTATTCATGGACTATTGGCATAACAAGCCTGTAAATGCTCTGAGGACAAAAACTTAGTCTATCTCACCCGCCACGGTACGTCTAGCACGCGGCCACGCTCCAGGCCCACGGTCGGCATTCAGTAAATCATTACCGAGGGCCACCTGGGTGGTGCAGCCGGTTAAGCATCCGACTCTTGGTTTCAGCTAGGTCCTGATCTCAGCGTCTTGAGATCGAGCCCCATGTCCGGCTCTGAGCTCCACGCATAGTCTGTTGGAGATTCTCTCTCTCTCCCTCTCCCTCTGCTCTTCCCCCTGCTTGCTCGCTTTCTCTCTCTCTCTCTCTCCCTAAAATAAATAAATAAAATATTTAAAATAAATAACTAAATAATGTACAAGTGAGGTCATATTTTCCCCCCTAAATCTCATTATGGAGCAAATCAGGACAAAACAGAACTTCCAAAAACTGGAGAGCAGAGGGAAATGTTAAATGAGGGTTTTGACTGATTGAGGCTTTTGTCAATTTCTGTTGCTATAAATCACTTCGCAGGGCCCTGGGCCTACAGCACTGTTGCTGCAGCCGATTGTGGGGAGAGACTGAGTCGGTGAGGCCAGGTGTGGCTCGGGAGGCCCGAGGAACAGGAAGAGACGATTAACCGTGAGCCCAGTGAGCATCTTTTACGGAGGTCGACAACTACCCTGATGCACAGAGGGGTTGTTTCCTTCTTTCAATTTGAAAAGTCTACCCACGGCCTACCTGGTGAATTCCCAAGAGAAAATGAAGTAGCACATACGGAAACATTTCCATATTCCAAAGGTTTCTATTGGGAAGTTCTTCTAAAAAAGTAAAGCAACCGTTAGAGTAAAAGTCAATAAATTTGGCTAGATCAAATAAAGACGTAAACTCGTCACAAATAAAGATCACCCTGATTAACAGAAAAAAGGCTCAGTCTCCGGAGACAATTCTGCAATGGGATGAAAAGATAGTTCTCCAAAGAAGGAATATAAATATAAAGCAAATAAATATAAAGCTGTTCAATTTCACTGCAAAGCAAAAGAACTGTGTCTTAAAACCATAAGGCAATGTCATTTTTTTAAAAGTCAGGTTTATTGAAGTATAATTTTTTTTAAGTATAATTTATGTACAGCGAAATTCACCCTTTTCACGTGTATAGTTCAGTGAGTTTTGACAAATATATACAGTCATGAAAGCACCAGCAAAATCGAGGTATAGAACATTTCCATTGCCCCCAAGAAATTCCCTCAGATCTCTCTCCTGTCAATCCTCCTCACACCCAAACCTCGATCCAAATTTATTCCCTGATAGTTTTCCCTTCTCTGGGATGTCACGGAAATAGAACCATACAGTAAGCTGCCTTTTGAGTCTGGCTCAATGTCTTTTTCAGTCTATCACATCCGTCAAGATGTGAAAGGTAAAGACACTGGTGGTGAGCATGCTCCGACACAGCTAGCCTGTGGGTAAACTGGTATAAGCTCTCTTGGGCGCTAACTGGCAATGTGTGTCAAGATCCTATCAGTATCACTGCACCTTGATCACTAACTCCATTTCTTTCTTACTTGCACGGAACTGCTTCCAGTGTTAAGACACCCCCTGACAAATGTCTAGACTCGTTTTACAACTTGATTCTAGAGCAAAGAGAGACAATTCCTTCCCCTGCATCGGGAACTGCTCTTTTGTTGGCCTTTCTCCACTGAGTAGGACCTTCACAGAATCCCAGCAGAAAGCACTCGAGCTTTTAGGTCGATGGAAATGTTATAGAAAACTTTGGAGGCAGAAAAAGAGCAACTATTATTTTTGCCAACAAAGAGGCGTTTGCTCATTATCTTTCCTTCTTTATTTTTTCCTTGTCCTTTGCACTATCTACCAGGAGCTCTTCTAGTGCAGCAAACATAAATTCTAGCCATCTCAATGATCTTCTGAAAGAGGAAAATAGGGAAGAAAATTTTCTTTTAGATATAACTGTCCTTCTTTTGCTTCAGAAACATTAGTCATTAGCCTGATGACGTCACTAGCTAGATCGCTGGCTGGAGCAGCATAAAATGACCATACAAGTTCAATGAAGGCAGATAGCAAACACCCATGTTAATTACCAAGCATCCCAAACAGAGCAGAAGAGAAACTCATGTCAAGGAAAGGGGAGGCATGATGTACATCTTTATTGTTCAGGCGGGAATTAGGTCCATGTAACTGCTTTCAGAGGGAGATAGAACAGTGCTCTCTCTTTCAATATGCATATTAAACATACATAATCTTCAGGATTCTGGAACATTCCTTCAAGAATCCCAGTTATTTCAGCAATAATCTCCAAACATCACAGCTTCTGCCAACACTTTGGCCCCGGGTTTAGGGAAACACTGCTGTCTAATTTAGAAACTCACTCCTTCTCATCTTCACATTTCTCTTGGAAGTTCACAGTTCATAGGAGGCTTACTTATAAATGGTTATAGAAAGTCACAATGGACTGACAAAGCCAACAACATCCCTACAAGTGGCCGAGCTCAGCAGACGCTGTCACCTGTCATCTACAGTCATCTCTTCCTCCTAACAACAGAAAGGGAGGTAGACAATGTAATCCATGCTGGGAAACACCAGTCACGAGAGTGTTTGTGACATATCTGTTCTTAGAGGTGGTCAGAATACAAATGAGGCCCATCCATCTTGGATTGCTTTGATGCTTTCCTATTTTAACCGTGGGACTGGTTTTGAGAGTTTGCTTATTCCTATGACTTTACAGAAGGTAAGTTGGGTTACTCTGTAGAAATTGTGCTAAGTAACCAACTAGACAATGTGTCCCATTCATGTGATGGGATTATTCAATCCTAGAGACAATTGTCCATGTAGAATAGGAAGGCGATAAGGTGAAAAACATAGCATCCGTTCATGAATCTTCTTTCCTTAATTCCGAGGGCCCACTGGACCTTCTGGATGAATATGTCCCATTTCATTTCAACTCCGCCGACCTACCTTGGCCCTGAGCAGAACCCATAAATCCACCTATAATTTATTAAAGACCTTCATGGCAGTCCATTCAATCAGTTCACTCAGCACGTACTGTTAAAAAAATGGTCCCATCACTGGAAATGAGAAAATACAAGTCAGGGCCACACTAGGTTTAGAGTGACCGCATTTAAATGTTTATGGACTGGAATTCCAAGTGCATCTTGTCTTGCTACTGACAGGGTGAACAGCTCTGTGTTTAGCCACAACTGATGGAGTATGTGTCCACGGACATTTCTAAAGGAAGGCTGGAGAGAATTTCATTCACAACTTTCCCTTCATTCAAGGAGTCCTCAACTTCTAGCGTAAAATTAAAAGCAATAAACACTCAGGTTCTCAGCATAATTGTAGTCTTTCGTTAGCAACTTTTTTTCTTTTTATCTTGAATCCCTTTAGAAAGAAATGCTTCACGAGCACACCACATGGAAACGACCCTACCGTTAATGTGCTGTTTCTATTCTGTGTGTAATACATTTTTACCCAGGGCCAGCAAAAGAAGAAATGATGCACAGTTCTCTTTGAGGGAAGTAGGAAGGAGGGAAACACCGAGAAGACACAATTTCCCATTAAAAAATTCTCATCTACTACCTCTAGATAACTGGGAAGAGTATCTAACAAGATGGGGAAAAAGTTTGAACCTTTACTGAACTTGGTATCTTTCATCCTTCTCAGGGTTCCCAATGACAGAAGTAGAGGCGCCCCTCACATTCAGAGTCAATGCTCTGTATACTAGGCGCTATGCCAGATGTTATCACGTCCATCACAGCCACGTGCAAGGGGTCCTCCCCTTTGTAGAAAGAAGACTTGGCTATCCTTTGCTAGCCAGAAAATGCAATAGGACCTAAGGCGAGAGGCTCCGAGGACTGGGAGGCCAAGTGTCAGAGACCAGGTAGCCAACAGTGCAGCTAGCACTGGCTGCTAATTTAGAGCAATCACTGATATTCAGAAGAATTTCCAATGGCTATAGAAATTCAAAGAGATGAAATGGAAGCTCAAGTTCAAGGAGAGCTTTTGAGGCAGACCATGCATGGTCTCTAAGGTCTTCTCAACACCTACTTAGTATAACATTCCTTACCTTGACAGTATTACCGTGGTCCCTCGCAGGACAAAGCCAGAAATTAGAACTTGTCAGGATCCTGAGAATGAATCCACATCTTACCTGAAACAAGCTAAAGAAAATAATATATCAAACTGTAATGCCAATTTATTTTTTCACAATGAGAAATTAATATCAATGGGAATGTATAAGATCCATTCAATCGTTTTCTGACTCTGTACAGAGATCTTTATGAATAATCTATTAAAATGTACCTAAAAATAAGTAATAGTGGGTGCCTAGGTGGTTGAGTTGGTTGAGCATCCAACTCTCGGTTTCAGCTCAGGTCATGATCTCAGGGTCATGAGATTGAGCCCTGCACTGGGCTCTGTGCTGGGTATGGAGCCTGCTTAGGATTCTTTCCATCTCTCTGCACCCCTCCCCTCTTGCATGCTCTCCTTGCCCCCCCTCAAAAAGAAAAAACCCAAGTAACAGAAAACCCAACTCAAATTTGGTTAAACAATAGAGAAATTATTGACCCAATAACTCAAAAGGACTATGGTAGGAAGTGTTCCAGGTAAGGCCTGATCCAGCAGTTTAAGGCTATCACCAAGAATTAAATTCCTTTCCAACTATTCGCCCTATTTTTCATCATATTGGCACTCTCTTAGGATTACTTCTCCTCATGGCTACAAAATGGCTGCTTGCAACAATAAGATGTATGCACATTTTTTAAAATTCAACTTCAGTAAAAGAAGGATGGCTTCTCTCTCCAGCTATCAAACAAAAGTCCTAGACTTCACTTTGATTGGGCCAACTTAGGTAAATACCTATCCATGAATTATCACTGTAGCCACAGGATTGGTGTAGGCCTAGGTCAGTGTCCATCCCTGAGTCAATCACTGTGACAGAGTTTGGGTTTATGAGAATTGCTTTATGGTTGCTTTCAGGAGTTAAAGGACGGTAATACCACCCCAACCACAATAAAATGCTAATCAGTATATACATGATGGGATGGACGCTTGGGGGGCAACTAATTGTATCCACTGTAAGAAGCCATACCATAATCAGAGGTTCAGTTTGTGACATGGAATCAGAATGAAGAAAAACACATACACAGGTGCTTAATGGTATCAAGGTAAATAGTAGGATTCACCCAACTTCCTACAGGGATTTCCCTTTTTTTTAACTGGAGATTTTATTTTTTAAGTAATCTCTACACCCAATGTGGGGCTCAAACTCATGACCCTGAGATTAAGAGTCACATCATCCACTGACTGAGCCAGCCAGGCAGCCCTCCACATGAATTTCCTCACTGAGGATTCTAGAACATCTTCTAACTTATGATTCTATCAAAGAATGAGTGGAACAAAGAGGCAAATACTGTATGATTCCACAGACATGATGTGTCTAGAGTAGCCAAATTTATAGACACGAAAAGTAGAATGGTAGTTACCAGGGGCTGAGGAGAGGGAATGGGAGTTATTCTTTAGTGAGTGTAGAGTCTCGGTTTTGTAAGACGAACAAAATAATTCTAGAGATGGATGGTGGTGGTGGTTGCACAACAATAGGAATCTCCTGAATACCCTCGAAGCATACACTTAAAAATGGGAAAGATGTGAATTTTATGTTATGTGTATTTTACCACAATTTTTTTTTAAAAAAAGGGAGTAAATGGATCCATCAGATGAGTTATGAGCATCTCTTGCAGGCCTTGGGTATCTTTAGGGATTCAACCCAATTCAATTCAACCTAAATTCAACCCAATTGAATTTAGGTATCTCCACTCTAAAGTGTTATGTGTTTGTTTTTAAGTCAAATTATGAAAAAACAAGTAGTATTTTTCTACTTGCACAAGAGATAGGGTCAAACACCACAATGAGACATAATGATGAAAATGTCCACATTAGGGCTCAAGGACTAGGTTGGAGGCAGTCCCCTAGTCTCTGGCCATCCCGAGATTTCAGCTAAGCGTGTCCTGCTTCAACGGGCACTGCTGGAGACCATTTAAGTTGTGTTCTAGGAGGAAGACGCCCCCCCCCCACCCAGTGCTCTGCCACCTCGTTGTTCACTAATAGCTGGACGGCAAGAGAGGTCAAGGTCACCCGGCCCAAGTGCTCTGGAACACGAAGCCCAGCCTCGCCAGTGTGAACAACATTCCATCCTCAGCGGCCGTCTTCTGCAAAGTTTGCATCATGAGCGTCGGTGCCAAGCAGCAGAACCTCGGGCTCTCTGTGCGGGGCCGGCTCACTACTGGACTCCCTGCGAGGAAGTTGCTGGAGGCATCCAGTAGAGAAGCTGGCTTGTCTCTCCTCATAATCTTACAGCCAAGTGCTCAGAGGAAGCTCGCTCTAGTGCCCAAGTACCGGCTGAAAACACTGATTGGATTTCAGAAACAAAAGAAGAGGATGAAGGTAAACAGATCCTTGGTGGCTGAAGTAGCACTTCCAGGGGCCTGGAAAGAGAGCTGGGGACAGGAGAGCAGGGAAGGGGTGAAGGAAGTCTGCGGGGTGCAAGGGCCTGATAAGGTGGGTAAGCCGCCTTGACACTGCAGCGGGTCCTTCAGTCCCCTCTGCGTGAGGAATGGGCTTCGGAGGAGCTCTTGATTACCTGGACTCTGATTTCTTTACACCGTGGGATTCCCGCATATCTGATCACGGAACCCGAAAAACGCCACGCAGGTACTCCGTGGTACCCACGCAGGTGGGTCCGATGGCAATCACAGATTCTCCCTTCAGAGAATACTTCTACCTAAAGGATAAATTTACGACTAAAGGGTACATGTTTCACTGGCTTAGTCATTCCTATGGAATGAAACGCCATCATCTGTCGGTGGGTTAGCATTTCCTAAAGGAAGGAGCGAGTCCCCAGAGAAATGCAAGACATCAGCTAGGGATGAGTTTTATTCAGGTTTCATCGTGAGTGAGAAGCTGAACGCACCTATTATGAGGGTGGTACTATGTTATTATTGTGATGTGGTGACAGTGTCTGGGGAATGTATTAAGTACAGGACACTGTGATAAACTCTGTATACACATTGGCTCCCCTGACCCTTAAAACACTGTACGGACAGTAATATGACCAGTTGATGGACAAAGATATCAAACTCGAAGTGTTGTAATTTGTCCAAGATCACACACAGTTAAGAAACAGTAGATCTGTGATTCAAACGAAGATCTATCTGAGCCAAAAAAAAACCCCTCATTATGTAGTAACCGTGGTTAAACAGATCTCCATCTTTGTTGGACCAATGACGCTTTGGTGGGCATTCCACACTTTGAATACTTTTCTCAGAGGCTTCTAGACAAAGCTGGACGTTGGAAAAACAAAATTTATGCTTTTTATGCAAAATTTAGGCAAAACAAACACCAAAACTTGAAGATGCACAATGTCCCCTGTGAATGGTGATAGCCTGTCTCCTCAGGAGAGAAAAGGGATGTATTCCTGAGTAAGAAGTGAGTTTCCCTTGTGAAGCCCACTTCAAAGCACTATTGCTGGCATCACATCAAGATTAAGCAGGAGTGGGGCATCTGACTTCGGCTCAGGTCTTGATCTCAGGGTCATGGGATCAATCCCCGCTTTCGGCTCCAAGCTCAGCAGGGAGACTGCTTGTTCCTCTCCCGCTGCCCCTCTCCCTGTTTGTGCTCTCTCTGTCTCTGTCTCAAACAGATAAATAAAATACTTAAAAAAAAAAAAAGATTAAGCAGGGGTTAGCAGACCCAGGTTCAAATTCAACTTCTAACCACTTCATAGCTGGTCAACGTTGGTCAATTCACTTAATTCCAGAGAGCCTCAGTTTTCTCATCTCTAAAATGGGCATCATAATAATGTAAAAATATTAGCTCCCTTTTAATGTTAGCTATTTGAATAAGTATGCCATTGCACTTTTAATTTTCATTTCTCTAGTGACTACTGATGTTGAATATCTTTTGATGTGCTTATTTGCCACTGTATATTTTCTTTGGAAAATTATCTATTGAAATCTTTTACTCATTTTTAAAAATCAGTTTGTTGATCTTCTTAGTATTAAGTTTTAAAAATAAATTCTGGATACATACCAGGTGGACGTGAGGATGTGGAACACTTGGAACACTCAGACATCACTGGTGGGAATGTAAAACGTTACAATCACTTTGGAAAACTGCTTGGCCAGGTTTATGGGTAATAGCTCCGAACGAGAAGCAACCTAAAAGTCCATGAAGAAGTGAAAGGATTAACAAACTGTGGTCTATCCATACCATGGAATATTGCATGTCCATAAAAAGGAGTGAAGTACTGATACATGCTCCAACATGAATAAATCTCAAAATAATTATGCCAAGTGAAAAAAGGCAGACAAGAAATGGTATATATTACAAGATTCCATTTATACACAATTCTAGAAAATGCAAATTAATCTACAGTGAAAGAGGCATATCTGTCACTGCCTGGGAACAGGTGGAGGGGCATGGAGAGGTAGGAGGGAGGAAATACAAAGGAGCACAAAAAAAACTTCCCAGGATGGGGCGCCTGGGTGGCTCAGTCAGTTAAGTGTCTGCCTTCAGCTCAGATCATGATCCCAGGGTCCTGGGATCAAGCCCCGAGTTGGGCTCCCTGCTCAACAGGGAGCTTGCTTCTCCCTCTCCTCCCTGCTCATGCTATCTCACTATCTCTGTCTCTCTCTCAAATAAATAATAAAGAAAAATTTTTTAAAAGATTTTATTTGACAGAGAGAGATCACAAGTAGGCAGAGAGGCAGGCAGAGAGAGAGAGGGAAGCAGGCTCCCTGCTGAGCAGAGAGCCCGATGCGGGGCTCGATCCCAGGACCCTGAGATCATGACCTGAGCCGAAGGCAGAGGCTTAACCCACTGAGCCACCCAGGCGTCCCAAAGAAAAAAATTTTTTTTTCCGAAGAAAATATTTTTAAAAAAAGAAACTTTCTGGGATAATGGGCATATTCATTATTTTCATCACAATTATAGTTTTCCAGATTAATATATATAACAAATATAATCGTATATAATTTTATGTATATATCAAAATGTATCAATTTGTACATTCTAAAAATGTGTAGTTTATTATATGACAATTACACCTCATTAAAACCTTAAAAATTCCTTAACTCCCAATATTCCCCTGGCCTTGTTGTCCCTCGTATAGGGGCGGGGCCTCCAGCAACCATTCATATACCACACAACCCTACCTTCCTGGCCAGAGCTGGTCCATCTGACACTGCACGTCACTAAAAAATGAGCAATACGGATGTCAGTGCTATAGAGAAGGGGCCCATGGTTTCCTTTTTCTAAGGTCCCCAGACTGGTTATTTTAACCCTTAGATTTCAGGACCCGAGTGTCCCATCAATAAATTCCTTTCATGCTAGCTAGCTGGAGTTGGTTTCTGTTTTCCGCGACCCTGGGGAAGAAATGAAATTGACATTCAACTTGTGGCATTGATATTTCTTATACTTTCGATCACAAATGGCCATTTTAAAAATAGGGGGTTGAACTGGCTCCACGAGTTATTCATCCATCCCTTCATTTAACAAACTTTTATTTGATGGCACAGTACGTGTCAGGTACATAGTACCAATCATTTTCACATCTTCTTCAAACTGTGTAACAGCCTGTCTAACGACCTCATCTTTAGAGTTGAGAAGCTCCGGTGCAGAGGGGCTCAGTTACTTAAAATCAAAGAATCCTTAGTAGGCACTGGATCTGACCAATCTGAGCCCAGGCCTGTCTCACTTCAGAAGCCCCGCTCTGCCACATTCATTACCCATGCTCTGTTCCCTGGTTGGGGTCAGCCCCAATATCGAGAGTGTGCCCCAGTGTCCAGCCACAGGCTGGTGACTTTAGGAGCCAAGGACCCAAGAGGCTTCCCTCATCCTCTCACAGCCAACAACAATGTCAACGCATGGCAGCTCCAGGCCTTGCCCCTGCCGGCCTCAGTGTCTTCGGAACAGATGAATGATCTACTCGAAGAGGCAGGAACAATCGAGGGATCCTTTTTCCCCCAGTGCTGCTCTCTGTTACCTAGACATGAAACAGACTCCTCAGTAACAAATGAGCAGCCAAATCCTGAAAATAAAAATGGTCATCCACACACAATAGGAAATGTCCAAGGAACAGGGCTAGAATATTCTTCCTGGGAACTCATGGGAACGTCGCACACTTAGAAAAAGCTCAGGTTTGAAGCTGCATTTTTATACCATTGCCGGAAACGCCCCTCATAATTTCAGGAGTACAGGATCAAGCTAAAGCCAGAGACCTCATGATACTTTTTTTTTCCTCAGGGAAGTAAGTCTACCAGAGTAGGAGAAGAGTTTCATTTTCAATTTGAGAGATTTCAGTATAGTTTAAATGTGTTGCTCTTGAATTTAAAAATACAATAAAAGATGTCTCAGTAAAAGAATAATAAAAGAGGAAAATCCATAGATCTTCACCTTATATGTTCTTCCTTGTCATCAACCTGCAGAAATATGAAAGCCGCCCAGAGCTCATGTGCACTGAAAATCACCACGGTGATATCTGGAAGAGGGAAAATGGACACAAGCATTCAACAGCCTGGGAGTGTGAACATAGCTTTTGTTATCATATCCATATGGTGAAAATTACACACACCTTAGACATATTTCCAGACACTAATAACATAGGGTAATATTTATAATTTGTTAAATTATAAAAACAGAGTACAAAGACAGGTATGCAGTTTGATCCTGACGGGTGTGGTGTGTGTTTGTGTGTGTTGTCATCGAGAGATACACCAAAATATTAACAGCAGTGATATCCGAGTATGGGTAAATTGCTTTTCTTCTTTCTTTTATGTAGTATCATTATTAAAATACATATATGCTAAATGTAATGTGGTATTGTCGTCAGATTGGATCCTGGAACAGGAAAAGCACATCAGTGGAAAAACTTGTGAAATCTGAGTAAAGTCTGCACCTTCGTGAATAGGAATGTCCCCATGGCAATATCTTACTTCGATAATTGTACCATAGTTACGTAAGATGTCAACACTATGGGAAGCTGAGTATATTTCTGTACTATCGTTGCAATTCTTTTATTAATATAAAATCATTTTTCAAAATAAAAAGCTTTTAAAAATATACACATGGTAAGACAAGAGGAACAACAGTGACAGACAAGCTGTTCTTCTTTATTTGTTAGGACCGCATAATTTAGTGTGTATAAAATGCCTTATTTTACAAGTGTATCTTGTTCTTCCATCTAGATTGTAACTTTTCATGGCCAGTGCTATCCCGGGCTCCCCTGTATCCCCCAGATAGCACTTAGACCAGCGCTGGCCTAGGGATGCTTAACCACGATCAACAGCTTCATTGATTAGTTGACTTGTACCGAGAAAAGACATTAAAAGGGACACCAAAAAATCCGCTGTTAATGCTGCTTTTTCTCATTTTCGCAAGTGCTGATAGTTCCAAGTGCATTTTTGATGAACAAGAGAAAATGTTAATAAACAAATTAGTTTTTGAATCATATGAAATGGCATTTTTAGCTAAAAATATCTCATACCTGCATTCATATGGTTCAACTTAAATAATTAAGTATTTTACATTAGTCATGGAGGGAGAGCATCGGAGACAATACCTTACAAGTCACACACAGTGCAGACTTTAATGCAATTATTATTTCCATGAGTTCCTCTCCTACAGGGCTTGCTACTTTGTACTCTCAACTCATGCATTTTCTTCTTCCCCAAAGGTTACATGAGCAACAAAATTCTCCTCAGTGGTTTGGGATAAATTTCTAACACACCAATTCAGGGGTGCCTGGGTGGCTCAGTCAGTTAAGCGTCTGTGTTGTGCTCAGGTCACAATCTCAGGGTCCTGGAATCGAGCCCCGAGTTGGGCTCCCTGCTCAGCGGGGAGTCTGCTTCTCCCTTTCCATCTGCCCCTCTCCCCTGTTCATGCTCCCTCTCTCTTGGTCCCTCTCAAATAAATAAATAAAATCTTTTGAAAAACCCACCAATCAAAAATCACAAGTCATGACACACTGATGTGTCTTGATCAGGTGTGAGATATGTAGCCAGTAACTCGCGGCTAATTTATTTATTTTATTTTATTTTTTAAGATTTATTATTATTATTTTTTTTGACAGAGAGAGAGAGATCACAAGTAGGCAGAGAGAGAGGGGGAAGCAGGGTCCCTGCTGAGCAGAGAGCCCCATGCGGGGCTCGATCCCAGGACCCTGAGATCATGACCTGAACTGAAGGCAGAGGCTTTAACCCACTGAGCCACCCAGGCGCCCTCATGGCTAATTTTTTTAAACCGCAAATTTACAGTCCATTTGTCTTTTGCGTTTCAAAGCAAAGGAGAACAGATTCAAGAGAATCCTTCTAATGGCCTTACATCCACACCTACTCACTCCCTTGCATCCGCAAATGGTTTCCTGAGTGGGGGAGAAAGAAGCGTAGGAAGAGCCAGGGCTGTGGGAGCATGCGCGACGCTGGCTGTGGTCATGTGGGACACACCGGCAGGGCATCAGCCCATGCGTACCTGCAGGCACAAGGAGGTGGAGAACCACTGCTTATAAAGGCTCAGTGACAGCCACGTGCTCCGAATTCTGAACTCAAGGGTCTGTTCACCGTTTCACCACACACAAGACATTTATTTATTTGACGGGTATATGCAACCTGACATCTGTGAGGTATCTCTTAGGCTAAGGCCGTATTCACTGACAGCGATGCTTTCTAAACTTTCTTTTGTTACTAGAGAACGTTTCTTCTCCAAACCCAATCTTACAATTTATTCATTCACACAAAAACTCTCCGAGTGCCTACTGTGTGCTGGGAAGAGCTATATTACGGGTATTAATAACACATATGCTGTCCCCAGGCACAAGACGTTAGTTGTGGAGACAAGCAGTAAGTCAGGCAGAGACTAAACAGAGAATTATAAAGTGCAAAGCATCATGAAAGAAATGAATAGGAAACCGGGCCGGGGAGGGGGGGTCTAACCAGACAGGGAGATCGGGGAGGGTTTCTCTGAAGCTTGAAGTTTATGCTGAGACCTAAAGGCCGGGGAGAGCTCAGCCAGGCAAAGAACAGGAGACGGTGCACGAGGGCAAGGACAGTTCTTGAGCTTGGCAAACGGAAGTGTGACCTGGGGCCGATCTGCAGAACCGGGCAGTTTCTCCCTGGTAATGCTCAGCGGCCCAGGTAAACATTACAGATGGCCTACTTTGGACTGACATAGAGTTGAAAGTTCTGGGCAGTGGTGTCATTGAGGGTCTAGGAGGTGGGGGAGATGAAGGTACTTTGAGAAATATGAAAATGTTAACATTCTGCAAGAGATCGCAGAGACCCCGTATTTACCAATGCAGACACTTTTTTGTTTTTCCTCCTCTGAGGTCTTTGCAGAGATCTCAATGCCTCTGATCCAACATAGGGACTTGAAAATGTTGAGATTTCGCTAAAATCTGGAGGTGCCTGGAAGAGAAGTGCAAGTTCACATCATCAGGATTATATCATTTCTCAGAAGACAGCCATCATCTATATATCAATGAACGGGGCCTAAGGCAGCACTTTATTCTAGTACTTTTCTATGATTCCATCCCCCAACTCAGGGAATATTGTAAAATCTGTGATAACTTGCCATGTCCCACATATTATCCACCATTACCATAAATCAAGGTTTCGTGTTTGTAATTTATGTCTCAGCACTTAGAGAATACCTTGCTAGTTATTTTAAAGAGATAAATCAAATCAAAACTTTGTTAATAAAATATTAGAAATGTCATAAGACCTCTGATTTATTTAAAGATGTCTAACATTCTTGATCTCCATTTATTTCAAGTTTGAAGAAGAAAAATGGTTAGCTGGATCATCTTGCTCTTATTTTTATTCCTTAATTTAGGAGATTACATCTCAGCTCCAAACCATTTTTAATAATGAGATACGCAATTTTTAACTGTTGATGTTTTTAAAAGAATAAACATGATTAAGATTAATTCATGCAGTCCCAGATATACTCGAATAATGGATTAGTCTGTATAGCACATTTGATTCATGTCTGATAGTCAAGCTTTTTTATTTTAGCTGCATGCATATACCCAGAAATTTACTCCTTTGTTTGCTTAAAAGCCAGAACTGCTTATGTAATAGAAGGAAATGAATAAAGACTGACCACTCCTGGGTCGAACATTCCAATTCCCCAGATTACCAATCGTATACATTCACAGGGAATGATGAGGATACAGCACGTTAACATGATCAAACAAAGAGCGAAAGGTATTCACGGGTTACAAAAAGGTTCTTTTCAAAAATAGAGTGCCAGAAGATAAGAATTAAATAACTGAGAAAAAGTAAGTAAAGAGGGAGGCAGAAAACTTTTGGAGGTGATGGACGGGTTTACGGCACAGATTGTGGTGATGGTTTCATGGGTGTATACTTATCTCTAAACTCCTCAAGTTACGTACGTTAACATGTACAGTTTCTGTATGTCAGTCATCCCTCAACAGAGGGGTTTTAACAACAACAACAAGCAAAATAATTAAATAAATGGAAGGCACTGAAAGGAAAAGACAAAATCTGGGTAAGCACATAGGAGAGCAAGGGAAGGGATACTTTCCTTTTCTAGCAAAGAATTACGTCCATACCAGATCTCAAGGCAGAAACTGATTATCCATTTTTGGTGCCGACTTAATTATATTTTCCATTAGGGAGGATGAGGGGCAAATTTTTGTCATTGACCTTGGAAATAATTACCAACATTCTTCACTTACTACTTGAATGATTTTTGTCCTCCCTGCATTAGTGAACATATATTTTCGATGCTGATGAAAACTCAGGCAAAGCAATATAATGGAGCTACTCACTGTTTTTACAATTTCAAAATTGCCAGCAAAGAGACATAGTCTGGCATCATTTTGGTGGACCTGTTCATTTTTTAGTATTTGCCAAATAACACTATTAAGTGACAACAACATTGAATATGAAACTAACACTTATTGTAAAATGAAAAATAATCCATGATAGGAAGTTTAAAAAAAATGCAAAAGAAAGCTAGTAGTTCCTAAGGACATTCCTACTTAGTATTGGCTAGACTTAACAAAGCATAGAGATTGAGGGAAAAAACTTAACTAGGCTCAGGAACTAATCGCCATGTGAGCTAGAAAAACTCAGCAGCTTCAGTTTTATCATGTACAAGGTAAGAGTATTAGACAGTGTGATCTCTTAGGTCCTGTTTTAGCTGTGACGTCTACTATGATTGACTCTACCAGCCAAGACACTGTTGCTTTCCATTGAGTACAGAGCCTGGTAACTTCCAAATATGCTTAACTGACAAATTACTGGCTAGTTTAAGAAAATACCACCCTTTCTAGCCCGGGTCTTGCTACCCCGGAGAAATACCAAACCTTAACATTTAAAGGGATCCTTTTATTAGTTATTTGTATAAGCTCAAGATTAAAGCAACAACCTCCTTTCAATTTGTCTTCTATTCCCTGCGTGATATGTTCAAAGCCAAAAGAGGTAGGACACTGTTTTCTCCTCTCATTGATGGCAGTTCACCAATACTCCACTGCACACACATTACCCATTGTACTCACACTACTATTTGCACACGCATTATAGAACTATCAAAGAGTAATAAGAATCATACAAAGAACAGATGCTGCAAATAGACTGCAAGTTACATGAGTGTCCATTTTTAAAGCTGTAAGTAGTTTGTTTGTTTGTTTGTTTGTTTATTTATTTGTTTATTTATTTATTTATTTGACAGAGAGAGATCACAAGCAGGCAGAGAGGCAGGCAGAGAGAGCGGGGGAAGCAGGCTCCCCGCTGAGCAGAGAGCCCGATGCGGGGCTCGATCCCAGGACCCTGAGATCATGACCTGAGCCAAAGGCAGAGGCCCTAACCCACTGAGCCACCCAGGCGCCCCTAAAGCTATAAGTATTTTAAAGGTGAATTGAAAAAGAGAGAGAATTGTTTACTATGCCTCAAGAGGCCTATGTGGAGACAATTGGCAAAAAACAGAAAAATAACAAGGATTCTCAGTAATACCTAATATGAGGCAAGGCCACTTCTTAAGAAAAGTAAATAGGAAAACATGGTCAACACTTAAACTGGGCAAAGACCAAGTTGCCAAAAATAATTTTAAACGATGGCATATAGGATTAGATGACCTAATGCTGAGTCTCCCCCTCCCCCATTTTCAGATCCTCAGCTTCTGCGTCTGACCTTCCAGTGAGGGCAGCTATACCATACAGTGGTAATGAATAAAACAAAGGAGCAACCAGAAGCTGAAAGAATGAAGAAAGTCTCTGTATTCCTACAGCTCAAAGTCAAAATTCAAAGTCTCCATTCCCTAGCCTGTCCAAACAGATAAAAGAAAACCATTCAGCTCATTGACTTTAGTCCCCAAAGAGAAGCCACCTCCTTAAAGAAAGCCCTTCACAGCCCTCCTCTCACTGAAGCTATCGTCATGAGCTGTTTCCACCCATGTCCCCATTAACACGGTAACATAACTGCCTTTGGCATACGTTTGTAAAATGTAATAGCACCTCGATCCTGCATTTTTAGTTGCAGGGATGGCAGAGAGGGTTGCTGGGGGATGTTACATTTTCTTGCACAGGAACGCTAAGGCTTTACCTAGAGGGTGCAGATGTAGTCGGTTGGAATGAATAGTCAGGCAACCAGGATGTGGAAGATCCCACTTTGCCTAATGACCAAAATGGAAAACCACGCATGCCTTACAATTTCCTGGGGCCAGAAAGACAGGAGACTCACTCTGCCTCTCCCAATTCCTGGGCAATTCTGGGAATCCCACATCTTGGACATCTCTTTGTCTGTTTGGTGGGACTTTGGGCATTACGTGTGGCTCCGAAGAGGCCCCCTAAACACTGTATCTAAAGTACAAGGAGAATGTGTTCTAGGGAGAAAGGAAAGTGTCCTACTCCCCTGCTCTAGCCAGGGCTCCCTCATGGTGCCCAGGGATTCAGGACAATGGAAACACTCATTAGAACTTAGTGGTTTATGACGATGGCCTTTCACATGAACACTCGAAGAAAGAGGAACCTCAAACTACCCTAAGCTCAATGAGTACAGAGGCCTAAAAACAGAGGTAGATCTCAGCCCTTCTCTAACCTGTAAGGGCATCAATATGACAGTCATGCCCCATCTACTTGAACTTAACCTGTGAACCAGAACATTCAATGTGTACAGTTGAGGCATCCTTCGTCAATTCTCAATTGTTTCTCTTTCAAAGCCAGGTTTCTCTTGGGCCACTCACCGCTTTCAGAAGTATTTCAGGCAATTCCTAGATTTCTATGAAGGTTGACGGGCTATCAGGACATTGGTTAATGTTAACACTGGGTCCAACACGTGGGGCAGAAGAGGCCAGGACTGGCAGCAATCCAGTGACATGCACCTGACGAGAATGGGCTTGTATATGAATGAACTGCCCACACACTTGGCGGAACAAGAAAGAAAAGAAGCTTATCATCTGGTAAAATGTTCTAAGAAGTATGCTAAGTTTGACTTCAAACTTCTTAAGCTCTCACATCCAACTATCAGCTAAAACAAATATAGTAGATAAACACAGTAGTTGAGGCTACCTTGAAGAAACCACCAACCTTAGAAATATTGCACATTCTACAGAAATTCTGACATGGTTCAGCCAACAAATTGATGGCATTTAAAGATGTGTGTGTGTGTGCACTGCTTAGAATGAATGAAACTTTAATGATGTTAACAACCAACTGCAACGTGTAGACTGTATTTTTTTTTTAAGATTTTATTTATTTATTTGACAGAGAGAGCGAGAGAGCACAAGCAGGGAGAGCAGCAGAGGGAGAGGGAGATGCAGGCCCCCCTGCTGAGCAGGGAGCCCGACGTGGGACTTGATCCCAGGACCCTGGGATTACGACCTGAGCCGAAGGCAGACGCTTAACCATCCGAGCCACCCAGGGGCCCTGTAGATTGTATTTGGATCCTAACTTGCACAAAGCAAATGTGAAAAGTCACTCTGGTGACAAGCAGGGAAATTTAAACATAGACTGTTAGAGGACACTGGATCAGTTACAAGTCTATGCTGATGCAATGACAAGATACTTGGAAATTTTCTTTAATGTTCTCAAGAAAAAAGTGGGGGAATCACTGAGACAACAGGAGCAAAATGTTGATTTTTGTTGGAGCAGAGTGACAGGAGGTGCAGGTCCCTTTCAGTCTCTTGTGAATGTGTCACAATTTCCACAATAAAAAAGGCTTTAAAACCCAGTGTATTACCATTAATCTTAAAAAGTACATAAATATCATTATTATAACATAATTTATCTCAGTGCAAAATGGAAATAACCTCAAAGTTCTTCAGTAGGAAAAAACTTTTCAAACGATGATAAACCCATGTGACAAAAATTAGGCAGCCATTAAGATGACAATACAGAAGAGAGCAACAAAGAAAGTGCTTATGGAATTATTTTTAGAGTAAGGATTATATCCCTATTATGATCTTAACTCTTTATTTTTTTTTTTTTTTGATCTTAACTCTTTAAAATAGGTGTGAAGATAAACAGAGCAGAAGAGTATGTAAGAAAAAATAAAACAGCAACTTGATGTGTTATAAAGGGCAGTGGAATGTTTTTCTTTTTGGCGAGACAACATTGTTTCTGAAGGTAAAGAGCTAAAATAAACAAAACAACAAAAACTGACCTGGGCCTCCATATGCTGAAATGCAACATAGTGTAACAGAAACAGCACCTGCTTTGGAGTTGGACAATCTGGGGATTATTTAAACAATCGGGAGACTCGGTTTCCTCCTATCTAAAATTAATAGAAAATCTAAAATTAATATGAAATATCTACCCTCATGATGCTACAAGGATCAGTGGTGTAAGTAAATATGTATCACGATCACCCGGCATGCACTAAACCTTCTGTAAGCAGAACTATTTACTACTGTCATACTAAGGGGGGGGAGAGGGGGAGTACCAGAAAAGAGAAAAAAAGAAGGTGTGCTGATGGTGAAGCAGCTGTGCATGTTTTTTGTTTTTTTGGAAGATTTTATTTATTTATTTGCCAGACAGAGAGAGAGAGAGAGAGCACAAGCAGGGGGAGCAGCAGCAGAGGGAGATGCAGACTCCCCGCTGAGCAGGGAGCCAGATGGGGGACTCGATCCCAGGATCCCGGGATCATGACCTGAGCTGAAGGCAGACGCTTAACCTACTGAACCACCCAGGCGCCCTTTTACCCATATTTCTTAAATATATGTTGTTTTCCCTGTCTTAGAGCAAACAGTACAAGCTCTTATTCATTTCATGAATCTCTTTCACATCAAACACTCCCCACTAACTTCGAATTATTTTATAGCATGTAACAAAAGGAGAATGCACTGAACATCTGTTCAGTAAATGTTCCAGCAGCACCTACCATGGCCAGGCCTATAAAAATGAATGGCACAGGCCCCATGGTCAAAGAACCCACAAGCCAGTGAAGAAGACAAGCAGGCCCACAAATAGGCTTCATCCTGCTAGCACACTTCGTAACGCTCAATGCGCTGTGGAATTACAGAGAATAGAACTCATCAGACCTAGAAGGAGACACAAGGAAAAGAAAACTTCCCTGACAGGTGATGCTGGAGAGACCCTGAGACAGAAGAGCTGGTCAATAAGCAGGGATGAGAAGGTGGCCGGTTCCAGGACGTGCCCGGCACGACAGCTCAGGGGAAGGTGGTGAGGTGGTGAAATCACCAGAGTCACCAGAAAACATGGCAAGCAAATGGAGGAGTGGGAGTCAGGTCCGGCTTGCACAGAGAAAAACCCGTCAGTAGAGTCAAGACCACAGTAAAACCCGACCTCTTTTAAGTTGTAAGGAAATATTTTTAAAAAGAGAGAGAGAGAAGAAATGTATGTCTTGCCTCTGAGCTCTAACTATAATCAGGTGATTAAAAGTGAATCATTGCAAAAAAGAAAAGGGGAATCATTGCCAGCTGAAGTGTAAGAAAACTCCAGGAACAGAACTAATCCTGGTCTTGGACAGATTCTGGCAGCTGTGACCAAATCTATATTTGAGGGTGTTAGTCCCGGGGCGAGTGTACCATTCCTGGCAAAACACTGCTTTTTCTTTCCTTTTATTTTTGGAATCATGCCTCTTTTCTTCTGGCTTTTACTTTTTCACTGTAGAAATCAGTTGTGGTATTTAGATTAGAAATTTCGGGACACCTGGGTGGCTCAGTGGGTTAAGCGTCTGCCTTCGGCTCAGGTCATGATCCCAGGGTCCTGGGATCGAGCCCCACTTCAGGCTCCTTGCTCAGCGAGGAGTCTGCTTCTCCCTCTGCCTGCTGCTCCCCCTGCTTGTGTGCTCTGACAAATAAATAAATAAAATCTTGAATTAAAAAAAAAAAAGACAATTCAACTGAAAAATACCCAGTCTCTGTGATGTGGTCTCTCTGGTCCTGTATAGCCTCTAACAAATGATCCTTCAAAACTGCCCAGAGACAAGGCGCTGAAGGACAGCCTCCGAGAAGCAGACTCTCCTTCCCTACAGAACAACCCCCATGGGTGTCAAATTATAGAGACATATTATTACAGGAGGGAACTACCATTACATCTCCAAATCCAAAGTTGACTCTGAGGAAACTTTTATGAGTGCTGCAAAACATGTTGTGAGCCACACAAGAAGATCACGCAAAGGTCACTGTAGAGAGGGGCCCCTCAGAAACAAAAACGGGGAAGCCAACACTGCTTGTGGACCTCCTTTGTGCAAGGCACCACTGCAAGTCCTTTATGTGTGTTATTTAGTGGTTTCCTTTCCTTCTTTCACTCAGATTTATTCTTCCAAGTATCTCACAGTAGTCTGTACACATTATATCATTTCTACTGAGGATGAACTTGGCGATGATTCAAGCAAGGAGACTGCCAGTGTCAGAATCAGAGACAAACCTATTTCTTCAAACTCCCAGGATATATATTCTTTGTAAGAGTTCCTCCTAGTTTTCAGATGACAGAGTACTGAAGGACACACACTGACGCGAACATTAGCATTTCTTAAAATACACCGTGGGCATAAAGAATGCTAAACACTCTGTGGGTTTTTGCCTCGTGCTAGCACATCCCTCTGTTCCAAATTAGTACCTTTTCTGAACCTGGGTGCTGGTATGAGAATGAACCCAGGAAGAAGAAAGCCATATGAGGACCTCGCTCTCCCACTGGACAGACTCTCGAGATGGCCCGGCACCCCTGACCACTGATTGACATTCTTCTCTGCTGCATGCTTGCCTGTGCCTATTACACTATTAAAATATTAATAGGGTCTTGGTATCTGTCATTATTAATTTTAGAGAGTAACAAGGACATGCTGAGCCCTAATATTGACAGATTTGCAGAATATGTTAATCATAGCACTCATTACTCAGCTAAGTTACTCTTTTTTCAGATGGTTTTTTTCCACTAATCATTTCTGATATTTAACGATTTGTCATCTCCAACTATGCACACTTGTTTCTTAGAAGTATTCATATATGTATCTTTATAATGTCAATTTATTAAACAATTGTTGTGCCCCATCACATAATGACAAAATCTTCTGACAAATACCTAGAGAATTCAGCTAAGAAATGAATAGATTATTAAATCTGGCAGAAAATAATACGTTCCTGCTTTTGAAATGAGAAAGCTGTAGCAAAAAGTTAAATGACTTTCTAACAACTAACATGCATGAAGATCTAATCTCTTCTCATTCCGGAAGCCTGAAGATTTAGATTTGGGGTGTGTATTTAACAAAGGCAGACTCAGGTACTTCCCTTAGAGCACAGGACTCAAATATAATTGCAAAGGTAACTAAGAAGTATCTTTTCTCTTGTCACCCGAAACCTTCAACACAAATTACGTACAGAGGAAAGGAACAAATCACACAGTCCTTAAGAAGTAATCGCAATTCCTGGCTTCAGGTAACAGTTCTTTTTTAAGATTTTATTCATTTATTCGAGACAGAGAGAGAGAGCACAAGCAGGGAGAGAGGCAGAGGGAAAAGCAGACTCGCTACTGAGCTGAGAGCCCAACATGGGGCTTGATCCCAGGACCTGGAGATCATGACCTGAGCTGAAGGCAAAGGCAGACAAAGGCAGACACTTAACCATCTAAGCCACCCAGGCGTCCCTTCAGGTAACGGTTCTTATCCCACTTTGTGGTCGATGCCATCACACACACGTCTTTCTATTCTCCTCCATCTATTTCCACTATCATTTCTAACAGATCAGTACGTTATCTGCCCCCAAAATGGGATGATGGTGGCAAAATGTACAAAGCCCAGTCTTATGCATCATACCCCATTCCATACAGCACAGTCTATACCTCAACGCTCGAGACAAATCAATGCTCACGCCCTCCTTCAGATGACTGCGTTACTACTTAATTACTTACCATGGTATCTTCACCCTCCAGGAAGAAGACTGATGAAAGCGTGAGGAATGCAGATGGAACTGGAAAATAATTTGGCTGTTTGCATGATTACCGTTACTATTTATTAAATACGTCTTAATGAGGCTTCCGGCAGAAGCAGAAATGTTTTCAATTCAGAAGCTGAAATAGCCCCAATTGTGCTTTACCTCAGGCTCTCGCTATCACAAATCAGATAGCGATGCATCTCTTTTTAACATGACTTGCATGGCTTTTCGTGGCCCGGACTCATAAGATGACAAGTTAAAACAATAGGCTGCTTTGCTTCTTCCTCTTAGGCCACAACTAAAATGCAAAACAAAACAAAACAAAATAAAACAAAAAAAACAACCCAAACCAACCAACCAACCTCTGGGGGAGGTGTTTTCAATTTTCAGTATTGTGCAGTTCATACTTCCATTGATAATCCAGATCTCTCCTAATGACCTTGAAGAAGCTTACGGTTTGTCTATTGTAAAATGTAAATCCCAGCCCACCTCCCAAATGCATTCCACAATGAATAATTCCGTAAAAGAAAACATCGCATAAAACGGGATGCTCTGAAAAGACGCGGTTGTAATTAACCCACGATTCCCCACAAACTCCTTACTTCCACTCCGGTCATCAGAAATCTTCTGAAAATCAATTCTCTCTTTGGTATTTAGAATAGAACTGAAAGCTTCTTGCTGAATGAAGCTCCCCTGTGGGCTAATTCATCATTCTGAAATCAGTGATTAGTCCCTATTAAGATGGCAAGTACAGTAGAAAAGAGAATGTTGACACCATGAAGATCCTGCAAGTTGTGACTGTTCTCCTTAATCCCTGACTCAGCACTTTCTCCTGCCATCGCTCGCTCTTCTAGTCTAATGTGGGTGCGGCGGGGTGCGGGCCTGTGTGAAAACAAGGGATGAGGACGGACCTTTGCTCCATCATGGACTGAATGACTAATACTTTTCGTGTCAACCTTTTTGGCCAGACAGTGGCCCTCTTTGTCTCAGCCTTACTAACACTGCCACAATAATACTACTGGGTGACGCTATGGACTGAATCGTGTCCCTCCACCCCTCCGGACCCCCCAGTTCATACGGTGAAGTCCTAACACACAGTGTGATGGTTTTTGGAGACGGGGCCTTTGGGAGGTATACACGTTTAAATGAGGTCCTGGGGGAGCCTCATGGGATGAGTGTCATTATAAGACACAAATAGAAAACTTGCTTTCTCTGTCTCCAAAGAAAAGGTTGTATGCGCACAGGCGGAGGTGGCCACCGTCTGCAAACCAGGTAGAGAAATCTCACCAGAACCCAATCACAATGGCACCCTGGTCTTGGACATCCAGCTGCCAAAACAGTGAGAAAGTTAGGTTTCTGGGCTTTACGTCACCCAGCCTACGGTATTTTTTATCACCGTCTGAGCTCACTATACCTGCTGAAGAGACAAAGAGATATTTGGGGAAGAGTTATTTCCATAAAAATAGAATTGCTCTAAATGCAATGGACAGTTATTCCCTCTCTTTCATGCTCACATTTATGACATTTTCATCTAAACACACACCTTTTGGCCAGTGCCCGGGGCTGCCACTCTAGAAAAGCAAACGAAAGCCTCAGAATTGGGAACAAGAGAGTGAATACAGCTCTTGTCAGAAGATGAAGCAATCGATTCCATCTTCTACACATGATACCTTACTCCAACTGCAGCAGGTAAGAGCAAAGGCACTCTGAGATCCCTCCGCGAAGCAGTTGGAGCCCTGCCACTGAAGAGGTCAAGGTCAGGGCACAGTGTGGGCTGGGATACGTTTGCTACACCGCCCTCCGAACCTGGCCCTCCCCATGCCTTGCACCTCCCACTCCACGCTTCCTTTGTGGTATCTGGTAAGCTCGAGAAGGTTCATTGAAGAGATCACTGGCCTCCCACAAGGAATAACTTAAAAGGAGAGGGAAACTGCTAAATCCCACTCTACAAACCAGGTTTGTTCTGTTCTGACTTGCAAATCTGAAGCTTTCTATTTAACTCCATATGGTTGTGTTACATGAGGGCTCACACAAGGCTGAGATAACACAGCTAGGTTTACCAGCTACCAGTGGCCCCAAGTCAGGGAGTTCTCAGAGACAAATCAGTCTCTAATAAACCGCTCTCCCCTGCTTAAAAAAATATAAAGAAATAAAATTTAAAAATAAAATGTCAACGCCATGCAGGCAAGTACAGAGATGGAAATGAAAGCTCAGCCTATCACTGCGGGCTTTATTTTTATTTTTAATAAAATTGATTTGGATCAATTTGAGATAACTGCCGGGGGACGCACGGCTTTACTTTTGGACACGTCATTTGTTTTTGTTTCTGATCTGGGCTCAAAAGGAAGATTGCCAGTGTTTTTCCAGTGGCACAAAGCAGTTTCAGAAGAGTTAAAATAAGAAATCCTACCTGCTTAATCTGCCAGAAAACACATGAGAGGAGCAATCAGTTCTGGGAAGAGTTGCTCTGAATGAGGTATGCCTGGCTGCTTGAGGCCATGCTGTTTGTCAGTCTTTCAAAATTCAAGTCATTACCAGATGCTGATCTACTATAATATTGTGATATTTTATCTGATTACACTTACCTGATTGTGCCTTATCTGCTATTTGCCTTCCCATTCTTCCATGTATATTAAATGCAGGTGCTTTTATTATTCTGAGAGCTAGAAAGTGTTGACTGCTCTGAATATAAATGGGGATATTATATCATTAACTTGCTCCGAAAGCAGGGCCATTCACTGTGTAAATCACATGCAAGGTACCTAGTGGAGACACAATAAACCATAATGTCTTGAGAAAGAAAGCAATGAGGAATGGATAAGGAGATAAAAATTTAAGGCATTGTTAAAGAAGGGTAATCTTCAAAATCCTATTTGGTTCTTTCAAACTAGCATTTGTTGAGAATATAACCTTTATATTAGAAACTTTTCTAAGTTCATAAAAAAAAAATCTTTGGGGGGGAGGCGAGATAACATGTCATGTTACCGCTCATAGGATTGTATAAAAACACGATCACTAACATTGTACGGCTTAGCTAAGTTAGGAGAACCAGTCTAATCTTTTAGAAAAATACACTATGCTTTGGCAAACCTATTCTTATCCTACGGAGATGTCCAGCTTAAACAAGGTGAACAAATGGCCAGATGCTTTATGTATTTCCAGACATTGAAAGGTGAAGAGTGTAGACTCTGGCTGCAAATTTCAAAGGAAGTAATGCCCAGTGAATTAAGGCAGAACTGTGACAATGTGTGCCTGCCCAACGGTCTCCGGTTATATGCTCTGCTTAGTTTCCATTATGTTGGCCTCCATGAAAGTTAATCCACAGTTATTTAAGTGGAAAGTTTCAGAAAATCCATTTCTGGAGCAAATGTTATGTGAGAGTTGAAATAGGCCACTGCCTCGTGGTGCAGAGACTATCAGCTGGCCCGTGCACTGGGGAGTGTGTCAGATTCCTCTTCCAATGCAACACCGGGGAGTCCGGCCCTGCAAAGGAACACACATGATTCTCTGCCTGAAGCAGTGTGGCCAGGGTCCTCTTCTGACTCAGATCGGAACGGGTGGAGCAGAAGAAAACAAGTATGGAGACAAATGGGAACCTGCAGAGTAAGGTTCTCCTTCCTGTGCAATCGAGGAAGACAGGGTTTCTGCTCTCCCCTTCTTCTCAGATTCCATACGTGGTGTGTAGGACTACTCCTCTCTCCCCACCATTCCCCATTATGTATATATACATACTGCGGTCAATTTTCTCTTAACTCAACAAATATATGTTGAGAACACCTCTTTAATTCAAGGTTGTTCTAGAATCAGAGAGAACCCATTCTTCTTAAATTATGTGTTTGAAAACAAAACACAAAGGGGCACCTGCCCGGATGGCTCAGTCAGTAGACCATGGAACTCTTGATCTCGGTGTTGTGGGTTCAAGCCCCATGCTGGGTGTAGAGATTACTTAAAAATAAAATCTTATATAAAAAAAAAACATGAATGTGGAAGATGGTGTGATCTTTTCAATTATTCCACATTTGCATATATTTTTTTCAGGAAAGCCATTGTAATATATTTCTCATAACATGATTCAGCTTCATTTATTTGTTTATGTATAAAAGTAACCTTAATTGGGTATTATTTTTTTAGATGATCTAGTCTTGAAAACGTGTGAAAAGGCAAAATAAATATCCCAAATATAAAAGGTAAAACTCTAAGGCTTTCTGAAGAGAATGTATAGGAGAGTGCGTTCATGACTTAAAGATAGCCAAGATTTCTTATGTCATAGAAAGCAATAACAATAAAAAAAAAATTAGGCTCCATCGAAAAATGAAAAACTGCTACTCATCAAAAGACACCATTAGGAAAATGAACAGGCAAGCTATAGACTTGAAGGAAGTGCCGGCAAAACCTGTATCTGACAGAGGACTGTTATCCAGGATCTATAAAGAACTGTGACAATTTAACAACAGAAAGACAAACACATGAATTAAAAATGGGCAAAAGATTTAGAGAGTCAAAAAGTATATACACGAGCATGGCCAAGAAGCACATGAAAAAAATACTCAATGTCATTTGTCATCAAGGAAATGTAAATTAAAATCACAAGGAGATGCCACTACACCCTTCCACCCCACCCCCACCCCCCACTGCCCCAGAATGGCTATAAAGAGACTGATTCCACCAATCAAGGACGAGCTGACAGACCTAGTACAACGTGGCTGATGACAGGGTAAAATGACACAACCACACTGGGACAGGGTCTGGAGGTTTCTTCTACCCAATAGCCGGCAGTCCCACACACAAGTATTTATGCAGTTACAAAAGGAAACACATCCACAAGACTTGTGATGTTCATAGCCGCTTCCCTCCTATAGCCCAAACTAGAAACAGGCCCAGCGTCCATCAGTTGGGGAAGAGATAAATAAACAGTGGTGAGCAATGAAACGAGCAACACAAAAGAACGAGAGTTCATGTAGTTCATCCATCTAGAACTTAGTTGGGCATCAGAATTATTTGAGAGTTTCCTAAAAAATACAGGTTTTCTTGGCTACACTTCAGAGATTCTCATGCGGAAGTTCAGGAGTGGTCAAAAAGGTCCTTGTGTGATTTCAGAGCAAACCTAGGTTTGACAACCCATGATCCTGTTCATTTCTTTCGCCTACTTCAAACAGATATTCCAGAAAGATGGCAAGGGAAGTATCTTTTCTTCTGCTTCTTCTACATACCACGTGGTGTTCATACTACCGCACTTAGATTGCATAACAACTCCTCAAGAGGGTATTATAAACTCCACTTTACCGCCTGGAAAATCAAGATCAGACAACGTTCAGTGACTTTGTTCCAATTCATTATAGCTAACGGGAGAGGAACCAAGATTTGAAACCAGACAGATCTACCAAGCTACCACACCACCACAAACCTTTTCACAAAAGATAAGGGAACAAGTTCCAGGAAAATCTTCTGACAGAGATAAAGAGAGACAGAGACAGATGGACAGAGACAGAGACAGAGAAAGCTCCAGAGCTTTGTTCCCGGATAGTTTCTACACCTAGATGGCTCTACTTCAGAATTTTGGATCCTCAGAGTTCTCCGAGTGAATGTCCCAAACCGAATACTGCTTTTTCTTCTTACAAAAAAATAGTAGTCTCTAGTACTTGCCTGTTAAAACACATCGTAGGCACACTGTCACCTGCCTAGCTGCCTAAATAAAGAATTTTTGGGCAAGGTCAACAGTTGCTACTGCCATCCTGGACTGCTGAAGTGACTGTTTGGGCTTTAGTTCTCTCATGCTGCCTTAGGTTTGGAGGGGCTGCTCCTTACAGATAATTTAGCTTCACACACACACATTTTTATTAAGATTCCCATGTTCTCTATATGACGATTGTATATTATCGTCAGAGTCTTTTGTTAGGAGCAGTTGGGATTAGGAATCAAGTGTTCAGAATAAACAATCCTTGTCCTTCGTTATGTGATTTGACAACAACGCGGATGTGGAACATCCTGAGTGTTCTAGAGCTCAGTGCTCCCCTCTTTGTGGCGGGGTCCTGAGACATCCCGTTGCATATCCTTTTCAGAAGAGGCCCACGTCTCTTGGCCATATACACTCTATTTGCAGCCTACGAGATCAAATCTTCCCATAGCTGATTCCTTTCTAGTGCCCAATTTTCCTTTTATTCTAGATATCTCCTTCTAAGGAGACATTGCTGTGCACATAATTAGTTACTATGACACATTAAAAAAACACAAGTCCTAATACGCTAACCATAGCCTACATGATTTTTTTCATTAAAACAGGAGAAATGCTTCAGTAACAAAAATGGATGTTTCTTCAATCTTCCCGAGCTTCAGACTCCTCAACTGTAGAAAACAAAGAAGTGGATTCCATAAGCTCTACAACCCTTCCAGTTACATTTTCATATTAGACCAAAATAGGATTGGTTGGTTTTGAGAGGGTTCTAACTCACTTGGTCTTTAATAGAAAGAGTGATACCAAGTGAAAATCAAGAAGCACTTCCAATAAATACTATCCTAAGATGGGCAGAGTGTTAGGCCAGAGGGGTTGCATAAAACCAGAATGTGCCTATACATAATACACACTCAAAACTCTTTTTATTAGTCATAATTCATGTTTATTGAACATTTATAACGTGCCAAGAACTTTACATGTATTAGCTTATTTAAACTAACAACTCACTGAACTGAGGTAAATACTATTATCAACCCCACTTTACACCTGAGGCAACTTAGGCATAGAGAAATTTGAGGCCAAACTTTACAAATGTGGAAAAGCCAGGATTAGAACCCAAGTAGTCAGAGCAGAATTAGTATTTGGTTATTAGTATTTGATTTCTCGGTTCTCAGAATCAGTATTTTGAGAAAACCACCTGGTATCTGAGGGTCTTTCTGGAATGTATTTCAATGACCTAACAAGAGGTGGCATACTCCTTCCTGCACCTTTGGCAGAATAATTAATAGATCGTGGCTCTCCAGGTTTGGGTCTCAGAATCCATTTTAACATAGTGCTCAGAGAAGGCCTTACCATTATTTGGAGTTGACATGTGAGAAACGTGCTATCCCTCATAAAAATTGACAAGTGACTAAAAAGAGACCTACATACAGCCATCAATTCCCTGCCCTTGCTTTATTTCCCAATTAAGTTAGAATATGCACTCTCTCATGGACAGTGTATGACTAGTGACCTCTATGCTATTGGACCAGAACAGCTAGAAAAGCTTGCCTCTATCAATGATTAAAGATGCTCTTACGCCTCCCTGCAGCTCCTCAAGCAGGCAGATGCTGCTCCCTTGATACCACAGAGAGGCACTAAGGCATTCAGGTACAAATGGGCAAAATTATCAATGACCCATGGGTGCCATGCTTTCCAGGGTGTTTTTCCAATGATCAGACAGAACCTCCTATCATTATCAGGGTATTTAGTTTGTTTATTTTCTATCATTGGCTCATAGCTCTATTATACATTGGAATCCATCCATGGTCTCAAAGCCAGGAAAACATTTGCAGAGTGTGTAAAAGAGTGTCTGGTTCCAGAATGAACTCTGGCACTCCATAATTTGAGGAAGCTGAAAAGAGTTCCTACACCAAAATTAGATCTCCTTGGGATGTCCAAATTTCCAGTATCAGCCATTCATAATGGAAAATCAGAACCCAAAGGCAAGAGCTTGGCTTTGACATCGCAGATGAACCTCGCTCCAGTATTTTCCTGTGTGACTGTGGGCAATGGGGATAACGATCACTTCTCATAAGGTTGATATTGTGAGGGAAGACAATGTATATCAAGTTCTTGTACAGTGCTTCACACTCAGTAGGTAACCTTTATTTTATAGCTAGCATTGCAATTTCCCTTGGTCGTCTCCTAAAATGTCACTGCTTATATGAGCGACACACAAAGTCCCGACAACCTTTGCGTACATGAGAGTTTCTTCCCTCTTTAGGGCCAGTAGAGATAGCACAAGTCCTTCAGCAGAAAGGCCCCTTTAAAAGAGGCAGTAGGTTGCCTGGAATGCACCTAGCTTATTTCTAAGATCATCCATCCCCAAATTTGTTAACACTCCCCATACAACAGTTTTGTCCCTGAGAAGTGACCTACTGGAATAAAAACCCTTTTAAAAAGACCTCAGTTTGTTCTAATGTAAAAGGGCTGTAAGAAGCAGTACAGTGAACCAAACACTGTACAAAGACTATTTAAAATATGACATAATTTTTAAATGGTTTTCGGACTCCTAAGCACCCTGTCTGCCCACACCTACCAAAACACCTGAGATGATAGCTGATGGCACCTCAGGGGACATTTCTAGACATCTCCTGCCACCTCTTTCCTTGTCTGCAGATGGAGAAAGGACAGCTTGGGTTCATACCTCACTTGAACGTTCCAATCATATTCACTTGCTTTTAGATCATCTCCTTGTTCATTTATAGAGTCAGGAATGTTGGCAGGTTCAAAACAGGGAAGCAGGGGTTACTAAGCAACATACCTATCAGACAGCTACAAGTTTATAGTCACTGGGCACAGGTACTAGAGAAATGTAGCAAGGGCTGCAAGTGTTTTTGGCTACCAAGGTTGTGCTTCTATAAAAGTTAATTGACATTTGAGGGGCACCTGGGTGGCTCAGTTGGTTAAGCGTTTGCCTTCGACTTTGGTCACCATCTCAGCTGAGGTCCTGGGACCAAGCCCTGCGGGGCTGGGGGCTCCCTGCTCAGTGGAGAGTCTGCTTCTCTCTCTCCTCAACCCACTCATGCTAACGTGCTCTCTCTCTCTCAAATAAAGTCTTTTTTTTTAAAAAAAAGTTAACTGACATTTGAAAAAAATGGCAAATATAGTACATAACTCAGTCTCACAAATATGCCAAAAATAAAACAACAAGGCAGCACAAATATTTTATTGGCAGGTTTTTGCTGATCATTGATGAAATCTCTACTTTCTCATCCCAGGACATCAGAGTCAAATCAACACACTGACCAGTCATAGCAGATGTCCATAATATTAAGTTAAGGAGTAGAGTTCCAAAAAGCAGCATTTGGGCTCTCCCACCGAAATAAAAATGTACCTCCATACACCAAGGCACAGTTGCTGACTCGTTAGTCTTTGTTGGTTTCTATAAAAATTACTTGATCTCTAGGGACTCAAGTGAAATTTAGGGGTCTGGATCAGAAAGTGCATAGAACATTCTTAAAAGTCAAAAGAAGTTGAGTAGCTATTTGCTTATAGACCAACTCATCCATCTAGAGATTGATCTCTGCCAAATTCTCTGTGATTCTGTTACCCTGTTATTTATGAGGAGCTGTGGCATCGTGTTTCAGAAATTACCAGTCAGCACTGATGGGTATGTATTTTTCTTGCTCACTCAGTGGCAAGACACATATATAATAAATTCTTAGGAAGTTTATCTCTTTCAGTTAGAGTCCAAGAAATTGCTGACTCAATGATTTGCCACAAAACCTATTCCTGGATAAAAGGGAGGACCACCCTCTACAGAAAACAGGTATTCCAATACTTCAGCATTTCCAGCAAGAACAGAGTTACCAATGAAAAGCAAAACAGGAAACTATGTTCCACAACTGAGAAATTTCTAAAATTTTATACCATTTTAAATTTGTTTCCAACGAAAGATAGCAACAGTTTAATTGCCCACATACCATTTGATAAAAAAAATTTTTTAAACAAATTTATTTTACTTTTATGGCTTCATATAGGAGTTATTAACCATCTGCCTTTGTATTATTTAAACATAATACAAATAAACATTATTTTACAACCAGAAAGCAATGATTCATAGAATTATACATTTATTCCTCAATAATTCTTCCTTGCCACTTTAATAAGGGCCTAAAGTTACCATCATTTCAACTCTTTTTAAAATTCATTACCTACAATATTAAGAAAAACAGATGACAATACAGTATTTCACTGTACATGAAGAAGGTCTTAAAGAGATTTTAAAGAATTTACTAGCAGCGTTGATCACCACTTTTTGAGGAAACAGTTATGAGGGAAAGATGACAATGGAAATCACAGCTGACACTGTTGAGCGAAACGAGGGTGACACGAACGACTGGCAGTTGCCAGTTCCACTAAACAGGCTCTCGCATAGGCAGTATCCTCTCGCAGAACAGAACATGGGTAAACAAATTAACATTTCCCTTCTCTACTTCTTCAGAACATAGAGATGAGGATGCCTCCAGAATCAGACACTACCTCATATAAGAAAAATAGAGAGTTCTTTCCTCTGTAGGCAGGGAAGAGCTGAAAGGAGGAGTCAGTGGAGGCGGAAAGACAGGCTTAGGAGCTCCTGAACAGAGTACGTTTTGACCCAAATTTATGAAGATTAGAGAAACACCGTAAAGAACAGAAGTCAGAATCAGGGGCACCTGGGTGGCTCAGTGGGTTAAGCCTCTGTCTTCGCCTCGGGTCATGATTTCAGGGTCCTGGGATCGAGCCCCGCATCAGGCTCTCTGCTCAGCAGGGAGCCTGCTTCCCCCTCTCTCTCTGCCTGCCTCTCTGCCTACTTGTGATCTCTCTCCTCTCTGTCAAATAAATAAATAAAATCTTAAAAAAAAAAAAAAAAGTCAGAATCAACCAGCCAGAGAAAAGTCTGCACTGAGGACAACCCTGATGTACACTCTAAACCAGAGATGAGAAAGCCACAGAGAGAACTCTGGGGGGCTGCTGAGCGAGCATCCCTTGACTCTTCAGCCGAGGAGTGAACAAGGCAGGTGTGTGAGCCAGCTACCAAGGTCAGGAAAGAATCTCCGTAAGGACAGGAGGTGACGGTGCCTAGCACCCACACGAGGCTAGCAATAGTGCCTATTCACAACAACTAGAATGGAAAACCTCATGATTTTCAGGTCATTAAGCACACTGAAGTGTTTAATCAATTGTGGGAACTAATCAGGTCTAGAATGAGCTTCTTCCATTGGGATCTAACAACTTTTAAAAGCCAAAATGGAAAGGGTCAAACTGGTTGCAAGTAACTTAACTGTGCCTCAGTAAAAAAGGCTCAAGATCATTTATTTTTTTTTCTCAAGATTATTTAAACAAATAAAAAAATCCAGTCCGAACAAAGTAGAATTCACAATGTGTCTGGCATTCGATTGAAAACTGCCAGCCCTATAAAGAAGCTGGAAAATACAAACCCATCATTAGGGAAAAAAATTCATCAAGTGAGACTTACCCAGAACTGACACAAATGAGTAGACAAGGACTTTAACAAGTTACTGTGACTATTTTCTATACGTTCAAAATGTCGAGCAAAGACATGGAAGACATAAAAAAGATGCAAATCAAACTGCTTAAATTGAAAATTACAATGTGTAATATTAGAAATGTATTAGGTGGGATTAACAGCAGGTTAGATATTAGAGAATAAAAGAACAGTGAACTTGAAAGAGAAAAAGGGGAATTAAAAAAAAGTGGATAGAGGCTTGGTGAGCTAGGGTAAAAACTTCAAGTATGCTGTTGTGTGTAACAGGAATCCCCAAAAGAAGAAAAGAGTGATAAAAAAAAAATATTTGAACAAATGATGGCTCACAATTTTCTAAATTTGATAAAAATTATAAACTCACAAATCTAATACCATGAACCCCATGCACCCAAAAAAAAAAAAAAACCCATGAAGAAACTACATTAAGCCACATATTAGTTCAAAACTAGTAACAAAGAAAACCCTAAAAGCAGAGAAAGAATATACAGAGGAACAATGAGGACAGGAAATATCTCAGTGGAAAACAAGCAAATTAGAACACAATGAAGCAAGATCTCTAAAATAGTGGAAGAAAAAAAGCAAACAATACCCAGTCTTGGCAAGGAAACTGGAATCCTCATACATTGCTGGTAGAAATGCCAAATGGTGCAGTCATTTGGAAAAAAGTCTGCAAGTTCCTTAAAAAGTTAAAAGTTCCCATATGACCCAGTAATTCCACTTCTAGGTATATATCCAAGAGAAATGAAAATATATGTCCATATAAAAACTTGTACATAGGGACGCCTGGGTGGCTCAGTTGGTTAAGCGGCCGACTTCAGCTCAGGTCATGATCCCAGGGTCCTGGGATCGAGTCCCACATCGGGCTCCTTGCTCGGTGGGGAGCCTGCTTCTCCCTCTGCCTCTGCCTGCTGCTCTGCCTGTTTGTGCTCTCTCTCTCTGACAAATAAATAAAATCTTAAAAAAAACAAAACAAAAACTTGTACATAAATGTTCACAGCAGCATTATTCACAATAGCCCAAAGCAGAAACAACCCAACAGTCAATCACCTGAAGAACAGATGAACAAAATGTGATGTATCCATACAGAAGAAAATTATTTGGCCGTTAAAAGAAATCGAGCACTGACCTATGCTACAACATGGATGAACCTGGAAAACTAAGAAGTCAGATACAAATAGTTACCTATTGTATGATTCCATTTATATGAAATGTCTAGAATAGGCAAATCCCTAGACAGGAAGTATATTAGTGGTTGTCAGAGGCTGGGGAAAAGTGGGGATGGGGAGTACTGTTAATGGGTATGAAGTTTCTTTCTGAAGTGACGAAAATGTTCTGGAATTAAGACAGTGCTAATGGATGTATAATCTAAAAACCTCTTAACTGTATACTTTAAAAGGGCGAGCTTTGGGGTGCCTGGGTGGTTGAGCGTCTGACTCTTGATTTCAGCTCAGGTGATGATCTCAGGGTCGTGGGATCGAGCCCTACATCAGGCTCCACATTGAGCGTGGAGCCTGCTTGAGGTTACCCCTCCCATCTCCACTCAAATGCTCTCTCACTCTTAAAAAAAATTAAAAGGGCAAGCTTTATGGTATGTGAATTATGTATCAACAAAGCTGTCAAAATAAATGACAGAAATATTGTGGAAGATACCTAAAAGGTGAGAGAGTGTTGCAAATGATTTGCTAGGTACAAATATTATGCTTCAAAAATAAACTGTAAACAAATTTTTAAAAATGCAAATGGCCAAAATGACCCAATTAAAAAGCAAAGACTGCAATATTGGAAAAAGATCCAACCATATGCTGCCTCCAGGAAACAAAATTTGAATACAAAGACACTAATAGATTAAAAGATTGGAAAAGATACACTATACTAATACTAATCAAAAGAGAGAAGTGGTTATACTACTACCAGCAAAAATAGATTTCAAAGCAAAGATCATTACCAGGGACAATAATGTTACTTCATAATGATAAAGAGATGAATTTTTAAAGAGGATATAATAATCTTAAACATTTATCTACCAAATAACTGAGCTTTAAAATATTTAAAGCAAAAATTTTAGAATTACAAGGAGAAACAGACTAATCCACGGTACTGTTGGGAGATTTTAATATTCCTCAGTGGTGGACAGAATTCTAAGGGCATCCCCAAGATTTGTAACCCCTGCTACATATGCCCTGGATAATCCCTGGCAGAGACTTGTAAATAAAATGGAATTTCACGCCCATGATTAGGTTATGTTATACAGCAACAATGATGAGATTTTAGAGATGTAACTAAGGTCACTTATCAATTAACTTAGAGTTTATTAGAGGAGAGATTATCCTGGGTTGGCCTGACCTAATCAGGTGGAAGCAGAGTCTAGAGATTAGAGATGGAAGTCAGACACCTCTGTCTTACTGGACTTAAAACAAAACAAAACAAAAACAGCTACAAGGAATTGAATTTTGTCAACAACCACATGAGTCTGGAACAGGTCCCCAAGCCTCAGATGACAGCACATCTGCAGCCGACACTTTGATGGCTGTCTCCTGAGACCCTGAGCAAAGAATCCAGCTAAGCTACCTCCAGATTCCTGACTCATGGAAACTGCGAGGTAATAAATGTGTGCTTCCTTAAGCCCAATTTGTGCTTATTTGTTATGCAGCACTACAAAACTGATGTGCCCTCTCTCAGTAAGAAGTTACAGGTGAAAAACGAGTAAGAATATAGGTTTAGCGCCTGGTGTTGTATGTAAGTGTGACTAAATTCTACACTTGCAACTAATAGTACATTGTATGCTAACTAATTGGAATTTAAATAAAAACCTGGGGGAAAAAAGATTACAGAAGGTTTGAACAACACTATTAGCCAATTTGACCTAATTGACATTTATATAACACCCCACCATACCCTAAGCAGAACATGCATTTTAACTGTGCAAGGAATACTTACCAACATAGACCATACATTAGGCCATAAAACAAGTCTCAATAAGTATCAAAGGATTCAAGCCACACAAAACATGTTCTATGAACACAACAGAATTAAGTTAAAGATCAATAATAGAGCTTTAGAAAATCTTCTAATATTAGCAAACTAAGTAACACATTTCTCAATAACCCATGAGTCAAAGAAAAAATTAAGAGGGAAACGAATCTACCAGAATAGTATAAAACACCACAAAGACTTAGCCATTACAGCTTCACAAAGTTTTAGGTAAATGAACAACCAAATGTAAGCTTAATTATTGTCTTTAAATACTTTACAATGCAACTACTACAGAAAACCATGGCCTGCTATTGTAGGAATAGAAACAGGATTGTTATACTCTCAAACATTTTTCCTATAAGCTGACAAAAAGAAGCTGTCTCTTAGCCTGATGGCAATGAAAGACAGAAGATGAATCATTGCTTGTGGAAACCAATTTATTTAGTCACTTCGAATGGCTGTTATTTATTACTTGTCAGCACATGCTGTTAGTTCAATTAAATATAAAATCTGAAGTTCTCTTTTCTTTCCCACCCCCATCTTTTAAAACAAAAAGGAAAGAAATGACACAGATTTAAAACATTAAAAGAACATTTTAGTTTATTGTGTTTCTATTATTTAGGCTTTGTTTATTAAACATTCTGCAACAAATATTATTCATCTCGTTGGCTAGTTAAATTTGAAAGTTTACAGGGACTTGATATGAAAATATAATTTGGAAGCTCTCCTTTCAGGGTATCACAAACACGAAAATTTAAAACAAGGCACCAGAGAAAGTGTTCATCGCAACACTGCACTGAATTGTGAGGAAGCCCGAGACAGTGAACTCCCGGCTAATAAAAAGTTCGATTTTTTTTTTTTTTTTTTTGACTGTGGTGTAATTGAACTGTTTCGATAAGTTATAATACTCAGACTTGTTAAATACAAAATATATGTCACTTTGATCATACCACAGGAGTCTCATCATTTAACTGCAATCAACCATTAAAAAAAATCTTGTTCATATTAAGCACCAGACATATAAAAGCACATGTTGCCATGGGGAAAAAAAAATGATATTCGGAGAATCTGTCAAGAGAGTAACATTAGGCAACGTATGTTAAGTAAATGTGCCGCCTACCCCTGTCAGGCATAAAAGCCCGTTATCCCTAATTATGTTCCTCATTGAGTTTATATCTTTAAAGTGTCAAACACAGCCCACTAGTTCTGGGGCTAATTTCAGCTTTCAGTGATAAACATATCTTACGCTTCAAATGACATTAACTGGCCATCCACCACAAAGTACACGAGTACATTTTCTTTATTCTGTTGTTCACTGAACAGAAATTATATATTTTCCACAATCTTAAAAAGTCTGACTGCAGGCAGGACTCCAAGCAAATGCATGTGGATATTATAGGGTGCTTTCAAATAGTGGCCTGAGGATGACACCTCATTTAACCAGTAAATCCAGAAAAGAAGTTGCCTATCTAGGGTTCTTACATAAAACATTTTCTTATGTCTTTACGACAAATCTTATTTGCACACAATTGCACAGGAAGCCTCTGTCTTTACACACTCAGATTCGTCAGGAACATCAATTACCGTTTTGTAATGCGATACTTACACAAAAACAGAGTGGGATACCATCTGCCCCGCACTAAATGGTCTCCAAAGACCACATTCCCTCAGCTCCTACTTCTTTCATTGGGTGCCACCTTTCCCTCCTCGGGATATGCTTCCTCCGCACACCTCCCAGCACTCACCTCTGCCTTCTCTGAGCTTGACGAATCAGCGACCGTAGATAATACACTATTCTAGGATACTGACACTTTGAGATCTCTTGATTATATATCTTTGATCTTGATATCTGAAGGATATCAAACCTATGGCTTTCATATTTGTGCAAATGCTTTTCCTCCATATTGTGTGCCTTTTATCTTTTAACTCCTTATACTCTTGCCAACACAGAGTATCTCATGTAGTGTGTGTATGTGTGTGTTTATTGCTAATTTGATCAACAAACGATTTTAAATATTGGAGAACAAAGCAAAACGGCTAACAGAGTACATCTAGAAAGATTTATGTGATCTCAAGAGAAACCAGAGTATTATAGATTACATCTAGATAGTGGAGTTCCACTCTATACTTTCCTCATTTGTGTAAGTTATTTGCAATAAATCTATAAATGCAATAAACCTGAAAATGAGAAATAAGAAATTAGGAAACAAAATTTAAAAAAATTAAAAAAGCCTATGAACTCAAAATCTCCTAGTGTTCATGTACTTTCTTTTTTTTAAAGATTTTATTTTTAAGTAATCTCTACACCCAATGTGAGCTCGAACTTACAACCCCAAGATCAAGAGTCACATGCCCTACCAGCTGAGCCAGCCAGGCACCCCAAGTGTTTAGGTATTTTTGACGATGAAAGGTGAAGTTGTGAGAGAAAGGTAGGAGGGAGAGAATTAATATTTTAGTGACAAATGCATTGAAATTATTGTGGGAAATGGAGGAAGGAAGTGGCATGACCAAAACCTTTAATCTTTTTTTATAACAGAAAAACACTAAAAAAAAAAAAAGCCAAAAATTTTTTGACAATCATATGTAATAAACATTCAATTTCTTGGTATTTTAAAAAAATAGTCATTTATATTGAAGAGAGAGTGATGCACGCACAGGAGTGGTGGGGGAGGGGTTGGGGAGAGGGAGAGAGAATCCTTAAGCAGACTCCCCGCTGAGTGTGGAGACCTACATGGGGCTCAATCCCAGGACCCTGAGATCACGACCTGAGCTGAAACCAAGAGTTGGGTTCTTAGCCAACTGAGCCACCCAGGTGCCCCTCAATTTCTTGGTATTTTGAACTAGATCTTTAATATCCCATCCAATTGGAAATTCTGTTTCTCTGGTTTTCTATGATTATAAATTCTCAAATATTTACTTTAAAAATGAAACACAAATTGTTAAGCAAGTTTTTTTACATGCATTTTTAAAGTGTATAGGTTGAGAAGATAACAAAGAATAAAAAAGCTTTTGTCTCAAATAATGATTAAGGAAGAAAGTACAGGATAGGAAAATGGCAGAAGAGCAAAGGAAGGAGTTAAGAGTGAGACAGAAGAGCAAAGGGGGAAAAAAGGACCAAAAAAGATTAAATAAGAAGGTTGGGGGGCGCCTGGGTGGCTCAGTGGGTTAAGCCTCTGCCTTCGGCTCAGGTCATGATCTCAGGGTCCCGGGATCGAGCCCCGCATCGGGCTATCTGCTCAGCAGGGAGCCTGCTTCCCCCTCTCTCTCTGCCTGCCTCTCTGGCTACTTGTGATCTCTCTCCTGTTAAATAAATAAATAAAATCTTTAAAAAAAAAAAAAAGAAGGTTGGTCAGGTAGGGCTGGTTCACGGCAGACACATCAACCAAGCCAATGTGGGTAAACTACACCCCTCCACAGCCTCTCCTTAAGCTTGTCAACTCCATTTTTCTACCAACCAAAACTCTATTTTCTGTTACCAACTAGCTACTAAAGGCACATAATTTCATAAATTTCATAATAAAAGGCGCCTGAGATTGAAAACTCATGGTGTTTAAATACTTCAAGGAAGAGTATTCAATTCAAAGGTTCCTGAATTCCAAATTAAGGCATCTAATAAAGGCTCATTTGGGTATTAAAAAAAATAACTATCAATGAAATGCCTATCTTTCACTAAAGGCTGGCAGACTTTTTTTTAGTCAACTAACATAAATTAATACAGAATGAGAAATGTGAAAACCAAGTTCTTATAGTTGTCTTATGTTGATACAAACATGTTCTACAAGTGGAATTGATTTCACTTACTCAGCATGGAAAACACTAAGTTATATAAGACTGATTTTTGCTGTACATTAGGTTCTGACAAATGAGTCTATAGAATGGGTGGAAAAAGATATCTTAGGGTATATTTAAAAGAAAATACTAGAGTGCTGTGTGGCTCAAGTGGTTGAGCAACCGACTCTTGATTTTGGCTCAGGTCATAATCTCAGGATCATGAGATTGAGCCCCACAATGAGCTCTGGCGCTCGGCAGGGAGTCTACTTGAGAGTCTCTGTCTCTCCCTCTCCCTCTGCCCCTCCCCACACGCTCTTTCTCTCAAATAAATAAATCTTTTAAAAAAAAGAGAGAGAGAGAATAGCTGATAGTAGGAATATACTTAAAAAACACAAGAACAGGGATAAAATTACTTGTCCTCCACAGTCTCATAACCGTGCTGTATAAATAGTGATCATCTTGGTTCCTTCTCTTGTGACTATAGCAGCAGTCTGATTAACTAGTGTGCAGCAAAAACCTTTTGCAGGCTTCAGAATGTAAAAGTATTCCATTCACATATCTTAATGTTAATAGCAAGAAAGACCTATAAAACTTGAAACTTGACCAGAAAAAAAAATGTGGCATTTTAACATTTAAGTTTCGCTGTAAATAAGATAAACAAACATAACATAGTTTTTTCTCTTTTTACGCACTGCAGATTTGCCCTAGAAATAAACGTGAAGGTTGAAATAATCACGAATAAGCCAAAGGGTTGCATAATCAGATTTTAATTTGGCATCTTAGTGTTCTTAATATTATACTCTCCTCTTCCATATTTACTAATAGAAAAAAAAGGGCGCCTGCGTGGCTCAGTGGGTTAAAGCCTCTGCCTTCAGCTCAGGTCATGATCGCAGGGTCCTGGGATCGAGCCCCGCATTGGGCTCTCTGCTCAGCAGTGAGCCTGCTTCCCCCTCTCTCTCTGCCTTCCTCTCTGCCTACTTGTAATCTCTCTGTCTCTGTCAAATAAATAAATAAAATCTTAAAAAAAAAAAAAAAATCCCACAATAAATGAGCTATTTATCACACAGGTGTTCAATACCAAAATTGTTTTATAGCTCTCAACTACATCAAACTATCGCTTTCACTAAGGGATAGACAGAAAAACTTTTTATGAGAGTGGGTACTCATCCTTTCTGAATCTCATCTTGGGCAGAGGGCTTTTTGTTTGTTTGTGTCCCTGTTATGATAGACTGATAAACATGACAGGCAATAATACCGATTTCCATTAATCTACTGATTTTAAATACCACATTTAAAGATAGAATCTTATTAAAAATCTTACATCAAATGTATTTGGAGGGGAAAAAAAAAATCAGTTGTCAAAACTTGCAGTTCTCTTTTGGACTTTAAGAAAATATGTTCCAAGCTGAGAAAATATATTAAAACAGAAGAGTAATGAATAAATATAAATTGTTCAAAGGAAGAAACAATTTATCTTTTAAAAGTGACAGAGTACATTCAATTCTTCTATTCCCAAAATTTTAAAACATTGAAATATTGGTCCTTTAACTCTATCATGTCATCTTTTTATTTTTATATAAATGACTTTTAATCTTAACAGATTAAAAAAAAGACTTTCAACTGGCAATAACTATCAATTTTGAAAATATACCTAATAAAGCCAAATTCTTTTGCTATTAAGGAGCAATATTAACTTGTTTTTCCTTCATGCTAAAAACTGCTTCTACCCAATAAGATAAATAGGCTTTGGTTTTGGAATAACTTTAAAAACTTAAGAAAGAGTTGTGAAACCTAATTCATTTTTTTAAAGCTTTTATTTACTACATTGTACACCTGAAATTAATATGACACTATACGTTAACTAACTGGAATTTAAATTAAAACTCTCATATCACTTTATATTTAAAAAAAAAAACTTGTCAAAATTCACCAAATAATTTTAAGAATACTTTGTAAATAATTCAGTAAGCTATTTTACATATAAATTAGCTCTCCTTAATATGAAATACAGAGTTCCTAAATCTCTTCAAGTCCCTATGTAATACCAGGCTGACCAAGAGAAAGAAAACCAAAAACCATGGACAACATTTAAAACAAAAGCATAGGTATCCTCACAACACCAAAATATAAGCAGGTAAGAACAAACTACCAACAAGTCATAAAACCACAGTATCAGCATTTCTGTGGGAGAAAGAGAAGGGAAGCCATTTGGGAATCTAATAAACCTGAGAATAGGAGAAACTCAAAATAAGTAGAAATTATGGCAAATCAACTTGAGACAGCAACTGAAACTGGAAGGTGAAAATATCAGGTGAATGCAAGGTATAAGAAGGTCTAAAGAAGCTGGGAAAGTCTCATCCTTAAGAACTCTTAAAACTGATCAGCCAGGGCTAGAATTCTACACCAAGGAGAATGAATCAATTGGCTATGGTATCAAATTGAGCAAGATAGAGAAAAAACAACAGGATGGAAAGAGAAGTCCAGGTAAAAGTGGAAAGGGGGAACAGAGTCAGGAAGTCTCAGAAAGAAACCACTACAATTTGAATATTAGGGAACAAGAAACAGTCAAAGGGCCATGACAGTAGAAAAGCTCATCTGAACCAGGTTCCTTCTAAATAAAGTTCCAAAAAATGAAGTTCACATAAAAAATGGGAAACAAAAATATAAAGATCAAATTCTATGCAATACTGTTATAAATTAAAAGAGAATAAGAAACAGAATAAGATCCCTATAGACAATAAAAGTTCACCAGACAGACACACAGAACATATCAAAACTATTAACTTGCATTTAAAATGTCAGTCATTTAAAAAATGATAAAAGCCATAAAAGAATAACCATGAATCAGAATTAGATATGAGGTGACAGAATTCAGGGAAGAATTAGAAATTAAAAAAAAAAACAAAAACAACATTTTGGACATGAAAACTAAACTAGAAGGAGCACAGGAGTGGATAAACACAACAGATAATGCCTTAAATAAGTGAAAAGGGAAAACATTTTAACTCAAAAGGAAGATAAAAACAATTCACAAAAAAGTAACATATACTGAAGATAGACAACAAGACCCAGTGCAAATAATGGGAAATTCAGAAGAAAACCAAAGCAAGGCAAAAGAACAAACAAAACATTAATTCAAGTAAATGTTCTTGAAATTAAAAAGAAAAGGGGGGTGCCTAGGTAGTTTAGTCTGCTAAGTGTCCTTTTGGCTCAGGTCATGATCTCAGGGTTGTTAGATCGAGCTCTGCATCAGGCTCCACGCTCAGCAGGGAGTCTGCTTGAGATTCTCTGCCTGTCCCTCCACCCCTCCCCACCTTCTCGAATAAATAAATCTTTTTAAAAAAATAAAAGAAAAAGAAAAGAAAGGATGTGAAATTACATAATAGAAGAGTACGAGTACACTGCGTGTCTGAGAACATGAACACTGAATAACACCAACATATATTCTAGTAAAAATTATTGCAGTGAAAGAAAGAAGTAAATACGGTCACCTTTAAGCAACAGTGTCCTTGCCAGCCTCAGGTTATCACTGATTCTAAGCAGCTGTCATCCTTGTATATTCTCTTTCTTACACCTTTCTACTCATAATTAATTAAGATTCTACATTAATCTAATCATGGAATTTAGAAAAAAAAATTTATGATCGACAAAAGTAAAAATATTAAAAAACCAAGTAGTATTTGCTTAAACAGAGCATACTAAACACATTTGTCACTGCACCTTTATGAAAGTCCACTAAAATGACAAGAGATTAAAAGCACTAACTTATTCAGGTGGACAGTGGCAAAGAAGACAGAGATGGGTCAAGAAAATTTGCGAAGCTGGAATACAAATACATGGGTGGGATGGATTTAGCTGGTGAAGGTTGCAACCTATGGACCTATACACAGATAAACTAAGAAGTCACTTGATTCTAAACACAAACCCAAGTAAAGCTCAGTAACAAAGACTCAAAGACAGAAAACAGCAGATGAAACATGAAAGCTGGTCTCCTCGAGGCGCCCAGGTGGCTCAGTCAGTTTGGCGTCTGACTCTTCGTTTCCGCTCAGGTCATGATCTCATGGGTCAAGCTCTATGCTCATCGTGAGTCTGCTTGAAGATTCTCTTCCTCTGTTCCTCCCCACACCCACACACCTTCTCTGTGTCTAAAATAAGTAAATCTTCAAAAAAAAGAAAGTTGGTCTCCTCACAAAAGGCAACAATTCATTCACCAACTTCACAGAATACCTGCATAAAGCTAAAGCATGAAATAATAAACTCAGGCAAACCAAGTGGTTAACAGCAGGGTTAGCCTATCAAAATTGGGGGATTAAGTAAAAAGTCTTGAGAGTGAACCGTGGATATCCTTAGCCAACCCAAGAGAAAAGTGAATTGCACCTATTAAAGCACCTCATCCATAAACAGAACTTCCAATCAGCTTTTTAGTATCTTACTCTTACACATGAAAGCAGCCAAATATTACCAAAGATTTAAGGAACTCTGAGAAAACATTAGGTAGAGAACAAAGGAAGAAAAACATTAACTTGAAGAAAACAGAAGACAAAAAGAAGAAAACTTGAAAACAACCACTAAAATTAACATCTTCAGAGAGGTAAAATGTTACATCCACCAAAGGCCAACCCAAGGGCCAAGCAAGGCCTGGCAAATTTAGCCAGTTAATTAAAAAAAAAAAAAAGAGCATTTTTTAGATACAGGCAGGTTATTACTTACATAAACAGTGAGAAAACAATAGCCAAAGGTGCCAAGTCATGGCCCTTGTTCAGGGAGACACCAAAGTAAAAGGGAGTGGATGGAAGAAGACTGATGGGACATCCTATTGGTGAGGAGCTAACGCCATGCTGCCGCTAAGCCATTTTATAGCCTGCAGCTGTGCCCTCAAGTGGGGCATGATAACAAGTCTCAGGTTTCTAAGAAACCAGGGAGGCAGATGGGAAAACTGATTCAAGACATCTTTCTGCAAGACAGGGAGCCTCCCTCAAGAAAGAAAGGTAATTAAAATGTCCTTGTGAGACTCTTCACAAGGCTACCTGTCTGGCCATGTTCCTAGGAAGACTGCAGGTGGTTGCACCAAGATGTAGGCTGGTCGGAGGTTCCATCTCTGTCTGCAGGGCCTACCACGATGCGAGCAAGGTCACCTGGACGCCAGGGTGAAGCGACTGCCCTACAGACACAAGAGCATAATGCTACCTTTAAAAGGGAATATTAAAAAAAATAAATACTAAATGGGAATATTCAGAAGATAAAAAATAAAAAGAACTTTGAGATATTAAAAATATGATAGAAATTTTTTTAAAAAATCAGTGGAAGAACTGGAAGAGAATACTGATAAAATATACAAGAAAGTAGAAGAAAAAGATGAGAAACAGAAAATGTGAGATTAAAAAAATGTAATAATCAGGCTAGGTACCAGTATCTTAATAAAAGGAATTCCAAAAATAGAGACTAGGAGAAAAAAAAAAAAGAGGGAAGGAACTTATCTAAGAAGTAATATTTAAAAAATTTCCAGACCTTAATAACATTCAATTTTCCCATTAAAAAAGTTCACTTGTGAGTAACTCAATGGATGAAAAAGATCCATTCTCTGAAACATCATCAAGAAAGTTCAGAATATTGGGAATAAACATCCTAATAGCTTCTGAAGAGAAACAAAAGACACACGTAAGCATCAAGAATCAAAATGACAAATGACTTCTCAATAGCCTCAGTGGAAGTTGGAAGGCAGAGGAGTAATCCCATAAAATTCGGGACAATGATTTCAGCCTAGACATCAACACTCACATAATCTTTCAATTCAGTGTATAGACAGAACCCAGACATGCGGAGTCACACCAGTGAATCAAAACAATTTACTGTTCCTGCATTCTTTCATAGGAAGCTGCTGGAAAAGGTACACCACCAAAATGAGGGAATAAACTAAAAGATGAAGACAGAAGATTCAGGAAATTGGGATATCCAATATGAGAGAGGTGAAGAACAACCAGTCCAGATTAGCACAGAACAGAGAGTTCCAAGAGGAATGTCGAGAGGGAAAAAAAGTTGGATTATGTAATGTACTAGAACCTATCGAGAAGAGATTTCTAATCCTGGAGGACAGTTAGGGTATAAATTAATGTGTGCTACATAGAACACTGGGCAAATGAAGTAATAATGCAATTACATTATTAATTTCCCAAAACGTAAAACATAATTGGACCAAAAAAGAAAATGTAATTAGATACCACATAACCCAGTTATGAACAGTATTTACATAGTCAAATAGCATAAATATTGAATGTTATCTAAAAGTGTCATGTATGGGGCGCCTGGGTGGCTGAGATGGTTAAGCATCTGCCTTTGGCTCAGGTCATGATCCCAGTGTCCTGGGATCGAGCCCCGCATCGGGCTCCCTGCTCAGTGGGGAGCCTCCTTCTCCCTCTCCCACTCTCTCTGCTTGTGTTCTCTCTCTCACTATATCTCTCTCTGTCATATAAATAAATAAAATCTTTAAAAAAAAAAATAAAAAAATAAAAATGTCATGTAACTGTACCATATTGAAAGGACAGAGGAGAAAGGTATGTGTTTAGGGAAGAGGTAGAAGGAATAGATCTTCATCTTCATATTCCAAAACAGATCAGTAAAACCTAAAACTAAGAAATAGCATAATAATCATATTACTTAGAAATACAGAGATAACTGAAAAATCACTAAAGATTTGAAAGTGGTTACCTCTTAGTAGCAAGAGCTGGTATAAAAAGAATAGGAAGGAGAGTTCTTTTTTTCATTATAAGCCTTGGGGGGTGAAACCCTTTACTAACTTAAAATTATCTACTTATTATCTTGAAATTAAATAAAACAGTAAATTAAAGATAACTTACATTTATGGGCCAATGTGAATAATTCTAGACAGTATACTTACCAAAAGATCCTGATAATAAAGGCTCTAACAGGCAAAAGGAAAAAAGTGAAAAAACAAAAACTGGATAGTTGTTCATATCCAGCAACACTGTAGTACAAAAAAAGATTAAACAGAATGCTTCAAGGGCACCTGGGTGGCTTAGTTGGTTAAGCGTCTGCTTTTGGCTCAGGTCATGATCCCGTGGTCTTGGGATCAAGTCCCGTATCGGGCTCCTTTCTCAGTGGGGAGTCTGCTTGTCCCTCTCCCTGTACCCCTCCCCCCACTCTTGGGCTCTCTCTCTCAAATAAATAAATAAAATCTTTTAAAAAAATAGACTGCTTCATTTTTGAATCTGGGGAAAGAGGGAGGAAAGAGGTAAGAAATAAGCTTACCAAATTGTACAGTATTCTGTACAGAAATCACAGAGTATTATAGCAGAATCGAATCTTACATATTGACTAACAATTTATTTCCCTCATTTTACAGTTACTTTCCAGGGTTACACAGCTGCCTTGTGCAGAATCGGAACCCTCTGCTCTTAATTCACAGGCTTTTCATTTTATCATAATGCATTTTTACATAATAATTATCAAGCAAATATATTTGCATTCCTAGTGATAATATTCATTAGCATTTTTTTTTAATTTTAAAAAGGGAATCTACTTGTAAGAAAACGTAGAGAGGCAATTCCAAATCCAACAAGGGCATCACGTAGGTAAGCTACATATGTCATTATGCCTTATTTTATTGACTGGAATGTTCAAGAAAGGCATTTGATAGGGAAAAGACTAACATTAAAACAAGCAAATAACCCGCCCCCTACCACAAACAAAAGAAAGAAAAATATAAAAAACAGTTTTAAGTTAAAGCATATCGGTGTTTTACTTAAGGATTAAACAGGTACAATAAAGGAAAAATATCTGTAACTGAACTCTTTTCCTACTTTTCATGATGGAATAGAACTGAGAATTTTTGAAATTTTTAGGCTGCCAAATTTGGCCCAAATTGTGGGTTCACTCCTTCTTTACCTTGAAAATAGCCTTGAAAATGTTTATTTTCTGCAATTTGTATTACCGTTCAAATGATTCAGAACACCTTTACTGAGCTAATCATGCCCTAGAATCTAATAATTTGCTGAAAGTAGGTTTTGGCAACAAGATTTATAAGAAGATACACAGCCTGATAGTTTAAAGGAACTGATGGCTTTCATCAAAAGGATTTGGGGGTTCAGTAGATTTTTCATAATTAGTATGTTACACTGGCTACCCGGTGTAATAGGTTTTTAAGATATAACTGAGTGTGTGAATTAGAAGGAACATCAAAAAGTGGCCCAAGGCCTGTTGCAGAGGACCTGTTATTATCAGTTACCACCTATCATTCAAATTTGGGTTAAGTTCCTCATCAAATACCAGGATAAATTCAATTTGAATAAAAAATAAGGCTGTCAAAACCTTTTTTGATCTTCTAATTTACTAATTACATATTACATAGAAATTCTCCTTACCTTGGCAAAAGGGAGGAGCGTAAAAAGCAGTAGCACCTATATCTTTATTATTACTCAGTCTATTCTGTGCTAAAATCTATACTGTAACGTCCCTGAGTTTGAGATTCTGAACAAAACTAACACCTCAGAGGTATTTAATAAATACCTGTGAGCTGACAATTTAAATGGCAGCATTAGATTAATATATGCTATTCTCCCATTACTTAGGCTTTCCTAAAACAAACATATTCCTATTCTCCAAAGCCATTCATTTTTCAAAAAGCTCATGTGTCTTTCAACATTAAAAAAAAAAAAAAAGAGTAGAAAGAAGAGCTGATTTTCCAACGTAGGCAACTAAGTGGCTTCTAATTTGTTCAGCTCATTCTACCTCACACATACCACTCTAGTCAAACTTCCTCTAGACTATTCTGCACAGTGAACAGAGCATACACACAATGCTTCCTGAAGGTGGTAACTAGGCAGCTACAAAGCACTCAGACCCTTGTCTATTGCTATATGTTTAATCACATATGTCATCTACTGCACTTTATAATTATTAAGCAGCAACAGAGTTTGTTCCGTACTACTTTGCTATTATTTTAACTTTCAGTTGGAATAAAAAATTCTTTTACCATAACCAATGCTTTTTCCATCTTGAAGCAGAACTCACTATTCAAACATACGAGCATTTACCAGCCTAAGAGAAGTACTTCAAATGATACTGATGATATTGGCCTGTGCTACATTAGAAAGATCCCCGGGGGGGGGGGTTGGGGGGGAATGACAGGATTATTTAAAGACATGTTCAGAAACAACAAAAAAATAAATTTGTAACTTTGCAATTCTAAGGTTTCATAAGCACTCTCTATGTCCACAAGAAACTCTCTAAAATTTACATATAATTAAGCCAGCTAATAAAACACAATCCCAGCAAGTTTTATGTATGATGAAAATCCTCATACAACATTAGTAGAGCATGGTTAACAAATAAAATATAGTATATTTGTTAGCAAGTATAAAAACAGTGGTTTTAGATTTACATTTTAGAAAAAAAATTATTTTATTTTAAGAGTCTTTACCTAAATTTATTTTGGTATCAAACAACTACAATTAGTGATGGGGCAAAAAACATCCATTATTGTGCAGGATGTTAATTTATTTACAAAAACTATACAAAATTAGATTAATTGTAACATTGACTTATCAAAGCTTCCTGAAATTAATTTTGCTTTTGGAAATGTATCAAAAGTCTTCAGATCCAGAATTATAGTCTTTATTATTTTTAATTCATGGAATTATAGCACATCAGATCTTCAAGCAAAAACATGAGATAAAAGCCTGTACAATAAAATATTCTTTTCCTAATAGCTTGGAATGTAAATGAAAATATGTTCCCTTTTTACTGAAGAAAAAAACTTGAACGAAGTGTCCAATAATATCAAATACCTGTTAGAATAGCTTGTCTGCTAGAATTAAAGTTGGGCAATTACTTCTACATTTTTAAAAACGGCCTTAAATTAAGTCCTTTTTTCTTTTATAAAAAACATTTTTCTCAGCCATTTCAGACCTCTAAGCCTTACAACAATAAATGTTACTCCATCTTTACCAGTAAATTCATACCCACAGAAGGTGTCTTCAAGACACTTATTTTAAAAGTGCATATAAGCATAACTAAATTTCTTAAATTGTTAACAAATCTAGAAGCAATAATTTAATATTCTACCACAAAATATAGGTAGCCTTAAGAGCAACATGCTTGGTCAATCTTTCTTAAGCTTTTAGGTTTGATGCCAAAACATTTAAAAATGAAGGAAAAAATACAGTGACTCTTTGCTAATGGCTTTTCAGATACTAATTTGCAGACACAGCTAAATGCTCATCTAACAAAGTATCCAGGTTATCCAATGATATTTGCCATGAATTCATAAAGCAGTAACACATACATAAAAGTAACAACAACCAAAAACACCACAGGTATGTTAGGCCTAAGATGAGTTTATCTAATAAGGATTACATGAGAAATATCACATAAAACTCAAAATAAACTTCATATACAAAATTATACGATGTGGCTTTGCTCAAACACACCTAGAACTCGGACTCAAGTCAAATAACTAGACTGGCTTTTTTATATCACCAGCTTTCATTAGGGCTTTAATAGCTCTTGCCCTCATCTCAAGTTCTAGCAGCTCCAGCTGCTGTGCGGAAGGCTGAACATCTTCTGGTGGAGGAACAGTCAGGGTGGCTGCTTTCGGTTCCTTTGGGCTAGACTCTGCTAGTCCCAGAATCTCATTCACACTTTTCTCAATGTCTTTCTCCAGGTCATCTATCTGACCAGCTTCACTTTGGACTGTATTTTCTGGGACCTCAGGAGCAGCAGCTTCTTCGTTGCATGGGCCTTCTATGTCGCTGTCATAAGCATCTGCATTTATACTGAGTACATCACTATCTTCCCCTTTGCCTGTAACAAACAAAAAAGGGGAAAGAACCATGTAACCTAAATGCCCTGGTCAAAATTTCCTTTCTATTTATGATCAAAAGGTTTCTTTGATCCCACCTCCCACCATGGAGTCCCAAACACATTCCATAATCTCTATCCCATCCCCTTTTCTCTTGACACCTCAACTTTGAAAATAGATATAATTTAAGGTAAATTTTAATGTATTTTTCATTCCAATTTAGTAGAACATGGAAGCATTGGAAAATTTATACCATCGCATGGAGTTCCATGATCTCTTTTCCTAATTAAAATGTCCCAACACTTTATACCACAGGGAAGCTTCTACATTACAAAATGAAAGCTGATGTTGGAAACTCAGTATAACATTGTTTATTAATGAAAAAGTAAAATTCCATCCTGGGAGGAGTTTAAAATACTTTCCTTTATAAACTACAAAAAAGGAAAAATATCATTGGCAAGCTGGACACCATGTGCATTGCAATTATCCTAAATCTTTTCATATGCTTTTTCGAACACTTTGTTCTAAATCAATGAATTAAAGGAGAATGCCTAAGGCCATTTTCTAAGATAAAGTAAGTTTTCATCAAGAGGATTTTAATTAATAAAGTTAGTAAACTGTAATTTTTAAAAATGCATTTGTTATAAAACTTCTATAACTAATACTAAAACTTTGAATATAGATACCGATTATAGCCCTCAATTACCTTGCCTTTGGACCTTACTTAAGTCTAGGTGTCATTTAAACTTTGGGTGCTCATTTCTACCTCCAATTTATTTATCTTTTAAATTCCTAATATATTTTTTTAAAGTCATGACCCCCAAATGTTAGCTTTGCTAGTCTTATACAGGAAAAAACTTACTTACTGACAGATGGAAAATTCTGATAATCAATGTATAGGGAAGGCCATAAACAATTCTACTCCACTAGTTCTATAATAGCAATTTACTGACCCTGACTGATCCTCCCTCCTACATCCTAATAATTAAAAAACTACTCCCTATTCCAAAATTAATGTGGAAAAACGAATCAATAAATTATTTTGTGCCTACAAATAGAACTTATTTAAAAAGGTTGCAATTTTAATTATTTGATGCAAAAGAATACTTTATATATCAAAGCAACACATATCTCCAAACAGCTAAAAAAAAAAAAAAAGAATATAGCCTTTTGTGTAAAGAAATAATGCTTTACATAAGCATTGCAATTTGAGACAAAAACAAATTAAGAAATAAAGTGCTACGTTGTTTATTGTCCCAAAAAGCATGCTTAGCCTTCTTTAAAATTCTAAATCTGTACTTACTGATTCTGAGTGAAAATCTGCAGTCTGTTTAAAAGACTTTAAAACATAAATTTTTGAAAAACAGTGATTTGTTTTTGAAACTAGAAGTTATTGCCTGACAATGAATTAAGAGCAGAAGAATATAAAGATGGGTGGGGAGAAAGGGGGTCTGAAAGTTGGGATACCTGAGTTCTAAACCTTACTCTGCTATTAAGTATGTGATTTGGGGAAAAACCTTTACCTTCCCAGAATTTCTCTCCTGTAAAAGCACAAATTGTCCTAGGGTATCTCTGAAGTACAAGGTCTAGTATTACAGTAAGTTAAGTCTATATAAAAGTTTATAAAACGGCAATACTTTATTTTCCTTTTCTCCCAAGATATGATTACTACTTATCTTTCACTTAATACATTCATCACTTGGATAATAATCCAAAAGAATTTTCCATTGATAGCAGTACCAATGAAAGATAAATAACATGTCAGTAAATCATGCTCTACTTAATTTTTTTCACTCAACAATTTTTTTTTTATTTAAGATTTTATTTTAAGCAATCTCTATACCCAACATGGGGTTCAAACTCACAACCCTGAGATCAAGAGTCACATACTCTACCAACTGAGTCAGCCAGGCACCCCCAACCTTTTTGATACCAGAAATTCTAGAAAAAAGAAGTACATTTACAATGTCCAGGCAATATAACCTAAGCTCACTTATTATCTTGGGTCCAGGGTTCAGTATGTAATGATACAACTGTGGAATCCCTTATATGCTAAGTCACAATTTTTGACGTAGCTGTACTATTATGAAATTAATTTGCTTTGAATATATATGTGGGTAAATAAATAATGGCAAATCTTAGAGATATTTTTATTAAATAAGTAGAGAATCTACAGTACTATATGCTTAAGACATACATGGCAAATTTTCTAGCTAACTATCACTGTCATATACCATCAGCCTATATTTCTTACCGAAAGACTACAGGAATATATACGAATGTGCATAAATATTTTTTAATGGAATGTACATTATGTTCATCTTATTTTTGTGTTTTTCCAAACACTTCAAACAGCTAAGAACCACTGAGCTACATGTATTCTCACCTAATTCAGATAATTTTTTAAGCCTATAAACTTAAGAAGCAACCACACATCTAAAGAGCTCTTCTGCCCTGAGCTTATAATGATAAAACCCTTATTTTATAAAGTTACCAGCACCAGAGATTCAGGATCAAAATGTTTATACACACTCCCCATGTTTCAAAGGAGGTAAATCTTGACAAGAATTTTTTTTCATCTATATATTCGACGGCTTTGTTTCCAACTTTTTAGTGGGCAGAAGGTGGGCTTTGCTTTATTTTATTTTAAACAGCTATACATACTCTATGAATGAAAAAATGGTGCTCCATAAATTTGACATTCTCTGTTTACATTTAAAATTATTGAAGGTTGGGGCGCTTGGCTGGCTCAGTCGGTAGAGCACACAACTCTTGATTTCAGAGTTATAAGTTCAAGCCCCATGTTGGATGTAGAGATTACTTAAAAATAAAATCTTAAAAAAAAATTATCCAAAGTCTAAGTGACTGAGTTCTCTATAACACAGTACTGGTGAATGTATTCATAGATTCCATCTGCCCATTACACTTGCACCATGGGCCAAAGCTTTATACAATTTGTATCTGAAATAACTTAGCATAAGCACTTCATTTCACAGATGTGAAAACAAGTCAAGTTATTATACAATGTAACATGACAAATTATTTGAAGACCAAGGATCAAACTTCAAGTCTTTTCACTATTCCTTAATTTTCATCATCCTACTGACTTATTTTTTAAAGCATCATTTGCAAACACATAACTACACTTCCAAAGATAATTTACCTCACCCTTAGTATTAGGAAATTACAAAGTTTTTTCTTACCGAGTATGATCCTCAAGATGGTAGGGGTGACACTTGTACATTCTTTCTAAAAAAGTAACTTTACCCCAGAATGTCTCATTCAAAATCCTTAAAATATCAGTATTGTCATGTTCTGTCCTTCACATCGCCATTCTGCATGTATGCATGTGTGACCACACACATCCCAGGCTTGCTTTTTGTTAAAAATAAAAACTTTAAATATGTGTGTGTATGTTATCTTAGGTTTGCTTTTTTGTTAAAAGTTTTAAAAACCTAATTGGAAGTACACAAACATACAAGAATTATTAATCACAAATATTTAGAGGGATAGAATTTCAAAAGAATTTTTAAGTTATGCTAGCATATTTAAACCTCAATAGAGCCTATATTTTACTTGCTTATAATTCAATTTAGAATAGCTTTAATGCATAAGATGGAAGTATATCTAATGTTATGAGTGACTGCATGCTTGTGAAACTCCTTGATAGTGAATTATTAAATTAAGCCAGGAGACAAACCCTAGAACATGGAATAATTAAATATCTGTCTGAATTCCTGCTGAAGATGGCAAATTGAGCACACATATCTAATTCCCTTCCCTATGGAGAACCCACTGAAGTGACAGAGGACAGATACTTAAAAATACAATAATAGCATAAAAACTATAAAGCAACTGAAGATAAAACTAACATCAGTCCTACCTAAGTAAAACATAAAATGGAGAATCCATAACAGAAAAAAAAATCAACAAATTTAGCTAAATAAATAGTAAGATTTCTGAGGGAAAAAAAATACCATGAATAAAATAAGAGGTACTCTACAACCAAATATTAATGAAATACATTTTTTCATGGCAAATATAAGAATACATACAATGTCTAGGTATCATTAAGAAATAACTAAAAACATGGGCGAGGGTAGAAATAAGTCAAGCATTTCACAAAATATGAAATATAAAGCATCAAAAAAATACATTAAAAAATGCTCAACTCAGGACACCTGGGTGGCTCAGTCAGTTAAGCGTCTGCCTTCGGCTCAGGTTACGACCTCAGGGTCCTGGGATTCAGTCCCACATTGGGCTCCTTGCTCAGCAGGAAGCCTGTTTCTCCCTCTGCCTGCTCTGCCTGCCACTCCCCCTGCTTGTGCTCTCTTTCTCTGACATAAATAAATAAAATCTTTAAAAAAAATGTTCAACTTAATTTCTAATCAAGAAATACAAGTTAGAACAAAATTACTTTTAACTCATTAGTAAAAAGAGGAATTTTATACATCTGGAAAAAATTTAATAAATTCATAAGATGAAAAAATGATCAAGACATGATTAAGTCAACAAAGTAAGCTAATGAGTGATAATCATATTTATGTTAAAAATAACATAAGTAAATTATTAATAGTGGTTACTTTCAGAGAGGGAAGTTAAAGTTGCAGGGGAAGAGAAGAAAATGAGTTTTCCAATTTTGCTCTATGAACATATGTATTTCTTCAACCATTTCCAAGAACATAACCTTGTAAAAAGTTACAAGTTAACTTTTTTAAAGTTAAAAAAGAAGAAATGAAACCATAATACTAGATGACAAAAAAGAGTATCATCTAAAAAGACATTTTGCTGGGCGCCTGGGTGGCTCAGTTGGTTAAGCGACTGCCTTCAGCTCAGGTCATGACCCAGGGTCCTGGGATCAAGCCCCACATCGGGCTCCCTGCTCAGCAGACAGCCTGTTTCTCTCTCTCCCTCTGCCTGCTGCTCTGCTTACTTGTGCTCTCTATCTCTCTGTCAAATAAAAAAAATTTTAAAAAAAAATTAAATAAATAAGTAAAAAGACATTTTCCCAGATTTTTACAAAATATAAGCAAGCAGGATGGAATTGATAGAAAAATAAAAGCAAAGCAAAACCACAGCCAAAAACACAAAAATAAGTAGAAATCTTTCTTAAAGAGCCTTGGAAGCAAGGAAGAGTTGACTATGAAACACATAGCAAGATAATTAAACTAAAGCCATTCAGAATAGTTGGGCCAATGGAACCCTTCCTTCCTAGCCTTCCCCTCCGTGCCATAGGCCCAAGCAATCTACTGGGAGGCCCACTTCATCCATTTAAATTAAAGGACTCTCCTAGAGAAATATATCTAAGCAGCTACTGATGAAACCCAGACCAGCTTCCAGAAAAACTCAGCTACAATAAATAAGGAACCAAGATAAACAAAGGAAGAATAAAGAAAATTTAGGGATCAGAAGATAATCTCATGGGGGAGAAGGAAGGGTAGAGGAATCTACTTAGTATCCTGAGAGAGAATGAAGTGGACCCTGCAACCATTAAGTAAGTACATGGTGTAGTGAAAGAAGACCAGAGAACAAGAAATGTTAGAATTTAAAAATACAGTTATCAAAACCAAACATTCAGTGGTCGCTGGAAGATAATGAAAGAAAACACTCTAAATGTAGAGAAGAAATAAAAATATATTTACAATATGCTATAAAAGTTAAGAGATCAAGATGAATGACCCCTGAGTCCAACAACCTAATATAATTAACTCAGCAGTTACTACTGAACCCCTTCCATGTAGAAGACACTGTTTTAAACATTAAGGAAACAGCAGTGAATAAAAAAAAGTCCCTGCATTATATTTAAGTCATAGGAGACTATAAATACATATCAGGTGTTATAAAGAAAAATAAAGCCAGGATAAGAATACGGTAGCAGGATGCTTTCACAAAGATCGATCAATGTGATTTGATAAGGTAACATTTGAGCAGAGAATTGAATAGTGAAAGAGTAAGTCAGAAAACAAAAAAAGAGACAGTGGAGAGGGAAAATAAAGAAATATGAGGAAAAAGTGATCTGAGGTGAAGGTCTTCACATTGAAAAAGCTTGCCAATTGCAGTGTATCATACCTGAGACACATCCCATAAAAAATCAGAACTCTGGGGTAAAAAAAGTTACTAAAAATTCCCAGAGGAAAAAAACTAGATTACTAACAACAGCTAGCCTCAGGAATCAAGAGAATTCCTATCAGCCACTGTGGACAAGATATCACAATGGCTATGAACATGATCACAAAAAAGAAGTAATGGTATATTATGTGCCTCAAGGACACAACATTGCTTCTAAAATATTGTCAAAAAAAAATGAACATGAATCTGATTAAGCCTCTATACCTAACTACCAATTTAGAGTAAAATAATATTAAATAAAACAATGAGATGCAATCAAAATTCAAACTGAGAAACTCTTGACAATCCAGTTTCTTCAAGAAATAAACTGCAAAGAGGGCGGTGAAGAAAGGTGGGATGGGACGGACAAGCATACAGATGAAAAAGAAACTTAGTATCAACCAATTGTAACGTAGGAACTTACCTCGATCTCCATTCATACAAATATAGTTTAAAAAATATTCTAAGACAGGGGTGCCTGGGTGGCTCAGTTAGTTAAGCATCTGACTCTTATCAGCTCAGGTCATGATCTCAGGGTCCCAAGATCCATTGAGACCCGCGTCAAGCTACATGCTGGGCATGGAGCCTGCTTGAGATCCTCTCCCTCTGTCCCTCAGCCCACCACCCATCCCTCTCTGTCCCATAAAAAAATTATATATATCAGCAATGTTGTGTCCTTGAGGCACATAATACACCATTACTTCTCTTTTTTGTGATCATGTTCATAGCCATTGTGATATCTTGTCCACAGCGGCTGATAGGAATTCTCTTGATTTCTTGAGGCTAGCTGTTGTTAGTAATCTATCTATCTATCTCTCTCTCTCTCTCTCTACAAAGACAACCAGAGAAATTTGAACACTGGATATCTAAGGATTAAAAATACCACTATTCTGTAACCTTTAATGAAATAATGGATCTCAACAGTAATTAATAGCTAATAAAACCATTAGGACGTAGGGTGACAACACCTGTACCAATCCATCAATCTTAATATCACAATACTAACCAATGAGTAGTTTGTTAAATCTGAACACTTTCTGAATATCTGATATTAAGCAATGTTAACTTTTTAAGGCATTATGATCATCTTTAAAAAGAGATCTTTAATTTCTGAAATACGAACATATTGAAATATTTACAGATGAACTGAAAAGATGTTTAGAATTTGCTTTAAAGCAATCTAGCAATATGAAGTAGGTAGTGGTATGGATGAAAAATTAGTCAAAGGTAGATAACTGAAGATGAAGAGGAGTATATGGGAGTTAATGCTTCTATTTTTTTCTTATTTTTCTTTGAAAGTTTCCAAGATAAAAAGTTTCTTCTTAAGAGTTGATTGCTATTCAGAAACCTAAAATAACATTTTTGACATTATCTAAAAATATATATATCCTGGAAGAGAACACAAGAAAATCCGAAATCCAATATTCCTATTAGGAATAGAGCTGGATATCAAAAGGGTTAAACTATTTTGCTTTGTTTTCGCTTTTAGTTTTTCTCATCTAATTTTAAGTTAATCACATTCAGTGGGTATGCCATTTAGAACAGCACATTTCACTCTAGGTTCTTCCCTCTAGAATTTCAACTCTCCAAGGCTTCCAGTGTTATCAACCTGCTAGAATCTCATTAGTAACAAAGTCCATAGCTCACTGGACAGCAATGCTGTGCCTCCATGGATTTCTTTTCTGAGACAACAAAAAACTTTGGTTTTACTAAATTTTAAGTTATAAGGAACACAATTCTACAGTATTCTAACTGTAAAAAGTCAACTCGTAAGTTTTAGTGAGTTCTAGCCTTTTCAAGAAACCAAAACTTTTTTTCTGAAAAAGAAACTTTTTTTTTTATAAAAATAATTTTTGTAGAGGACTTTAATCTTCCTCTCAGCAAAACTGACAGAAGTTGGGTTATTCTTTCATGCAGTGTTTTAAACTACTGGTTTAAATTTAAGTGTATCATGTGAACTATCATATTAAAAAATTAACCATGACACTATCTGTTACTGACATAAAAAAGAAAATGCAAACATTTTAATACAGAAGAACTGTCCAGTATTCTACCAACCACACAATGACCTTCTGGATAACTGAGTGTCCAAATAGCCTGTAAACCTAACTTCTGTGAATGACAAATTCAGAGATTATCCAAGAATCGATAGATATTCACTCAGTGTCTATTACCTATGCCACAATAGTGCTGTAAAGGTCACAGAAGAGATAAGCCTTACAAAATGCTACAGGTAGGGTAAACTAAATAAATACAGCATGATTAAAGCATAAATTTTTCCATTATAATACTTATGTTTGCTTAAAATATTGACATGATAAGGGCGCCTGGGTGGCTCAGTGGGTTAAAGCCTCTGTCTTCGGCTCAGGTCATGATCTCAGGGTCCTGGGATAGAGTCCCAAATTGGGCTCTCTGCTCAGCAGGGAGCCTGCTTCCCCCTCTCTCTGCCTGCCTCTCTGCCTACTTGTGATCTCTTTGTCAAATAAATAAATCAATCAATCTTTAAAATATGGACATGACAAAATACTAAACTGTGCAAATATAATATATGCCAGAATTTCAGAGTGTAAAAGGCATTAGGGAAAAGTCAAGGAGATCTTCATAGGCATGGGATATAAAGTAGGTCTTAGAATCTATTAGGTGATGTTGACAGAAGAAGAAATTCCAAGTGTAAGGGACAGAACAGAAAGACAGGTGCTAGAGCTAAACTCAGTACAGAAGTATGTGACCCTAATAGCACAAAACACACACGAGAATATATAAAAGGATAGTATCCAAAATTATTGCTTCTGAAACCATCACCATTCTAGGAGAAAAAGCACAACAGGGACCTCTTGCCAGTCTTTACAATGGATCAGGTAAGTAATTAAACAGGCAAAAGTGGTAGGAACTAGGTGATATTTAGTAAGAGAGAAGAGGTGAGGTGATCACAAGTAGGTTAGGGAAGGCCTCATTGATTTGGAGATGTTTGATCTTAAAGAACAAGTAACTGACTTAAATAAGAGTCCATCACTGATTTGAATGAGTTTAATTTTCAGATTTGGACAAACTGCATGACAGGCCCTAAAACCTATAGTCGCACATGACAGATTCACGTTTATATTTTGAGATATGCTGTGAACTAGACACATGACAGAGCATCATAGTTCTATGTGCACAAAAAGGTAACTTCTACAAAACTATAGTACAGTAAATCTTACATCGATGCTCAGTAAAATTCTAGGTTTATTAAGAGGTTAATGAGCTCTGAAAAAAAGTAGTTTTAATTAGTTTAGACAGAGAAGGTAACATTTGATCAGGATCTAAATGATACACGGAAGACTCATGGTTGTCTTGCGGGCGGAGCATACAGGCAGAGGATACAGGCAGAGGGAACAGCAAAAGCAAAGTCCCTGACAACAGTGCTTGTAGTGCCAGAGGAAGTGAGAAGGAAGGAAGAGAATGACCAAGGGGGAGAGTGACAGGCCATATCACATATGGCTTGTACTGGCCATAGGAAGGAAGGACTTCACATTCTGTTTTGAGATGGGACACTATAGGAAGGCTTTGATGAGAATAGTGACATGACCATTTTTCGTTTTAGTTTTTACCGTCATTCAGACTGCTATATGAAAGATACTATAGGGGAGCATAGGTAGAAATAGAAGGATCAGCGTGTTGTGAGAATCAATACTAGAATAATATGGCTAAGAAGAGGTGAGAAGTGGATGGATTCTGAATATTGTGAAAATAGAGTTAATTATTTGTTGACAGAGATGAAAGAAAGCAGTCAAGAATGATTCCTAAATTCTTGGTCTAGACACTTAGAAGAATGTAAATGCTATTTATTGAGATGGAGAAGACTGTAGGGAGAAGCAAGGTTTGGAAGGGCAGTGATATTGTTTTCTTCTTTGTTGCTTTGGGTGCAGAGGGGTATCAGGGAACAATCTAGAATTTACTCTGGAATATATTAACTTTAAGATGCTTACTGAACATCTAATAGGTAAGCTAGATATAAAGGGTTAGAAAGCAGTCTGAACTGGAGAAATATATTTGTAGTTGCCAGTCTTAGAATTACATTAGATGCAGAAAAGAGAAAAAGTCCAGGGGCACCTGGGTGGCTCAATCGGTTAAATATCTGCCTTTGGCTCTGGTCACGATCTCAGGGTCCTGGGATGGAGCCCCACATCGGGTTCCACACTCAACAGGAAGTCAGCTTGTCCCTCTCTGCCTGCCTCTGCCCACTTGTGATCTCTCTCTCTCTCTCTGTCAAATGAATAAATAAAATCTTTAAAAATAAATAAATAAATAAATAAATTTATAAAAAGAAAAAAAGTCCAAAGAAAGGTGGTGGGTGGGGCACTTACCCTTTAGAAATCAGGTAGAGGAGAGCATGACACAAAGGAGACTGAGAAGAAAGTGTCAGGGAAGGAGGAATAATGAGTGGTGTCATACATGGCTGACAGGTCAAGATAAGAATTCAGCAATACTAGTGAAACAGCTGTTGGCAATAGTTCACTGGAGAGGGGGGCAATAATCAGGGACAAAGAAAAAAACACCTGTAGGCACCAAAAGATAATGTGTTCACTATACAAATAGAGGGGCTGGTCTCAGCAACAGAAAGAATTCTCCTATTTTAAAAGGAGACACAGGGACTACATGATTTAAGGTCAAACACAGGTAGGTAGGAAAAATTAATTCACATGTCTATTTTCCTTTACTAGAGAAGTTCTTTCCAAGCCACGCCATATTTTACTTATCTTTCTGGTGCCTAGCACAAAACTACAATTCACTTGTTGGAAGAAGGGATCAGCTTCAAAATCTGAACAAACATCATTTAGAAAAAGTACTAAATTCATTTTCCATAATCCAAAGGACACACAAGGACAAATGAGCAGAAGTTACGTAATAGCAGCCTATGATTCAATATAGAGGTCCTTTTACCAATTAGAGACAGCAAGAATGATATTGAGGGGATAAAGCAGAAAATTCTAATGGCAACAATAATCATGGCAGAAATAATTCTAACAAGAGCTGATATTTACTGTGCATCTACCATGTACTGTTCACTTCTCTAAAGCACTTTACATATGTTAACTCATTTAATCCTTATGCCAACATATTGGAATAGGCACTCATATTTTTTTTCATTGGATAAGATTTTTGTTTGTTTGTTTTTGAATAAGATTTTAATTTCTTAAGTGGCACTCATATTTATTATCCCCATTTTACAAATGATGAAACCGAGGGACAGAGTTTAAGCAACTTGCCCTATAGTTCACACAACTGAAGTGCCAGAACCAAAATCCAAACCCAAGTATATTTCAAAAAATCTATACATTTAAATATTTTATAGTGCCTCCCAGATCTTAACAGAATCAGAATGACCACTGAAGCATCACGGATGAAAATGGTAGTTCAGACTGAATTTAGCTTCTTCTTGTAGGTCCCTTTAGCCCACCTGAATAAATAAAATATATAGGAGACACGGAGCTAAAAAGTATATATTAAATATGAAAAATTATTAAGAGAAGGAAAACACAAGACAAAAACTGGGAGAAAATATTCACAAAACGCACCTGGTTAAAGGACTGGTATCCAAAATATAAAAAGAACACTTAAAGCTCAAAAATTAGAAAACAAACAACCCAAATAAGAAATGGGCAAAAGATCTGAAGAGACAAGTTACCAAAGAAGATACATAGATGGCAAAGAAGCACCTGAGAAGATGCTCAACATCAGGGGTCATTAGGGTACTGCAAAGTAAAACAATACGATGCCACTTACACATCTATTAGAATAGTCAAAATTCAAGTCACTGACAGCACCAACTGCTAAGCAAGGATATGGAACAACAGAAATTCTCATTCACTGATGGCAGGATGTAAAATGGTACAGCATTTTGCAGGACAGGTTGGCAGTTTCTTACAAAACTGAACTTGGTGTTTACCCAGAGTTGAAAGCTTATAGCCATACAAAAACCTGCATACAAATGATTACAGCAGCTTTATTCATGATCACTAAAATCTGGCAGCAACTAAGATGTCCTTTAATAGGTGAATGGATAAGCAAACTGCAGTAAATCTATACAATGGAAGATTATTCAGCAATAAAAAGAAATGAGCTATCAAGCCACAAAAAAGACATGGAAGAACCTCAAATGTATACTGCTAAGTGAAAAAAATCAATCCGAAAGACTATACTACAGATGGTGTTGCAACCAAAACTTCTAATTAAATTATAGACTGTGACATAGGATGTGCAAAAAGTTCAGAAACTGGTAACAAAATCTGATTTCAAGCCTAATGTTTACTATCTTTCCTTTGGTAGAAGTACTTCTATAGAAGGAGATACTTTTGCTAATCATTTGGACAAGAACATAATTACTGAAAAGCACAGTGAATCCAAAGGGGATCCAAACATCTGTCGAAGGTTTGGACTATGTTAACCTCCAAGGTAGCTGCCCTAAGACTATGTCTAGGATCCTATAAGATATATCACAAGATAGAATGGGTATAATTTAAAGAAACATGGAAACCAACATTTTCCTCATATACTAAATCAAATTCTTCATAATGTCATTCTTGATAAACCACACACAAAGCATTATGCATCCAAAAACTTTGCCAGTTTATTTATTTTTTAATCCAGAAAAGTTGCACAATTAAATGTAACAGAGGAGTCTTCAAAAAGAAAAAAGAAAAAGTATGGGCTAATCTGCCATACAAAACGTAATTTTCGCCCTTTTGTTCAACTACTACACACACAAAGAGACAGATGAAAAGGCGGGAAGATCCTGTTTGGAGTCGTTGCTGGTAATAACTTGTGAAAAAGCTCAAAGGAATACGAAGAGAAATGTAAATTCTTTAGTGCACTGAAGGTTACACCATAAATCTCTTTTTACTTCACCAATTGCTGAACTGGACGTCATTTCCCCAGAATGAGTTTCTAAAAATCCTTTAAAGAAGTTAACTCATGTTAAGAAGCTGCATTCTGTGAATACTTATTTGTTAAGACCACTTAAGGAGATAATCAAGGGCTAGGAAAGAAGAAATTAGAGTCAAACTTTGAGAACAAATCAGTTGTACATCTGCTTCTCTGTTTCCAACTCCAAAAGGCCTGAAACACTTTTATCAGTTTCCCCACAGCTCTCTCACACTCGTGCCTGCGATTTAGGTCTTCAAAGGATGAAGAAGCACAGAGTTCACTTACCAATCCAGAGACTTCCACAGCAATATGTACATATAAAACTCCTCCAAATGCTGCTTAATTAACTGATGATATTCGTTCTCTCTTCTTTCACAAAGCAACATAAGTCTCTGAGGGCATTTTTCTCATTATCTTTTTAACTTTCTTAAAACGTGTTTGTATTCCTTCAGCTATGGTTAGGAAGTTCTTTACAGCAAAACTCAACTCCTTTTCAACTGTCAATTCATTTCCTCATTCTATTTTATTCTAGTCTCTCTACTTACTCACGTTTGCTTCTCCTGGTGCGATATTACCTTAGAACAACAGTAACAATAACAGCAATTAGAGCACAAATCAGTTGAGGTTTTGCATTTATCCCTCACCGTAAGTATTCAAATGGTTTATAGAGTTTTATATTTAATACCTTTGCTAAATATTGGCAAAAATCTCTTCACCACAATTAATTTTTAGAATAAGCGAATAAGCTGTGACCATCGTTGATTCTTTATGATAGTCTAAAAGTAGTCTCTCAACTTCATTAGTTATATAAAAACATCAGTGAAAAAATTTTTAAGTACTTGCTCCAGTATGTATTTTTATTTACTTATAATATGTAATATAATAAGTTAGTATGTACAAATACAATGATATATGGAATCAGAAATTTCAAAATGGAGAGACAAATATGTAAGTTTATATATATTTATTTACTTCAGAAGTATTGGTATTCTTTTTCTTGCATTCTGTGGAAGCATGTGTAATTATACTTCAGTGAACACTAGTCTAAAAGGCAAAAAAAAAAAAAGCCCACAGAAAATATCTAAACTTCCATCATACAGGTTAACTACTGATAAACCTTTTTCCCCTATAAAAGTCTACCTTTCAACTTTTTTGAAGCTCTTGTTAACAAGTGAATTCTTAAAGCTGTTCATTCTACACTAATTCATGAACCGGACGCTCAAGATGTAATTACATGAGGTAACTACATTATTTTTTTAAAAACACAACAGTGGCAGAATTTGAGCCTAACATCAGCAAAATTTGGTGTGTATATTTTATGTGTGTTTGCATGTCCTTCTCTAACAGAAAAGAAGAATAATTTTCTAAAAGAATAAAAAATATAGAGAAAGAAAATACAGACACTGCTCCAGGCACTGGTCTTCACAAAATTTGACAGCTAGAAACGAACTTCAAGATCAAGGCCAAAGATCCAAACACTGCTTCAATCGGCTCTACAACAGAGCCACCAAGTGGTGGTTTATGTAACTTGTGTTCAAACACCCTTCAGCAATAAGGAAGGAAAAGCCCATTTTCTGATATTTCTGATTATTTGAGATAAATAAATTGAACCGAAATCTATCTAATAATAACCCTATCTACTGGCCCTATTTTTATTCTCAGAGGCAATACAGAACAAACCTAATCACTCTTCCACTTGACAGCTCTTCAAATATTTTAGAGTGCTAACAACCAAATTTGACTTAGCTACTTCTCATACATAGTTAAAAAAATTTCTCATGACCACTTCTAAGGAGAAATGCAAAACTAAGAGCTAAATTCTTAAGTTACAAAGGAGAATAATTTGCAAAATTATACACAGACCTGGTTGTAAACCTTAAAGCAATAATTTAAATGCAAACCATTATTTAAATATTAGTGAACATCTTAAGCAAATTTATTTATAGATATACACACAAAGAGAATTCACTGTTAGAGATTTGATATTTTAAAAATATTTTCTACAAATTAAATACCTCTAACAAACAAGTTTTCATTGTTTTTAAACTATAGCACAAATGACCAATTTAGAAAATTTACATAAATATTTGTAATTTTAGGGGCACCCGGGGGGGTTCAGTTGATTGAGCAACAGACTCTTGATTTTGGCTTGGGCTGTGATCTCGGGGCTGGGGGATCCAGCCCTGCACCGGGCTCTGGGCTCAGCAGAGAGTCTGCCTAAGATTCTCTCCCCTCCTCTCCTTCTGCCCCTCTCCCCACTTCCCCCACTCTTAGCTCACACGCTCTTGAGCTCTTTCTCTCTCAAATAAAGAAATCTTAAATAAAATAAAATAAAATAATTATTATTTTAAAAACTTAGCTAAACCTTTTCAATAATAAAAGCTGAGACCATCCAGGAAATTAATCAACGATCTCAGGCTTGTACATGTGTATGTGCTCATGTACACAAACACAGCTGTGCTGAAGATAAAGAGCAAAACTATAACAGTGCTTCTTATACAGCTGCCCTCTGGCTAAAAATGAGTTAGGAAACTGATCGCAACAGAAGAGTTCCTATTTTACTATAGAACCAATCAATCAACCAGTAGATTGTATTTACATTTAAATAATGTTTGCATAGTCAAGGAAGATCTTCAGCTCTTAGTCCATCATTAAAGTGTGGTAGAAGTTAGCCCTTAATCTGATACTCATCTTCAGCACAGCTTGTTTCATAAATGATATTTCCCATCAACAAGATGGATGAAATGAGAACTAGACAAAAAAATGCAAATTTCAATTAACTAATTCACAGTTAATATTTCTCAATATTTGAGTATTTTAGAAGCTGAGAAGCTGAAAAAATTGAAAGTGTAATTTAAATAACGTGTCAGTATCATACACTATGAATAGGTCATATAATAAGACTTTATTCAGAAAGAGCAAAGAGAAAATTCAATGTTGCTTTATATTTTGGTCTACTGAACAAAGGGTTACTTTAATTCTAAATAAGCTTCCATGAATTTTCTTAAATGGTCAAGCCATTAAACAAAACAACAATAGATTCACGAGGAGCATTATATTCCGTTTTTATGGAGCTCATTGTGAGCAAGAAAAGCTAGCTTTGCAAGAAAAGTTAGAGATAATATTAAATCAATTTTGCAAGTTTTGCATGTTAAAAATAGACAACATTAGTTCATGTAAAAAAAGGCACCAATCTCTATTGAGACTACTAGGATTTCTATTTCTTGGTGTACCTCAGCTTCTTGGGGAACTCCAACGAAATTTGATTCAGGTTTTAGCTCTACTAATGTTTACCTAGAAGGTGTTCCACATAATTGAATATTTTAGATAACTTATGTTCATTCCATAATGCAACAAAACATTTTATATTTTAACTATTTTACAGACACTTTTCTAGAGGATTTTACCTATTATTTCCCTCTTCTCTTAAAAAAAGGGTGCAACTTAATTTAACCATTTCCTACAGATTTAGTCAAAACATGCACATGAACTATACTGCATGATGGTACTGCTGTGCTTTAATCTTATGTTTACTCAGCTCTGCCTGCTGTCACTTACTAATGATAGTGTGTTCTTGATGTTTCTGATGTCTACGTGAGAACCTAAAAGTGGTCTATATAGGCTCCTAAGCATAAAAGACTTGAGCTTTGTAGTATCTGGCTACTCTGAGTTTTTTCTCTCCCTCTTTGCCTCCATGGCTGGTTTTTAAATAACTGAAGTTACCATATAAAACCGCAGCAAAATAGGCTATTGACACTGGGAAGCGAGTTCTAAAGGGCTCCAAGTACCTGAACATGACAGCAGAAAAACATCTTCCCTCAGAAAGCAGCACTGGCTAATTTGTACAATGAGACCTCCATTCCTTTTTCCCTAGGAACTGGAATCAACCATGTCAATTACATGACATTCTTCTCTCCCAGAGCTGTCCAATTACTCAAGAGGTATAAGAGTTACATGAAAATGATGTGTGCTTAGCATTTATTTATATATGACAAATAAATGTAAATGAAACTATGAATCCGACTTTATGTCTTTGCCGGATGCTCAGAAGTAGTCAGAATATAAAGATGTAAATTTTTTTTTTTTTTTTGCCTATTTAAGAGGCTAACACAACAGGACTTCTGAAAAACAATGGAATTCTTGAAACCATCAGAAATACTTCATAAAACCCCAGAGTACATAAACTGGAATTACAGAAAATCTTGATTTTGTTCTCTTACATATACATTGAATGAATCACAAAATTAGTTATCCAATTTTTTCACTTTGTCAATTAAGCATTTATAACATAGACCACAAGTAAAAAAAGGAATTCTGCCGAAATAAACTGATGACCTACTTCTCTCTACCAAATAAGTTCTTATGACTCAAGTTTTAGAGAAACTATTCTAAGCCAATCAAAGATTAGTTGCTTACATAATAAAGAAAACAATCATTTTGATTACAGCAAATTCTCATTGCTCTGAAGTAATTTTATCAGGACAGAGGAAAAATGTGAGGTGGTCTTTGAGTAACTAATAAAAATTTATTTTACTTTCAATTTTCCCTACAAGAGTGGAAACAAAAAAAGACATGTGGAAGATCAACCCTACTGATCTACTTGGCTTAAATAAATTACAAATTATCACTTCAGTTCTTCTGGCTGGTAATGTCAAAAACTACTGATTTATAGAAAATAAATAAGGAAGAGAGTAATAACACAGTACCCTCTGCAGAAAAGACAAAAAAAGTCACCCTATAAAGCTTTTTGTTTGTTTTTCCACATATAACCCAAAGCTATCCAGTTTAATGTATCTCTAATATCCTGTATCTGATGATATATCGTAGAGATCACTAAATTAAAACTATTCAAGGTGACAGCTTTCTGGTGACCACGTATCACTAACAGAACTACTCCAGTGGCTAAAGGAGTCATGAAATAAGGACTATGGTCTTTACTCTTTTAATCTGGGACCAAATAAATTATTCTGTTCCCTTATCTGTAAAATGGGGGCCAGCTGGAACACTGAACATTTATTATTGGTAAAATGTTTATAATCTTCAGGTAAACAATATATAAAAATTAACTACTTGATTCATACCTTGTTTTAATTCTAAACCTTCAGGTTGCTTGTTCTCTCTCACAGCTGATGTAGAATCTACACAGATGTCTTGTCTGAGGAATAAAAATAAATAAAACAATTTTTAAAACTATATTTGATCAAGTAATACTTACTACTCAGGTTCCCAGAATTAAGTCACACACTTGGGAAGACATAATGACTCTTCCCAGCCCCCAGGATACCATTTAGAGCACTTCAGAAACTCAGAAACATGTATACAAGTGTCAAAAACAGTAGCTATAAACCACTACCAATTTAAGCAGTATACATCTTTGTAAAAAACAAGAAGCAAAACTGGAAGGAATATGGAAGTAATAACTTTTTCTCTTTCCAATATCCTGCAGAAGAGCCGGTGGGAGAAATCATAACTTACAGAGGAATCTAATAATTTTTCAACTTCAACAGTTAAATTTAATGGGCACTTTGGCATTCAAATTATTTTATATTTATCTAATTTCATATCTCAAATGCTTTGATGTCTACAGTATGTGCGAAATACATATTTTATATGTAATATACATATGTAATCAAAGCAAATGGATTAAAGTATAAGATCATAAAAAAGTTTTGATTCTCCATGTTCTCTAATGGAGCCTCAAACTAATGTTCTTTCTTAGAGGGCATTATACTATCTAAATATTAATGTTATAAATACTTTTCAGCAAAATAAATTAATTAGTTGCAAATATTCAAAATGACTATTTTCTTTATAAATAAGTATTACCTTCTGGAGAATTTCTATACACACCCTAAAACTAACATATGAGAAATATTTCAGGAATTTTCCTACTCACAAAATTACTTCTACCCACTTAATAACAAATCCTTCAAATAACCAAAGGATAAAGATTTGTGATCATTTCTTTGAGTTTACAATATTCTTTCCCATCAACATATTTGGCACTCACATGTTTGTTTTGTATTAAAATTTGACTAATACAAGCACAAACGCAAATAGAGACTACAAAATTATTTGGATCTGGTATTAGTTAGGACATATAAAAAATTAAAATTGAGATATCTGTTTTATACTTCTTTCTAATATCACCTACTCAGATTTTATTCTTTCACCAGAATGACTGGAAGATCCCAAGGAAGGTATCAACAAATATTCTTTGGCAAATCCAGGGACAGATAAAATGCCAATATAGTACATTAAAAGCTTTGCAAGGAATAAAGTTAAAATGTGCTACCTCAAGCCCTATAGTCAAATTAGATTTTACCTACTGGGAGCACTAATCTACTTCTAAGTATCTTCCTTTATAGAAAATGTTTATTTGCTCTTACACATCCTTGAATGGGCACCTAATTTTTTTTCTAAACACATATATCTAAATGACTTGAACAAAAACATAATGTAACATCACCATTAAAAGGGCCATGGGCGGGGCACCTGGCTGGTTCAGTCAAAAGAGCCAGCAACTCTTGATCTCAGGGTCATAAATTCAAGGCCCATGTTGGGTGGAGAGATTACTTAAATAAACTTTAAAAAGCAGGGGTGGGGGTGGCGGTTGGGTGTATGCAATACCCTAAGGATACAACATCACCTATGCAATATTACAGCTGAGAATATATGACCTATATCATGGAAAAAATTATCAGTTAAACCCAAAATGAAAAAAAGTAATGCTCTATTAAGAGGAGGTGGGGAGTTAAATGTCAATATTATAAAAGACAAAAAAAAAAATCGTGAAAATATTCCAGGTTAAAGGAGGCTAAACAGCCATGACAATTAAATGTCATACTTGCCATGACATTGCTGAACTGGAGGGGAAAAATGTTATAAAGGACATTAAGTCAGATGACAAACTGAAATACCGATGGTAGACTGGATAAAAGTATCCTATCAGTGTTAAGTTTACTGAAGTTGACACTGTATTGTGGCTATATACATAGAGTATCACTAATCTTTAAAAAAAAAAGCACAACGTACTATTTCGGGGTAAAGTGTCACAATGGATGTAACCAATAGCCTCAAGTGTTTTAAAATAGATACCTAATAAAGACAGGTAAAACGAGGGTGTGCAAATGGGATAAAATGTTACTAATAGGTAAATCTACGTAAAAGTAGATTATAGGTAAATCTATAAATTAATAATAAAAAATAACAGGTAAATCTATTATATGGATGTTTCCTGTACTGCTTTTATTCTTATAACATTTTAATAACTGTGAAGTTATAGCCAAGTAAAAATTTTTGATAATAATGTAGTAAAATGCATTACTGTATGCATTATTTTATTTTTTTTGTGAAAGCCCCTTGGTTTCCCTTCAAATAAAACTGGACATTCCTATAAAGATTACCTGCTGCCATAAAGAACTTCTTTTAGCGCCCAAAGTGAGCTTTTGTAACATTTTGTTTTATCTTGTTAGGTTTGAACACGCTGTTGAAGAAAGTCACCTAACAGAATTTCAGACAATAGATGCAGTACAAGTACACCACCTTGTGGTTGAAAAATGAAATGCTAGATACTTTTCCATCAGTAGTATCTGAAGTCGAAAAAATATTCCAGAAAATAGCTTGGATTTTTAAAATCTATACGAGCTAATTTTCCCAAGATGCAGGCTTTGCAACTAAAATTATCATATACATACAGAGCTCTCTAATACAATTTAAAGATTTTCACCAAGGAGGATGAAAGAGAAGATATATACAAAAAAGGAAATGTCTTAAAGTGTAAGAAAACTGTGAGTACATATGTCTTTTTATTTCTAGTTTCATGAAAATAAAAAATGTCTACTCCCACATAAGACATACTAGGTGTCAGAGTTAGAAAAACAAAAGTAATTCTAATTTATATTCAAATATTTCTATCAAATACTTTATCTAAGACTTTTACAACAACTGTAGGGGTGCCTGGGTGGCTCACTTGGTTAAGCTTCTGACTCTTGACTCAGGTCATGATCTCAGGGTTGTGAGTCCAGCCATGCTTTGGGTTCCACGCTCAGCCGGGAGTCTGCGTGAGATGCTCTCTCTCCCTCCCTCTGCTCCTTCCCCTGCTCGTGTGTGTGACACCCTCTCTCTAATAAATAAATCTTTTATGAAAAAGAATTTTGCAACAACTGGAGAGAGAGAAGGCAAGAGAGAAAAGTGGGGGAGGGAGGGAACACACTGCTAAATCTGGTTTGGGTTAAGAATCTTACAATGACTTTTGTATTTCTTTCATTAAGCGGGGAAAAATAGCCCGTTTTTATTTTTCTAATTCCCTTCTCCCATCCACAGTACTCCTCATTAAAGCAGCTTAATTTATGATCTTGGCTCTGAATTATAAGAGAGCTGTATACTCATCTCTGGGATTTAAGTTCTCAAACCATATCAGTCTGACTTCCTTTCTTTTAACCCAAATACAATTTCACTCTTGAGCTTTTCTTAAAACAAAATAAAAAAATAAACTATTGGGATTACATCAAAATAAAAAAGCTACTGCACCACAAAAGAAACAACAACACTAAAAGGCAACCTACGGAATGGGAGAAGAGTACCCAAAATGTACAAAGAACTTCTAAAACTCAACGCTCAATAGATCTTTTTGTTTGTTTGTCTGTTTTCCAGAATTCAATGGATTTGTTGTTTAAGTCAGAATAATACACTGGGGAGATCTGTGGAACTTAAGAACAATTACACATGTAAATTACTAAAAGTTTAAATTATATTTCTAAAGAGAAAAAAAGTCAATTTCTTGTACAAATAAAAAATACAGAGAAGATACCTCAATGGAAGGATAAAAAAGATGCCAGTATCTTCCCATTTTGGCAAAAGTAAGCTGACAATCAGGCAGTGGCCTAACAAAACTCTTGATCCTCCTCACTCTCCTGGGAATAAAAACAGAGGCTAAAAGAAGCCAGCCTATCATTCTATGAGCTTTCTAGTATCAAAAATAAGAAACAAACTAGAGTAGTCAAAATAATTTTGAAAGAGGACGACCCACATTATCAGATTGCTATAAAGCTACAGTAATCAAGATACTATGATGTTGGAGAAAGGATAAACTTAGAGACTGATGGAACAGAAGAGAATCCAGAAATGAACTCATATATGTGATTAACTGAGTTTCAACAGAAGTGCAAAGACAATTCATTGGAACTGAACAAATGGTGCCGGTACAGCGAGGTATCCATATGGATACAATTTCCAACCCATATCTTGCACCATATACAAAAACTAACTCAAAATGGTAACAGACCTAAAAAATGTAAACCTATAAAACCTCTAGAAGAAGATGCAGGAAAAAATCCTTTGTGACCTTGTTAATAAGCGAAGATTTCACCAAAAGCATGATCTATAAATAAAAATAACTGATAAACTGGATTTCCCCTAAATAAAAAACATCTGCTCTTCTAAGGAAATGTTGAGAGAATAAAAGGCTAGTGAGACTGGGAGAAAATATTTGCAAGCCATATATCTGATTAAGGACTTGTATTCAGAGTACATAAGAACTCTCAAATCACAATAATAAAAAAACAAAGAACCCAGTTTAAAAAACTGGTTCAAAAATTAAGTCACTTGACCAAGGAAGACTTACAGATGCAAATAAACATAATAACAGACATAGTCAACGTCATTTGTTATTAAGGAAATTCAAAGTTGGAACTACAATGCCGTATCATCACTACACATATATTAAAATGGCTAAAGTCAGAACAACGGACATAGGGAACTCTCATATACAGTACCAGCAAGGATGCAGACATGCCTTTTAGCAACCCGCACTCTTAGGTACTTGACTAAGGACAACGAAAACTCATTGTGCTCCTATCAAAAACCTGTATGCTAACATTCATAGCAGCATTATTTGAAATCATTATAAACTGTAAATAACTGAAATGTCCCTTTATTAATTTTCTGTTGCTGCCATAACAAGTTACCGCAAACCTGATAGCTTAAAACAACATAAATGTATCATATTACAGTTCTGTAGGTCTGGTATGGGTTTGGTATGGGTCTCATTAGACCAAATCAAAGTGTCCACAAGCTGCATTCCTTTCTGGAGGCTCTAGGGGAGAATTCATTTCATGTTCATTTGGGCTGCTGGCAGAATTCTGTTCACTGAGGTTGTTGGACCAAAGTCCCTGACTCGTTGCTGGCTATAAGCTGAAGATCATTCCCAGATTCTAGTCAAGTCTCATGTTAGGTCTCTCTTACCTCTACTGTCTTCCTTTTCGACTTTAAGAACTCATGGAATTAAAGTGGGATAACCTGGGTAATCCAGGATAATCTTCCCATCTCAAAATCTTACCTTTAAACAAATCTGCAAAGTGTCTTTTGTCAAATAAAGTAACATACTCTTAGGTTCTGAAGATCAGAGTGTAAACACCTTTGAAGGGTCATTATTTTACTTACAAGATTACCTCAAGTGGGGAGTGAATAAATAAATAAACTATAGTATGCCCACATAATGGACTACTAACTACTTAGCAATAAAAAGGAAGAACTATTGATATACAGGACAATACAAATGAATCTCAAATGCATTATGCTAAGTGAAAGAAGCAGACTCAAAAGGCTATATACTGTATTATTTCATCTGTTTGACACTCTAGAAAAAGAATAGGTATAGGGACAGAAATCAGATTAGTGGTTGTCAGAGACTGGGGATGGGAGGATTGGACTACAAGGAGCCACGGGGGAAATTTTTAGTGTGATGGAACTATTCTATATGGTGACTGTGGCAGTAGATTAAAAAACCACCCATTTGTCCAATTTTATATAACCAGATAGCAAAAAAGGTGAACTATAATGTATCTAAATGAGGTCTTAATTTTTTTTAAATTCAAACACCATAAAAGTCTTAGAGCAGACTCCAAAAAATTAAATCATATGGTGGTAAACTGTAACCTTCAAACACTAAAAAATGAGGCAAAACAATCTTAATTTTTCTCAAAGGGCTTTTCCAAAGAGCAAATAAATCTACATCTCCAATGTCCCTAAGCAACTTCCTTCTGCAAAAAAACAGCAAAATGTAACTCTTACCTCCATTTCCTCTTCCCAAATAATATAATGCAAAGAATTGCAGTTACCACACTCGTTTTTCTCTGATCCATGATTCTCTAAGAACTCGTGTTTACTATATTGACAGCCCCCCCTGCAACTCTGTTTTCATGAACAGGCAACTCCTTAAATAGGGGGCTCTATTCTATATAAAAGTGACTAAAGGAAATCAAAGGGTTTTTTCTCTGTTTTATCCCTATATTCCTGCGTTTTCGAGGAATTAGCATGAGATCACTTTGTAAGTACACTTAAAGGTACAAACAAATAGGACGTGTAAACATGCTACTACTACGTGGAATCTAAGCATTAGGTCACAATCTTGTCAATGATTAGTAATACTTTCTGTGAAGGTTTTCTGAAAAACCAATCCTTTCATTTCTGATAAACTTACCCTATTATGTAGAATAGTCGACACCTAGTATAGCCTAACAGCAATGTATAAAGGACATAAGAACATAAGTGGGGTACAGATAACCAATTTATTATCCTTTACCAGTCTAAAAGCACAGTCAGCTATTTATAATTCATACATGTTTAAGAGAATTGAGTTTATAAAGAGTAATGTCAACATAACAAATTGATCTCATTTGTGAGAAAAATCTTTTTATGCTCGAAAATATATATATAGTAGTTCTCTTAAACTATTTTTTGTAATAAATGATAAAATTAGACCCTTATAAGCAATAAATTGTTTTTTTAAAAAGCTACAACAGTAAAGAATAATAATTAAAAAACACAATGAGTTATTTCACTTCTTCAGGCTTTCATAAAAGACATGTGGGGAAAATCCTCAATACTCATCAGCATAAAATGGAATTTTAGGAATACTCATTATTACAGATTCAGAGTAAAAATCCCAAAGCAAATACAGCAACTTTTTTTTACTTTTACTATGTTACAGGTACTATTCTAAGCACTTTTCTCACTTAATCATCATCACCATCCTATAGGGTATGTATTGGTATTACCCCAATTCTCTAGATGAAGACACTGAGGCCCAGGAGAGTTTAAGTAACTTGCCAAACATCAAAGAGACAGCAAACTGTGGAGTTATGCTGGCAGGCATTAAATTTAAATTAAAATTGAAATGCAGGCAGTTTAATTCTAGAGCCTTCACTCTTTACATTTATTTGGTCTTTCTGTTACCTACAGAAATACTTCTCCAAGTAGTAACACCTAAAAATTACATGTAGCCAGGCAACCCTCTCTGGTCCCCTCCCTCTTCAAGAGCTCTGTACTATCACTCAATAAACTTTGTTTTGCTGCCACTAAAAAAAAAACCCAAAAACCAAAAACAAACAAACAAAAAACATGTAGCCATAGCAATATACATATTCATACGGCCATATATATCTCAAAGCATAAAGTCAATTTTTACTCACAATTTGAGCTCAAGGCCTCAAAGGAAAATTCTTCTTTATTATTGGGTAAACTAAAATAAGCTACTAAAACATCCAGACAGATTTTAAATGTTGAAAATTTCAATGAAAAGACAGACATAAGCAACAACAACTCATAATCCTCAAGAAAGGGCTGAGAGGGATGGGAATGAAAAAGGAGAAAGGAAACATTTCAAACTCTATACCTTTTTGTACTATTCTGTACAACTAGTACTGTTTGGATTCTTTTCCTCACTGAGGCATTTTATTTGCATATGTGTATCACATCCCTAGAAAAAGAATCCCAGAATTTTCCCTCCTGTGTCTTCATCTTGCCTCTTCATGGTCCATGATACCAGTTGAGGTTTTCAGTACAGTGAAACCAAGGTGGTGGGACCGGAGCAGATTTTTCTGCCATTTTTCTAGATCTTTTGAGTTGTTTATCAAACCTGGGCCTGATCACTCCATACTTGTTTAACCTGTCCATGAGGTTCATAACAATTTTCCCAGCTCTGCGATCATCAATGATTTCAAATTCGCCAATGTAACCATGCTTCATCATCACAGTTAGAAACCAAAAAATGACTTTGGAGTCATTGGCCTAGTAACAATGGCGTTTGCTTCTCTTTCTGGCATTATGGGGTTTTTGGTTTTTTTTTTTTAATTGACATTGTTAATGCTCTTGAAGGCATGTGCCACGACATGCATGTGCACCATTATGACAGAAGCACTGAAAGATGGCAAGAGTACTATTTGTGTTTTTAAACCATGCCCATGGGGGCGCCTGGGTGGCTCAGTTGTTAAGCATCTGCCTTCGGCTCAGGTCATGATCCCAGGGTCCCTGCACTGGGCTCCCTGCTCAGTGGGAAGCCTGCTTCTCCCTCTCCCACTCCCCCTGCCTGTGTTCCCTCTCTCGCTGTGTCTCTTTCTGTCAAATAAATAAATAAAATATTTAAATAAATAAATAAATAAATCATGCCCATGTATTTGGCTATTAACTTTAAAAAAACAGTTAATGGAAGTACAGGTTCACACAAGTTTGTAACAGAAAACAAGGAGGGGAATAAAAGGAAACAAACATACAGAAGAAATTTACTGAATAATAGCAGTCTAATCAAAAATTGTAAAAATAATATTCTAAGTAAATTCTTGATAGTTGTAAAGAAGAATATAGCAAAATGAAAATTATAAGGGGATCTTAAAGCCCTATCTTAGAACTTAGACCAAAATAAATTTCAAAATAATTTAAAAATTTCAAAATAAATTTCATCTAAGAAATCCATAAAATACTAAAAGAAAATATTAAGAATACTTTATAATTTCAGAATAGAGAAGGCCTTTTCTAAATATAAAACCCAGAAAACAAAAGATTGTGAAATTAGACTACATAAACATGAAATATTTATGCATGCAAAACAACGTAAAAGCCTTAAACAAAGTATAAAAAAAATGGCAACAGGAAAAGATAACTGCAACCCGTATCACCAACAATGGATTAAAAAGACCAAAGTTGGGGCACCTGAGTGGCCTCGGTTAAGATTCTGACTTCGGCTTAGGTCATGATCCCAGGGCCCTGGGATCGAGCCCCACATCAGGTTCCCTGCTTGGCGGGGAGCCTGCTTCTCCCTCTCCTTGCCGCTCTGCCTGCTTGTGTGTTCTCTGTCAAATAAATCTAAAAAATTTTTTAAATAAATAAATTTTAAAAAAGGCCAAAAATAAAAAAAAAGACCAATGTCCTCCAAACTACATACCCACACAGGGTAAATAAATGCCAGAGTTCACAGAAAACTCCACTAGCTCTATAATATATATAAAGATGGTTAATTTCACTCATAATAAGAGAATACAAATTAAAATTCCAAGAACATATTATCTACTGGATGAACAAAGATCAAAATGTTAGATAACACTACACTGAGTAAAGTGTATGAACACATGTACTCCACATTTAGAGGTACAAATCAGTTTAAACTCTGTAAGTCAATTACGGCAAAATCTTTTAAAATTTCAAATGCACAAATATCTGACTCAACAATTAACTTGTAGGTATTTATGCTACACATAATCGCAGAGGAACAAAATTATATACAGAAATATTTATACCATTTGTGGTAACAAAAGAGTAATCAATTTAAATGTCCATCAACAGACTTAATGCTTTGCTACATCCAATAATGGAATAGTATGCAGGTATATATAGGAAGCCTTATACGTACTAGGTAGAATAAAACCCAAGAAAAGACATACTATTATATGGAAAAAATTACATGGAAAAGGTATGGAATAATTTGCACAGTATGCTGCCCTAATGTGTGAAAACAAAAAATATATATACACATGTACTTGTAAACTATGGAATATCTCTGGGAGGATACACAAGAAATCGGTTTACTGTGGTTGCCTATAGGAAGAGAGAATGAAGAATAGGAAAAAGATTTATTTTCACTATATACGTTAAAAATTTTTGTACTATGTGCATGCATTTACCATTCAAATAAATAAGCTCCTAAATAACAGACACCAGATACATGGTTATGTGGGAACATGTCCTTATTTTCTGGAAATTCAAACAAATATTCAGAATTAAGATATCTATAATTCACTTTATAATACTCTAAGAAAAAAGATGAAGCAAAAATGGAAAAATGAAAATTGCTATAATCATTAAGACCCACCTAATAGGAAGTGTTGTTTCACTACTATTCTAATTTTCTATACCCTTGTCATTTTTCATAATAAAAGTGAAATTCCTTTTACTTAACATAATACACTGAAATTCCTTTTACCTAACTCAGACAAGTAATGTCGTCTACCTGAAAAAGAGTTCTTATTAACATAGGAAAACACCTTTAAAAGTTATATATAATTTAAGCATTTTAGGTTAACATAAAACAGAAATGTGACCTTCCTTCACCAATCTTTGGATCCGATGCCACAGCCTTACCTTTATTATGAATCCATGGAAATCAGTTCAATTTCATCCTACTCACATAAACCATTTCTACTTTTGGCTCACTTAAAATGCAAATATCTGAGTGTAAGAAAAAAATTACCCTTTATACAATGTTCCCCAAACTTTTACTGTTATCCCACAGCTAGATGACAACTTTTTAATAACTCCACTCTGAGTTTTCCAAAGCAATCGACTTAATCAACTCCTCTTTTCATATTAATATTTAATCTGTTTATATACTTAACTAAATTATGCAACTACAAAAACTGAAATGGAAACAACATAAATGACTCTTGGTAAGCAAACACTTCAAATGGTGGGACAAGTTCACGTATGTATTAGAGAACAGTCATTAACAACCAGTTTAGCACACTGTAAACATCAGTGAATTTATTTTTCTTTTCTTTTTTTTTTAAGATTTTATTTATTCATTTATTTGAGAGAGAGAGACAGCATAAGCGGGGAGAGGGAGAGGAATAAAGAGACTCAGCGTTGGGCATGGAGCCTGAAGTAGGGCTCACTCCCATGACCCTGAGATCATAACCTGAGCAAAATCAAGAGTCCAACACACAACTGCCTGAGCCACCCAGGAGCCCCATGAATTTATTTTTCAAATGAACTAGAAAGGGCAATTAATATAATGAGAATCAGTTAAGTGATTAAGAAAAACTTAACTTTTTAAAAATAGTGATAAGCAAATAGCAGAAAAAAGGCAAAATACCTGCTAACATCTAACCCAGTCTTCGAGCAGCAGGATGAAGCAGTAAACTGACTGATAGAAAAATGACAATAAGATACAATTTAAAAATTAGGAAAACTAACACAGCTGCTAATCTCTGGCTTTTTATTAAACTAACATACAGCATCAAAGTTCTATCACGTATCACTGCCAAGGTTCAGCAACAGAAGAACGGTCATACAGTACAGTTCTAGCTGTTGCTCTTAGTAAGACAAATGATCAAGCCAGAGAAATTGTTCGGTATTTTCAAGAATAAACATCTGAATGCAAAGTAGTCATTTACCCACCTACATCTAAGCAATATGCTCTTCTTTCATTCTATCTTCACTAAAGCGCCTAACCCTAATGTGACTATAAACAGCAGTAAACAGGAAGCTATTCCTATTCTGAAGGGTGGAAGAGCTTGCAGACTATTTTAAAAAATGTAATTGTTGGGGCGCCTGGGTGGGTCAGTGGGTTAAAGCCTCTGTCTTCGGCTCGGGTCATGATCCCAGGGTCCTGGGATCGAGCCCCGCATCGGGCTCTCTGCTCAGTAGGGAGTCTGCTTCCCTCTCTCTCTGCTTGCCTCTCTGCCTACTCATGATCTCTCGCTCTCTGTCAAATAAATAAATAAAATCTTTAAAAAAAAAAAAAAATACATATATATATATATATATAATTGTTACAATGTACTAAAACCTAGTACACTGTAAATAGTAACCAGTACATTGTAAGTAGTAACTAGTAGTAGATGACACCAACTTCTCTTTTCAACCACTTATATTTATTTATTTATTTTTTTTTTTTTTTTAAAGATTTTATTTATTTATTTGTCAGAGAGAGAGAGAGAGAGAGAGCACAAGCAGGCAGAGTGGCAGGCAGAGGCAGAGGGAGAAGCAGGCTCCCTGCTGAGCAAGGAGCCCGATGTGGGACTCGATCCTAGGACCCTAGGATCATGACCTGAGCCGAAGGCAGCTGCTTAACCAACTGAGCCACCCAGGCGTCCCTCAACCACTTATATTTAATACCCAGGTATTCCATTGTGAACAAAAATATTCACATTTGAAATTCATAAAACAGATGATTAAATGAAGATTTTAAAAAAATTCCTGCCAAAGAATTATTCACTTTGCAAAAACAACTTCCTGTGAATTTTGTTCACTAAATATTCTAGTGAATATAAAATGGTTCCATTTATATCTGTTACCTAAAATCTCTAAAGTCTATTTAGTAATCTCTTACTTTTTTTAAAAAAAGTTAATCATCTAAAACTGGAATCCAATAAGAGCTACTTTAGAACATGCCTATTATCTGCTAAGAAAGTAGCAATGACCAGGAACAGTATTTCCATAACACTCATATAGAAACTACTTTGTAGTATACCTTATTTTGAGAACCTGGATTTTTAAATTTACTTTCTAGAACTGTGATATTATCTCAACAATGCTTATATCTATAGGGAAACACTTTCATTTCCACCAAATTCTCCCTCGATATCACTCACTAAAAGCACATTAATTTAAAATTCATGAAGATATTTATTGGAGCAATTCTAAAATACTGCTAAGATCTCCCTAAAGTATTTATATTTTTATTCTTTATATATAAAACCCCAATCCTGATTATTTTATTGCACTATTCAAGATTTAAATATCATTACAAACATATTCTTTAGAGCATAATCATCTTACATTATAGGCTGAGCTAATACCTGGTCTCATTTTTAGTGCTATTTTAGCCATAAAGCTTCTTTTCCAGCACATTTCCAAATGGAGACAGCACTCTAATTCCAGGCCTCTATACTGACTTATTTACTTAAAATTGTTGTCCTTGTTAAGCAACTGTCAACATCTGTAACATTTTCAAATCTTGTCACACCACCTAACAATTTTAAAACACTGCAAAATCATAGATGCTGAGGTTTTTAGACTATCTGTAACATAATATAAATTTGTTCACTTGCTTACCTAAGGTGAACTACAGTGACACTCCCATATGTCACCCTTTTGAAAATGAAGGTATTTAGAAACTATGGATGTTTTATCTTTATAGTTCCTAAATCTCATTCCTATAAAATTTGTTAACACTCATTAATTTCAAGTTTTACAAGTAGCACACTGTCAAAAATTTCTTATAACTAATGCTTTTGCTTTCTTGTTATTTTTGGTAGTTAAATAAATTTGTTGTCTATAATCTAGTTTGTGGTATTTAGTTATGGCAGCCCCTTAACACACTTAGTCTTCTGCAAATAGGGAGTTTTACTTTTTCCTTCTAATCTGTGTGACTTTTATTTCTTTTTCACGCTTTGTTAAACCTGTTGATACTTCCACTACCTTGCTAAATAGGAGTGAAGAGAGAAGATATTTTTGCTTGGTCTTATCTTAGAAAGGAACCATGTAAAGATTTTCATATTTAAGTATGTCATTATTTGTATGCATTCGTTTTTAAGTTTATTTTATTGTTCTTTTTTTCTAACTTCTTGAATTGAATATTCAATTCACTTTATTTTAATTATTTACGGATCAGTAATATGTACTTAAGGCCAAAATTTTCCTCTGAGTACTACATAGCTGTATCTGATAGAGCTGGTTAATTTTTTTATTTATTGTTAGTTTTTAGACATTTTATTTTATTTATTTATTTTTTAAAGATTTTATTTATTTATTTGTCAGAGAGAGAGCACATGCAGGCAGAGAGGCAGGCAGAGGCAGAGGGAGAAGCAGGCTCCCTGCCGAGCAAGGAGCCCGATGCGGAACTCGATCCCAGGACCCTGGGATCATGACCTGAGCCGAAGGCAGCTGCTTAACCAACTGAGCCACCCAGGCGTCCCTTTAGACAGTTTATAATTCCTCTTTAACCTAAAAGCTGTTGAGTTTTAGAATATGTAGACAGTGAGGTTCCATAGCCTTTTTGTTATTTTACTTTACTACTCTAAAATCAGGACAATAGTTAAGAACCTCATTGACATTTTACACCAAACTTATCAATTTTTGTGGATATTCCATGAGATAAGTTCTGTTTTCAGAATACAGAATATGGTCTACACCAATCAATTCATTTATGTCTTCAATATCTTTACTTATTTTTCATCCAGTTAATTTATCATGAGATAGATGAGAGAAATAAAATCGAGTTCCTACTATTCACACGCTTCTTGTTTCACATCATGATTCCTGTAGTTTTTGCCTTATAAAAGCTATATAGAGGAAATACACAGATATACGGCACATGTAAGGCATATATTCCTGTTAGATCATCTTTGTGGTCTCACAATATTATAAATTGCCTTTAATTGCTTGCATAAATCTTTTTGCCCTGAATTCAACCTTCATTATATTAGGCCTATTATACCTTGCTTGCAAGTATTTCTTACAGATCTTTTGTTTGGTTACTGACTATTTAAGACAAATAATACCCAAAATTTTAAAAAAATTTTCACACAAATATATTTTTTTTATGGTTTCTGGGTTTTTAGTCTTATTTAAGGACTTCACCAACCACCACAATAGATTATACAATTAAAGTATGCTTTCTATTTTTTTCAGATGATTTTTTTGTCTTTTAGTAAAATGTTATGGTTTTCTTTATAAGTTTCCTGATAAAGGTATTTGAAAGCATATCATAGTTTTTATAACTAGTATTAATAGAATTTTTTTTAGTTTCCAGTCACTGGGCTGAAGAATGCTGGTAAAGCATTACTTCTCTGTGTCTGTGAAGATGTTTCCTGAAGAGATTAGCATTTGAATTGGTTAACCGGGTAAAGCATATAGCCCTGGGTGGGCAACACCAGCTAGTCACTTAAGGGCTGCAATAAAAAAGGCAGAAGGGTAGGGCAGCTGGGTGGCTCAGTCCGTTAAGGGACCAATTCTTGGTTTTGGCTCAGGTCCTGATCTCATGGTCCTGGGATCAAGCCCCACATCGGGCTCTGCGCTCAGTGCAGAGCCTGTTTGTCCCTCCCGCTCTGGCTACTCCCTGCACTCTCTCACAAGTAAAAAAAAAAAAAAATCTTAAAAAAAAAAAAGGCAAAAAGGCAAATTAACTCTGTCTGCTTGATTTCAGAAATCCATCTGCCCTGGAACAGGGGCACTACTGGTTTCTGGGCTTTTGGAGTTAGACTAGGACTTACACCACATTTGCTGGCCTTCAGATTACACCGTGTTTTGCCACTGGCTTTCCTGGCTCTCCAGCTTACAGACAACAGATCAGCAGATTATGGGACTTCTTGTCAGCCATAAGCTCATGAGCCAATTCTTATAATAAATCTCTTTTATATATCTACATATATGCTACCGCTTCGTCTCTCTGGAAAACCCTAATACATTCCCTTTATAGATCTTTCTGCTATAAGAGAGAATAGTTGTTGGTTTTCTTATGCTTATATACTGCTCCATCTTATCAAATTCTAGTCTTTTTTAAAAAAACCTAGAATCTCTCAGCTATTCTAGATCTATAATCTTATAAACTGAAAAGAGAAATATTTTAACTTCTTCTTTTCCAAAGTTTATCATATCAAAGTTAATTCCTCTCCATCACCCATCTTTCTTTTGGTCTAACTATATTTGTTAGAACCTCTAAGAAAATGTTTAAAATAAGTGGCCATAACAGGCTTCTTATCTAGTCCCTCATTTTATTTATTTTTATTTTTTATTTATTTTTTTAAAGATTTTATTTATTTATTTGTCAGAGAGAGAGAGAGCATGCGCACAAGCAGGCAGAGTGGCAGGCAGAGGCAGAGGGAGAAGCAAGCTCCCTGCCAAGCAAGGAGCCCGATGTGCGACTCCATCCCAGGACCCTGGGATTATGACCTGAGCCGAAGGCAGTCGCTTAACCAACTGAGCCACCCAGGCGTCCCTAGTCCCTCATTTTAATTCACTAAGTGGGTAGTTTGGTCAAATGTCCTCATCATATCTGAGTAGTTTTCTCCAGTACCTTCTCTTTTTTTTTTTAAGATTTTATTTATTTACTTGACAGAGAGAGATACAGTGAGAGAGGGAACACAAGCAGTGGGAGTGGGAGAGGGAGAAGCAGGCTTCCCGCGGAGAAGGGAGCCAGAGCGCGGTTCAATCCCAGGACACGGCACGAGGGGGGTGGGGGGGGCCAGGCGCAGGAATCATGACCTGAGCTGGAGGCAGTCGCTTAAGGACTGAGCCACCAACACGCCCCTCTGGTACCTTTTCTACCTATAGCTTACATTAGAAATGACTGCTGAATATTAACAAAGGCCTTTTTAGTATCTACTTATCTGAGAATATAATTTTTCTTCCTTAATTTGCGGATATGAATTATGCTAATAGACTTTCTAATTAAATTTCCTGTAAACTCCTGGAATAAATTCTACTTGGTCAGTGGCATAACTACTCACACGATACAATGTTGGATTTTACATGCTAATATGTACTTACAATTTTTACATCTATATTCACAAGTGAGAATGCCTATAATCCCCCATAAGCTTTTTTGTCACTGGTTATGAGATTTGGGGTATTAAAGCTATGTAGAAGTCATAAAGTAAATTGAAGACCTTTTCATCTTTTCCTACGGCCCAGAATAATTTAAATAACAAAGGCGTAATGTGTTTGAAAATAACACAGCTGGTATTAATGAATATTTTATTAGCTGTAAATACATTACATACATTGACTCACATTAAGTAATAATTCAGCTGTGAATCCACCTTGTCTTGGTGTTTTCCTCAATGGCAGATCTCTATTCACCTTTCTAATTCCTTCTATGTTAATCTCCAAGTCTTCTACTTTTACATAAAGTCAATTTGGTTTATTTGTATTTTGAAAAAAAAAACATCCATTTGTTAGTTTCAAGTTTGTTTATACAATGCTGCATGTGGATTCACACCAGTCTATGATTATGTGATTATATCTCCTTTCTTCCTAATCTCAATCATAATTATTCTCCACTTATCTCCTTAATCAGACCCAAAAGGAGTTTCTCTATGATCTGGACTTTACAAAGACCAAGTTTATGGACTTATTCATTTCTCTTTCTTTAGTTTTAATATTTACATTCATTGTTTCAGTTTTCTAACTTTCTTTTGGTTTCCTTGTTATTTTTTAAATTCCTTTAAAATGTGTGCTAAGTTTCTGGGTTAGTCAATAAGCTTATTATTTCTCATAGCAAAACCTTCCCTTTAAACTCAGCTTTGTGATACTAACAATTAACTGCAACACATGAACTCTAATTGAATCCTGGATCAGAATCAGTTTGTTAATTAAAATAAATACACTCTAAAAAAAATTTTTTTTAGTAATTGAGGAAATTTTGTATGGGCAATATACTAGAAGACATTATTGAACTACTGTTTATTTTCTTAAAAATGATGTTGTGGGGCACCTGGGTGGCTCAGTGGGTAAAGCCTCTGACTTCGGCTCAGGTCATGATCTCAGGGTCCCGGAATCGAGCCCCACATCGGGCTCTCTGCTCAGCGGGAAGCCTGCTTCCCCCTCTCTCTCTGCCTGCCTCTCTGCCTACTTGTGATCTCTCTCTTTCTGTCAAATAAATAATTAAATCATCTTTAAAAAAATGATGTTGTATTGTGGCTATGCAGTAGACTGTCATTTTTAGGAAATGCACACTGCATTGTTTAGGCATTAAATGTTATGACCTCTGCATTTTTAAATGATTTATGGGCTGAACTATGTCTACTCCCTAAAAAATTCATAGGCTGAAGCCCTAACCCTAGTATCTCAGAATATGAGTATTTTGGAGATAGGACCTTTAAAGAGGTAATTAAGTTAAAATGAGGCCATTATGGTAGACTTCGGCATCTGACTGGTGTCCTTATAAAAAGAGATTAGATCACAGGGAGAGACACCAGGGGGCGCACACACAAAAGGGCAGCCAAGTCAAGAGGCAGCAACAAGAGGCACCTGGGTGCTCAGTTGGTTAAGCGTCCAACTCTTGGTTTCAGTTCAGGTCATGATCTCTGGTCCGTGGATCGAGCCCCACATCCTTCATGTCAGGCTCCCTGCTCAGCGGGGAGTCTGCTTGAGGACTCTCTACTCTAGCTCCTTCCCCCTGCCACCTCAAATAAATCTTAAAAAAAAAAAAAAAAAAAAGAGGCAGCAACAAGGTGGCCATCTGCAAGCCAAGAAGGGAGGCCTCAGAGGAAACCAACCTTGCCAGTACCTTGATCTTGAACTTCCAGCCTCCAGAACCGTGAGAAAATCAATTTCTGTTCTTTAAATAAGTTAACCAGTCTATGGTATTCTGCTATGGCAACCCTGGAAAGCTAATGCAAACAGCTCTGGGAGAAAAATGATAAATACAAAGAGAAAAAGCAAAAATAGCAAAATGTTAATGTTGCTGATTTCATTCTATAATTCTTTCAATTTTTATGTAAATTTAAAATTTTCCAAAATAAAAAGGTTTATATTAGCATCCCAAGACTCTTGGGCATTTTTTATCATCACCATAGTCAAATTTTATGTACCTATATAAAATGAACCACCTTACTATCTCATCTGTGAAATGAGAGAATTATCAACCTGACATTAATAGATACTAGAAGAATTTTAAGTGTTCTAAACCACTAACATAATACCTGGTAGAGTAAGTACTTAATAAATAATGAGTATGACTAGTAGTAAATTCAAATTCCAAATGGGAGATGTGATTCTGCTTCAGGCTGGCATCACTGTTGTCATATACGTATGAGTAGTAGTTTAAGAAAAATCATCTTAATCCTGAAAGCAATCAACTGTATTCTCATATATACCAAAAGGACCAATCATTACAAGTAAACAAATCAATTCTACACTGTTGAATCATTTTATATAAATACAACACAGAAAAACCACCACATTCTGGAGATATGAAATCATGGAAGGAACAACAAAGAAATTTTGAAATGGAAATGAAAGTTTTTAACTTACTGACTGACTAAATCAGATCCCATCTTAGCGCCATCATCTGCTTCCTCTTCCATATCAGAGTCCATACCATTGTCACCTTATAAATAAAATAAACTACTGAAAACAGGCTTAATCATTACACAATTTAATCATTACACAAACTGCCATCTATAAAAGCGACACAGATTCAAGAACTTTATAGTTGTTGAAAGATGACATTTTTAATTGTTATATTTCAAATGAGTTCTTTCGGGGCACCTGGGTGGCTCAGTCATTGTCTGCCTTTAGCTCAGGTTATGGTCCCAGGGTCCTAGGATAGAGCCCCGCATCGGGCTCCCTGCTCAGTGGGGAGCCTGCTCCTCTCTCTCCCACTCCCCTTGCTTATGTTCCCTCTCTCACTGTGTCTCTCTCTGTGAAATAAATAAATTCTTTTTAAAAAATGAGTTTTTTCGGGGCGCCTGAGTGGCTCAGTGGGTTAAAGCCTCTGCCTTCGGCTCAGGTCATGATCTCAGGGTCCTGGGATCGAGCCCCGCATCGGGCTCTCTGCTCAGCGGGGAGCCTGCTTCCCCCCTCTCTCTCTGCCTGCCTCTCTGCCTACTTGTGATCTCTCTCTGTCAAATAAATAAATAAGATCTTAAAAAAAAAAGATAGACAAGAATTTCATTTATAAAAAAAAAAAAATAATAAGTTTTTTCAATGCCTTATTAAATTTATCACTGCCTTCCCATTATCTATTTCATAAATATATACATACACACACACACACACGATGTGTGTGTATATATGTACTTATAGGCTACACCCAAATGTATACACCTATTAGCAAAGTTACATTAAACCATTTTATTTTTTTTTAAAGATTTTATTTTTTAAGTAATTTCTACACCCAATGTGGGGCTCAAATTCACGACTCTGAGATCAAGAGTCACATACTCTACCAAGTGAATAAGCCAAGCATGCACATTAAACCATTTTACATTTTACAAAGATATTATCTATGTGCTATGGTAAGTGCTGTGAAATGTGTAAGCCTGATGATTCATAGACATGTACCCTGGGGCAAATAATACGTTATGTGTTAAATAAAAAAAAATTTTTTTTAATTAAAAAAAAAATAAAAAGATATTATCTCTGGAAATCGAAAGTCTCCATTTTTTTTTTTTTTTTTTGCTTCTTCTCTTGTAATGCTAATGCTAAAATCCTTGTACAGTTCCAAAAAAAAAAAAAAAGTCTGAACATCTAAAATTCTGGGGTGCCTCAGTGGCTCAGATGGTTAAGCATCTGCCTTTGGCTCAGGTCATGATCTCCAGGTCCTAGGATCAAGTCCCATGTCAGGCTCCCAGCTCAGCAGAGTATGCTTCTCCCTCTCCCTCCACCTCTGCCCCTGCTCATGCTTTCTCTCTCTCTCTCTCTCTTTTCTCAAATGAATAAATAAAAATAAATTTTTTTTAAAGAAAATCTAAAATTCTACAGGTAATAGTGTCACAAAGAAGAGTCACACTTTAGGCAGAGATAAATGTAGGCAAATTGCAAAAATTCTTCCAACTCCACAGCCAGGTCTTATTAGAGCAAAAGCAGTATGCAATGGGCAATTACAAGCACTAGGGATGTAAAGCAGAAAATAAAAAATTATTTTTAGAAAAGCCATCTCAATAATTAATACTTTGTTACAGCATTTTGGGTAAAATTTTTTATTTCATTTTATTATTATATACAAACTTATGCTCTTACCTTTGATTATATTTCACTTGAGAAAATGAAATATACATCAAAAAGTCTATTCTTGAAATGCTATTCTGCTATGTAAGTTTTATTTCAAAGTATAAAGAGAAGTAAAATTACTCAATGACTACCCAGTAATGAAATTAAACTAATAATCAAGTAAAAGAGTAACTTAGGATTTATGCTAGATATATTTTAACTAATAAGATACCAGAGTGAAGAAGTATGTATTCTTACCCTCAAGAATCTTCAGGATTTTTTTTTCAGATAGGAGTTCTAACTGTTCTTGGCAGAGTTTTTTAATTTCTTCTATTGAACAGTTCTAAAGAAAATGACATTAAAAAAATACATTTATGTAATATAGTGCCAATGTAAACTAGAAAACAGTAATCATAAAAAAAAGTCTGGTTAGCAAACTCTTACAATAAAACAAATTAAAAGTCACATAAATCTTTCTATGAGATGATATCTGAAAAACTGTAACATGTAAACGTTTTATAGACATTTGATGAGAATAAAGTATATTTATTATGAAAGAACAAACTAAAGAGAAGTGAGGTGCCCAGATATTATTAATAGCGGCCTATTTGTTAGGTAATTCCTCTAAAGATTTAAACACTCAAGTGCTGGCTCTATACATCTTAGATCTTCCACACCCTATTTCCGTAACTGTAAAATTAGAATACCATAAATAAATAAATGAAAACATTCGTGAATTTAATGAAATGTAAGCTTCTACCAACCAATTCTGTGTATTGTTACATAGCAGAATATTATTTCTTAAGACACCAGAGTCGTTATATTTCTAATTTTGTTACTAAAATTGCCTGCATTTAATAGAATTCTTTTCAAAAGGCTAATAAATTCCTTATCTAAATACAGTATACTGCTCCATTTTTTCTTGGCAGACTTAAATTTACAAGGGCATTTATACTTCTCCAAGATTCCATTTTTTAATCTTTTTGAAGTAGCTTGAGTTGAAAACATCCAATTATAATTCACATGAAGTAAAATGATTACTACAAAAAAGGTGTTTGTATATTTCTATATATGCATATAATCCAATAATATATGTAATGAAATACCTTTAACACATCAGGAAGCATCTTCTGTAACTTTTTCTCACCTATGATACAGAAACACTGCTGAAGCATTTCTTTTTTGTCTGATATATAGAAACTAACTGGCTTTAATGACACAGTCAGGTCCAGTCCACCTTCTTCAAGGTCACTGTGCTCTGCCAAGAATAATTCTTTTTCCAAAGTTGGCAAAAGGTATTTGGTATCCTAAAATTAAGAGACAACCATTAAATAAAGGAGTATGTATATGATGTCATACATTTACATTTAATAACTACTTCTTCATTAAACATTTCCAAATTCTTTGTTTGCCTATTTACATAAAGCCAGCAAAAAGTATATTTAATTGTTCAGTGTTTATTTTACTGTCCATACTACAATTAATCCAATCAACTGATATTAAGTGAAGAGATTATCTCAGGACACACAAGTGAAAATATACTCAATATTTTTAAAAAAAGGAAATATACTCAGTATTGAGTGATCTCCTACAATTTTAGACTTCTGAACAATTAGGGTATTCCTCTAGTATGCCACTCAACCCAAAATTTTATGCATGCATTGTTTTCTTCTGAAATTTATAAAAAGAAATTGGATGGCAGCAAAAATGTTGAAAACCACAATTATGAAATATTACTGCTTACCAGGAGCTACACTCATTGTTAAAACTGCTATGTAATTTAATCATAGTCAAAGTACCCAAGTCATTTAAGACATTTCTGTCAATTTTACCTCCTATTCCCAAATCAGTCTCTCCAAATCTACTGCCATAATCCTGGTCCAAGGTGCCATCATCTTTTGCCTAGATTACCTCAACAGCTACTTAACTGGATGTCTTGCATCTAATCTGAGGTCTCTCCAATCTTTTTTGTATACTGTTCCTAGAACAGGTTCTACAAAATATACATATACTCATCCTCTTTATTTATAACCTCTCAATGACTTCACACTGATTTTAGGGTAATAAAGCCTATCTGAGCCAACATGTTCATTGTGCTACAAACACAACAACCTTCTTTGAATTACTCAAATGTAACCTGTTCTTCCTTCACCTCATTCAGGCAGGGCTTTTGTACCTACCACTCTGCCTAAGAAAGCCTTTTCCCCCCACGTCTTTCCAACACTATAATCCTAAAATTAACAAATTCAGATATCAATTCAAGTCATTTCGTCAAGAAAATCTTTCCTGACTATATAGTTCAAGTAGGTTTCTTTATTTTCTAAAAGAATTGTTTTAAAAGTGGTTTAAAAACACACCAATTTTAAAGAATACTATGATAATTAGGCTGAAAAAGCAAAGGTTAGCTCTCATTTTAATGGTTCACAAAGTAAGTAGTGAGGATATAGAGAAACCGGAGCTCTCACACACTGCTAGTAGGAATAGAAAGCGGTACAGCTGCTTTGAAAAAAGTTTGACAGTTCCTTAAAAAGTTATATGACCCAGCAATTCCATTCCTAGATATACATCCAAGAGAAATGTAACCACACACTTGCACAAAAACCTGTACACAAATATTCATAGCGGCATTATTCATAATAGCTAAAAGATGGCAACAATCCAAATGTCCATCAAGTGACAAATGGAAAAACCAATTGTGGTATAGCCATACAATGAAATATTACTCCATTCATATAAAATGTCCTGAACACGGAAATCTAATCTATACAGACAGGAAGTAGTGACTGCCAAGGGATGGAATGTGGTGGGGGTGAGTATTAGGGATGATAACTGAAAGGTACACACCGGGTTTCTTTTGGGGGTGATGAAAATACAACTGACTACAGTGGTTGTTGCACAACTCCATTAATATCCTTAAAACCATTAAACTGTATATTTGAAATAGGTGAATTGTATGGTATATGAATTACATCTCTATAAAGCTGTTATCAAAAACAACAATAATAGGAAACACAATATACACCAGATGTAATGGCACTCAGAATTCTGAGATGTTATCTACATGCCTAATATAATGACTTCTTTTTTTCTTCACAAATTAGAACTAGGGTTTAGTTCTGCATGGAAATACTAATATTATTAATTAATTTTTAAAAATTTAAAAACCGTACCAGACCCACTGAGCGATACAGTCCAATAGTCCAGTTCTAATAAATCTTTAGGAAAAAGATAAAAACTATTCTGGAACACATCCCAAAAATGCAAAACTTCCCAAATCGATCCAAAGGCTAGCATAATCTTGATACCAAAACCTGACAGGATAACTACAAAAATAAAAACCATAAGCTGATTTGAATTAGGAACATAGACACAAAGTAAGAATACTGAATTCCAGCTGAGTACAGTAACCAAACCAACAAACCAAACGGGATCTATCCCAAGACTGCAAAACAGTTCAACATGAGTTAATTTACCAATTTATTAAAAATTACATTATCAGATTAAAGGAGGAAAATTATGTGATTATCCCAACAGAATGCCATAAAAGTATCGGATAAAACTCTACAACTCTCAGTGAATAGCAATTGAAGAAAATGTCCTTAACTTGATCAAAAGAATCTTTCACAACCTTTGACAAATATACGTTTGGATGGAATGTTAGAAGTGTTCCCAATTAAAAAAAAAATGCCTACTGCTGACAAATTATTCAAAAATGGATATAGTGAGTATTTGCAGAAATGGGTATTCTTTTGTAACGTTTAGACTATAAATCAGTAAAATCTGTTTTGGAAAGCATTTGGTGGTACCTACCAAATCTTTTTAAATGCATAAACTTTGTCCAGCAATTTCACTTCTAAGATTCTATCCTAAAGTATTTGTTGCACAATATATACGTACAAGGGTTCACTTTCACATTATCTCTGTAGCAGCAAGAAAACTAAAAATCTAAATATTCATCAATAAAGATAAAATGGAGTATCCCGTAGTCACTAAAAAATAACACAATTATCTAACTTAATGGGGGTAATATCACAATAAAGATTATATGTAAGAACTTAAATACACATACTTGACAAGAGTTAATGAAGAGGCTGTCTAGCAAATAAAGGGGAGGCTTAAACAGACTCTCATGCTTTCTCTT
>CM052892.1:37696096-37758442 GCA_028534135.1 Potos flavus | reverse complement strand
AGGGTGGCTGGGTTATGGACATTGAGGAGGGTATGTGCTATGGTAAATGCTGTGAAATGTGTAAGCCTGAGGATCCACAGACATGTACCCTGGGGCAAATAATACATTATGCGTTAATTAAAAAATTAAAAAAAAAAGTGATAAAAGGTATTATGAGACAATAAGGAAATTTGAGATGGACTAGATTTTAGATATTATGAAATTAGATTCTCTTAAATATTCTTATATGAATATTCTTTCAATTTTCCTTATTCTTAGAAGATATATATTGAAGTATTTAGTTGATAAGTGTGATATCTATAATTTCAAGAGTAGAGATAAAGCCAATATGGCAGAATGTTAACAACTGTACAAGTCCATGAGTGTTCACTGTACTCTGAACTCTTCTGTATATATGGACATTTTCATTAAAAAACTGAAGAAAACCACATGGAATGATGATGTTAAATGAAAAAAAGTCTTCAAAATTGTATCTTTAATCACAACTACACTGTGTATTATAGACTGAATGTGTCACCCCCAAAATTCAGTATGTCGAAACACAATTCCCAATGTGATGGGGCCTTTGGGAGATAATTCGGTCATAAGGATGGAATCCTCTCTGGGGAGACCCCACAGAGCTTCCTTGTTCTGCCAAGTAAGAGCACTCATCAAACAGCAAATATGCCAGCACTTTCATCTTGGATTTTCTCGCCTCCAGAATGGTGAGAAATAAATGTTCATTTTTAAGCCATCCAATCCATGGTATTTTCGTTGTAGCAGCCCAAATAAACTAACACCCTGTGTATAATTTTCTACAGAAAAATATACTAGAAATTAGATTATAAATTATTTTAATTACTTTTTAAAAAACGGAATAACATTTCCTAATCTCAAGTAATTTATATCTCAAGACCTTTAGGAAGTATGATACATCACAAATGACCCTCCATACATTTTCTCATTTCTTAGCAAAATAACCATAGATACACAGTGATAACTGCTAAGGAAGCTATGTTCCAGTCTCATCGCCAGAATTTGTGAAAAATCTGGTTTTAGCTATACTTCTTCCATCATTTAAAAGGAACATGAGGTAGGTAAAAATATCATTGAATTGCTATTTAGTCATAAACTGCAACTCCCAGGGGCTGGGAGTAGCAGGATTAGAGCAGGGGAGAGGGGGGATCACAACACAAGCACGCTCATTTAAAAAATGTGATGCCGGATGGAGGATAGTAGTTCTGAAATCAAGACAATAACATGTCTTTTGCAGGCAACTGTGTTTCAAATGCAATATGGACATTAACTCCAATACTTTTACCACTGTAAGGGACTTGACGGCATGTATCAAGTCTAAAGAATGTGCATTAATTTGGCCCACCAATTCCATGTGTAAAATGTAGCCTAAGGAACTAGTAAGACACTTAGGATATTTGTTTGAGCACTGCTTGATAGCAGAAAATTGAAAACAATATCGGATAATAGGAAATGGATATATCCATATAATGTACTATATTTATTAAGGTGGAGGTATGCTTACTATATGTCAAGTTTAAAAATCAGGTTATTGAACAATGTGTATCACACAGTCTTTTAAGAAAAAAACATGTTTACATACCTACTAATATGCCACAAGACGTTAAGAATGGTTCTCTCTGGGTAGTGGGATTACAGGCAATTTTTATTGGATGAGTGTGGTTTATTCGATGAATATATGTTTTTATATTCACAAAAAAATATTAAGGGAACCATGTAAAAAAGTTTAACTGAAAAAGACTTTAAAATATCACAAAACCATCATATAACACTTATTTTTCAAGTGGGATTATCTTTTTTCTTTAGCTAAATTGTATTTTATAATTCTTCAATAAACATGAAATACTGACATTATAAAAGTTGTTCTAAAGACTTGTACACTATAAGAAGCAAACACTGTTTACAATTTGCCACCCCTTACAATTTGAAGAATGAACTCATGTTCTTAATGTCCTCCCATCATTCAAAGGTTCTACCTAGTATTTCAAAATATGTAGATAAATTGTTCTTAAAACTGCATGCTAGACTGGACATGTTAACAAGAAAGCGGTATATTGTAATGGAACCAGGCTGACCCGGGTTAAACTCTTAACTTTGCCATTTAATTTTGACTTAACCACCTAAACCCCAATTCAACAAAAAGTAAAGCAAAGGTTCCTAATGGAGCCAGCCAACAGAATTTTTAAAATCTGAGTACACATCACAAAGTTGCAATTTAGTACTCAGCAAAATACACATTCCCTCTATTTATATTTTACCCATTCTTTTTTGATATTCCAAGTTTTTCCTTGAATCAATCCAGATGGTTGAAAATCTTTCCTCTTTTATTGGGGAAAAACTGTTCTTCTTTGCAATTTGTCATTAAGCCAGTAAACTGATGGTTTTGTATACCATAAATGTTGAGAATGCCGCTCACTATTTTAGGCAAAGTCCTCTTCGTGAAAAGATCTTTCCCACTTTTAAAAATAGGAATCGTTATGCTTTTCTTAAGAAACTCAAGTTCTTGTAAACACATTAAATTACATAATTAAAGTGCTGGTTCCTCCTTTGTGTTAATTGCTAGGATGTTCGGAGACAAATTTGTGATGCCTCTCTCTAGAAGTATAGTATGGTATGCACTTTTCTTTTTTTCTCCTATCATGATTCCTCCCATTATATTTAATCTGAAAATAGAGTCACCATCACCCTTCATCAAAGGGGTTTTGGAAATTAAATATCAAAGTGGTTAGCCCCGTGCCTGGACCATGTTAGGAGCTCAGAAATACTAGTTTTACATGATAGGCTCTGGACTTAACAATAATATTGTTATTGCTTGCACGGTTGCTTGAACAACACATTCCAAATTCAACACATTCCAAATTCCCTTTGAGACCAATGGAAATGACCAAAAATAAATTAATATCAAAACTAGAATGAATAATGAAGTTACCTCAAATAGGGAGGGGCAAAAGAAACTGGATCATAAGCCTGGAGTTAGTTTGGGGTCTCAGCTGTCTGAATTGACATACAACCTAATATAGCTTAGTAAGTTGCTTTTCCTTCATTTAAAAATGAGCCATCAAACAAATATAATTTCTATTTACAAGTAACTTAAATGAAGAAATTATTTTATATCTTTTCAATATATGGAATAATTTATAACAAAACTTAATTTTGGAAATTCTAAAGTACTTATCAAAATAAGGCCTTGAAATGTATTGGTGCTGTTAAAAGCAATAAAAATGAGTACAGCAGTAGTTAAATAAAAGACAACCACGGACAAGTAACATTTTGGGGTATATAAGTAGTAAAAGCAGGTTATATAAATAAAAGTTCTTATCTTATGTGGCAAAGGTATAGACATTATGCCACTGTAGCAGTTGTGTTCTTGCTGATTTTAGCTCATTCTTAATTTTTTTCTAAACTCCTGAAAACTTACCCACATCACACAGGAAAATCTCACAGTTCATTAGTGCAAAAATTTTATTTCTTCTTTGTCTCCTCTTACCCCCCACTTTACAAGATCTGAAATTTTACTTAATCCACAGCTTTTTTTTTTTTTACCATCTGTAATCAGTCATGTAAAATGAGAAAAACACTATCAATTTAAAATCTCAGCCCCATCTCCATTGTTACAGTAAATTTAGGATAAGTCTACAGCATTCACTTACTTTAGCTGGTTCTGATACTGAGGCATATTTTTTTATTTGAGAATCAACACCTAAAGACTTGGCTAACTGTACAGCATTTAAATCGTCACTGATAAGTGTCCCAAGAGCCACAAGGAGTCTAAAAGTGGCTTCTAGGTCTTGTACAACTTCCAAGACTGTGCTAATTACTGACAAGCATTGAGCTTTCCCTTCAATGTTATGGTCTTTATGAAAACAAACAGAATAGTTCAGGGTCAATGTAGCCAGAGCAATATGAATGTTCTTATTGCTCCCTGATTTCAGTTCTATTGCATGAGACATTAGTGATTCCCTCTGGGACATCATGAGCTTTTGTCCTGCCTGGCCAACAAAACAATTGCAAAAAGTCCTCAGAGCAAGGAGCTGGTTTGCTGGCTTTCCTTTAGGGTTCAGAAGACTGATAAGATGACTGCTGAACTGAGCTCCTTCCTTTTCATTGCAGAAGTTCTCATTCACACTGGGATGTTTAATTGATAACCGAAGAATGTCAAGTGCAGGAAAGACAATATCTATTAAAAAGAAAAATTTATTAATGTTTATAAAAACCCAGGAAATTCCTATGACTGTTACTCAGGTTTAAAAATCTTATTTCATTAACACACGACCATTTCAGAAAATGTTAAAAACCATGTGCCTGCTTTACAAAATGTATGTATTCCTAAACTTTTGTTAATTAATTTTTCATATTTATAGAGACTGGATTTATTGCTACAAGATCATATATGCTTTAAAGATAATCTAAATGGGTTATTATCTGGCCTGATACATACTGAGTATTCACTAAATCCTTGTGGAATGAATGGGATGGGGACCTTGCTTTTAAAAATACCAAAGAGTTGAAGAGGGAAAGCTTTTTTTTTTTTTTTAAAGGATTCCTTTTGGGGCGCCTGGGTGGCTCAGTCGTAAGCATCTGCCTTCGACTCAGGTCATGATCCCAGGGTCCTGGGATCGAGCCCTGTGTCAGGGTCCCTGCTCGGCGGGAAGCCTGCTTCTCCCTCTCCCACTCCTCCTCCTTGTGCTCTCTCTCTTGCTGTGTCTCTCTGTCAAATAAATAAATAAAATCTTAAAAAAAAAAAAAGGATTCCTTTTTTTTTTTTTTTAAGAGAGAGAAAGAGAGCGCACATGTGACTGGACGTGAGTTGGGAGGTGGCAGGAGGGAGAAGGAAAAAATCTTAAGCAGGCTCTACGCCTCTTGCAGAGCCCAATTCAGGGCTAGTGCAGAACCCAGTTTGGGGCTAGATCTCACAACCCCGAGATCATGACCTGAGCTGAAATCAAGAGTCAGATACTTAACCAACTGAGCCACCCAGGTGTCCCTAGATGGAAAGTTTTTTTAATAGAATTCCAGTGGGCAAATGCTAATAGGATGTTTACAGGTTGGTGGAGGACTTTACATTCAAAGGATTGGGCAGATACCATCTGAATGAAACCACTCTATAATCTTAACATCCTAAAAGTAAGGAATCCAGAAATTATGTGCCCTGTGATACAAAGGTAGTATGCAGCATCATTTATAAAGGATATTCACCTAAAAAAAATCTACTGAACCAGAACCTAATTATGTCTAGCAGGAACTATAGATAGTGGAACACATTAAGTGATCTGCCAAATTCACGATATGGGATATTAAGCGGGACAAATGATTTTTCTTCTCTAATCAATAGCATGAAAAAATAATAAGGGAGAGGACACTTTTGGAATTTAAAAGGAATTAGTGAGTTAAAAAAATAATTAGAGCAAACATTCATAGCCTGGGGTTAATGGGTTACAAAACATTCTTGGGTGGTTTGTAGGGGATCCACAAATGCTCTGAAATGGATGAAATGGTACATGTATGGGGTTTATTACGTTCCCTTCAGATTCTCACAAGGCATATGATCAAATCAAGACTATGAATTACAACTACCCAGGGTAACTTTTACTCAATCTAGAAACACCAATAATACTGACAGAAATGAAAAGATATGCTTACTGCTTTCTAATTACATTTTAAAGACTGTTTCCATACCTTCAGGCCAGTTAATAGCTTTCCACAAAATCTGAAGTTGCTGGGCTGTGGGTTTTTCTGAAGAACTATTACATATGAGAGACAGTATCTTCTCAAGAAGTATCAAGTCATCCTCAGTTAACTTCTTCTCTTCAGGAGCAGTTCCATTAAGTTCCTTCAGTTTACCTAGAACCCAAACCCAAACTTTCAAAATTCTCTAACTATAATTAGCCAGATATAATATAAAAATGTCAAAATTTTCAATAAGAATATTCCACCATACACCATGGGGAAGGTAAGACTTTTCAGGGCAATTATCAAATACCATAAAATAAAGATAAGGCCTGTGAATGTTTTTAGTTGAGCACAGTAAAAAGAAAGGTTACTGTGATGATTTTTATTTTACCTTTTATTTTCTAAGATCTTATGAAACTTTCTGCTTTAAGTTTTAAAGTAGATCAAACTTGTAATGTTTTGGTTTTCAAAGCAACATCATGTCATTATAGCCAAGTCTAAGTCAAGTCAATCCTCTATTTTCTCAAAGAAAAAATTTGTAACAACTTTTAGCCAATTTATGCCAACTTATGTCAACTTCTATGACTGTTACTGAATTAACTGAAGAGTTAAATGTCTATAATATTTAATTTATCGACTTAGTTCCATATGCACATTTGACATCACATTACTTTAAAAACATACTTGATGGAAATATTGTCTTTTGTCACCATATTCACATTTCAAGAAACAATTTTTTTAAGGGTTTATTTCTTTATTTTAGAGAGAGTGTGAGAGACCAGGGCTGGGGGAGAGAAGAGAATCTCAAGCAGACTCCCTGCTGAGTGTGGAGCCTGACATGAGACTCGATCATAACCCTGAGATCATGGACTAAGCCAAAAGCAAGAGCCGGAAGCTTAACCAGACTGAGCCACCCAGGCACCCCTTATGAATGATTTTTATGAAGATGGTATAAAGGTTAATTCTGACCAAAAACCCCCCGTTTTATATTGAGGTGTATATGTTATCTTATCTCAATTCTCATGAAGTAGTAGTGTCAAACAGAGCTAGTATTCTCAGTCCAAAAAACACCTGCCATTTTGTTTTGAGAGAAACAAGTTAACAGAAAAAGTATTTAAAGTCAACTGAGCAGTTTCATTTTTAATGGACAGTTTGAACAGCCTTTTATTATTATTTCTAAGGGCCACTAATTTTTTTTAAGAGAAAATTTTTATTGTTTAAATGCTTTACTCATTTGTTTTCATTATTTTTTTTTCCTGAAAACATTAAGATCTCAGGGAATGGGATTTATATTTTTCCCTTTCAGTTTTTTTTTTTCGTTAAAATCATCATAAAGCATTTACCTTATATTTGTATAAGGCTTCTTGCAAGTATTAAGGGTCCATTATCAGACTGTGTATTTGCAGTCGACGCAGTTGTGTAATCCCACAACAGAAGTCTCTATCATGTAAGCACCCAGTTCCTAGCTCATGTGAGGAGGAGAAACAGTCTTGAGTGCACTGCAAAGAGTCTATGGATATGTGAGAAAACTATTTAATTAAAATGCACTTACCTAATATTTGTGTAGGGTTTGCCTGGTCAAAAGTGACAGCCTCTTTTTTAGGGAAATAAATATTCACTGTCCTAGATGCAGCTGATCGGTAAGCACTATTCCCTATTTAAGAACAGAAGATGATGAAAATCATAAGAAGTAGACAAAACTGAGATTCTTCTAATTGTATAGCTTTGTTTTCACAATTTTTGAGATATGTAACTACTCAGTACATACAATAAAACAATCTCAGAAAAAAGAAAATCATAAGATTTTATATATGGTTTATATTTGTTGATATAATAAATTTTAGTTTTTGGACTAGGAGCTTAAATGTAAAACAAAGCCTTTCCATTTCATATACTTTACATCTCTCATGCTTCTAAGATTTAATCTAAATTACAAAGTTTTAAAAGATCAAAGAATACGTAACAATTATGAAACCTTCCATTCCCATCTTAAGGCATATTTATCTCTTTTTTCTCTTGTCTTTTACTGCTTACTCCAAATGATATAGTAGGCATTGTCATTTTCTCCATCATTTATTTATTTTTATAAATTTTTATCCAAATTCCAGTTAGTTAACATAAAGTGTAATATTAGTTTCAGGTGTACAATACAGTGACCCATCACTTCTATAAATCACCTGGTGCTCATCACAAGTACATTCCTTAATCCCCATTACCTGTTTAACCATCACCCTACCCACCTCCCCTCTGGTAACCATCAGTTTGTTCTCTATGGTTAAGAGTCTGTTTCTTGGTTTGACTCTCTCTTGTCCCCCTTTGCTCATTTGTTTCTTAAATTCCACATTATGAGTGAAATCATATGGAACATGTGTTACATATATACAATGGAATATTACCCAGCCATAAATAAAAGAATGAAATCTTGCCATTTGCAATGACACGGATGGAGGTGGAGAATGTTTTTTATGCTAAGTGAAGTAAGTCAGTCAGAGACAGACTAAGACCATATGATCATTTTAATAAATCCCCCCAAGATGTAGGTTCCTAAAAGGAAAGTGTCCTAGTCTTTAATGCATTTTTACTTCCTAAGTCCCTATTATAGTGACCAAAATGCAGGGTCTGACAAACAGGCACAGTATGAAAATTTAGTACAATACATAGTGACTAAAGTCAATTAAAGCATAATTTAAACCTAATTTGTATTTTACCTGCATTCCAAATCTTTATTTTTGTCCCAATGCAAAAATTAAGGTATTTTGCAAAAATATGTATAAAACATTTTAATTTTCTGAATATATCAGAAACAGGAATAAGGTAGGTAAAGATTAAGTTATGAAATAAATACACAAAATTAATTTTAATTGCTTATAAAGCATAAAATATTTATTGGTATGATCAAAGATGAGCAAAAAGACACTGCCTGAAGTCCTGGTCATTAGAGTCTAGTTGTGGTAAGGAGAATGTAAATCAAATACCGTCCAAATAAGTAAAACGAGAAGGAAAAGTACAGGGTGCACTGAGAGGTTATGATAGAGTAGGTGACCCAGCAAAGGGCATATATGAATGTCCGGGAAATTTCATTTAATAAATACTATATTGCAAAATTAAATAAAAAAAGAAAACGGAGGAAAAAGCCAAACAATAATTTGTGGTCTAAATAACAAAGCAAAGGGCTCAAGTATTCTAAAACAGCACAGCGTCTACCAAACTCCTGAGAAAAGAGAATGAGATACTCAAGAAACTGACACAGGCCAGTATGCCTGGGCAGAAAAAAGGCAGAGAGGAAGCCAAGAAAAAATATTCAATGGGAAACCATTAGAGGGTTTTAATCAATGAGGAGTATAAACAAAGTTTGACTGTAAAATGATCACTGGCTGCAGTATGGATCATGGAGAGGCCAATCTGGAGGATATTATTTCATTTGTCTAAGAGATGACAATAAGGTGGCGAAGGTATATAAGGTCCAGTATATATACTCTAACTTTTTTTTTTTTTTAAGATTTTATTTATTTATTTGACAGAGAGAGATCGCAAGTAGGCAGAGAGGCAGGCAGAGAGAGAGGGGGAAGCAGGCTCCCCGCTGCGCAGAGAGCCCGATGCGGGGCTTGATCCCAGGACCCTGAGATCATGACCTGAGCCGAAGGCAGAGGCTTTAAACCACTGAGCCACCCAGGTGCCCTATACTCTAACTTCTGAAAAATGGCAGGAAGCACAGTTAACTTCAGACTCTTTTCTAGTACAACAGGTACAGCTAACAATTACTAAGCATTTATTCTGTATAAAGTGCTTTATATATATTTTGTAATTTTAATAAACTCTTAACTCCATGAGGTAGATATTACTTCAACTTTACAAATGAGAAAAATAGAGGCACAGGAACAGAATAACTGGCTCAAGGCAAAACAGGTAAAAACTAGTGGAACTGAGATTTGAATCTAAGCATTTTTCACTCCAGAGTCCTCAATCTTAGTTATTTTGTTATACTTCAATACCGCTACTCAGTTAGTTTGGCAATGAAAAAATAGCTTACAAAAATCATCACATACCAAGTTAGTTCTTAAGTAGAGTGCTGGTTCGTAAGTATATATTTTATTATGGTCAAGAACATATATGTTCCACATATATTAGTCTCTTGTAGAAAATAACAAGTAGGGGAAAACATACGGCAAGATAGCTGTCAAACTTGCAAGAGGTGAACCACAAATTTAGTTCTGCATTTTACTAACAGTCAATACAGAGGGAAGCATGTCTGCCTATATTCAACCACAATGAACAAGTAAGATGTGTCAGACTCTAGGCAAGACACTAAGAATAAAAAAGAAAAATTAATTGGTCAGGAGAAGGCCTGATAGCATAGGCCTAAATCACAAAAGCAAATTTTTTTCTGGGTCCTCTTAAAAAGAACAACATGGAGCATAGTAAATAACATTCAATCTTTTTTAAAGATTTTATTTATTTATTTTGACAGAGAGAGAGAGGAAGCATAAGCAGGGAGAATGGCAGGCTGAGGGAGAAGCAGGCTCCCGCTAAGCAAGGAGCCTGATGTAGGACTCAATCCCAGGACCCTGGGATCACGACCTGAGCCAAACACAAATGCTTAACCAGCTGAGCCACCCAGGCATCCCTGAATAACATTCTCAGTACATTAAGAATGAACAAAGGAGAGATGCAAAAAAAACTCAGGTTTTGTAAGGGTAGTGAGAAAACCAGACATGTGACAGAAGAGCAGTTTTTAATCCTGGTTACACATTAGAATCACATTGGAAGATTATGAAAACTATACTTGCCAAGGCCCCAAACCAGAGCAGTAATAGACTCAATGAGCATGTCTGAGGATGAGGTTTTTTAAAGCTTCCTACATGAGTCTAATGTGCAGTATGACACAATTCTGAGAATACGCTAAAAGCCAGGTTAAGAAGTTTGGTCTTGATCTACTATATGAAAAGTTCTCTAGCAAGAAAAAGATACCAGATTTCTCAATCTTTCATTAAATAAAAGTTTCAGTAAATTTTAAAAATAAAAAAATAAAAAAAAAAGAAGAAGAAAAAAAAGAAATGAAAAGTGGAAAAGTGTGTACCTGTAAATGGATCAACTCCAGCCATGGTAGTTCCCATATTGGCAGACCCTGGCACATAACGACCACCACCTGAAATGCAGCAACACATCTAGTAAGCAAAGGTAACTGCAAATTAAGTTCAAAATGCTCCTCTCTCCATAGAATAACTTATTTTTATTATGAGTCACACTTCAGAATGGCATTTTATACACATAATAAATGGGCTATAAATTTGTTTAGTACCTGGCATATAGTTGGTGATAAATGTTAATCTTAAAAGTAATTCTCAAATTACAAAATAAACATTCGATGCCTTATACATTATAATTACAGATACCAATGAATTAAAAAAGCATTAGTGGATTGGACAGAAGAAATTAAAAGGTTTCCATAATGAAACGTAAACGCGAGGTGCCTGGCTGGCATTAGAGTCTTGATCTTAGGGTTGTAAGTTTAAGTCCCACACTGGGTACAGAGATTACTTAAAAAGAAAACCTTAAAAAATTAAAAACAGTAAAAAAAAAAATGTAAACACTATTCTACCGAAATAGGGAGGATTAGCTAATACATAAGCAAAAAAGAGACTACGTAAGATTTAGGGATGCTATGATAATAGCTCTGTCTCATATTTGGGATCCTACTTGTGGATGTCTCATTGAAAACGGAAAGAAAGGAACATGAAAAAACAGTGTAGAGAAAGAATCAGTAGGATTTGGAGATGTTCAGAGTCCTGGATCAGCCTTTGTGGGAAGAAGATGAGCTACTTTTCCAGCCCCTCTGAATTTAATATCTAGGAGTTGGTGTAACTGGTGTAACATACAGAAAAAGCAAACAATACAAAAGAAAAAAGCCCCAAAACTGCAGATGTAAATAGATTAAAATAATGAAGAACACAGAATAAGAGGCTTTGTTGAGTTTTTACTAATATGCTAGGTAGCATGCTAAGCATCTTTTTAAAAAAGATTTATTATTTGTAGGAGAGAGAAAAAGAGAGTGTGTGTGCACGGGTGCATGCAGGGGGAAGGACAGAGGGAGAGGGAGAGAGAAATCCAAGCAGACTGGAGCCTGAGGCAGGGCTCGATCTCATGAGATCTCGACCTGAGCTGAAACCAAGAACTGGTTGTTTAAGTGACTGCACCACCCAGGTGCCCCGCGTGCTAAGCATCTTATATTTATATACTCATTTAAGTATCAGTTAGATACCATTACTATTAACAATACTGTAGAAGGCTGAATAACTTGCCCAAGGCATTAATTATGAGGCAAAATATGATTCTACACTTTTCTAAATGTGGTTCTCCAACCATGTGAGAGTCACGTTCAATAGGGCCCATAACAGCCTAGTGGTTCTCTAAATTGGCTTCACTTTAGAAACTTACAAGGAGCTTTAAAAATTACTAATGGCAAACCAAACAACAAAGACTGTTTAATCAGAATCCATGGGTCAGAGATCAGGGCATGAGTAATTTTTACCTCCTCACCAACCTAGTGTATCAGAATTATCTCTGTGGGAAGGACCTTATGATTAGTTAAACAAGCATCTCAGGTGATTCTGACATTAGAAGTTTGAGAAGCACATAAATAAGAGAAAAGAGAATTAAAACTGACCTTAAGCTGTAAGCTGAATGGGAAAAACTCTTTGCCCCAGTGCTACTGGTAAAATTGGGGGAATATATACTAAAAATATTGAGGGCTTAAATATAGTCCAGGCATTTTGCTAAAAACTTCACATGTACTGTACCATTTAATTTTCATAACATCTCAATATGGTAGGTGCTGTTATCTATTTTTTATAATAGTGTGGTTCAGTTATCCTAGTAACTCCTTAATTCTCTTGGATGTTTAGTGTGCTATCTTGCATATCTCCATAATCACTGAATCTTCCAAGTTACTGACATTGTGCAACAGTGAGACATGCTCCAGTGATGATGGCCTTAGGAGTTCTCTTGATTTGGTTGCTATTGCTTGAAGCTTCCTTCTGTTCCAAGAAAAAGCTGCTAATGAGATCTGAGAACTACGTTGTTCTAAGTTTCAGGGCATCACTATGTCTGAATAAGTCATCACCTTATCTACTCTTCAGATCCTTACTACCTTTTTAAATTTCATTATGTCATCAAGGGTTTCCTTAATAGCCATTGTGCCATCACAACATTTAGCTTGATCTTGAAAGACGGTGATTATAGCATACTCGTTACCAATGCACAGGGTGCAGCTAAGGGCATCTGGGCCACCAACTCATTCACAGGAGAGAAGCAGCTCACTGAGAGTGATTCACAACTTCATCATAGTGACTGAAGGTTGTGTGTTAGTCCAATTTATGGTTTAGACAGAAATCTATGTTGGCAAGGCCAGTGGATACCAATGAGTGCCAAGAATCTCTTCCCAAATTGGGTATATTGTCCAGGAACTCTGGCTGATGATCCAACAACAGCATCATAAAATATGTCAAAAGTTACTCTGAAAACAGACTTCTTCGGCTGCATTCAAGTCCGAGCTTGGCAATTTTTTCCCAGTAGTGTTGATGTCGAGGCACGCATACCTTGGTAAATAAAGGCATTGTGAAGAGATACACCAACACTTCCAGGGCTTCACGAAGGCCATTAACAACATAGACTAGAAGACTAATCCTGGGTGGATTGTGTCCTTCCACGCTAAGGCAAAAATGTGCCTGAACAGAGTTCTTGACTGCACGGCATCATCCAATATCAGGGACTCACATGGCTTCTTCTTTGCTTGTGATCAGTAGAATCTCGCCAGTAATAGCACTCATGCTGTGTCTTGGATGGTGGGTTCCCCTATTATCTAATTTCACAGATAAAAAAAATAGGCTCAGACAGGTTAAGCAACTTGCCAACTTCTCATAGCAAGTAAGTGGTAGAGCCAGATTTGGAACAAAGGTCTATCTGACTCTAAAAACTATGCCCTTCGTGACACTTGCTCTCCTTGCAAGAAGGACCACTGGAGAAAATGATGAGTTCTAATAATACGCTATTTAAAAGTCATGAGAAAAACTACAAAATACTCCAGGAAAAAGCAAAAATTAGAAGTTAAAGAAAAGGAGATCCATCAAAATTGGAATATAGATAAGGGAATTATTAATTATTAGATGATGTCTCCAAAATGTAAATCCATAGAATGCAAAATGCTATACATTAAATGAAGAAAGATATATTTATCAAAACTGCATCCCACCTGTAAAAGGATCTGCTGCCGACAGTGTATTAGAAGATCCTGATGAAGACCCCGGAACATACCGACCACCACCTATGTATGCAAACAAAGGAAAAGCTGAACTATGCCAAAATTTTGAATTTCATAAACAGCACAATGCTTACATTAGAAGACTCCAAGCTTGGAGGAAAAACAGAAGAGCAAAGCTGTCACATGATAGAATAACAGAAATTAGTCAGCAGTCTTATAGTAGGAAAGACTACTTAGAAACTAAAATTTCAGTGATTCTCCAAGTTTGGTTTCTCAACTTTATTACTTTATTAGGTGTTAGCCACTGTCTTTAAATATTAAAATAACCAAAAATTCAAATATAAAAGGAGAAATCACAGGTGGTCTCTGACCTAAATAATATACACATATAATCAGTTCCTGTTCTTATACAAATTCACTAGAATTCCTGCTGTTGCTATCAAAACCACAGGCACCAAATGTTAATCTTTTAGAAAACCCCTGAGTTCATTAACTCATGTGTCAAATAGTTGCTGGGGATCCAGCAGGGAACAAGATTGCTTGTATCCACCAAAGCTTACAACCTACTAGAGAAGAGAATTACAAAGGCGATGAGTACCACAAAGGAAAGAGATTTCCATTTATACTTTCACAAATGTGTGGTGTGTATGAATATATGTTTTGTTAGTACCTCTGGGGAAATAATCAGAGGTGTCGACAATAAGATATATGTAAAAGATATATATAAAAGGATGCTTATAAAGTTAGAGATTCAGAAGAACAAAGAAAGCCAGAGTTAAGATTTCCAGATGGACCCAGCTGCTCCAATATGTCTTCCGCTCCACAAAATAGCTGACACAAAACTATAATCTTTTGTCAAGTGCAACTATTGGGAGGGGTTACATCACTTATATTCAGTAGTGAGTCAGTCTGATAACTCTGTTTAAGTCACTATGCAGGTGACATTAGCTTTATCAGGTGAACGGGCAATGGAATTTTGAAATAGAGGAAGAGGAGATAACTTAGGACCATGAAGTATCAGTGAGGGAAGAAGACAGGAAGGGATATGGAATCCTTGTAAAACAAGGAAGAGCACTAGCACATGAGAAATGACAACAGGAAAATATTAACAATAAAGTGCTAATTTCAGAATTTTATTTAGAGCTGGCCCTATACCTGAGAAAAAAGGAAGCATTTTATTTCCTCCTGTACCATGGCCTCAGTTCCCAGGATCCAAAACTCAGGCTAGTACAACAAGTATTATAATCCATTTCCTAGGAAAAAAGACTCAGGCTAATACTACTAGGATTATAATCTATGGACTGATATAAGAGCCTAATGCCATTTATAACATTTTTTTTCCCCTTTCCTGCCTCCCCTTCAAGTCCCCATTTATAGCATTTTAGACACTGTACACTGTTATAAACAACTGACTTAAAAAATCATTATGTGGAATACAAATCACATGGAAACTAAAACTGCCCATAGTTCAATCCTAGATTTGATGCCCAACTAACCAATTTAGCCTCATATGAAAAGAATTTCTGTTTACTAAAATTCACCAAAATATGTATTTTTAAAAGGAGTAACTATAAAGGAACTTCTGAGTTTCTTTTCATTTCATATGACTAAATTGAATTTTCACAATTTTATTCAGTTTTCAGTGTGGCTGTATTTTTGAAAGGGAAAAGTAGCGCCTGGGTGGTTCAGTCAGTTAAGTGTCCGACTCTTGATTTCAGCTTGGGTCATGATCTCAGGGTTGTGAGACTGAGCCCCACGTCAGGCTCCGTGCCTAGCACGGAGTCTGCTTGAGATTCTCTTCCTCTCGCTTTGCCCCTCCACCCCCCCTCCTTCGCCCCGTGTGCATGGTCTCTGTCTCTAAAATAGATGAATAAACAAAATCTTGAAAAGGAACAACATACAATTGTTTCTATAAATATAGAATTACTATATAATTTGAGGTTTAAAAATATGAATTTAAAGTAAAAACGTGCTACAGATCTTAGATCTTGGTTTTTATTTAAACAGCTAATCATAATGGATGTTTAAACACATCAAAAGCGAAAAGAAAAAAAAAAAATCAACCAACATTGATGAAAGTACAGAAAACTTTCCTAACTTACCTGTAAAAGGATCTGAAAAACTGGTATTCCCAAGTCCTAACATTTGACCTTTTGTGTTATCAATAATAAACTTAGCCACTTGATCCAAAAACATGGGATTCAAATCATTCTTCTGTAAGAAGTTGTATGCAGTTAACCAGGGATCATCACTGATGTTATATGGCAGTTTATATGATGGTCCACCTTCATTGACATCAATTGAGAAAACATAATCAAATTCCTTCAATAGGAATATAAAAAGGAGATAAATGATTACTAACTTATCTGTTCACTTTAATGACATATATATCACAAACATTATATGTCTTTTTTAAAATAATTATTATAACACTTATACTTTCTCCAAAGTGCAATGTGCTACAAGATTGGCATTTCAGTCGGGGTGGGGGCAGGGGATGTATTACAACTACACATTAACTCTAAGGCCAAAGGAGGGTTTCTAATTGGTTGATTTCAAGGCCAAAAGTATTAGCTGTTACCATGCCCCCGTGCAGCAAAACATGTTGGCATTATAAGCACTGCCCGACAGGGTCCTTCTTATCTTGTCAATATGGTAAGGCACAAAGCATTAGGTGAAAGGTGGCACAGAAGCTCCTAATGCAAAATGGTTGGGAACAGTTTACACATGGTAAGTACCCAAAGATAAACAATGGCTAATCTATCAAATGCAGCTCTCCTACATGTAAAGAGTTTTAAAAGTCAATTTCAAGTCAGGGAAAATAGGAAATCTTCTCCATAGAAATGAATTTTTAAATGTCAAACAACAAAGAAAATTTTATTAGCATGGGGAAAAGGAAAGAGAAAATATTTGTCAAATGCTTTAAGATAATGGTTATCAGAAAGTAGAAGTTGACATACTTTTCCTTCATATAAGACTTTTCCAGATGTTTGCTGATTAGCACCAGATGAGCCAACAACATCACCGATTTTTAGCCACCTCCCTTCACTAACACTCCATTGATAGGCTTCAACTTTCTCCCCATCTCTGATTAGACGAGTCTGCCCTTCTCTAGTACCTTAAAATAAAACATTTAAGAATCAAAGGTAGAATAGCAGAGTAAAATTCAAAGCCATTTAGATAAAAAAATTTTAACTTTAAAATTTATACATAAAACAGAATATGTATTCGGTTTAATGAAAATTTTATTAAAAGATTTTAAAATGTTACTCTACTGGAAAGCGGCTCAAAAGAAAGTAATTGTTAAAGGGAACCTGTATAAACAGAGGAAGGTTAAAAAAGTATGTCTCTACTAGAAAGAAGCCAGCCCACTAAAAATAAAACAAGTTTTATTACTGAGTATCTTCTGACAACACTTTCACTTTAGTAAAGGACTCTCCATTTTTCTAACTGCTCAGACCAAAAAGTACAGAAGAGTCTGATTCCTCTTTCTCTGAACTCCATAGCCAATCCTTCAACAAATTCTATCAGTTCTATCTTTAAAAAAGATCTAGGGGCGCCTGGGTGGCTCAGTCGTTAAGCATCTGCCTTCGACTCAGGTCATGATCCCAGGGTCCTGGGATCAAGCCCCGCATCAGGCTCCCTGCTCAGCGGGAAACCTGCTTCTCCCTCTCCCACTCCCCCTGCTTGTGTTTCCTCTCTTGCTGTCTCTCTCTCTGTTAAATAAATAAATAAAATCTTTAAAAAATAAAAAAAAAGTTAAAAAAGAAGATCTAGAAAACTCTCTCTTCTCACCATCTCCATTGCTACCCAATGGTACAAGCCACCAGTATTTCTCAGTTGGACTGCTTTAATGGCCTCCTACTCTTGCCCTAGGGCTCCCTGAAGTCTAAATTCAAAAATTATTTCGAAAGTTGAAAGCACTTCTGTCACTCCTCTGCTGGAGGCCCTTCAGTGGCTTCCCATCTCTCTCGGTTAAGGCCTAAGTCCTTGGAATTAGGTACAAGGCCAAATATATCATCCTCTCTGACTTCACCCTTCACTACTCCTCCCCTCCACCTATCTCCCCACTTCAGCCATGGAGTCTTTAAATTAGCTCTTAATTCTGCCTATGACACTCTTCACACTGATGTTGGCAAGTTTTGCTCCCTTGCCTCCTTAAGGACTTGAATGTCACATTCTCAGCAAAACCTTCAGTGGCAGAGATAGCTATTTGTCCTCCAGAGATTCACATTTCTTATTCCATAGGGTAGAGCCGTAGCTGTAGCAAATACAGTTCCCAGATGCCACACACTGAGAAGCGGTCAATAGAATCTGAGTGGGTGAGATATGAGCCAGTTCTAGGCTAGTCCATCATCCTCTACCCTCCTCTTTTATTCTGTCTGATGGCTAAATGTCTACACAAGAGGACCTTGGAAGCTACATGCTGAAGATGGTGGTTTCTATCAGCCTGGGTCCCTGAATGGCCACAAGGAGCAAAACTGCTCTACAAACATGCTCAGCACACCTTGCCATCAACTGAGCTTTTAATGTGCAACAAATAAACTTCTCTTGTATTAAGTCACTGAGATTTTAGAGTTTATCTGTTACAGCAACTAATGTTATCCTAAATATTATATATTTATATGTTAATATTATATATTTCCTGACCATTGTATTTAAAATAACAAACACCCCAACTCCTGCTTTGTTTCCCAGTATGTCACTATCTGACATACTTATATCATTACTTATTTACTTTTTAATTATCTGTCTCCTGTAGAACATAAATTCATGAGAACAGAGATTTTTGTTCCTTTTGTTATTTGCTGCATTCCCCAGAGTTTAGAACAATGCCTGGAACACACTGGGCACTCAGTAAATATTTACTGTGTGTGTGTGTGTCTGTAATGACAAAGAGACTACACTACATTTGGTGAAGAATTGTAAGAATATTAAAAACATGACAACATAATCCGTCAGTTCTCAAACTCTGGATTTCAAGATCTCTTTATAGTCATAAAAGTTTTTCAGAAGCTCAAAGAACTTTTAATGTGGGTGATATCAACTGATTTATTGGATTTGAAATTAAAAAGTAAAATATGTTCACTTAGTGGAAAACAATAGGTATATTACATATTGAATAATATTTTAATATTTTAATGAAAAATAAGAATAGTTTTAGAAATTTACTGAGAAGACCAGCATTGTTTCATGTATTTATAAATCTCTTTACTGTCTTGATAGAAGACAGCTGGATTATCATACCTGCCTCTGCATTCAATCTGTTGCAATCTGTTGTTTTGTTGAGGTAAAAAAAGAAAATCCAACCTCATGCAGATAATGTAATTAAAAGAGAAATGACTAGTTTAATAGCCTTTTCAGAAAAATGTGAATATTCTACAAGTAGTAGGTCTTTAAAAGTTATACTTTAGAATCTGAAACCGCATCAATACATTTTCTATGCTCTATTTAACACTAAAATCTATTGTTCTATCTTAACAACTCCGGGTAGCAGATACTTTTTCCAAAATTTCAATTTTCACTTGAGAGTTTTGAACTGTACCTTTAGCAATAAATACTGTCAGTATTTTCCTTAAAGTGACGTGGTCACTTTGTTCTTTTAAAAAAAAAAAAAAGTCTGTCCCAAACCTAAGCTTGGTTAGTTGTTCTTTGAAATAAATATGGCATTCTATGAAAAAATTCAGCCTGCAACTCAAATGAATGCACAAATACTTATCCTCAAAACGCCATGGTACTTTGGAGTACTTTATCTGTACTTTACATTTTGTCAACTAGAATATTAACAAAGACACGTACTAATGGGTTGAGATGTAGTAAAATTAATTTTTAATGCTTCTTCAAGGACATTCTTATGGGCAAATGGCTTTTTATTTTTATTTTTTTACTGTAACTACATGCCAGTGAAGAGCACAACAACTACCAGAACCATCTGGTGCCACCGCCTTGATGTGTATACTAAGGAGACAACTGTTTGTTTTTTTTTTAATCCACCATTGCTTTTGAACCATAAGTGCAAATGTTAACACAGTAGAAAAGTCAAATAACAGCTTAGCGTTATAAAATTAGTTTGACTTTGTGGACATCCTTTTGAAAGAGTCTCAGAATTCCCAAGGGTCCATGGATCAAGTTCTGAGAACCACTGCTATAACAGATCAGGCATAGATCTAGATTTCATTTGAAATAACCACTGTCCTCTGACTTAAACTCAAATTACCCCCACCTTGTTAAGCGGACATTGCTTTATTTGGACTCATTTTTATTTTTAGGCTATACAAGCTCTCTCAGAGAATCCAATCAACCAAAAGGTATTAAATTAGTAACTTTTGAGTACCTACTATACATGAGCTAAGTATTAGGAGATTTATTTAAAACAAAAACAAGACTCCTGTTCATGAGGAGTTTAGCTCAAAGTCTTTAAAACTGTGAGACAGAGGCAAGAACATGGTTTCTCACACTGGTTAAGTATAACAGTAAAAATTCTAAAAAAAATCCCTGTCTGGCAATGAGAATAACACTTAATGACTAGCAAACCAACCTCTTTTTCCTTCTCATTCTAATTATTCGAAATGGCAAACATATATACACTGAAATATTTACCAGGTTCATTCAGATGTTCCCTCCCAGGAAGCTGCTCAGCATTAATGTCCCCTAAATCACCAGTTTTGGAATCAATGGTTGCCTGAGAGAGTTCTTTTTCAAAAGCCTTGATTTCCTCAGCACTTGCTGTCCGATCCTCTGATTCTGTAAACACTCTAATAATACCATCACTATAAAGAAAAAACAAACTGATTTGAAGTCACTGCTCTAGGGCATGAACATTATCACATCTGAATGATCCAAAGCAAAAATAATCTGTATTTGTGAATATAAGAAACATTACTATATATTTATGGCTGAGTAGAGCACTATGCTGAGTTCATACACTACCCTCTGCTGCTTTCTAAAGCCATGTTAAGGGTAGGAAAAAGATAATTTAAGGGAAAAGTCACTGGCAGAGTACAGAGAAATACATATTTGACACAGTTTTGAATTCCAAGTAAGTATTTACCATCATAAAAATCTAGAGACAGAACATACACGTCAAGTCAGTATTACATAGCAGAGTATAAAGAAGGGCAGTGGGTTGGTGTACTTTACAAAGGACTCAGATACCCAACATAAAGCTTAAAAATAGATGTTCATTATCTGTCCATTCAGGACACACGGAGTCTGTCTTTACTCTGATTACCTAGTGATGTAATTCCAATGAAGAAAAAACCAGCCTTGCCTTGGACTAGATGGCAACTCCAACCTCTAGTTTTGGGTAGGAAAGGCAAGTTAGCTACTTTCAAATGCACTAATCCTGCCCAATTCTAGAGAGAACTGGGTTTCTTACTTAACCTTCCACTAACAGGAACTTCACCCTTTCAGTGTGTTTACTTTTCTTCAACTTTAAATATGCTTAGGGCGGAAAATAAAGAAACCAACAAATCTGCACTTGACCCAGACAAAAAGTAAATCACCTCCTTTATTAGACCCTCCATTCCTTATAGCTGCTGCTTTCTTTTTTCCTCTGACTTCCATGCCCAATCCACTGGCATGAGTGTGGCTCATCCCACTCAGACTTCAGAAGTCTAAAACTGAGGGCCTCACCTTCTGCACCAAACTAATTCCCCCAATTCCCCAATTTTATTAATGCAATCACCAAAAGTTAGAAGCTTTATGCTTTTCTTTCATCCTTCTTCTGATCATCCTTCCTCTGCAATATCTCATATTTTGGCCTCTTATCTATTAGCGCCGTGGGGATAATATTTCGTTATGGCACATGCATACTGTAACTGCTTTTTAAATTGCTTTCCTGCTCACTGTCACCACTAGTTATATCCAACCTATGTATGCAATAAATCGCAAGTCATGCTTTAATTATGTCATTTCTTCAAAAGCTAGAACACTTTACCTCAAGCACAGAATCTAAAAAGGCCCGGCATTCAAGGTTTCCCATAGTTATGCCACACTTTACTGCCTTACCACCTTTACCAGTATTCCACAGTATTCCCCAGCATGAGTCCTCCACCGTTTTCCTTCATTTCTCACACATGTCACTCTCGTGCCCATGCCACACCTTTATTTATATCATTTGTTTTGCTAGAAATTATCATTTCCCTTCTTACTTATTATTTTTTAATATTCAATTCAAATTTCTCTTCTTCAGAAAGTTTTCCCACACTAATCTCTATCTTTTCCAATTTCTTTTCATTCAAAGTTTTGACTGTACAACATGCAGTACAATTACAGAGTAATATATCATGTATCATTAATGTAAAAGTTGTCATGTTTAGTACTGTTTTTTTCAGTCTGGAAATATACATATGGTCTTCCAATTCACCTGACGTTTCCTTTTGGCTTATCTCTGTGCACTAGGGAGTCTACCAAAGGCCTAGACACATGATATTTATTGACTGACTAGAATATAAATACCTCGCACCAACCACAATGTCACCATTGTCTAGAACACAGCAGCACCATATAGATTGAGCTGGAAGTCGGATTGTTTGAGCACATTCCCCATGTTTCCAGATTCTCAGAGATCTATCTTCTGCCGTTGTTACAAAATCTAAAATTAATGAATATAGGAAAAATCAGTTTGAATAAATAAAATTAAATACATGTATTACATATCACCTTCCCAGGTAGGCATAAGGATTTTTTTTAACCCCAAACTATTTTAAAATTAGTTTTACATTTTATGTATTTGTCACTTATACCATACACAACTTCAAAAATCACATTTTCTATATTTCACACCTTACATACATTTTGCACCAATAAATTATAGTCTTTCCTGAAATACCCAAAAACTTTTTGACACAGTCATCAAATATGAATTAATATAAAGATGATCACACAATTTTCTCCTTTATGAGAAGATCCTTAATGAGATGAAGCTACTAAATTACTCAAATCAGTTAATAAACTGATAATTAGTACTCCTACCCCCATCTCAAGAAAGGAATGATACAATGCTCGATATAAAATTTAAAAATTTTAATACACGCTAATCTTACCTTTACAATTTGGAAAGACAGATATGCTATAAATATAATTGGTATGTCCATAATATACTTCAAGACACTCGCCAGTGATTTGCCACCTTCTAATACTAGCATCGTTTGCACAGGAAAGAAACTCTGTTTCACTCAAAATTGCTAAACCTCTTACACAGTCTTCATGCCCTGTATGAAAGAATAATATAAACCAGTAAGATGGATGATTTCACTGATGGATCTCTGTATTTAACTAACATTATAAAACATATGAGTGAGTAGTAATAACTGATTTTCAAAGCAGAGAAATTAACTTTTTTCTATAGAAAAGCCTGGTAACCAAAATTTTATTTTAGGTTTGGCAGTATTTTTTATTACCTTTGGAAGTTATTTTACATTTATCTTATCTTCTCCAAATTATTTCCTAAAGCTCTCCAGAAATAAGATTCTGATCCCAACAATTCTTCACTTTTACCTGACAATTCATTTTCAACGTTTCGTCTCCAATAAGAGTAATTCATAACATACAAAACTTTCAAACATGACAAAGAGTGATAGCCCCTAAATTTCTCAAAACATAATACTGAAATTAATATTTATAAGGCACTAATGAAAATTAAGAAAATTTCAATTATAAAGAAGATTTCATTTAAAAATTTGAAATAAAAACCATTATAGAAAAGTTAATTTTATTAACGTATGAAAGGCTAATCTCTCTTAACTTTAAGAGAGATTAATTTAACTGAAACCACACAACTAGTGGAGAAGCTAAAACAGGAATTTAAGTTTCCTGCCTTATAATCCCACTTCTTTTGATCCAACGAATCTTAACTTCTTCCGATTCAACCAAAACACAAACATAAAACCAAACATCACTGCTTTATCAGCAGAAACATTTCATAACATATACAAACGCAACCATTAAAATGATACAATAAGAACTAATGACCAATATTTTTATAAGACAAGGTTTTATGGAATAAACTTCATTACTCTTAATTATATAACTAGAAAAAGACATATATTCCATTAATAAATTTAAAATGCTTTTAAAAACTTCATAAAACTCAATTTCAATATTAATTGAGGCAGTGCAGAAGATTTTTTTTTTAAGGACAGAATTTTTCTGAAGCTTATGATCTAATAAAGGAGATCAGGAATCAAAAAAATTTTCTATGTTCAGTATTTGCTGCTTTAGATTAGCTATTGAAGATTAATAACAACTTGATAACATATATGTATGGAAGCAGGAACACAGCGATGCTTAATTATAACTTGTCCATCTACAGATAGTTTTATCTGCACAAAGGGACTTCTTGAAGTATTATCCAGACCAGTGATCAACTTTGAAGAAGAAAATAAAAGAAAGGAAAAACAACAAAAAGATTCATACCAAGAATATAAGTGTTCCACAAATAAATCAGTAATACCAGTATCGGTCAGCAGATGTCTCAGTACAGGAGTTATTTAATAGGTGAGGTTCAAAAAGACTACCTGCCTAAAATCCTAACATAAGCCTGAAATTTGTTATTACTAAATAATGTACTTCAATATTCACAAAAGCACTAATGATGTCTTCCTGTATATATGAAATTAACAGTGGTGACCCACCATCAATAAGGCTTATGCTTAAAAGTTTCACGCTGAACTTGTTAAACCAAAAACAAATTGCATACCATATTATAAGCTCATCAAGTAGCCATTTATTAGTCTACATCTAGTTGTTTTATGAGAGGTTTCATTAAATCTTTTAAAAGATTTTAAATATTAGTTGTCAGAAAAGTTACATTTACCCAAATTAAATGGTTCAAATACACTGGTGTTTTTCCAATAACGCTCCTAAGCTTTTGAGGATACACCAATGGAGTGAATATGAACTGATGAGACTATAAATGTTGTCTACTCTGATCTTACCTGAAAAAGTCCTCTCACATCTTCCAGCTTTCCACAGTTTAATAGTCTTATCTGCTGATCCAGTTAACATTAAGCCCTGCTCAGGTAAGATCTTTACTGCCCATACTGCAGCTGTATGACCCTGTGAGTGAAATGGGAATTAACTTAAGTCGCCACAAAGTCATCACATTTAATTATTATGTAGAACATTCACAGAGAACTACTACTGTACCTGTAAGGTCATCATGCACTTGTCATTCAGCCAGACTTTAGCAGTGGTGTCCCATGAGCCACTAAGTAATGTCCCAAATTTTCCAGATGAAAGACTACAAACTAAAGGGGAAAAAGGTATTAATACAATGTCATATAGAAAAATATTCAACCTTGCTAGTTATTTAAGCATTGCAATTTTGTTTTTTAATTTTTTAAGAAGATTTGAGAGAGAGAGAGAAAGACAGCGAGTGAGAGAGAGAAAGACAGCGAGAAAGAGAGAGAGAGACAGAATCTCAGGCTTACACCACACTGAGCATGGAGCCCAATGCAGGGTTCAATTTCATGACACTGAAATCACGACCTGACTCTAAACCAAGAGTCAGATGCTTAACTGACTCTGCCACCCATGCACCCCCAAAGCATTGCAATTTTAAAAACACTTTTTGAACTGACAATAACTTGGCTGGTTAAGGCTTAACTCAATGGAGATGCAGAAGAATGCAATGATCAAGAGCAGACTCTGGGCCAGAATGTCTGGGTGCAAGTCCTGGCTGTGCTATCCAAGGGATAACCTCTGATTCCTCATCTGCAAAATGAGCAACCCATTTGCTCCAACCCATTTGCACAATCCCTTCTGGTTATAAAAAACTACATAAAAGATAATGCAAATGATTTTGAAATGCTGCTTATAAAAATATTTAATTAAAATGACAAAAAACCAAAACACTGGAGCCCAGCTAAATATTCAACAGCAATGGACTAGGTAATTAAATGTCTTATTATCATAATATAAAATTATATAAGCTAAAAATTAAACATGTGAAAAATTATCTAGAAAAACAAACAAAAAAGAAAGAGTTCTGATTAAAAATGGCAGATCGTTGGGGTGCCTGGTGGCTCAGTCAGTTGAGCATCTGACTCAATTTCGGCTCAAGCCATGATCTCAGGTTCCTGGGATTAAGCCCTGTGTCAGGTTCTGCGCTCAGTGGGGAGTCTGATGGAGATTCTCTCCCTTTGCCCCACTCTCCAGTCATTGTCTTGCTTGCTTGCTCACTCTCTCTCTCAAATAAATAAATAAACCTTTCCAAAAAATTGGCAGATTGTTCACAGTAAAGCTACTAATGGCATTAATCTACAAGGAGAAAGAAAACAGAAAATAACATAACGAATTCAGCAAAATGGAGGAGATTATAATTTAAACATCCACAGAGAGAGATTAGAAATAACGACTCCTCCCAGAGAATTCTCATGAGACCCAGTATCCAGCTACTACGTTCGATGGAGAATGGGGCTTGGCAGAGGACTTGAAATGGTAGATCACTCCTTTCAGACTACAGTGTCAGGAAAGCACATCCTCACCCACCGCACTGGAGGTTTATTCTCTGGAGGAACTGAAGCACAGTTTGCAGATTCAGGCAGCTGGGCAAAATAAAGGTGTGGAATAAGAAGCCCCATGAGACACAAGGGAAATAAATGGAAAATCTACATCCCCTTCTCCCACAGTACCAGCAGCCGCCATGCATATATTCCTTTCCGCCCAGGCAAGAGATAGAATTCTGCTCTAGAAGACTGAATAATGCTAAAGAACTTCAGATCAGGACATGTGAGAGGGTGTTCCATCTAAAAGGTCAGACCACCACCAGTTTGCCTTCTAATGAAGCCCACCAATCACCAAGCTCTATCTATACAAGCTAAAGAGTTTTCAGTCTACTTCTTTATACTTTATTCTTAAATATGAGCAGCCAATCTAATATCAACAACCATTTAATCAAAGTCTCCAACATGAAAGAGAAAAATCCAAAGAAACACAAAAATAAGAGGGGGAAGGGCTAGGCAATCCAGAAGAGACATCCAACTTCAGGAAGCAGGGGGGAAAAAAACGTGGGTGCCTGGGTAGAGCAGTTGGTTAAAGCATCCAACCCTTGGTTTTGGCTCAGGGCATGATCTCAGGGTCATGAGATCAAGCCCTGAGCTTTGTGTGGAGTCTGCTTAAGACTCTCTCTTCCCTCTGCCACTCCCTCCTCCCCTGTACACTCTCTCTAATAAATAAATAAATCTTTAAAACACACACACGCACAAAACAAATACTATAATATTTGCAAACAGGTAAGATACTATATAAGAAAAACTAGTGACAGAACAAGAAAAATAAAAGCTAAAAGTAGAACCACCAAACCAAAACTAAATGGCACTAGAAAAAAAAGTCTCTCCAGAGAATTAGACTAAAAAGACAAAGACAAAAAAAATGAAAAAGAAAAGCTTAAAAAGTCAGAAAATAATTTCAGAATGTTCAATATCCAATGATAGGGATTCCAGAAAGACATAATAGGCGACAGGGCAGAGAGGACAAAGAAATAATACAAGAAAGATTCTCGAAAGTGAGGAACATGAATGTCTAGATTCAAGGAACCCACAAAGGTGCCAAATGAAAGGCATTTTCAGAGAGAGAGACGCATTGTGAAAATCTGTAACATCAGAAATAGAGACAATCCTAAAAGCTTACAAGGGGACCAGAAATGTCTGTCTGACAGAGAAGGTGGGAAATCAGAACAGCATCAAACTTTTCAGTTAACACCATACACTAAAAGCCAATACAGCAATGCCTTCAAAATTCTAAGATTAAATGGTTTTAACACAGGATTTTACATCTAGCCAAATTAACAATCAAATGTAAGGGCAGAATAAAGCCATTTTCTAATATACAAATATATTTAGCCCCTACATCACAGCTTTCTTAAGAAGCTACAAAAGTTAAGTTAAAAATGACAAAAACATGGGAATTTTTCCTAGGAAATATATTGGCAAAGGGGAATCCAGGGTTGTTGCCCCACACCGAGAGAGAGGTGGGTATGTTCTGCCTACACAAGGGAGAGCAAGCTGAATAACTGATAACCAGAGGCAGACTGTGGTAGCTTGCCCTTTCTGTGCACGACATTAGGCACAGCCAAATGATGCAGACATGAGTCAACGGTATGAATGGTGGCTGACACTTTCAGGTATATGCTTTTAAGAGGCAATGAATTATTAATCACATTGCCTTTTCACTGTTACAATAAACTCCTGAAGCACATATAGAGAGAGGGACTCCATCAGCCTGCGTACCTGAGAAACTCCAACAGCAGATTCCCCTCCCTAATCCATGATGAATATGTACGGTGAGTGAGAAATACTCTTGTGTGATGACACTGAGATCGGGGAAGTGTTTGTTCCTATACCATACCTTAGCCTATTCTGACTCATTATGTGTTAGACTATTTGAAAAATGTAATAGGCATTTAGGAGACTTCCTGCAACCGTTGTAAAATATCAATTACAGTTATGCAGAAAAATATGAAAATGAAAAAAAAGGGGTCACTATCTTTAGGAAAAAACAATTTTTTACCTGGATAGGAATATAATTTAAGAACTACATATGCATTGATTACATTTAAATAAATATTCCCTGAATTTTGTTACCTACTCTACTCCAGAAAAATTTTAAGTGACTTTCATAAACATACACAGTACAATAAAATTAAAAACAAGTAGAAAAGCAAGTAGGACAAAAGGAAAGTAAGATTTGTATGTAAAATCTGAAGTTGTAATCAGGTGCTGGTGTTGGGCTTCTGCAAAGAACCAGAAAGCTTTGCTTAGTGATATAGAGATACAGAGATACAGAGTCCTTATCATGTGCCAGACACCATAAAAAGTACATTACATTCCACAAGAACCCTAGGAACCAAGTGCTGCTGTTATTCTCATTTAACAGATGAAGAAACTAAAATTCAGAGAAATGAAATGATTTTAATCTTTAAAATGAAAAAAATTAGATAGTCAGGAAATAGTCTTGGTAATTGGAACAGAAAATATCTTCTGTGGATCTGTAAAGTATTACCCCTGCTTAGTCATAGGGACAAAGACTGAAACAGATTACTGTACACATAAAAATATGATTACTGTATTCGAATATTGAAATCAAAATAAAATTTCCCACTTAAATGAAAAGTTGCTTTTCAAATAGTTGAAAATTTTTAAAAATCAACTTAAAAGTTTATTCATCATCAGTTGTTATTTAAACTCAAATGTCCAGAAGACTAGTAAATTTAACCATTTGATTTTTATACTAATACATTATTCATGAACCAGTCTAAAAACAGAGAACCATAAGCTTTCAGGAAATGGTTAATTTTTAAAAACTTTTTTCTTTTGGATAAACTTATTTCTCAGATAATAATAATTTACCTCCAAAAACTTATACCATGTATTTCCTAATGGATAATAGTGAATCAAGCTGAATATACAAAATAAGTTTCGGTTTTAAATGTGTGGAAACAGGAGGTTCTTTCATAAGAATAATTAGTTACCAATTCCAATTTTCTAAATGTCTCATCTTGATAGCTGTAATCGGGAATGCTCTTTATATTCTCTCAGAGATCAATGTAACATATAATTCAAGAGAAACATTATTTTAGAGAGCTCAGAAAATTTCTTTCTTAAAATTTCTTTAAAGATCAGGCAGAAAGAACAAATAACAAAATAAATCTCTTTCAGTAAGTATAGGGAAGATTCAGCTTTGAATAGGTAGGGGAAAAAAGCCTTAAGATATCATATAATGCAACATATAATTACTTAGAATCACAACTTATAATGTAACTGGGAAGTGTTACACATATAATATCAACTAAAGGATAGTACTACTTTACTATATTTAAAAAATAAAATTTCGGCTAGAAAACTGACCAAAAAAATGACATAAAAATATCAATCATTAATTTCTTCAGCTATACTCACTAGCATAGTACGGGGTGTCAAAAAAGAGAAAAAAAGCAAATAACATTTGGCCTCTAAACCATCAAGCAAACTAACAAAATAACAAAAGATTACCTTATGATAAAGTAGAAATAAATCAGGCAGGAAAAAATACCCTATAAAATTGAAGCAGTATTTTTTACTGTACAGATTTCTATGAGATCTTATAATACCTTAAAAGATCAAGACAAACATGGTTACATAAAAACTGATTTTTATATTACCAAAAAAAGGTGCAAAGTAAAAAAAGATGACTGGGAAAATATTTGTAATTTGTATCAAAGGGTTAATAACCCTAATTAAGGGTTTCAAAAATGGCCAGTAACCCTGTATTAAATGGGCAGGAGTTTTTAATATAGTTCACAGGAAAAAGAAGGGTAAAAATCCCGTCCATCTATGAAGATGCCCCCCCTCATAAAAAGAGAGATGCAAATTTCACTTCACTTATCATTCTGGCAACAATCTAAAAATCTGACAACATACTTCATCGGTAAGGGAAATAGGGACTCATATGATGCTGCATTTCTAATGAAGGGGTTCCGCAGTACCTAACAAAACTACATGTGCACTTACCTTTTGATCCAGAAATGGATATTATACTTAAGTGACCCTTCCAAAAGAAGGGAATGACATATGCACAGAGCCATTTTTCATGCCACTATCTGTACTAGCAAAAGATTAAAAACTCAGATGTCCATCAATAAGGGACTGGTTGAATAAGCTAGAATCAATATAGTACAGCTAGCTAAACAGTGAATAAAAATGAGACTGTAAAAATGAAGATTTCTACATAGTATAATAAAGAGATTTGTAAGTTGGTAATATCATCAAGCAAAAAGAGAAAGGGCAGAAAATTTCATAGTATGTTATCTGTTTATCTTTTATATATAAAGGGGCAATATAGATATAAATACATATCTGCTAACAAAGTTAATAAAAAGTGTAAGGAAAGGAATAGTGCAAGAAAGCAATACAGACTAAATCTAGACTTCTTTGAACATATCTTAGTTGTTTTTCCTTTGAAACTGTTTATGTTTTACAGAATTATAAAACAAGACTAGGTTTAAAAAATTTCTGTTGAGCACCATTACAGCCCAGACTGAGGTTTCCAGTTATTATTGCCCACTAAAAAAACAAAAGCAAAAAGCAAAGGGCTTCTTGGCGAAACAGCTGCTTTCAGGTCTAGAAGAAGAAATGCATAAAGTGAACCTGGAACATTTTGTAGTACCAAAACCAAGGAAGACTGCTAAAGGTCTTATCAAAAGCCCACAGGGGCCAATTTAAAGAGATTTCCAAAGGCCAAATATGGGACAATTTGAGAATGAAAAAGAAAAAGAAAAAAAGATGCTAGGAAACCTACTCATTCTGAAACTCAGTAAAAGAGCATTTTTCTTGCCTTCCCTGTACAAGAGTCACCCATGTAACCAAAGAATTGATAAGAGAAAATTCTATATTAAAAAAATGTTAGCTATTAAACGCAAAAATAATGGTAGAATTAAAGTACAATGATTTTGCAAATCTTAATGAAATACTAGATCTGTGTGTAATCATCAATACATGCTAAAAACCATTACATAAAAGACTGATAGGAATTTAAAATGAATGAATGATACAACACTTGAACCTACTAATTAATCTTAACATCACAGAGATATTAAGTCCCTCTTAATGGGCTACAACAGAAAGTACATGATACTACCTATAACATGTATTTGCCAAGAACTTGAATCTGAATCTGATTAAGCTTCTAGATCTAGTAGCTTATAAGACATACATGGGATTGAGGAACATGTAAAAGGAAACAATAAGGCTTTAATCAGCAAAGTTCAGGTTGTAGGAAATCCTACAGGATAAATAAGCTGGTTTCAAATAGAGAGGGGAAAAAAAAGGGAAAGAAACCCATAGATTAAAAGACATGTGGACCTTAGCTGGGTCACAGTTCAAACAAACAATAAAAAAAAAACTTTTATGAGACAACTGAGTATAATTTGAGCCTTCACAGGATACTTGATAATATGAAATTAGGTTTTGTTTTAGGCATAATGATTATTTTAAAAAGATAATTCATATCTTTTAGAGGGATCAACAAACTATGGCCTGTGGGCCACCTGTTTTTGTACTAGGAATGGTTTTTACATTTTTAAGTGATTGAGGGAAAAAAATCGAAAGATATTTCCCGATATGTGAAAATTACAACATTCAAATTTCAGTGTCCATAAATAGAGGTTTACTGAAATACAGACATGCTCATTCATTTATTTATTGTTAATGGCTGCTTCTGTACACAATGGCAGCGTTGAAAAGTTGTAAAAGTGACCACATGGCCTGCAAAGCCTAAAATATTTACTATCTGGCCCTTTACAGAAAAAGTTTGCCAAACCCTATTTTAGAGCTACATATTAAAGTATTTACAAACGAAATAGTGTATTGGAAATTTCCTTTAAATAATATTGTGGAAGAGGGGGTAGATGAAACAAGATAGACCATATGTTGACAATGCATATAAAGCTATGTAAATACATGGGTGAAAAAGAGCATTATTCTTTTATATATAATTCATTATAAAATAATGTGTTTCTATTTTTACATACATTTCAAGACTTCTTTAATAAAGTTTAAAAAGCCTGTATCACTATGTATTAAAGATTTCACATACATACACAGAAAACATCTTAAAAAATTTTTAAAGGAATTAAGTTTAAAGTGTTGGTGGGCCATCCTATTTGCTTACAGATCCAGACACAAAATAAGTACACATACTGCACTGATTAATAAGTGTATCATTCTATAACAAAGAGCTGTTAAGCCACACATAAATCTAGGAACATCGGACAATCAGAAATATACACAAATCATAGAAAACAATATTCAGGGGCGCCTGGGTGGCTCAGCGGGTTAAAGCCTCTGCCTTCAGCTCAGGTCATGATCTCAGGGTCCTGGGATCGAGCCCCGCATCAGGCTCTCTGCTTAGCGGGGAGCTGCTTCCCCCTCTCTTTCTGCCTGCCTCTCTGCCTACTTGTGAACTCTCTTTCTGTTAAATAAATAAATAAAATCTTAAAAAAAAAAAAGAAAACAATATTCAAAAGTATTACTCTTCAGTTATGATACCAAGGCCCTAACTACATTTGTTCTCGGTCTTCGATTTGCTGCATAAATACAGATATAACAACCAAAAGATGAAGAAATACTTTTGGTCTTCCTGAGCATATTAATTCCTTGCACAAAGTAGTTGAAAAACCAAAACCACAAAGTGTATTAAAATTATACAGCTTCTTCCTTTTAAAATAGAACACTTTATTTTTACGTATATAAGCATGTCAGCCTTTGCTGATGACAACAATAAATCTGTAACAGAGAATTTACAGAATGATGATGATCTAAAAAGGTTTTCACTACTAAGCCCTAGCCATAAGTAAAACAAACATAATAAATAGTATGGAATGCAGGTATGTGAATTTAATTCCAAAAGGATGAAACTTCTTCAAATAGAAAAAAAAAACCAAAGCATTAAACTCACCAGTATTCTTGTGACCTTTCAGTATATAAAGTGGTGCTGGACTTTCCAGTGAAAAAATGCAAATATTGTGGTCATTTCCTCCAGTGGCGATTAGTCCATGAGGGTACATGTCACTTGAAGGTATGATGCATACACAAGACACAAAATTGGAGTGGCCACTCATACAGTGCATTTCTGTAAAGCCCCTGTTAGGACTAGAAAGACATGGTAATTAATAAGACATACATAGTCCCCTGACCTAGCACAGGACATGAGATAATCGCCAAAGTACTCGTTTCCTTTTAGCGTTTTTTAGGTTGAACTTTACAGTACATATTACTTTAAGAAATGTATTGTTTTAAGTTAAATATTAAATATCTAATTTTATTAGCTACTATTGAGATTCACATCAAATTCAAAGTTTAATTGATATTTCATTGAGAAAAGCATGTTAATTAACAGAAAGAGTAAGGAAGGAAAGTGAGGGAAACAAGTATCATAAATGGCTTTTTCTCATATTCCATCTTTATTTCTATTCATTTGTGATTGTTACTCTCAGAAATCCCTAGTGAAGTGAAACATTCATGCAATTAGGATAATGGAATCTACTATCAATAAGCCTTAAACACAGTGAGTATATTTTCATATTATGAAACATTAACTTAGTACCCATTGGTATAGTATGTATATCTAAATAGCTAGACTATCGGGGTGCCTGGGTGGCTCAGTGGGTTAAAGCCTCTGCCTTCAGCTCAGGTCATGATCTCAGGGTCCTGGGATCGAGCCCTGCATTGGGCTCTCTGCTCAGCAGGGAGCCTGCTCCCCGCCCCCCCCGCCTCTCTGCTTGCCTCTCTGTCTACTTGTGATCTCTCTCTCTGTCAAATAAATAAATAAAATCTTTTAAAATAGCTAGACCATCAGTCATTTTCAATATGCAAACTAAGGGAAAACAGGGATATAAAAACAACTGCTCTAAGGACATAGCATATTAATAACTGTCTTGGGATTAGAAAGATTATCAACTTCTGGGACGCCTGGGTAGCTCCGTCGGTTAAGCATCCTACTCTCCCTCTCAGCTTAGGTCTTTATCTCAGGGTCATGAGTTCAAGCCCTGTGTTGTGCTCCACACTGGGCATGGAGCCTACTGGAAGGAAGGAAGAAGGAAGGAAGAAGGAAGGAAGGAAGGAAGGAAGGAAGGAAGGAAGGAAGGAAGGAAGGAAGGAAGGTAGGTTGGTTATCAATTTGTTTTACTCATCAGTCACTCAGCATCACTGCCTTACCTACCAAGTCAAACAACAGATTACAATATACTATGTGGAAGGCAGTAAGTTAGCTGCTGAGAGGAATATAAATAATTATATCCCTGAATCAAGCTAAATCAAAAAGTTTGCAGTGTAATGGAAGGAGACAGGACAATTGCATATAAAAGACTCCCAGATAAACATAAATACACACACATTTCGATGAAAAGCATAAACCCACAAGGCCAGGGAGAATGAGAAGAAAAAGAAACAGGAATATGACTTTGAATACTGAAAGCTGGTTGAAAAATAGTAAAGGCTATAGAAGACCAGAAAAAATTGAGTTCTACGTAGGCATTAGGCAAAGTAGAGGACGAATCGACCAATGAATCCCCAAAAAAGCTCAAGAATATTAGTAGCACTGTCTAGAAATAGGGACAAAAAAGGGTAGGAACTAGAATAAGGAAGACTACTGAAAATCTTCAGAATCAGTTAGAGGCTGAATCATGTGAAAAAATCTTCAAAGGAAGGTATTTGGTGGTAGTTATTTTTAACTTATTCATTTCATTTTTTAAAAAATGTGCCTTTAGAAAGCATTTTATCAGTAGGCCTAAAGAAATCCAAAAGATAGGACATCTTTAAAAATATGTATTATATAAACCACTAAATCTACTTTGCGACCCTTAGCACTTCGCAGTATAGATGTTTATGTGTATCTTCTTTAGTGGTCTATGAAGTTCTGAAAGGCAAAATCCAGATCTAGTTCTTCTTTTTATCTCCCCAAGCTCCTAACACGATGTTATATGTGGTAAGCTTGAACTGATGAAAAAAACACTTAATACCAGTGTTAAGGGAAAAAACAAAAAAACCAAAAACCAGACAGATATCCCAGCCAGACATCCCTCTTGCATCCAGCAAAAGTCTGAGCTTTTCTTCCTTAGAAAAGCTGAAAATCTTTGACTGGAAGGACACAAGGCATACTTGAGCCTTGGGGTATGAGGAACGTGTACGTTCACAAGGGCAGTCATTCTCCAGGCAGGAGATCAGTCCAATGAAATGGTCCAGACAGATAACCCTACAGTAACGCTCATAGCCGGCAAGCCCCAACCATGAGCAGACTCTCCCAGGAGCTTTTTAGTTCTCCACTCTTTTTTTTTTTTTTTTTTTAAGATTTTTATTTATTTGACAGAGAGAGATCACAAGTAGGCAGAGAGGCAGGCAGAGAGAGAGGGGGAAGCAGGCTCCCCGCCGAGCAGACAGCCCGATGCGGGGCTCGATCGCAGGACCCTGAGACCACGACCAGAGCCGAAGGCAGAGGCTTTAACCCACTGAGCCACCCAGGAGCCCCTTAGTTCTCCACTGTTAACAATGAGCACAAAATAAGGATTACCAGACATCTGGGGAAAGCCCTTTCCACCATGAAATATAGTGACCAAAATAAATAGGGAGGGAGAAAAAACCAATTTGAAGGAAGACAGATCACTAAGAAAAAAATACCTTAAAAATAAAAAAAATCATCACTATCATTCTTAGAGATAGACGACATTGCAACCATGGAAAAAGAACATAATTTCACAAAAAGTTAAGGTAATTTCTGAGAGAATACAGCAGAGAGAGAGAGAGAGGGAGTAAATTCAGAAACGAGTTCAATATATGAATTAAAAGTTCCAGAAAACAGGACAGAGAAAATGAAGAGGAAGAAACCTAGGAACTGATTTAAGAAAATGTTCCAGAACTTTACAGACATGAATTTTCACATTAAAGCGCCCACTAACGGCCCTAAACAATGCATGAATATACACTGCCTTCAAGAATCAGATTGGCTTCAGACATCTCAATTGTAACATCAGAGGCTAAAATACAATGGAGCAATCGCTCCCTAATTCTGAAGGAAAATTATTTGAGAATTAAAACGGTACAAACATTTAAATTATTCCAGCAACAAGCAAAATAAAATCATATTCAAAGTTGCAAGGTCTTAATACATTCATCACCAGTGCACTGTATTTCAGGAAGCTCCTGAAGGATATGCTCCAATAAGGCATCAGGAAAGAAAACCAAGAAAGTAAAAGGATACAGATAACAGAAATCCAACACAAGAGGCCCAAAAGAAGGAACTGTGGAGAGCACAATGAAGGGAGATCTCAGGATTTGTTGTGCACCAGGGGTAGACAGACCAGGGTCAGAAAGTTTTCATTGCCAGGAAGATATAACTAAAATACCCAGGATGTCTAAAGGTCTTGAGAAGAGATTTAGACAACTAGCAAAGAATATGAAGTTGAATTGGTGATAAATACATAAAACATGAAGCAAATGAAAACCTAAAACAGGGCACTTACTAGCTACAGGGAGTTCATAAAATGGTTGAGGAAAAGTTATCATAGTTTATTCCACAGCTCCAGTGTAAATAGACTCTGTGCAGTCATAAGATACTGATTTCATCTAAATTAAAGTTAACTATTAGGGTCAGAGCATAGAAAAGATGCATATGTTGGTGGCTCATAGGGGGTAGAAAGAGAGCTAAATTCTAATACTCCGTGGTAGGAATAGAAAATGCCCGAAGTATTTAAAAAATAAAAAGAAATAGCAATAAAGCACTTTATACATAGACATAGAAGTAAAACACAAAAAATAAGCAGTTAAAAGAGATAAAAATTTTGCCTCCAAGAAAGGGAAACTGGGGGTTGGGAAGAGAATGGCTCTGATTTCTCAACAAACCCCATGGAACTACTGGACTTAGGACCCAAAGTACTGAGTGTTTACACAAGGGAGAAGTCATTTCAACCTTGGCATGGTCAGGGAAGAGTTAAAACACAATCTTAAATCTGAAGTTGCTTCTTTCAAATATAGGTAGTTTTCAAAAGGCAATGCAACAGTTGGTATCAGATTTGAGAAATCCAGTTTAATTTGAAGTGGGCTTATAGAGAGGCCTGAAGCAGTCTGAAACAATGGCATGCTGACTGGTTCAGTTCAGTGTACAACCAAAAAATAATGTCTCCATTCTGAAGAGACTTCAGAAGGCCCAGAGAGTTTCTGTATTTTCGATGGGCTTTTGCGAAAGACACAGTAAATCTGGTTTACTGCATAGAACTATTTTGCTTCCCTAAAACTAAATTAAATTCTCCCACCATTCCCAATCCATCTGTACACTAACTACCCTAATAGAGAACTCTATCTACAATGCACATGGGAAAACAATTTTCATTTACCATTTGGCTGCAAACATTTATAGCACTTCATTTACTTTATTAACATACCATGAAATAGAAATTGTCAGCCTTGAGGACACTTGTTATATGGATGTAGAAAAGACTCATCACCCAGTGACTATGAGACACCCTACTCTGAACTGTTGGAAATGAGAGATAAAACAATCTTATCTCACTAATCACCCACTATCTACTCCTGTGTGGCGCAAAATGCAGGCTCTCAATTAGTGTTAGCTGAATAAGTTCACGAATGATTTTGAAAACAAAACCAAAAACATGAGTTAAAAAAAAACCACCACTTTTCAAACAGATGATTTCAGCCTTCAATTCCTGAAGTTCCTGAAAAATGCAAATGCTCCAGTGACTTAAGCTCTTGTCCACCTAGCAGAGACCTACAAAACATGTACAGTTTAGTGACAGGACTCAACTATGACAGTAGGCATCCTTTAGTTACTCCTTACTGCAATGTTTATATCCTACTGGGTATATGCTTCTACTGAACTCAAATTTAAAGACATAAGCTTATTCAGTAATTACACTTGAATACACAAAAAGTTACGTATTAGTGTTATTAAGTGATTTGGAATATCACAGATTCTTAGAGACCTTTAGAGATCATTTCATCCAATTCAATACAGGAGGTTGCTCTACAATATTTCTAGTCTCTTTATCATCACATATTCGCTATACGACAGCAAAAGCCTCCAAACAGATCTATTTACACGTTTATCCCTTTGCATTCCAATCTCCACCAGCAGCTAGCAGAACTTCTCAAGTCAATCAAATTATGCTGCTGCCTGCATGAAACTCACTAAAGGCTTCTGCTTCCTCTTTCTCACAGCGCTCATACCACAACATCTGGTTCCAGCCAACATCTGGCTCTTGCCCTCACCTCAAAGTTCATTCTCTTCTGCACAAAGGGACTTGCCTTTTTCTTAATCCAGGGTCTCTGTGCTTGATCCTCCTACTGTCTACAGAACTCTTTGAATTTATCCCTCCTCATTCCTTGCTCCCATGACCAGGTCCATCTTGGTGCAAGCTTTAAAAAACAAAACAAAACTGAAACCCTTCTCAAAGGGGCTTCCTTAACATCCCTCCACTCAATTCTATATCTATATTTGCTTTTTTCATAGTACACATGCCAATGAACAATTATTTATTTTCTGATCCACCTTTCCTCCCAGACTATAAGAAAGCTTCATAAAAACAGAGAACTTGTCTGTTGTTTTACTCTTCCTCAGGGTTGTAAACAAATAGGAGGCACTCAACCAACAGTTATCATCTGAATTTATGCATGGTTATCCAAACTCTGAGTGAAACCTCTACCAATGGGAGAGTTACTACATAACAAAGTAAATAACCACAAGTTTTCTCTTTCTGAACTGAAATCTATCTCCCAGGTCATAAATTTCCTGGAAGAACCAGACAAAAAAGAACTGATCCCTTGAACATGATTTGGACCTGAGCTTAACCTTCTGTTCCTTAATTTCTCTTTTTGGTTAATCCCTCCGACAATCTTTTGAAGGCAATGAGCTTTCTCTCAAGAAAACAGCACATCCCCAAATATCCATAAAATATGTGAAAAGTTTCATCCTCTCCATCTAGGCCCACCCCAGACCCCAGACTAAGAAACTCTGATTTGGACAATGAGGACAGGAGCCAATGCAACGTTCTGCACGCAATTTTTGAGAACTGAGGTTCTCAAAAATTAAATTTGAGGGAACACTACAGAGCAAATTCTAGGTAAAGAAGAGGATTTACTTCAGTTACGTCAGACGTTTCACAATGTCTCATGGGGGGGGGGGTGCACCTAGCATCAGTAAATTTTCAAATCTAAAAGAAACATGGAAAATCATCGCCCAAAAGATAAGAGGTTCGTCCAAGGTCACCCATCCGTTGGTGGTCAAGTTAAGACAAGAATGTACGTCTCTGTTACTCGAAAACGGTGTTCTTTCCACCTAAATCTTACAGGTTTCTTACACTGTGCGCCCAGAGCACTAGTGCTCTCAGAACTGGGTCAGAGCGCGGACTGGAGGTAAGGCCGGGAAGAGTGCAGGAAAACAGCAAGGAAGCGTCCCTCTCTTCCCATTAGCAATAGGAACCTTGCAACACAAGCGGGGGTGGGTGGCGAGGCGGGCTCGCAGCGCTCACCTGTCTGGGACCCAGAGGCGAGTAGTGCGGTCTCGGGACACGGACACAAAGGCCCCCGGCGGATAAAGACTGCATACCAGGCCCCGCACGTCCAGCTCGTGGCCTGGGAGCGAGCAGCTAAGCCGGTACCTGGCGGCGCCGCTTGCCATGGCCCTCGAAGGTCCGGCGCCCGGGGCCCAGGCACCGCGCGAGATCAGTACGCAGGAGAGGCCAGGGGTGCGCCGGGGCGCGGCGGGCGAGGGGCCTGCAGGTGAGGGGCCGCTGAGGACCGGAAGAGCCCGAGAGCCGGCGCGGAAGGGCGACGGGAAAGGGGAGCGCCGAACGGGCCGAGTGACACAGCAACCCTGACATGCACACCGGAATTCATCATCTGTCTCAGCCCGCCATGACGCAAAGCGTGTGCGTCCCGGCTGCTGAGGCCGACGCCGAGCTGAAGTTCGCTTCCCTCCCGGGCCTCGGACCGCCAGCCAAGGGAAAGCTAACGTCCGGCCGTTTCGCCCGATCGCCCCAATCCAGATCCTTTCCGAGCCCGAGTCGTCTTCGAGTCCTGGCTAAACTGTTTATTGCAGTACAAGGTGTGTGCCGGGACTACAAATCCCACAATGCCACGCGCCAGTGGGACCTGTGCCACTGGAGCGCCGAATCCGGAAATTTTAAATCTTGATCCGAGGGGCTGCGCGCTCCCTTGTGGTTGAGAAAGATTGCTTCGGTCGTTGTGTCAGAGTAGCTTAGCGGTGAATTCCCCAAACCTACTCTGCAGTCTCCGGAGATTTTCACAAGCTAAACGTTTTTTGGTTAAAACGAGAGAGCTATGGACCAACTTGTAATCAATCGTTTGCCTTAAATCCTGTGAACACTAAGCTGCGTTCTTGGTACTCTAAAAAATGAAAATATTTCATGTGTTAAGCCATTCTAAGATTTAGAATGTTTTTCCAAACTGTGACATCTGCATACAAATGACAAATGCTGGGTTCCACCTCCCATGTGTCTGAAGACACTCAGGGAGAAATCTCCATGTCAAGTAGCTTCTCCCAGACAATTTTGTATACGAAGTACTTGAACAGAGGTTGTAGGGAAGGAAATCTTTTTTCTTTCTACCCTTCTAGGCTTTCCGTGGGGCGCTGTAACAAAAGATTAACAAGAGAAAAACAAATTTATTAACATGTATATCATTCTTACAAGAGAAACTCAGAGATGAGTATTCAAAGAAGTGGCTGGAGTCTGGGCTTATATAATATCTTAACAAAGGAACAATATTTACAGAAGAAAAGAAAAGGGCCTCAAGTCTTTAGACCTTAAGTCTTTAGAGGCAGCAAATTATGGAGAGGCAAATATATGGGGAACTAATAGTAAATAAAGGCCAGTTAGAAACGTTTGTTATGTAGATTTCTCCATGTACTCTCTAGGCAGACAAAGGGTCTGAACTTGTCTCCCATGACTAACTTTTATCCTTCCTGGTACAGAAACGCAAGAAGGGACGCCGTTGAAAATTTACGTCCTGCTTTTAGGCAAATAGGGGAATGGTAGCTTTTCTTGTATCTCCTTTCTTCCAATTGCATTTGGTTCAAAATAATCCTTATATGAAAGTGGCATATTTTGCAGTGGCAAATGCTACTACCTTTCACTACAGTGACCAAAAGGATAATAAATGACCACTACAAATATGTTGGGCTCAAATGGGAGAATTACGTAAAAATATCTTACAAACTTGAAGTGAGAAGTTAGCCACATAACATTATTTCATTTTCTATTGGATTCATTTTAAATTACTTGAAGGCAGGCATATTAGAAAATCTGGATATAAATAATGTATGTAAGTTGTGAATAATGTAAAAAATGTTAAAAGTCCAATATATATGTAGGTTACGATTGTAGCTGCAATCACATTAACTCTATAGGAAAATTGGAAGAAAGCAAACTGCTAGTTACTAGAGAGGTTGGATTTGAGATGAAGTAGTTCTTACATTGTGTGTTTTTTTTAAATACTGATACTAAAATAGTTACTTTAAGACCACTGTCCATTTAATTCATCCTTCATAAACTTCGATCAAAAGAACTCTGAGAGGAAGCTTAAAGATAGGAAGCTTCCAACCAAATAAGAAATAGATGGTACCAGAAACATATCTATACTTAATGTTGTATGCGTTGTGCAGCCCTAACAGGAAGGAAAATGGCCTCTAATAAAAAGTAAAAAGATTGTACAAGGCTGCCTACTACAAACAACTTTAAATAGTTTTTATTAAAAATGATAGCACATGTGAGGTAACATAGCGATATAATAAAACTCGCTAGAAGTGAATTCAGGTCGGGCACACAATCAGAGAGGATGTTTTTAACTATAAAGAACACTATAGTTTTCCAATAAAATATTCTTTCTCCGATAAGTTTCGGTTTTCTGTTGCTTCCACAAAAGCACGGACGTATTCGGCCACAAAAATTAGCCCTTTAATATCGCGAGAGCAGTTTACTCCCGCCTCTCTTGTAGTTACCAGGGGCAGAGGCTGAAAATTGGCCAATCAGGACGAGGCCTCTCTCCCCGCCCCGCCCCCGTTGCCGGGATACGCAGTCGCGCGGGGCTGGCAGTGGTTAGGTCTGAGGGTCGGGGAAAGCTGCGCGAGGGCGGGGGAGGAGTCGCGAGTGAGCTAACGGGTACAGAGACAGAGCGGTGGGCTCCGCTGGGGTGGCGGCTTCGGAAAGTGGTTGGAGCTCCCCTGACCGCTGGATCTCCCTCCTGAGGCGACAGAGGAGGTGAGAAATCCCAGGTTTCATCTATCCCTCCCTCAGTCCCTCGGGAACCGGTTTTCTCACGTTGGAGAACCTCGTCCGCTCCAAAGAAAACATATCCGAACTTTTCCCCTCTTAGCTGTTCTCCTTAGCCTGTCGCCAGGCGAGGGAAGTCCGACTCCAGTCCCGCAAAACTTGTGGAGAGACCTCCTCAGACAGTCTCCTGAGGAAACCTGATAAGGCGAGACCAGAGAGAATGAATCCAGAGCCTCGCAAAGAAAATTCACTGTGGGCTGAGGGATTTTACTTAAAGTAACAGATTTCTGTCTCGTATTAGCCACTTTCCACTTCTTCATATATGTTAAAATGGCTGGTTTAGGGAGGATAACGGTAGCAATAATTAGGAGGCAGATGTTTTAGATCTAGTATCTGTAATCTTCACATCGACTCTGCAAGGTACAGGCTCTTTGCCACACTGGGTCCTACAGATGAGGAAAAACATCCAGCGGGGATTATATAGCGGGTAACTGTCAGAGCTAAAGTTTGGGTCACTCATATTTCTGGAACCAAAGGCCAGGCTGCTTCTCTGTGTGAATGTTTGCGTGAATGACCCAGGAGTTAGTGGCATGTTTATTAGTAGTGACCCTTTTTATTTTACCTTCTGGGACTGATCTAATGCTACGCTTTTTCCAAGACAGTAAGGCAGTGGCAATCAGGTGGAAATTTTATATATTGTACATTTTCTTGAAGTTATCAGGAAAGCTAGAGTAATAGTCTTAAATTTTACATTGACAACGGTCATACCTCATTTTTCTTGAGCTTCCCAGATACTGCGTTGTTTTTTGTTTTGTTTCGTTTTGTTTGTTTTTGTTTTTGTTTTTGTTTCTACAAATTGAAGGTTTGTGGCAAACCTGCCTCTGTCAAGTCTACTGGCGCCATTTTCCCAACAGCATTTGCTCACTTCATGTCTGTCACATTTTGGTAATTCTGGTGATACTTCAAACTGTTAACATTTGTTATAGTCATCTGTGAATAGTGATTAGGATTTGCTGAAAGCGTAAATGATGGTTAGCATTTTTTAGCAATATTTTTTCACTAGGTGTAAATTTATGTAAACATAACTGAAACAAAATTTAATGAAATAATACTCCTCCTTTGTGCAGTGAACTCTTATATTTTTTATTTCATGTTTGAAATAATTGATCAGAACCTGCCAAATTGTTTTCACAACCCAGTAATAGGTCGTGACCCGTAATGTGAAAAATGCTGTTCTAAATTATCAGCCAAACTTTAAATAATATATTCTGATGAGTAAAGGAAGGGGCTGATAAACTGGGAGAGAATGACTGAATTAAGGAACTGATTTAAAGGGAGATGTAGTGAGAATAAAGATGAGACCGATATAAGGAGGAGATTAAGATCAGAGAATGAAGTATTTCAATTGATGAGGTGAAACATTTCCAGGTGAGGACAAGCTCCAGGTCTACCTATGGCTATGGATGACTGAAATGGAGTTGAAATGGTTACTGAAATTTAAGTCAGGGAACTATGACCTTGAATGTTAGGTATTGAATCCAGTATCCCCGCGGAAGTCATCCAGGACGTAGGTGGAACTGAAGTAAGAGAGATTGAACTAGGTACAAAAGACTTTAGTGAAGATGTGGGGAGAGGTTAGGTGGTCTCTAGATAAAAGCGACCGGGAAAGAGCCAAGGCAGTAAGGTTGCATTCCCTGGCCGTCAAAGAAAGAGATTCTTGTTCATTTTTTTTTTTTTTTTAAGATTTGAAAGTAACATTTTGAAAGTGACTCTGAGGAACAAGGGGAGTGTTGTGCCCTCCTTTTGCTTTGGATTTGTGGATTGAGAAGCTAAAACAGCCTGGGCAAGTTGGGATTCTGTTAAAGCAAAGAGTAAAATGAAGTATTTGATAATATAATTGAGAATATAAGGGAGTGAATTATAGACCAAGAGCCCAGACCCAGAGAAAGAGTAGGGAGAGAAGAAAGGTGCTGGATATGTCAGAAAAGAGTAATTTTACTAGAATATGGGAAGAGCTCAAGACAGAGGGGCTTGCATTTTGATAAGAAAATAGGGAACTGAGGAAGGCACATTATAGTAAATTAATTCATGGTTCCATTTTAAATGTAACAATGTCAAATTTGAACAAAATGAAGCAAGTTTAGCCTTGAACTGGTACTTGGAATAGCTATTTGCAAGAAAAGTTATTGTGGATTAAATGTTTGAAGGAAAGCTATGTGGCTCTCCAGTGTCTTGCTATGGAAGATACCAAAGGAGAATTGAACTGTTTCTTGTTTCCAAATAGTGGTTAAAGTGAACAAACAATGGCCAGTAATCACAAACCTTCAGCAGCTCGCCCCGTTTCACGAGGTGGAATTGGGTTGCCTGGAAGACCTCCTTCTGGAATACGACCCCCATCAGGAAATATTCGAGTGGCAACTGGAGTAAGTTTCAAACAATTCTATTGAATTCTTGTGCATATTTCCTGGTAGAAGTTGGAAAGCCTGTCTATAATAATTCTTCTTTGTTCTTTCTTTATTCTGTCAGCATACTATTATACATGATTTTGGGGGGGAAATACCTAGAAGTATAAATGTCGGAGGATGCTTGAAAGACATTATTGAGAGAAGACGCCTGCTAATACTGATATTCAAATGTATTTTAAAGGTACAGTAATTTGAGTGGTATAGTTTATTGGTGCCTGGATCAAATGAAATGGAATGGACGAGAAACAAAATTAGACACACATAAGAACATAATGATTAAGGTGACATTTCAAAATAGTTGGAAAAGCATGAAGCATTCAGTAGTGCATTCAAATAATGGGTAAACCATTTATTTTTAAAAATTGACCCCTCCCTCACACAGAATTCTAGATGTTTTAGAAACTTTATATTTAAAAAATGAAACTATCAACATACTAGAGGAAAATATAGGCAAGTATTTCATATAAACTTGGTGTGGACTAGGCCTTTATAAAACAGAAACATCAAGTACTGAAAAGGAAAGTATTTTTATGTTTATTTGAATTTTTAAAAATTGAAAACAGCATAAAAAAGTTAAAAATGACAAATCAGCAAAAAATGTTTGCAACATATATGTCATAGAGTTCGGAATCTTAAAATGAGAAAGCAAACTTGACTAACTTGTAAGAGCTCTTTCTGTAAGGCTATGAACCCTATGTTCCATCAAAATTGCATGAGATAGCATATAAAACTATTCTAAAATTCATCTAAAACAATAAAAAAGCAAAAATAAGGAAAAATACAGTACTCTAATATAAAAATACATTCTAAATAATAAGTAAAACAGTGTTTTGGTTGCCACAGCAGCCTAGAAACAAACTAGAAAATGTTAATAGCTTAATGTGAAATGGAGAGTGTCATAAATCAGTAAGAGAAACATATACCACATTAGAAAAAAATAAACATTATAAACTGATATTCTAATTAGAATAATATCCTGTAAAGATGATTATTATAGTTTCATTAGAATTATAATAGTGAACATTTGAAAGCAACTTAAATTACCTCACAACAGGTGAATCTTAAATAAATTATGATACATCTATCCCTATAATAGGCTATTAAATAGTCATTAAAATTATTTTCAAAGAGTATTTAAGGAATTTATATATCTTTATTATATAGTATTAAGTGTAAAAAGCAGTGTGGCGCCAATTGAACATAAAAATATACATTTATACATACACAGAAAAATTATTATGCCAAAATATTCATATTAATTTTTCTGATGCTTGCAACAGATGGGTTCAACTCCTTGTATGTCAAGCTTACACAGTAGGCTATGCAAACTAGAGATAATGCTGGGTCCTGTGTTTAATTCGTAAGAAGAATAGTAATTTTTGGAGGGAAAGATTTTGGTAAAGTCAAATTTTCTTAAACTTTTTGGATTTTCCTAGATTTTCAGATAATACAGATAGATTTTCAGATAAATATTTTTCAGATAATCTAGATTTTCAGATTTTTCTAGATTTTCAGATGCTTATTATTCAGATAATAAGCATCATCAACTTATACTGAAATGATTTTTCTAAAGTCTTCACATATATGGTACTGAGCTATTAAGAATTTTTATTTCAGTAAGAATTTATGCTTGCTAATGAAGTATTTATAAGAGAATTCGGATACTTACTGGCCACCTACTCAGTGCCATGTGCTTTACCCATTTAATGTTTGTAGTTTTTAAAATATTGATGCTTGGTGTAAAACATACAAAGGAAAAGTGTCACAGTTCCTTTCTATCCCAGGTATAACTATTGTCAACAGTGTGATGTATATTCTTCCAGACTTTTTTCTGTTCATTTACAAACACTAACACACATGCATATGAGATTTATGATTTTAATATTTTCTAAAATGACCAATATACTGTATACATTGTTATGTATCTTATCCATTGCTTTCAGTAATATAAGTATATTTTCATATGAATACATACATGTCTATTCATTCTTTTAAATGTGTGTAATTTTAATTTATATTTGTCTGTATTTTCATTTGGTAAAGTTTACCTGGGAAGAGATTTAGCGTTGTCTTCTGAAGATCACTCAGGATAACCCTGAACTCATTTCGTTTGAATTTGTGGTTAACAGTGTTTCTTTGTCCAGCATATTCTTTGGAATGTTTTACTGTTGCTGCCTCCCCCCCCCCCCCCAGTAAATTACCAAGTAATTCTCAGAATCACTTAAGAATTATGTTAGCTGATAGGATTAGAGGCTAGCAGCTAACAGTATTAAAGACAATCAAAATGAATGACAATGGTTATATATAATCCCTATCTAAAATTTCTACTACATATTTAATCTACTACTTTATTCTTTGGCAGAGAGTGGGGAAAAAAGGAAAGAAAGGATGGAAGATAAACAAAAGAAGGATAACTTGGAACAGGGTCGGGTGGTCTTGGTCTCATGTCTTCCCAACCTGTCCATGTTGTATGAACTGACAAGAAGGGAGTCTTTTTTTCTCCCAAATATTTTGTTTATTTATTTGAGAGCGAGAAAGCACAAGGGGATGGGGGGCAGAGGGAGAGGGAGAAGCAGGGAACTAGAAGACATGGGGCTCAATCCCAGGACCCAAAGGCAGATGCTTAACTGACTGAGCCACCTACATGCCCCAAGAAGGGAATCTTTTGTTCTTTCCTCAGTGTATAATGTTACATTAGATTTTGCAGACCTGATCTAGAGAATCATGTGGAGTAATAATATGAATGTTTGTGAATGATGTAATCCTTTAACACTTACTTAATTGGCTATCTTGTGATGGAATTATATATAACTTCAATTTAAAAGTGAAAATTTTTTCTTCTTTTGTGATTTTGAAGGTAATATATACTTACTGTAATAATGCTGAAAAAGCCAAATTGTGGAAAAGGTAACATAAAAATGAACTATAATATCATTATTTATATGAGGGTAACCATTGTTACTGCTACTTGTATAATTCTCCATACTTTTTGTTTTACAAAGTAGAATTATGAATAGTGTTTTATAAACTTTTTTTTTTATATATTACAACTTACTCAACAATTTCCTATGGTTAAATAAGGACAAATAGGTGTATATTTAGTTCCTTTCCAATTTAGGGGTATTATAAATAATGTCTATACATAGAATTTTATTTATTTATTCATTTAACTTTATTTTTCTTGAAATACAGTTGACATAGAATTTAAATTTTTTTGGAATTTTAAATTTTAAAGAAATGTGCCATTTAATGTTCACAGAATTTTAAATGTTAAAGAATTTTACTTAATAATATTTCATATTTCAGAAATTCAAAAATATAAGGAATTAAATAGAATTTTAATTTTTAAAAAATATTCTGTCTTCATTCTTAACAGTAGTAGGAGGTATAGTATTTTTCTAGTTTACTAAAACTGGAATCATATTTTTCATGTAGATGCCACCTGGAACAGCAAGACCAGCCTCTCGTGGCGGTCCCATAGGGACAGGAGGAGTTCTGTCTTCTCAAATCAAAGTTGCTGACCGTCCTGTAACACAACAAGGTTTGAGTGGAATGAAAACTGGAATGAAAGGTATCTATTTTAAGAAGATCAATATATTTTATATAAGAAGTATTATAGGGGCACTTGAGTGGCTCAGTAAGTTGAGCATCTACCTTTGGCTCAGGTCATGATCTAGCAGGTCAGTAGGGAGTCTGTTTCTCCCTTTCCCTCTGCCCCTCTCCCTGCTTGTGCTCGCTCTTTCTCAAGTAAATAAATAAAATCTTAAAAAAAAAAGTATTACAGTACCTTATTACTAAATGAGATTTATAAAAAGGCTATTTTATTCCATTTTTATTCCTTGATTCACAAAAGTGTGGTTAGGGTTAAATAAAAGAATGAATGTGAAAATACATTGTGAGCTAGAGAGTAGATATATATGTGAGCTATTTTAATCTTCATTTTTCTGAACATGGAATTTGTTATAATTTGAAGAAATTTGAAATCTGAAGAAAAACTCAGGAATGAAAATTAGATTCTAGTACTACATAGAAATATTCTGAAATACTTTTTGATATAAAAATCACACTGTTAAAATATTTATGTATTTATGAGAAATGAGCCAAGAAGTGTTACTTTTTCTAATAATTAATGCTTTATTATAATATGTAGCTCCCTAAGTAAGGGAATAAAGGCTAATGTATTGATTTTTATTGCATATTTCCTTATGCCCCTGTCTGTGTTTAAAAGGCATAATAGTACACTACATGTTATGATTCAAAAAATTGGTTTGTGATATATACAAATCAAAGCATGGTGAAGTGCTTTATAATGTGTTTGTCTCAGAGACAAATTATGAAAAATCATAATCTTGTGCATTGAGAAATTCACAGTCTAAATCTGCACTGTCCATTATGATAATCAATAGCTACATGTAGCTATTTAAATTTAAATTAATTAAAATTAGGTAAAATAAATATTCAGCTGTCCTGTAGCATCAGCCACATTTCAAGTGCTCAGTAATCCCAAGTAGCTACTTATTGGACAGTGCTGATATAGAGTATTTCCACTGTTGTAAAAAGTTCTCTTGGATAAGCCTGTTCTAGACTTTCTAGTTTGCATTTGGCTAACCTGACCTATAGAGTCTACTGTCTTAACAGCCCTACCTCTAGTATCATTTTTGTGGTCTTAATTCAAGTTTCCATTATGACATGATGCTGAGATATTCTCTTTTCATTTTACCCTGAGATCAAGAATCACATGCTCTACCGACTGAGCCAGCCAGGTGCCCCAGTGTTCTTTACCATTTTAATGATTCATCTTGATTATCAAATTTATTGGGGCATAAATAAAGACTATCAGAATGGTGGAGTATAACTATGGTTGCTATTTTGGCGGCATTTCCAAACTGAACAGTAATAATTAAAAACTTTTTTTTTAGGTCCCCAGAGGCAAATTTTAGACAAATCTTACTATCTTGGGCTTCTTCGGTATGTTTTTTCCTATATATGGTCATGAAGTTTTAACTGTGGTATTTATTAAGATAATTAGGTGTCTTTTGATTTCTAAGAATTATTTTGTGTTCTAATATAATTTCTGGTTAATTTGGCTGTGTTGCAAAATATACGTGATAATACAATTAGGCTGAGATTTTAAATTGTATATATTTGTATGTAGATGAGCTATTTATGTCAAGTTCACTATTTTTCATATAATGATAGGAATAATCTCTTATGCTTCTTTTCACTAATTGCTCTGAAATATATTATTCATACCACTGACATGTTAGTAGTTATATCTAATAAGAAAGGGAAAATGTGTATAGTTATTTATGATATATTAACTAGTGTAGGTTTTTACATAAATGTGTATTTGGTCAATTGCTACAAATGTGACCTAATTTTAATTAATTCAAATTAATTTTTATTAATTTTATTTATTTAATTTTATTAATTTTTATCTTCAAATCTCATAATTTGAAGAAATTTGAAGTATGAAGCTCTAAATTGAGAACTTTTTTCTTATTCTCAACCTACCTTTTTCTTGCTCAGATGTCCTACTGTCCTATCTCCATTTTCCCATTTTACTTTGTTTTCTTCTTGGCTTATCTATATCTTCTTTTTCTCTTACTTCCATTTCATTTGATCCATCCTTCTATCATGTCCTAAAAGTTCTGTTTTCTTTCATTTCTCAATTATCAAGATCCTTTATGATTCTCAAACTTCTAGAAGTCAATAAAGAGAAGTGTAGGTTTTCCCCATCAGTCCATTAGTTAGCATTAAGCTAAACTAACATCAGCAAAAAAAAATTGTGAGACCATCAGTTGTATAGCATCTCTTGGTATCTAGCCACTTTTTAATTAAAAGAAGAAAAAGATATAGAACTATTTTTCATCATTGCATTTCCTTGCTTCTCCAGGATTTGTGCTTCTGCATAAAAAAATAGTTCTAGCTATTCATGTAATTGTTTGATGCTATAACAGTGGTTCTAAACTGGCAGTGATTTTGCCCCCTAGTGAATATTTGGCAATTTTTAGACACATACTTGCTTGTCACAACTGGGGCTGAGGGGTTGCACTACTGACAACTTGACCAGGTAGTTAACAGAAATATTCTACAGTGCACAGGATAGCCCCTTCCCCACTGTCAGACTATTCTTTAATGACCTAAAATGTCAATAGTGCTGCTTTTGAGAAGCCCTGTCCTAGAGGGTAGCAGGAGCCATAAGGGTGACAATTAAGCATCTATTTTTGTCTAAAGATTGTTAGTTTGACCAGGCTTGCATTCTGGTCCTAATTCATTTTAATGATTAGAGAATCTCTTTTGGTTTCTTATTAAAGTTGGGATATGCCTCATTCTTAGTTAAACGAGCCACATAAATTGTTTTTCTTTCTTTAGTGAAATTTCATAAAACCATTTATATTGTTACACATTTATGAGAAGTTTGTTTTGTTTGACTAGAAAGGCTCTTTTCTCTTTTAGAAGTATTGCTGACTTTCTAATTTCTTTTCATTTAGAAGTAAAATAAGTGAACTTACAACAGAAATTAATAAACTTCAGAAAGAGATAGAAATGTACAATCAAGAGAATTCAGTATATTTGTCATATGAAAAGAGGTAAGTAATTTTGGAGTTAAAATTATACAAGCACTTTTTTATTAATAGGCAACATTTAATGTAATATATTTCAGAAGTTTAATACTGAATTCATAGTTATACATAATTATAGTGCTTTTCTTTATGTGTTTATGAATATTTGTTTTATGCTTGCAGAGCTGAGACTTTAGCTGTTGAAATCAAAGAGTTTCAAGGACAACTAGCAGACTACAACATGGTATTTGCTCTTTTCTGAAAGTTTTTTGAGTATTTTTATTGTTTTTTGCTACTTTAAAAAATACTATTTTAAATACCAAATAATACATGAATACATGCTTATGGTAAGAGATTGAAAACAGGGAAAGTGTACAGACTAAAGTATCACTTTTCTTTTTCCCTCATTTCCCTCCCCAGAAATAATTTGGCTTAACAAATTGATATGTATTCTGCCAGTCTTTTTTTTTTTTAATGTTTCAAGTTTTTATTTAAATTCTAGTTAGTTAACATATAGTGTAATGTCAGTTTCAGGAGTACAATTTAGTGATTCATCACTCACATATAATACCCAGTGCTCATCACAGCTGCCCTCCTTGATACCCATCACCCATCTAGCCCATCCCTACCCACCTCCCTCCATCAACCCTCAGTTTGTTGTCTATCATTAAGAGTCTCTTTTATGGTTTGCTTCCCCCTCTCTCTTTTTTTTCTTTCCCCTATGTTCATCCGTTTTGATTCTTAAATTCCACATATAAGTGAAATCATATGGTATTTGTCTTTATTGACTGACTTATTTCACATAGCATAATACACTCTAGCTCCATACATGTCATTGCAAATGGCAAGATTTCATTCTTTTTTATGGCTGAGTAGTATTTCAGTGTGTGTGTGTGTGTGTGTGTGTGTGTGTGTGTGTGTGTATCACATCTTTATTCACTCATCAGTCCATATCCATTCATCAGTCGATGGACATTTGTGCTCTTTCCATAATTTGGCTATTGTTGATAGTGCTGCTATAAACATCGGGGTTCATGTGTCCCTTCAAATCAGTGCTTTTGTATCCTTTGGGCAAATATCTAGTAGTGCAATTGCTGGGTCATAGGGTAGTTCTATTTTTAACTCCCTGCAGAACCTCTATACTGTTTTCCAGAGTGGCTGCACCAGTTTGCATTGCTGCCAACAGTGCAGGAGCCTTCCATTTTCTCCGCATCCTCACCAACCTCTGTTGTTTCCTATGTTGTTAATTTTAGCCATTCTGACAAGTGTGAGGTGGTATCTCTTTGTAGTTTTGATATGTATTTCCCTGGTGATAGGTGATGTTGAGCATGTTTTCATGTGTCTGTTAGCCATCTGTCTTCTTTGGAAAGATGTCTGTTCATATCTCCTGCCTTTTTCTTAACTGGATTATTTGTTTTTTTGGGTGTTAAATTCAGAAGTTCTTTTTTTTTCTTAAGATTTTTAAAATTTATTTGACAGAGAGAGAGAGTGCGAGTGCATAAGCAGGAAGAGTGGCAGGCAGAGGCAGAGGGTGAGGGAGAAGCAGGCTTCCTGATGAGCAGGGAGCCCGATGACAGACTCGATCCCAGGATCCTAGGATCAAGACCTGAGCTGAAGGCAGATGCTTAACCGACTGAGCCACCCAGGCGCCCTGAATTCATAAGTTCTTTAGAGATCTCTGGATACTAACCCTTTGTATCATGTTGATTGATTTGCAAATTTTTTTTAAAGATTTTATTTATTTATTTAATAGAGAGAGAAAGAGAGAGTGAGAGAGAGCATGAGAGGAGAGAAGGTCAGAGGGAGAAGCAGACTCCCCACGGAGCTGGGAGCCTGACGTGGGATTTGATCCCTGAACTCCAGGATCACAACCCGAGCTGAAGACAGTTGCTTAACCAACTGAGCCACCCAGGCGCCCTGATTTGAAAATACTGAGGCACCCTGGCAACCCTGGAGTAAATCCCACTTGGTGGGATTTTCCATTGTCCAATGGGAAAAAATGGCAGGATTCACATGGTGAATGATTCTTTCAATGTATTGTTGGATTTGATTTGCTAGTATTTTGTTGAGAATTTTTGCATCCACATTCATCAGGGATATTGGCCTGTAGTTCTCTTTTTTAGTGGAATCTTTGTCTGGTTTTGAAATCAGGGTAATGCTGGCCTCATAGAATGAGTTTGTAAGTATTTGTTCCATTTCTATTTTTTTGGAATAGTTTGAGAAGAATAGGTATTAACTCTTCTTTAAATGTTTGGTAGAGGGGCATCTGGATGGCTCAGTTGGTTAAGCGTCTGCCTTCAGCTCAGGTCATTGTACTGGGGTCCTGGGATTGAGCCCCACGTTGGTTCCCTTCTCAGCAGGTAGTCTGCTTCTCCCTCTCTCTACCTGCAGCTCCCCCTGCTTGTGCTCGCTCTCTTTGTCTCTCCATCAAATAAATGAATAAAATTAAAAAAAAAATAACTAAGTGGATATAATAATATCCAGTAATTATAATAAAAAGAAAAGTTTGGTAGAATTCCCCTGGGAAGCCATCTGGCCCTGGACTTTAGTTTGTTGGGAGAGTTTTGATTACTGCTTCAATTTCTTTGCTGGTTATGGGTCTGTTCAAATTTTCTGTTTCTTCCTGATACCTTCTATTTCTTCTTCTCTATTTCTTTTATTTCTTACCAAATCTTCCAGATTTTGTAGTTGATGTGTTTCTAGGGATTTATCCATTTCTTCCAGATTGCCCAATTTGTTGGCATGTAATTTTTCATAATATTCTCTTATAATTGTTTTTATTTCTGTGGTGTTGGTTGTAATCTAGCCTCTCTCATTTGTGATTTCGTTTCTTTGGTTCCTTTCTCTTTTCCTTTTGATAAGTCTGGCTAGGGAGTTATCAATTTTATTAATTCCTTCGAAGAGCCTGCTCCTGGTTTCACTGATCTGTTCTACTGCTCTTTTTGTTTCTATTTCCTTCCTTCCTTCCTTTTTTCCTTCCTTCCTTCCTTCCTTGTTTCCTTCCTTGTTTCCTTCCTTCCTTCCTTCCTTCCTTCCTTCCTTCCTTCCTTCCTTCCTTCCTTCCTTTTTTAGAGAGAGAGAGAGACAGCATGAGTGGAGAGGAGGGGCAGAGGGAGAGGCAGAGAGAGAATCCTAAGCAGATTCCACACCCAGCATGGAGCCCGACTCAGGGCTCAGTCTCAGGACCCTGAGATCATGACCTGAGCTGAAATCAGGAGTTGGATGCTTAACCAACTGAGCCACCCAGGCACCCCTATATCATTTATTTCTGCTCTAATCTTTATTATTTCCTTTCTTCTGCTGGCGTTAGGCTTCATTGGCCATTCTTTTTCTAACTCCTTTATGTGTAAGGTTGTGTATTTGAAATTTTTCTTGTTTTTTGAGGTAGGCCTATATTGCTATATGCTTACCTCTTATGACCACTTTTGTTGCATCTCTAAGGTTTTGGACCATTGTGTTTTCATGTGTTTCCATGTATTTTCTTTTTTATTTCTTCTTTAATTTCCTGGTTAACCCATTCATTCTTTAGTAGGATGTTCTTTAACTTCCATGTATTATGGTCTTTCCACATTTTTTCTTATGGTCTTGTGGTTGACTTCTTCCAGTTTTATAGCACTGTGGTAAGATAATATGCATGGTATGATCTTAGTCTTTTTGTACTTGTTGAGCCTGATTTGTGACCCAGTATATGATCTATTCTGGAAAATGTCTCATGCACACTTGAAAAGAATGTGCATTCTGCTGCTTTAGGATGGAATGTTCTGAATATATCTGTTAAGTCCATTTGGTCCAGTGTGTCATTCAAGCCATCGTTTCCTTGTTGCTTTTCTGCTTAGATGGTCTGTCCATTGCTGTGAGTGGGGTGTTAAAGTCCCCTACTGTTATTGTGTTATTATCAATGAGGTTTTTTTGTTTGTTCGTTTGTTACTAATTCTTCTATACATTTGGTTGTTCCCAAGCTGGAAGCATAAATATTAACAATAGTTAGATCTTCTTGTTGGATAGACCCCTTAATTATTATATAGTGCTCTTCTTCATCCCTTGTCATAGTCTTTGGTTTAAAATCTAGTTGTCGGGGTGCCTGAGTGGCTCAGTGGGTTAAAGCCTCTGCCTTTGGCTCAGGTCATGATCTCAGGGTCCTGGAATTAAGCCCCGTATCGGGCTCTCTGCTTGGCGGGGAGCCTGCTTCCCTCTCTCTCTGCCTGCCTCTCTGCCTACTTGTAATCTCTCTCTCTGTCAAATAAATAAATAAAATCTTTAAAAAAAAATCTAGTTGTCTGATGTAAGTATGGCTACTCTGGCTCTTTTTTGACGTCTGTTTGCATAGTAAATCGTTCTCCATCCCTTCACGTTCAATTTGCAGGGGTCTTTAGGTCTAAAATGAGTCTTTTATAGGCAGCATATAGATCGGTCTGGTTTCTTTCCATTCTAATACCCTGTGTCTTTTGATTGGAGCATTTACTCCATTACTTTCAGAGCGGTTATGGATATATATGAATTTAGTGCCATTTTATTACCTGTTAAACTGTTGTTTCTGAAGATTTTCTCTAGTTTTCTATTTCTCTTTCTAGTCTTTGTTGCTTTTGGTCTTTCTTCCCCACTCAAAGAGTCCACTTTAATATTTCTTTTGCAGCTGCTGTAGTGGTCACGAATTCCTTTAGTTTTTGTTTGTCCTGGAAACTCTTTATCTTTGCTTCTACTCTGAATGACAACTGTGCTGGATAAAGTATTCTTGGCTGCATATTCTTCCCATTCAATATGTTGAATATATCATGCTATCTACTTCTGGTCTCCCAAGTTTCTCTGAATAGGTCTGCTGGTAACCTTATTTGTCTTCTCTTATATGTTAGGGATTTCTTTTCCCTTGCTGCTTTTAGGATTTTTCTCTTATTTCTGTATTTTGCATATTTTACTGTGATAATCTTGGTGTTGGCCTACTTTTGTTGATTTTGATGGAAGTTCCCTGTGCCTCCTGTATTGGATGTCTGTTTCCTTCCCCAGATTAGGGAAGTTTTCAACTATAATTTGCTCAAATAAACCTTCTTCCCCATTCTCCCTCTTTTCTTCTTCTGGGACTCCTGTGATAAGAATGTTATTGGGACTCGTGGGTGGATCAGTCGGTTAAGTGTCCACCTTCAGCTCAGGTCTTGATCCTAGGGTCCTGGGATTGAGTCCCGTATCAGTTTCCTTGTTCAGCGAGGAGCCTCCTTCACCCTCTGCCTACCTCTCCCCCTGCTTATTCTCTCTCTCTCTGACAAACAGATAAAATCTTGGGATGCCTAGGTGTCTCAGTCAGCTAAGCATCTGCCTTCAGCTCAGGTCATGATCCCAGGGTCCTGGGATCGAGTCCCACATCGGGCTCCTTGCTCAGTGGGGAGGCTGCTTCTCCCTCTGCCTGCCACTCCCCTTGCTTGCACTTGGATGCAAGCGCTCTCTCTCCCTCTCTGTCTCTCTCTAATAAAATCTTAAAAAAAAAAAAATGTTACTATGCTTTATGGAATAGTTGAGTTCCCTAAATCTATGTTCGTGATCAAATATTTTTCTTTCCCTCTTCTTTTCTACTTGACTTTCCATTTTATCTTTTATTTTTTAAGATTTTATTTATTTATTTGACAGAGAGAGAGAGTGCGCGCAAGCGCAAGCAGGGGGAGTGGCAGGAGAGGAATAGAGAGAAGCAGGCTCCCTACTGAGGAGGGAGTCGGATGTTGGGCTTGATCCCAGAACCCTGGGATCATGACGTGAGCCAAAGGCAGATGCTCAACCAACTGAGCCACCTAGGCGCCCCTAATTTTATCTTCTTTATCACTTTTTCATTCCTCTGCTTCTTCCACCCTTGTCATCATATCTATTTGGTTTTGCATTTCAGTTATAGCATTTTTTATTTTAGCACGACTAGGTTTTGCGTCTTTTATATCTATGGTAAGGGACTCCCTGGTGTCTTCTATGTTTTTCTCAAGCCTAGCTAGTATTCTTATGATTGTTGCTTTAAATTCTGGATCAGGTTTATTACTTATATCTGTTTCGATTGGATCCCTGGCCATGTCCTTTTCTTGTTCTTTCTTTTGGGATGAATTCCTCCCATTTCAGTATTTTGTCTAGGTCTCTGTCTTCTTTTGTGTGTTAGGAAAGCCTATTATGTTTCCTGCTCCTGAGAGAAGGGCTCAGGAAGGGCTCATATACTGTCCAGGGCTTAGTGCTTAAGCAAGTGTTTCTGGTGTACGCTGCGTGCACTCTGCTGCTGTGTTTTGGCTGCTCTTTCCTTTAGATCAGTCCTCTGCAGAGTTTCTTCTTGCCTGCAATGGGGAGTGTTTGGACCTTGGCTGGAGTGGCAGGTTTTAACTAGGTGTACTCTGGTCTGCTTGTTAAAAGAGGCCTGATACTGTTTCCACTAGAGCTAAAGCTTTGCAGCACTCTGTGGTCATCAGACTTGGTATGTGCTAGGGGTTAAGGGTGGGGTTTCTGCTGGTCTTTTGGGGAAGGGCCTGATGCTCTGGTTCTTAGGCACACTTGCCCTAGTAAAGAAGAACCTGCAGAGCACAGAGGGACGGGGCTTGGTGTAAGGCTCTCGAACCTCTACTGTTGGCCCTGTGCTGCTCACTGAAGTCAATCTGTGCTGATGGGTGGGAGAGAAAAATGGCGCCAGCCCTCTCCCTTATCCATGGAGAGGGGAGTTCACCCCTATTGCTGTCTGGGAAGCCCTCACAGAAGAGTGAACATTCTCCCCTTGTGTGTCCCATGCATCCCTTAGATCCTTGCTATCACCCTGTCTGTCAGGCTGCCTGCCTCCTGGCAGTACAGTACTCCTGTGTTCTATCCCAGACAGGCTGCCCAATTTTAAAAACTCTCACCTTGGGGTGGGGCGGACCTGTGCTGGTCTTTTTGCCATGCTGGGACTATTGCAGGCTTGTCCCAGAAGGGCAGTTGTGCCAAAACACAGGAGTGTGGAGTTTGGAGTAAAGCACTGTGAAGAGTGGGTGTCCAAGTTAGCCACCCTCAGCAGGTGTCTCTGCTTCTACTGAGGTGCAGGGGAGGGAATTGGCACCCACCAGCTCTTTTGTCCCAGAGAGGCAATGCCATCTCTCCCAAGTGCAATCAAGAAGGGGAAACATCTCTCCTAGTGCATCCCAGGGGATTCTCAGTTTGCACTGTCTGCTCCCAGGCCTCTTCCCTCTTTCTCCACAGGAGCACCACAGCGCCCACCAGGCTCCATACCAACCATAGTGCAGACTTCTAAAACTCCAGCCTTCAAGCTCTGCTGGTTGTAAAAACTCACAATTATCAGCCCCTCTCATTTTCCCAGTCAGTGTTTTTGGGGAAGTCTTTTTCTTATGTGATCCTCTGTTTGCTGCTCCTTCTCTCTCTTCTCCTCTCTCTCTCTCTCAGTCTCTCCCTTATTCCCTTTCCCCCTGTTTCTGTGATCAGGGCTCCTTCCTCTCCACAGTACCCATGAATCTTTTCCCCCACAAATCATGTCTCCACGAGTCCTGCCTTCCAGAGTGTGGTCTCTTCTCTCCCTCTAGTTATTCAGTTTATTCTCTCAGTCCTCAGATCGATTTCTTGGGTGTTCAGAATGATTTGATGTTTATCTAGGTGTGTTCAGGGATGAGGCAAGCATAGGGACCTTCTACTACTTCACCATCTTAACCCCTGTTCTTCCAGTCTTAAAAAAATACATTTTCTTACAAATACTGCAGCACACCCATATTTTTTCTCTAACAATATTAAAATACTAATTTTAAAAATAGCTAAAATTTATTGGATACTGAATGTTAATTCTTCAAAAAAACATTTTGCCTTTCCATGGAGAGCTGTTATGAAATTTTAAAAATTCAATTACTTAGTACACAGATTACCTCCATCCTTACGTTTCATTCAAAATACAGGGGTTGCCTTCTGTCAAAATAGAGTATGTAATATAAACATGGTTCCACCAAGAATTTTTCCCAGTGTGGCCTTTGTGAAGAAATAGTCTCTTTGGCTTTCTTCATAATTGCCCCGGTCTTTGGGGTGATCTTAGCCCATGAAAATTTCTAGTGTCAGAATTTTCTTCCTTCTAACTCTGTAGGTCCTCTAGATAGCAATGAATGGCATTTGGATTTAAAGAGGGTAACTTTTATCTCATTTCGATTAAAAAATAGTGTTACATAAACATTCTAGCATAATGGCTAGGTGAATTATGCTATACCTACTTGATATTGTTATATTGTACTCATAAACAAATTTTGCTGTTTGTGGAATATTGTAATTCTCAAGTACGTCGGACTATATAATCCATAACGAACATTTTGTAGAGCCTAGTATTTAATGCAATTTTTTCAGTATATGTTTCGTTCTAAATATGAGAAAGTTTTTTATAAAATATGAAATGACATTAGATAAAAGCTATTTTTAGTTGTAGTGGGATGCATTAGATAAATTACTTAGCATGATAATATTAATAATTTTTAAAAATATGTTTTTTGTAGGATAATGAACTAACACCTAATAGAGGGAAAACGTTTAACCAATACCTAACCTATAGAAAGATCTCAAATATTAGGTCTTAGTAGCACTTAATCATATCAGAAGTGAAATATGGCATATACTAACACATAGTACATTAATAAAGCTTAGTCTTTTAGAAACAGTTATATCCAAATAGTTTGCTTTTAGTAGCCCTCCTGTTCAAGTTCTGGCTCCACAACTTTCTAAATTTCTTTATCTGCAAAATGTGGGTAGTATCTACTTTGTGGAGTAATTGTTAAAATTAAGTGAAGTGTAATACATTCAGCAGGCCCAGAATAATTTTTGGCACAAGGTCAATATGTTAGTTATTTCTGTCATTGCCAAATTTTTGGAATAGGCTTACTGGTATTCTGATGGTGCCTTACTTACCCTGTTGGGTTTTGTTTGTTTGTTTTATTTTTTAGAAGACCAAGAGAATAATTTTGCATTTTCAGTGATAGAAATTTGTAAATCTGTTAATACCCTCTCTGCTGGGGAAAAGAGACAGACAGACACTGGTTCCCCAAACTTTTGTCTTCTTCAGGCCCTTCTTTTAAGGTCAGACATCTTTTCAAATAAGGCAAAGCTCTTCAACGTATGATCTTTGGGAGAGTAGTTTATTACTGCTCACTTTGCTACCCTAAAAATGTGACTTATTGATTGACCAAATGCATAGTATATACTTAGATAGCTCAATATTTGTTTTTATCTTAGAAGATAAAATACTTGGAAATATTAATACTTAAAATGACTACTCATTCTAAGATTGAATACCAATTTATGAATTATAGAGAAAATTTATAAAGACTAACGAGTGTTTTTTTTTTTTGTATCTTTGTTTTTAGTTGGTAGATAAACTTAATACCAATACTGAAATGGAAGAAGTAATGAATGATTACAACATGGTAAGAAAATTTACAATTATAAGCAATAGACTTATATAGATCATATCCTCCAATACAAGCATTTGTATCTAGAAATAGTTTGATAAAACCTTACACACCTTATAGATAGGTATTATTCTGATCCTAAATACCATTATTACAGTTGAGTTCCCTCAGTTGCTTTTTTTTTTGTTAAAGATTTTATTTTTAAGTAATCTCTACACCCAGTGTGGGGCTTGAACTCACAACCCCGAGATCAAGAGTTGCATGCTATACTGAACCCACAAGGCACCCCTTCAGTTGCTTTTTAAATTTCTTCCTCTTACTCAGATCTCCCTAGTGGATACTTTAGTCTCTTTCTACAAGGCTAGGTTGAACTGGTCTCAACACACAGCATTAGTTAGGGAGTCTCATTTTTATTTTCTTGTATATAAATTAGTTTGGAATACTTTTGGTTTAATATTTGCACAAATGGAGCTGAGTACTCGCTGGGAATGCAGTGCCACCTTTACAAAGTTTTATAAGTAAGAGAGAAAAGTGAATAGTTACCATAGGATGCCAGATATAATACTTTTTGATTTATAAATGAGAACTTATGTTCAATGTTCTTAGATTCTTTGGTAGAAAACAAAATATTAGTAGCTAAGTTGTTTGATTACAAACATTTGGAAGAAAATAACATAAACAGAGCCTATAGTTTATATAACTTATGATTTATTTATACACCTTTTATATAACTTATGATATAGCTTACAACTTACACAGTCAGACTATTCTGTGAAAGCATCAAATTTATAAAATGACTTTTTTTCTAAGTTGGGGTTCTAAAAACATAATTTGGTGAAATTAGTCTAAAGAACATAGCAGAATTCCCAATTAAAAAATATATTTTTAATGCCACATGTAAAATGTGGAAACTTCTTTATGTGTTCTGTCAGTTGTTTGGGATAGAACCAAATTCTAGGCTGAATATGCACAGGTAGAGTCAATTAGTAGTACTCAGGTAAAATTCTGTTTAAGGATAAAACTTGTGTTTGGTCTAAAATCAACATAGTACTAGTCAACTATTAAACATCCAATAAATTTTAGAAATTCTATTTACATAAATTAAGTTTACATTGGATTATTCGATAGATCACTAAAGATTAGTGAATATTTTTGGTGTGAGATTACAGTGCCTATGGAAAAGACTTCCTTTTTGAGATGTTGTAGTTTCTTAAGTGAAATA
>CM052892.1:37676750-37695596 GCA_028534135.1 Potos flavus | reverse complement strand
TCTAATAAAACGCACATTATTAGTGAGCTATTTATATCATTTCATTATTCAATTATTAATTTCTAATTAATATATTAATGCATATATGTGTGTGCATCTTTTTATATAACATGGTTAAAAACCCATAGCAAATAATTTTGACTTTGTTAATAAATGGCAGTGTGGCAGTGACAAAAGCCTACAAAGGTAATAGGTAGATGTGATGTAGTTGTCTTAGTCCATTTGGGCTACTATAACAATATACCATAAACTGGGTAACTTAGAAACAACAGAAATGTATTGCTCACAGTTCTGGTGGCTGGGCAGTCCAGGCTCAAGGCAGCAACCTGGTCCCATTCTGGTGAGGTCCCTCTTCCTGTTCATACCAGGCATCTTCTTGCTATATACTGCTGTGGTAGAAGGGGATCTGTGGGATCTCTCTCTCTCTCTCTCTCTTTTTTTTTTAATTTATTTGACTGAAAGAGAGACAATGAGAGAAGAAACACAAGCAGGGGGAGTGGGAGAGGGAGAAGCAGGCTTCCTGCCGAGCAGGGAGTCTGATGCAGAGCTTGATGCAGAGCTCCATCCCAGGACCTGAGCCGAAGGCAGATACTTAATGACTGAGCCACCCAGGCACCCCTGTGGGATTTCTTTTATAAGGGCACTAATCATATTTATGAGGGCTCCACCCTCATTACCTTATCACTTCCCAAAGATTACACCACTAATACCATTACCTTTGGGGGCTGGGATTGCAACACAAATTTTGGAGGGACATAAATATTCAGATAATTATACTAGTTAACATAATTATTCTTCATTGATTTTTGGCCTTGATTAAATATTGTCTAAATCAAAGCAGACATAAAACACAAGCTATTTTATATACCCCCACCCCATACATATTTAGTCTCAGAATTTTATCGATCTTATTCTCTTTGAGAGCAAGGGTAATAATCAAAATTACTTAAATTCTGTGTCACCAAATATACTGTCCTGTTACTTAGGCATATAACATAAATATTTGATGAAGAATAGGATGTTAACATGTAATGGTAAAACATTTGAAAGATTAATATAATTTTTTTTGTTGATTAAAAACAAAGGAACCTCTTTTTCCCTTATCTATCATTTGATACTGCTGTAAAGTGCTGCCTTAAAAATTATAAATACTGGAAGTCTCTTCCCATTTACAAAGAAAATTACATATTCATGGTGGCCAAGCTCTTACTTGAAAACTTTTATTTTTTACTGTTCTGATTTTGAACCATTTAGCAAATATTTATCATTTACCATACATAAAATAACTCCTCTAGGTACCTAAAAAGTAAATAATGAACTGTAGTCCGTTGAACACCTAACAGAGTTTAGAACATTAAGGTCCTCATTTATTTCGTCACTTATCTGCAGTTATATAACATTCAGGTCAGATTTATAAATATTATATGTATATGTTTTATATATATATTTCATGCAGAAAGATAACTCACAGATTATAAATTTAAGATTGTTTTAGGCTTTTATGTCTATTTGGTTCATTTAGTTAAGGAAAAGGTTCTTAAAATATGGTGGTTTGTCCTGAAATGTCAGCAGTTTCTTAATATCTGTAGTTTGTAATTGAGACTGAGTGTAATTGGTTCTCCTGACCCTTTTAAGTAGAAATTTAAATTAAGAACAAAAGTTATCTTCATGAAGTTTACTTTTATATGCAGCAGGTGAATAGATTTATTACATGCATTAGTCAGATGGCCAACATCTCAGTAACACAAAGGGTCTACCTTGGCTACACATTCAAAGGGAGCTGGTAATGCCATACCTTGAGAAGGCAGGTCCAAAAAAAAAAAAAAAAAGGCAGGTCCAGAAAACTTCATTCTCTTCTCTTTTAGTATGACCAGTTAGTGTGGTATGACTAAACCATCTGGTTTATTATGGAACATCTATTCATAATAAGTTAGTTATAGTGCACAGCCTTTAGTATATTACTATAATATTACACTTAGCTTTAATTCAATTTCATATGCCAACATTCAATTCTTAGAGGCTTAAGAGATTAGATGTAGTCTTTGCTCATTCATAATTATATTTCATTTTACTACATTTTTCAAATATTAATATTTACCTCTTAAATTAGGAAATGATATTTTGGTAAAATAATAGATTATTTAGAAAAAGATGCATTTTTTTCCATAATTATCTCTTATAATCAAGATTTAGAACAATAAAGTAAAATTAATATTATCTAGTAGGAAATATTACATGTAAAACATTTCTATCCTTTATTGAAAACGTATTTCTATAAACACAAGCAAATATGCATTATAAATAAGTGAGTCAGGTCTGATGATAGGTATATATCATCCTAAACAGTTTTTATTTCCTCCAGTAGACGTTTGAACTCAATTTACTATGGATATAACCTTTAAGATGACTACTCTGCAGAATATAACATATATATACATTATTCTTAGTCTCTTTTTTCTGAGAAACTATAAAGTACAGATGCATTTTAAAACTTTATTGTAGAAAAATGTGAACACACACAAAAATAAAATAGTGTTATTGTACTTTAATCATCTTCCAGCTCCATCTCCCAGCTCCATTAGCTCATATCCAGAATTTTGAATAAGTCCTATGGTAAAGACTCTTGTTTCACTTTGTTTAAACTCAGTATTTCCTATAGTAATTCTGTAGTACTTTGACCATGTACTGTTTTTTTCCCCCTGTAAATATTTCTGAGCATTTTCCTGGAAATTAATATTCTAGAAAACAATTTGGGAAACATTGCTCTATCTACAGGATCCCAAACATCTGTGCATTGACCAACTGAAGATTCCTCTCCCCCAGCACAGACTCATTTGAATAGAACTCTCCCAAAGAGAGGCAGAAATACAGATTTTTAAAAACAAGACTCGTGGAGACTTGTGATACCCACTTTGGAATTTACCATACTATTCAATTATGACAATCATGCATTATGGTGATGGTCTTTATAACTGAAAGCAGTAGTACCTTTTTTTTTTTTTTAAGTCAGTAGTAAGTTATTAGGGATTGTGCTTGGACATTGTACCTGTGCTTTAAGTTGGTACTAAATTTTCAGGAAATTTATTGTGCTAATTCAGGAAGCATTTAAAAAAATATTTTCCAATTCCATGAATTCTTTCTATGAATATAAAATGAATCTTAGTGTGTTGTATGTTTAAGCATTTTCACTTTGACAAATCCAAAACCTTTATTTTTTTAAAATTTTTTCTAAAGATTTTATTTATTTGAGAGAGAGTCTTTAAAAAAAAACCTTTATTTTTTCTGATTCTTCTCAATAAAACTTTAATATAACTTATGTATTATATCAAATATGTGGGCTAATATTAGAGTCAGTTCATTTTAATGAATAATTTAAGTCTTTTCCTTTTTTTTTTAAAAGATTTTATTTATTCATTTTCCAGAGAGAGAGAGCGCACAAGTAGGCAGAGAGGCAGGCAGAGAGAGAGGGGGAAGCAGTCTCCCTGCTGAGCAGAGAGCCCGATGCGGGGCTCGATCCCAGGACCCTGAGATCATGACCTGAGCTGAAGGCAGAGGCTTTAACCCACTGAGCCACCCAGGCGCCCCGAAGTCTTTTCCTCATTAGGGTGTATGGTCTCCTGAATACTGCTGAAAATAGTAATGGTAGTATTGTCACTGTAAGCTACCAGAGGATATCAATTACTATGTTTGGACCTACTTGCTCAGTACCAATGAGAAAAACATAATTTTATGATATTCATGTGTGTTGCAACTAATATGAAAGTCTACTAGCCACATTTTGGTATGTCACATGCCTAATCTCCATTTATGTCTAAATTGTGAGTAAACCGGTAACATTAAAAAAAAATCAGGCATTTAAGGGAATTAATTTTCTTCACGTAATTCATGAGTATCTATATATTTGTCTTCAATAAACCCATCGTCATCTACCACAAATGAATGTAATTGTTCAAATATTACTATAGTTTCTTCAGAGTTTGTATCTGGGGCCTGTGAAGGAGAACTTGAATTTCCAGTAAAACCATCTTCATAGGTTTCTGCTTCATGCTCTTCCAGGCGATGATGATTGTAACTAAGCAGAAAATTATACCACATTGGGCATTTGATAGCAACAAAAATGAGGAATGAAGTCATCAGTACAGTGACTACCACACCAACAAGAAAAGCCCAGCTTTTTCCAAGAAGTTTATGTTCTTAATTGGAATACCGAAAGAGAGAGAAAAAGAGAGAGAGAGATTTTGTTAAATTCACAAAAATAAAATAATCATTAATCATATGTCCTAATAACTGCATAATATTGGTGTTAGAAATAAATATTATAATTTTCTTTAAGCAAAAGTTACTAAAACCACAGGTTATTTCATAGCGTGCTGAAAAAATATCTTTTTTCCAAAATAACTACTTGTCCTTGCAAGTATTGTATATCAATTCACGAAAGAACATTATGATTTATACTTGTTAAGAATTGTGACTTAATTGGTCAAAACTAAGACTCAGAAAAGTTAAATAAGTTGCATAATGGCATTTGAATGGTAACTAGCAGAGCCTCGTTTGGAAAACTTAGTATTTTGTAAATCTTTTGTTGAGATGAGGAATTGTTCTTTTACATTGTTTCTAGAAATTTAAAATTTAGAAAAATGAGGACTACTTCAGTTTATTTAGTATACTGCCTTCAGCAATATTAATATTCAAAACCAGTACATTACCTGAATTGTTTAAGTTGTTCAAAGAGCTATTAAATGTTGAGTTGCTAATGGACTGAAAATGGTTATAAAGATCTTCATTTATAGATGGAGGAAATTTCAAGTAGCACTCAGCATTATAAGGTACTGTTTTGATACTGTAGTTCTTCAGGATATCTGGATAGGTGCACGTGGTGATGTTCTCATTTTCTGGTAAATCAGAATAAGATTTATTATGGAAATAGGATTATTATTGTTAATAAATTATTATGGCTAGCATTTTATAATTATTTTTACCTAGAATTTTTTGGTATACCTACCTGTCATTATTACAGATTATAAAAAACTCTTGTATTTGCCTAGCAACACAAGAAGGGAAAGATTCACCTTCTTATTTATTAAGTTATTTTACAATATATATGGTTTAAATGCAGTATCTGTTTATGTTTAGTGTGTGTTAGTAAAGATTTATGATTAAGATTGTAATAAAAATTGATCTCAGGCAGAGCATGGTTTGCAGTTAAGAAAATAGGGCACCTGTTTTTACCTATTATCTGGCAAGATATCCTAAGAAAAGGAAATACTGAAAAAAAAATTACTCTTACGTATTTGTATTCAAACTGCAAACTTAATACATGAAATGGCACTATCATCTTGTATATATAGAACATTTAAATTTCTTTTCTTCTCCTTTTTTTTTTCCTAAAAGGCAGAGGAAGAGTCTCTATTCAACAATCACTTTTCAGTGTTTCTTCTTGCTTCCCTTAAACAGGATTCGTTTCTTTTTCTTTAAAACATGAAGTGAGAGACTTTCCTGGGGTGGAACAATAAAAAATTAATCACATTTTGGTTTTGATTAAATAATGATAGCTTACCTAGTGTCACATTTGATGTGTTCAACCAGTTCTGCAAATTCAGTAGACTGCAAGAACAGTTCCATGGATTTCCATATAAAATTATTAATTCCAGATGAAACAGTTGTGGTACATCAAAATAGCTTATGCAATTGCCTTGCAGATTCAGAAGTATGAGGTTTTTTAGAGGAACAAATACATCAGGATTCAGTTGAAATATTTTGTTTTGACAGAGATATAACTGTTTTAGTTTATTTAAGCCCATGAACGCACCCTGTTGAATTATGTGGATGGAGTTTCTACAGATATTTAAAATTTCTAGATTGGAGAGGTTACCAAAGCCATTATTATATAACATAGTGACATTGTTCTCAGTCAAATAGAGTTCAGTGAGTAAAAAGTATGTTTGTAGAACCCTGGTGTCTGTAATATTCAAAGTAATTTGGTTATAACTGAGATCAAGTATAGTAACATTTTTATTGATATCTGCTGGAATCAAAGAATAATTCTTTTCAGTGAAATTACATTTGACTTCCTAAAAAAGAAAAAAAAATTACAAATGCATTAGTTAGGAAAAATATTAACAGAATTTCCCAAATTTTTATATGCAGGTAATTAGACATTGGAAGGAAATAGTTTTGTTTTTAGAGGGGGGAAGGTCAAAGGGAGAGGGAGATCTCACAATCCTGTGATCATGACTTGAGCTAAAATCAGTAGTTAGATGCTTAACTGACTAAGCCACCCAGGCACCCCTGGAAGAAAATAGTTTTAGAAAAACATTTCCTTTCTAATATTTTGATGTTATAGTGTAATAAAAAGTAAAGCAAATACTTTCATTTCTTCACTGGGATGAAATACTTAAGATTAAGGAAAGTCTGATACATGTACCTGAGCAAAGAGATTCTAGTTAATCATATAGATATCTTCGGTTATTACATACTCATTACAGAAAGACTGTGGGTATAATTTCATTACATATTTGGAAATACATGACAAATAATTCTCTTAGCTTATATAGTATTCCATTTGTAATGATTTAAATGAGGAAATTATTTTAAAGTTTGTTTTTAAAAGCAGAGTTACCAACACTATACCTAGGGCTATACATAATTAAGAAGTAATACTCAATATATAACTGTAATACTCAATATATAACTGTATATAGGGTTAACAGCTCAAAGTTTGATGTTTTTAAAGAAAATATTTATTATGTTTTTTTTTTAAGTAATCTCTATAGCCAATGTGGGGCTTGAACTCATGACCTCAAGATCAAGAATCAGATGCTCTACTGACTGAGCCAGCCAGGTGCCCCCAGAAAATATTTATTTTATAACAAAAATTGAACCATATATTGAATTTAAGAGCCAGCCAATATGAAGTGCTTTCCTTATGTGGCTGTAGATCCAAAAAAATAGTTCTTAATTTTGACTGTTTTTGCAATTGAAGTATCCCCATAATAATAGTAATGCAACAAGAATAATTTTCTTCATAAATATGTGATTTTTAAAAAACATTTCCTACATTTTAAAGAGTGGTGTTTAGGGGTGTTTTAGTGCTGGCTTGGTCGGTAGAATGTATGACTCTTGACCTCAGGGTCCTGAGTTTGAGCCCCATTTTGGGCACAGAGATTACTTTAAAAAATAAATAAAACATAAAAGAGTGGTATTTATATCCTGAAACTAATCCCGGATTTTATAGTGAAAACTTACAGACTTCTTTAACCAACTGTCAAAGAACTTAGTTTAAATAAAATGAAGACTGCTTTTGTCAAATTAGAATCTAGCTTGTATATCCACAGATTTTGAATATATACAGCTACCAATTAGTTTTGATAGCTTAGATTTTTTTTTTTTGCTTTAATTGCCTTGGGATATTTTACTAAATGTACACAAAGTATACCTTTGAAAATATTTTCACTACCTTGATTGTAAAAACTTACTGTTTTAGAAGACTGGCTTTTGTCTGATAATAATAGCATAGAGAGGGGCCAAAACAAGGTTGTGATGCATGTAGCTTTCATATCGCAGGCCTGATAAAAAGAGAGTATTTTCATCTCAATAGAGAAGAACTTTATATTGAGGATATTTTGATTTCCTTTTTTCTCCTTTTAAATCCATTTTTTCTTAAAATATAAGATATGTGAAACAAGTACATGTTGCCACATGTGCACTCTAATCTTAACCTGCACTCTAATCTTAACCTGAAAGTTCCTGGCAAATGGAAGTATTTTTCGAATGTCTCATTTGTTCCTGGATCGATTTAAAAGAACTTTGAAACAAGTGAAGTGTTGTATATTTTAAAATTTTAATATATGTGCATGAAAGAAAGTCAAGACTATATATTTATGTATATGTACCTGCTTAAGTATGTGTTTATGTTGCTATTTTCTGGTTTTTCATTTTTAGACATTGTCTATTGGTATAATCTGTTGACTTAAAACTGTGGGAGATGAGAGCCTTCGGCTCTTTTTTAAACACTCCCTACCTTCATCTTCAATCCATCGAATGTATGCTTTCTATCTCTTCATTCTCCAAACATAGTTACTTATAATTTTAGTCTTTTTTCATCTTATAAATTTGCTTTTAAGTTAATGTCACTTTCAGAATGTTCTGTGATTAGCATATTTCAGAATAAAAAGTTCTTACAAATTTGATTAGTTAGATGAAATCTTTTTTCCCCAAAAGAAAATTAATTACTTTATATTACATTATAAATTACTTGGAAAAATTTTTTGGCCATGTCCCAGGTTTATATTTCTAAAGTAGATCATACAAAGATATTATATTTTCTGCTCTTTCGTCCCGTATTAAAGAAAGATTTTTGTAAATTAACAAGCCTAAATATGTTTTTTTTTTAAAAAATTCACCAGCAACCATCAAACCTGTAAATATATGGGATCTTACCTTTTTTCTTTTCTCTGAGACTTGTGTGCTAAGGAATCTATTCTGTTTCTTCTGCACAATTGAAAAAAGGTATGTCAAATGGTTGCATTTCACCTTTGTACCCAATGAACACGTGATTAAAAAAAAAAAGGTAGCCTTCCTTAGCAAAAGATTGACTAGAAGAATAATTTCTTAGTCATCTTTGACTTTTTAGCATAACAAGCAAAGTGCTTTGCTTAACTTTTGTGTTTCTTAATTACTCTTGAAATATGTAAATATTAGCAAATTTACTTTGCAAGTTAAATTATATAATATTGATATATAATATATAATATAGTATTCCAAGTGTACTTGGAAAGATATATTGTTAGAGTGATTTAAAGTTAGTCCTAAAGGTATTTCGTGTTTAGAAAGATTCAAGTTGAAAAGATACTCCCAAGTTTTGTATTCCCGTTTCAACTTTGCTTACTCATTTTTATGACACTGTCATTGGTGGTTTTACTGCCAAGTTATAATAGGAGCAAAGTGCTCAAAGCATCAAAAGACCTAACGCCGGCCGTATTATGGCCTTCAAAAAATGAGTTACTCCTTGTGCTGCAGCTTCCCCTCTGCAGCTTCCCCTCTGTAGCCAAAAGATGTTTGAAAACCAGTATTCTAACATTAGTTCCCATGTAACTACAGTAAACAGATATATCAGGCAAAAATATGGTTAAGATTCATTGTCGATAGTGAATAATCATGGAGTTCAAAATGATTTAGTTCCAAAAGATTAACTCCCAAGAGCCTCAATATCCTTAATCTATGAAACGAAGAGATTGAAATTGATGACCTTTCCTGCTTGAAAGTTCTATGAGCCCATAAATCCATATAAATTCAGCAGCAAAAACATTTGTTACATGATAGTAATTTAAGTTGAAAGTGAAGATACTACTCCTTGTCCAATAGACAAAAATAAATAGAAATTCCAGGTTGTTTGTTTGATTTTGTTTATCTTTTATTGGGTTATTATGAGATGTTGTTTGTAGGAAAATTTCTGGTTTAGATTATTTTATTCTAGAAGTGTAAAAAGTGTGTGGGGGATATGTGAATCTGTAGGGCTTAGAGAGTGATTGTGAAAACTGTATTAGTTGATAACTACATGTGAAAGATTAAATAGTAGAATATGCGTATTTTGAAACTCAAAATAAAAATTTTGATATTGAGGGGCGCCTGGGTGGCTCAGTGGGTTAAAGCCTCTGCCTTCGGCTCAGGTCATGATCTCAGGGTCCTGGGATCGAGCCCCACATCTGGCTCTCTGCTCAGCAGGGAGCCTGCTTCCCCCTCTCTCTCTGCCTGCCTTTCTGCCTGCTTGTGATCTCTCTTTCTCTGTCAAATAAATAAATAAAATCTTTAAAAAAATTTTTTTTGATATTGAGAATAAACATTTATCTTCAAGTAGTCTTTTTATATGTAAATCTTGAGATATTTACATGATAATTAGCATCTTTTCCTTTTTTTCAAAATTCTAGAGAATTTTTTCAGAATTCTAGAGAAAAATTCTATCCTATTGATAATTGACTTTGCTTAGTTAATAAGTGGCCCATCACTGGTATTTCTTGTGATTATATGATAAAGATGACTATTGTTTATAATTAATGACTATCACTCTTATATGATTACACTTGTGATATTCCTATTATGTTTTTGGAGACACTTATTATTTTGCACTGCTAAAATATAGTTGATAACTTTCAGAATACCAATTTTAATTAAAGTAGTAGGTAAGCAAAATGTATTATTAATCTAAAGTTATGATTTCTTTTTTAATCAAATTGCACTGTAGGTCTCCCTACTTTCAGATCAGTCAGAGCTGTGTTACTTTATATCATTTACATGGTGAACTACAATACAATATTTCATTTGGTCAAAGAATTCTGTAGCCAAAAGATGTTTGAAAACCAGTATTCTAAAATTGTCTTATTTGTCTTGAGGGTATGACAAAGTGTAAAAACACGTCCTCATATGTACAAGGCTTTAAGGATTTTCTGTGATAATCTTTGTGTTTTCTTATAAGAAAGTAAAATGAATGGTAAGGAAATAGAAGGATTTGGGGATTGAGAAGAGAAAGATGTAAAATAAGTCCGTGCTGATGGGGACAGATTTTTTTTTTGGAAGTGTAAGGGATTTTCTTATTTTCTTAATTTTTATTTGAAGTATAGTTGACACATAATGTTAATTTAAGTTTCAAGTGTACAATGTAGTGATTCATCAGTTCCATATGTTATGCAATGCTCACCACAAGTTACCATCATCATACGGCACTATTATAATACCGTTAACTATATTACCTATGCTGTACTTTCATCCCTGTGACTTACTCATTCCATAACTAGAAGCCTGTACCTCCCTCCCCTTCACCCATTTTTGCCCATGCTTCACCCTCTTCCCTCTGGCAACTACCAGTTTGTTCTCCAAATAGAATTTTTTGTACGTCTGTAAGGATTTACAAGCTGTTAAATAACTTTACCCTGTTTAGTTGAGACCGTGACCTGAGTAAAATTAATTGATGCTAGTCCCCTCAATGTAGTAAGAGGAATATTGGGTGCTTTTGATTTCAGGAAGGAAAAACAAATTAGAAGTGTAGAAGAAGAAGTTGAACAGGAAAAACAAGCAGCAGATGGCATTATCAAAAACATGTCTCCTGAAAAACAAGTCAAGTACATAGAAATGAAAACCACAAATGAGAAACTGTTGCAGGTAATACTAATCACTACTCTGTCCAGGATATAGCAGTCTTGCTACTATATGGTCTGAAGGTGGGCAGTATTGGCATCCCCGAGAACTTGACTAGACCTACTGATCAGAATCTTAATTTAACAAGGTCCCCAGATAATCTGTATGGATGGACATTTAAATTTGAGAAGCACAATCTAGAAAACTTCATTTTCTTATGCTGTATAATGACCAAATATTACTGTATTATTTGTTCATTTCTGTGCATCTTTCACTTTTGCATGTCATACAAATACATGAAAACACTTTAAATGAAAATGTTATGCCCAGATTTTTAGATCCCCAAAGACCACCAGGGACCCGAGTCTGATGCAAGAGCAAAGAGCCTTTATTCAAGCTAGCTTGGGCTCGGTGTTTCCACTCCCACGGCGCAGCGGCGTGAAGGAGAACAAAGAGCCCCGTTTTCAGAAGGCGCAACAGTTTTGTGGGATTTTTCGGCCAATGAAATTGTAACATTCACATAGAAAGTAGTAAGGCGATATCTGGCCATGCACAGAGGGCCAATTGAGTTTCTTTTTACCCTACATGGTGTGCGGGGTCGGTGGGTTCCGCATTCCTATTACCTGACTTAACTAACTCAAAGGGGGGGGGGCGGTGTAGCACAAAATGGGGTTAGTTTAGGCTCTGCTCTCAAAATGGAGTTAGTTTGGCTCTACTCTTTCAAAAACATTTAAAAAAATATTTTTTTTAAATGAACTATTAATAGAAATAATAAAAAACCTCAGATACCAGAGCCATAGAGATATTTACTTCCTTTCTTTCCTGCCTAATAGCAACACATCTTTTACTTCTCTGTCCTTGATTTGAACAGCTCTTGCCTCCTAATCATGGTATTTAAATTAAGCAATTCGGGAGCCTATTGAGGGGTTAGTGAGAATTCTCCCAACATTCAGTCATGGTGGTGACTCAGATTTGCAAGTTAGTGCCCTTACATACCCAGATAACCTTTAACTAAACAGTTAATAGAGAATTAGTCCCCATAAATGCCAAAAGTGAATGTAGTTTTGGTTTCTCAGATATTACTTCATTGATGATTTAATATAACTTTTTATTTTAGTCAGGATTCATAAGATACAATGAAACACTGAAGAAGGGGTATTATAGAAATGCCAAAATACCATCAAAATACAGTTAATCTTGCACAGTGGTTTTTGAATAAGTAATTAGCTTGAAAGTCTTATCTTTAGGAGTGAGCCATTTACATTACTATATGTCTTGGCCCTAAAAGAAATTAGGTGAAAGATATGGAAACATGGTTTTAAAAAATCAAACTTAAAAATCATAACTTTAAACAATAACATCATTAATTTGAAGGCTTCTGATAGTTAATATTTTTGAAACACAGTGATGATTCACTGTGAAAAGGTCTGGCTACCTTTGACAAGCTCATAAAGTATTTTTAAAGGTAGATCATGACAAAATTTTTGGGATAATGAAAGAAATTGGTAAAAATAGTAATCATATTAATAAATTCTAGTAAATAGCAAGAGTCGAGTATGTTTATAAAATTTACTTTGTCACATTAATATTTGAAATGCTAAGAAACAGAAACATTATTCTAAATATAATTTGTGTGTATATTTACTTTTTTTCTTTTTCTTAGGAGTTAGACACACTTCAGCAACAACTAGACTCACTGAACATGAAAAAAGAGAGCTTGGAAGCTGTAAGTATAAAATCAAATAAGGGTTCTTATATTACTCAGCTACAAAAGATAATTCTGCTGAATATATTAAAGGAACTCATTAAAGTATATATTTATTCAGTAGTTTACTCAGAGGAGTAGAATTTTTTTCCCATTCAGTACCACAAATATCCTACTTTGGTAAGAAATTAGATTCATGTATTGAGTACCTACTGTGTGCAAAATCATTCTGCCTTGCTGAGGCATGCAAAATCTAATGGTAATTTAAAGACATGAACAAGAGATTAAAAAGAAGTGAAGAGGGAGGGAGATCAGTTCATCACTTTAAAGATGTAAATGCTTGGTATTGTTATTTGTTTATTTAAAACAGTTTTAATTAAAAAAATGCTTATTGTAAAAAAAAAAAAAAATTTAAATATGAAAGTGAAAATGCCTGTTTCTTTTCCCTCTTTCCAGACAGAACTACTTTTTATTTTTTGAGTGCTTATTCTGTGCTTTTTTTGAGCTCTTTACATAAATCACCAGCATTGTCATTTAATCTTTACAACAGTTTTATAATCCTATCTTGGTTTTATTATTGTGGAAAACCTCAAGTGGGATTCACATTTAATATGCTGTCTGCAGCTTGGTTTGTTTGTTTTCACCTAACATTCTCTCTTGAATGTCTGTATACATCAGCTCTCAGAGATCTCCTTCATTGTTTTAAAGTACTGTTCTGTGTTTCATTGCATGACTATAACACAGCCTTGTAGATGAATAGGTTCTTTACAGGTTTTTTAGTTTTTTGGGATTATAAACAATGCTGCAGTGAAACATGCATTTTATACAAAGTTAAATGGATATGTCATGAGATAAATTTGTTGCAATGGTCAAAAGATAAATACACACTTTTAAAATGTCAGGTTGCCAGATCGCCTTCCGAAAAGATGGTTCCATTTTCTACTTCTAGACTCAATGTATGAGAGTGCCTGTTTTCCCATGCACTCATTAATAGTAAGCATTATTCCCTTTTTCCATTTTTACTAGTTTAATAGGTAAAAATTTGTCTTGTTTTAATTTTCAGTTATGCATGATATTGAATATTTTTTTATATATTTGTTGGCCAATGTATTTGTTTTTCTGTGAACTAGCTTTTTCATGTCCTTTACACTTCAGTATACTTGTAAATCTTGCCTGCCTTTTCTGATTTCCTGTGGATTCAGGTAGGTATCATGATGATAGGATTAGTAACAATTGTAGATTGACAGGAGTGCTGTTACCTCTCTTTCGCAAGAAATAAGCGTGAGTATTTTGTAATTCTTTTGGAAATTTGCTGTTGAAAAAGTAGTTTGCTTAAAAATACTAGGGGCACCTGGGTGGCTCAGTCAGTTAAGCCTCTGCCTTTGGCTCAGGTCGTGATCCCAGGGTTCTGGGACTGAGTCTCACATTGGGCTCCCTGCTGAGCAAGGATCCTATTTCTCCCTTTCCCCTTGCTCTTCCCCCCACCCCCCCTGTTCATGCTCCCTGTCTCTCTCTCTGTCAAGTAAATAAATAAAATCTTTAAAAAAAAAATTAAGATGGTTTTCTATACTGATACTCTACATGTGAGTATGTATAATTTTTATATTTTTGGATATCTCTGGTGATAGAAATATGCTTCGAAGAATAAGGACCACATTTAGTATTAACACAGCTGGCCTGCAGAATTCCTCAGTATCTGTTTTAGGGTGTGTGGGGAATGTCAAGTCTTATTTCACTTGGCAAATTTAGTTTCTGTGGGAAGAGGTGTAAGCTATATCCTCGGATTTAGTGTTTGTATTGATGCCACTTTTTGGCATCAGCACATGTATGCCTACGATAACATGAAATTTTATAAAAACTTATCTCAAATCAAGAATATATAAGTAGTGGGGCAACCGGGTGGCTCAGTCAGTTAAGCATCTGACACGATTTTGGCTCATGTCATAATCTCATGGACTTGAGATCAAGCCCTAGTGTTGGGCTCTGTGCTCAGCTCATAATCTGCTTGTCCCTCTCCCTCTTCTACTCTCTCTGTTCTCTCTCTCTCAAAATCTTAAAAAAAAAAAAAAATATATATATATATATATATATATATATGTTACTTATTCTGTTTAACTTTTGCCAGATTCCTTGTATTTTTTTTTTTTTTGGACTTGTTCTTCAAGAAAACATTATATTAAATATCACTCAGCTAGTATTTATTGAATATCTACTGTGTGCTTGCTCACTACTGTGCTAAGTATTACTTATTCAGTTCACCATGGAGTGGAAAAAACAGGTGAAAGATCAACATGAGTTTTATTGAGGAACAGTTTATTGAGATACAATTTGAACAAATCTTAGGATGATTAAGCAAAAGGAAGGGGTAGATAACTATGAAAAGGGATACCCCGAAATATCTGCATTTCTTCTATCTGTATTTCATTATCACACTTTTTCACCTGAAGCTAACCCATTACTTTGAGCTATATATATGATGTTTTTTTTAAGATTTTATTTTTAAGTAATCTGTACACCCAATGTGGGGCCCAAACCCACAACCCCCGAGATCAAGTGTCCCATTCTCCACCAACTGAGCCAGGCTGGTGCCCCTATATTATGCATTTTAAGAGACTTTCAAACATTTCCTCTAATTTACTTTTTCCTTTTAAGATTCTTTCTCTTTGGCTTTCAAAAAAGAGGTCTTGCCTCTTAAAAATTTGGTCTCGTTCATGCTGCGGACCTAGTTTCAGATATCATCATTCACTTTTTGTTGGTTAATATAGAAAATTATTTAGATCTCAGATCCTCAGTCTCTTCATGTGTAAAACAGAGATGATGATATTATCTGATAGAGTTGTTTTGAGGATTAGAGATAGTATATAAAGAACATGGAATATAGTACTTGGCACAGAACCAGTTATTAATAAATAACAGCTTCAAATGCCATTTTCTCCCTCCTCCTCATCACTATCAACAACCCTAGCTCTTTTGGTTATATAATAAAGTTACCACAGCCCTTATTTTCTCTTTGTGAACAGTAGAATAGTGGCAAATATACAATAACTAATCTAGTCTTGTGTATTAATTTCCTAGTGCTGCTGTAATAAAGTAACACCAACTGAGTGGCTTAAAACAAATTTCCTCACAGTTCTAGAGCCTAGACATCTAAAATCAAGGTGTCAGCTGAGCCGTTTCCTCTGAGACTCTGTTAAAATCTTTCTTGACCTCTTCTTACCTTCTCCTGGTGGTGCCTATCCTAGGCATTCATTCCTTTATTTTAGCTGCATCACACCAGTTTCAGTGTGTGTCATTGCATGGCATTCTCCTTCTGTGTCTCTGTCTATATGTCTTCTCTTATAAGGACACCAGTCATTCTGAATTAGAGTATTAGGGTCCGCCCTCATTACCTCGTCTTAACTTGACTAAATTGGCAAAGACCCCGTTTCCAAGTTAGGTCATATTCACAGGTATCAGAGATTACCAGGACTTCAACATATCTTGAGTGACATAGTTCAACCTATATAACATTGTATTAGAATATGTATATGATCATATATGTGTGTGTGTATATGAAATATATATATGAAAAATATATATACTATGTGAAATATGTATGAAATATATGAACAAAATATATATGAAAATATATTCCCTCTAGAGATCAATTCTTCAGACTTTTATATGTGGTTAAAGTTGTACATACATTGTGACATTTTCTTTATTAGAGATGTCTTATCTTTGTTCAGGTCTTCTATTTGGAAGAAAAAATAAATTACCATCTTCTCATGAATCTTAGACTGAAAATAACTTATGAAGGAAAAGGGCTTTATTTTAATTCCAATTTACAAGTGTGCTTTGTAGCATCATTGAGTACTATAGGTATTTGATATCTCTATTTAAAAATGTTGATGGTTTAAATTTGTCCTTATTCTTATCAACTGAAACCTATGTGAGAATAGGTTTTGATAAAACACTAAATTTTTCTTCTTTTGTGCCCTTCAGGAAATAGCACACTCCCAGGTAAAACAAGAGGCTGTATTGCTGCATGAAAAACTTTATGAACTGGAGTCCCATCGAGACCAAATGATTGCTGAAGACAAAAGCATGGGATCTCCAATGGAAGAAAGAGAGAGATTACTTAAGCAGGTAGAAAAAACAAAAATACCTATTTTACTATGTCAAGATGTGGTAAATGTATTGATTTCTTTTATTTAAGGTATATGAATTGAACAGAAAGCCAGTATATTTATTGTCTTAAAGAAAGAGTGAAAAGTGAGTTTTATCTAAATTGAGGTGAACTATTTGACCAAGAAAATCCAGGTGAAAGTCATTTCTCATATAAACTGTTTCTCGATTTAAATCCTAATTTTATGTGGTCTTTGTGCACATTTTGGCCATTTTTTCATCTTTTGGATCCATATAAGGAAACTGAAAGCCCTCTTTTTTGGTCAGTAAACAATTAGATGATCTTATTAAAGATCTGTTCCATTATTTGTTTGGAGCTTCATATTTAGAAAATGAAGTGCTCCAAGGCTAATGAATTTTTGTGGTTATTATTACCAGTGTCTCCATGAAGTGAATGAAATTAAAATGTCCTATGAAATCACAGTGTGTCACCAAGTTGTGTCACATGTATTCAGTAGCTTTATTACCACCCAAGGCTAGCTTTAATTTAGCATCAAGTTATAATTAGCCTATTTTTTAGAATGTGACACCCTACCTATAGGGCCCTTAGGAGAAGTGCATATATATTTGGGAACAGCACCCATCATGAGACTCCTTTGTGGTCTTAGGTTGAACCTAAATGGTTTGGAAGAACCTTAGGATCAACCTGGGAGCTATTTAAGTATTAGAATCATTCCAGAAAGGTATTAAAATCTAAAATCTCTGAAGTTCCTTGGAAAGAGATCATTGGAGGAGGGGAAGGAGAGTGTGATTTTGGGATAGGACTTTCAGATGAGGGCGCCTGGGTGGCTCAGTCGGTTAAGTGTCTGCCTTCAGCTCAGGTCATGATCCTGGGGTCCTGGGATTGAGCCCCTCATCGGGCTCCCTGCTCAGTGGGGAGCCTGCTTCTCCCTCTTCCTCTGCCTGCCACTGCTCCCCCTGTTTGCGCCTCTCTCTCTCTGTCTCAAATAAATAAATAAAATCTTAAAAAAAAAAAAAAGGACTGTCAGATGAAATGCAGAACAACTAGTTAAATTTTAATTTCAGAAAGCAGTGAATAATATTTAGAGTAAATGTGTGTGTGTGTATGTGTGTGTGTGTGGTATATTAGGGCATGGTATATACATGCCCTAAAAGTTATTCCTTGTTTATCTGAAATTCAGTTGTAATGGGAATTGCTAAATCTGGCAACCCCTGCCTTGTGTGTGGGGGTTAGGAGGGTGAGAGGAGACAGTCTCAGAAATCCTGAAAATCCTGGATATTTATGTAAACTGTTCCAGGCCTGAAGACATGTTAACCTCATTGTGCCATGTGGATAGGTATAGCTGTACCAGTCATCATCCTTCCTTTGAGGAAGAAGGAAGAATCTGTGAATAGTTCCTTAATGATGTGTTTTTTAACTTCAGAGGTTGAATTTTAAGAAATAGGTTTCAAGAAACAGACTACATTTGACATTTTAGTACAGCATACCTTAGAAGGAAGTTATGTTTAAGGTATTCTAGCAATGAGTAATTCTTTAAGTAAGTACTATTTTCTTTTTATGCCTTTTTAGGTTAAAGAAGATAATCAGGAAATAGCCAGCATGGAGCGACAGTAAGTACATTTATCATAGGACTTATTATATCCATTTCACATCTTTTAAATTACGTTCTAAATGTGCAGTAGGTACATATTGTTACAGTTATTTTTTCCTATAGTTCGTACTGGTACTATTGATGCAGCTTTCAATCTTATTTACAGCTTTAAACATTTCTTTTAATGTTCAGTTAAGAGCCACTGTGTAGTATAATTATTATTACTTTTGAGAGAGAGAGAGTGTGAGTTGAGAAAGGGGAGGGGCAGAGGGAAAGAGAGAATCTTTTTTT
>CM052892.1:37588135-37676250 GCA_028534135.1 Potos flavus | reverse complement strand
CACTGCTTCTGTAGATTGTCTATGTTCCTTTCTGGTCCTTGTTACTTGGGCTCTCTCTTCACTCATAAGATCCCCCTTAGTATTTCTTGCAGTGTTGGTTTAGTATCCCCAAATTCCTTTAGTTTTTGTTTGCCCTGGAAACTCTTTATCTTTCCTTCTATTCTGAATGACAGGCTTGCTGGATAAAGTATTCTTGGCTGCATATTTTTCCCATTTAGCACATTGAATATATCATGCCAGTACTTTCTGGTCTGCCAGGTCTCTGTGAACAGGTCTGCTTTCATTCTTATGTTTCTACCCTTGTAGGTTAAGGACCTCTTGTCATGAGCTGCTTTCAGGATTTTCTCTTTATCTTTGAAATTTGCACGTTTCACTATTATATGTCAAGGTGTTCACCTATTTTTATTGATTTCAAGGGGGTTCTCTGTGCATCCTGGACTTGAATCCTTCCCCGATTAGGGAAGTTCTCAGCTATAATTTGTCCAAATAAACCTTCTGCCCCTCGTGCTGTCTCTTCATCTTCTGGGACCCCTATTATTTGGATATTATTTTGCTTTATAGTATCACGGATTTCTTGAAGTCTCCCATGGTGATCCAGTAGGTGTTTTTCTCTTTTTTTCTCAGCTCCCTTATTTTCCATCATTTTATCTTCTTTATGACTGACTCTTCTGTCTCATTTATCCTAGGTGTTAGAGCCTCCATTTGTAACTACAGCTAGTAATAGCATTTTTGTTTTTGGCCTGATTAGATTTTATTTCTTTTGTTTCTACAATAAGGGATTCTCTGGTGTTTTCTGTGCTTTTTTCAAGCCCAGCTAATATCTTTATAATCGTGGTTTTGAATTCTAGTTCCAACATTTTACTTATATCCATATTGATTAATTCCCTGGCAGTGAGTACATCTGTCTTGTCATTAGGTCCAGAAAAGAATAGAAGAAAGAGAGAGAGAAGACAAAAATAACAACAAAAACTCCAGAAAAAAAGCAAACAAAACTAACCATAAGAAAACAGAAACAAAACAAAATAAGAAAAAAATCAAACAAGAAGTAAAACAGAACAAAACAATAAACTAGAACCTGGGTGTATGTGGTCTGTTTGTTAAAAGAAACTAAATCCCAAAATAGGAAAGAAAGAAAAACTTATACATATACAAAAATAAAATACAATGAAAGGAAACCAAAAATAAAAAATATATAATATATATGAAAATTTCAAAAAGAATTAGGAAATGAAAAAAAATAAGAAAATAGCTGGAAAAAAATAAAACTGAAAAACTAAAGAATAGTTAAAAAAAAAAAAAAAAAACACCCATGAATGCTATATTCTCTTCCCCAAGAGCTGAAGTTTTGCAAATTCTCCGTGATTAGTAAACTTTGTGCTAGCCAGTTATTCCTGCTATTCTTCTGGGGTAGGATGTGAGTTGATTCTCAGGTATCCTTGCCCTATTGGAATTGCACCCTCGCTGCCAGGGTTTAGGGCTCAGTGTAAGTGGCTCCAGATTGCCTGTGTGGCACTGTTTTGCTCCATGAAGGCTTTCAGCACCAAAGGGGGGGATGAAAATGGTGGTGCCCCAATTTCTAGCCCTGGTGCTGAAGTTTATGCTCCCCACTCTTCAGTGAACCCTCACAGAAAAGCAGTCACTCTTGTCTCTCTGGTCTCCATCCGAACCGTGTGTTCACCCAGTCTGTGACCAAGTGTTTTTATCTGTCATGCAACCCAGTTTTGAGTCTCTAGACTTTTTGGATTCCTGTGGCACAGATCCACACTGTTCCTCCCAGGGTGGGGAGGGGGAATCTCGCTGCGCCTCTGCCTTTTGCTGGGTCTCTGTCCAGAAAGCAGTTGTGTGACCATGTAGCAGTTCTCAGTTTATGGCAACACCGAGAAGAAAGCTGGCACCTAGACGCAATGTTTTCAGCCAGCTTCCCTACTCTGATGCCTGGGAACTCTGCTGCACTCAGGCACCCCCATTCTTTTTGTGACCCCAGGGTTCCTGAGACCTCTCTTTCCCACCTGGAGTTCTGTCCAGCTTCATTACTAAGCACCTTTAAGTCAGGGACGTCCCCCACCATAGCAGACTTCTACAAGTTCTAATTTTGCACTCCTTTGCTTTAATACTTTGCAGTAGCCTCCTTAAGAGGCTCACTCTATCTTCCAATGTATCGCCCTGGATTCACGTCTCCATATCTCCTACCTTTCAAAAAATGATTGCTTTTCTGTTTGTAGAATTGTAGCATTTCTTTTCTCAGATCTCCAATTGATTTTATAGACGTTCAGACCAATTGATAACTATCTAGCTGAATTCCAGGGACCAGATGAACTTAGGATCCCCTTCTCCTCCGCCATCTTAATTCCTGGGATGGAGCCCCACATCGGGCTCTCTGCTCAGTGGGGAGAGAGAGGGGGAGCAGGCTCCCTGCTGAGCAGAGAGCCCGATATGGGGCTCCATCCCAGGACCCTGAGATCATGACCTGAGCCAAAAGCAGAAGCTTAACCCACTGAGCCACCCAGGCGCCCCCCCAGCAATATTTGTTGAAATATTCTTTCAACAAATATTATTTATTATTATTCCCCCGGTTAATTATTTTGACACCTTTGTCAAAAGTCAGTTGTATATAGATACAGGGTCTCATTTCTGGACTCTCAGTTTTATTTTACTGCTGCCTTTATTCCAGTACCACACTTACTGTCTTAATTACTGTAGCTTTGTAATAAGTACAAATGCTGTTTGTTAAAATTTTAACCTATATAATCTTCAGTCAATGGTAAATTTTCTCTTATTTTCTAATTTTTGAGACTAAGTTGCCAATTTAATTCATTTTGTACAAACCAACAAAAAAGAAGGTTGCTAAAGATTTTTCACTTTAATATCACAAATTAAACTCAGAAGAATGTTGGGGAAAGGTCTGCTTTTGAAATCAGGCAAACTAACATTCTCAGAATATACTTTAAATATGAATCCTAAAGAAAGATCTGGAAAAGAATTTTCTCTCTAAATTTATAGTATTGTCTTCAGAATAGGGCATATTATATACAGATACTATTTTTGCAACTTAGAAAAGATTTCCTAACATCATCATTAAATGTTTCTACTGAATATCTAAATTATCTGTCATAAATGTATTAAATAATATTTTCAACAGGTTAACAGATATAAAAGAAAAAATAAATCAGTTTAATGAAGAAATTAGACAACTGGACATGGATTTAGAAGAACACCAAGGTAATTTTTCTGGAATTTTTATAATGTATAATAACAGATATATAGCAGTACTGATTTAGTATTAACTTGGGTCTCAGGGACTATTTCCCTGGGATTTATTATTTAATTCTTAATGAGTTCCCTAACTTTAACTACTAAAATGCTTAACTGTACTATAATAGTAAATATTATAATTAATGTTAAATTATTTAAGCTGACTAAAAACTTGAAATAACTTAAAATGGTTATATAATGACAAGAATTTATTTTGTTTTGCAAAGCAATTTTTTAAAAAATGAAGTAAAACAGTTAAAAGTTGTTACAGATTTCTAATTCATACCTCCTTAATATGTCAACTATTAATCAACCATGGTAAAAATTGAGGAGGGAAGAGAGGATCATGTCACAAACAGAAAGAATTAATTCTTTAGTGGGTCCCAGTAAGGAGGTAGCAAGCACTGATTATTCTGATCCTTTTCCAACTTTCCCCAACTGTGGGATTTGAAGAGCCAAAGGGACTAGAACACTTCTGGGAGCCTGGGGTGTGAACAAGTGGAAATGCTTTTGGTGGCTGTTTGGGAGTTATAGCGTATGTGTGGTTGGGGGAAGAGATTGGGCATTATAGTTCCCTTACCAGCTTCTTTCTAATAAGGATGAGAAAGGTGGGTTCCTCATGGCACTTTAACTGCAAACTGGTATTTATGTGCTCTTGGATTAGCAAAAATTGACTATATATGCTTATGAATTAATAGGTTATTGTAAACAGTATGCATATATGTATGTATCTATTATGGCTAAAGAAACACTCATAGCAGGGAAAGGGGGTGTTTTATTCCTAAATAAATTTTTTACTTCGGTTTTAAATGTAGTGTATTAGTTTTATTTATATTTTTTCTTGATGATGAATAATAGCATTAGCTACTATTGATTAATTACTTACCTGTACTGGGCACTATGTGATCTTTGCAAGAACTTTTTAAAGTCTTATAAGCCCTTTTATACTTGTTGAAGCTCAAAAAAGTTACTCAAATTCCCACAGCTAATAGGGGGTAAAATCTAGATTTAGACCAAGTTCTCTTTGATCCCAAAGTTTTATTCTCTTTCCAAGCCTAATCTTGGCTTTCTGATATGAAGTGCTACATTTGTGAAATAAAAATATTCTTATGAAATGCTTACATAGGTTTATTTACATATACCTAGTAATGGCTTTAAGTAAGACACACTTAGGCATATTAGTCATATAAGGCAGATGAACTTTAAGCCCAGTTATTATGTAAATAGAACTTATCTGAGCTTTCATTTTCTCATCTGCAAAATGAATATAATGGTCCTTCCTCACTAAGGTTTATGAATATTAAATGGCATATATGGCAAGGTAGTCTCAAAATAAATTGTTAAGACTAAAGTCATATTCTTTATTAAATTATTTTATTGCTATTAATTTATATAGATCTAGTGTTCTAGATTTTCTTTATTAATAAATATGAGAAATCTGATAATGTTCTTGATTTTAGACACTTTATAGGAAACTTTCTAAATAATTTTCCTCTTCCTAAATTTAAATTGCTAACAACATTCAGTTTACTTTTCCAGTAAAATAATTCGTTTTGAGCGTAACAATTTATTTTTAATTGCTAGTTCTAAGATAAGTAGAATGTTTTGAATTTTAGCTTCTGTTTTTCCTTTTTGTTTTTTAATCATCTTTGTCCTTTTGATTAATGTGGAAAAAAACAATCTATAATATAAGAGTATATATAAAAATGTATGTATGTACGTTCATCTATCTATATATTTCAACACATTCATTTTTTTTGTTTTTCTGCTATAATATTAGTATCCTGAATTATGGGTATAAAAGCACAGGGGGTTTTGTTAGAAGGTTATGTATTAGCTCAGGACTTCATTCTTTTTTTTTTTTTTTTTTTTTGTTAAGATTTTATTTATTTATTTGACAGGGAGAGAGCACAAGCAGGGGGGGAGCAGCAGAGGGAGAGGGAGAAGCAGGCTCCCTGATCAGCAGGGAGCCCGATGTGGGACTCGATCCCAGGACGCCGGGATCATGACCTGAGCCGAAAGCAGCCGCTTAACCGACTGAGCCACCCAGGCGCCCAAGACTTCATTATTTCTTGCCTGACCTATTACAGTAGACTTCCAACTGGTTGTCCCACCTTCCTGTCTTGCCCCCTCTCAGGTTCATCCACCACAATGTTGCTAGAGTAACTTAATGTAAAATTGATTCTGTGTCATTCTGCTTAACAGTGGCTCCCCATCACCTATGAGAGGAAGTTTAAGAATCTTTGCATGGCATTATAGTCCCTCTGCAATCTGACCTGTATGTTGTCCGTCTCCTCTCCTACTCCTCATCATCTCTATCCTTACATTCTAATAATAATCTCCTTGTGGTACTCCACATCTCACCCCCTTTATGATAAACTGTTTCATGCTCAATCCTTTGCTCCTATTTATTCCTCTGTCTTGAATGTTCTTTCCCCTGTTATTTACCTTAGTAATTTCTCATCTTTTAAAATCTACTTCAGGTATCCTTTAATCCACCGTAATAACCCTAACTTCCCTCCCTGCCCTATTTCTGGGCTGAGCTAAGCGAGTGAACTCCTCCATTATCAGAGCACACTGTGCGTAAGTATATCAGCATATTGACCACGCTATATTACCAGTATCTACTTGGATGTTTGTTTACCTCTGAGGCTATACATCCTCAAAGGATCTGGACTGTGTCTTTTTCATTCTGGTAACCTCTTTCATCAACACAGAGTCTAGGAAAATAAACAATAAATGCTTGTGGAATGAATGAAACAGTGCTATACTTTAGCAGGGAAAGATTTGTAGAATGAACAAAAAAGATGGAAGTTGGGCTCTATCACTTCTTTGCGCCCTCTAGTTCTTAGGATGTACACATGCACTCTTTTCCAGAGATAGCTGGATTGATTAGCAAAGGTTTTATTATTTTCTAGAGGATTCCTACCTTGGATTAATAATTTCCAGTAAAGTGGTGGGTTCTCACCTACATCTGTGTTCTCAGCAGTTCCTTGACACAATACTGTAGATAATCCACTCCTTAAGATGTGGAAGATAATCAAGTTATTTTGACTTTCCAATTCATACTTCTTCCTGCCTCAGGCTTTATCCCCTCTGGCCCATTTTACTAATTTTGTAGATGCTATCTTAGCTTCTGCTATTTATGGTACCTTTGTATGATCCACCTAAGACTATCTTTTGCCTTGTAGTGGTTCTGGTTAAGATAACTTATAAACTATAAATGATGTTTATATATGTCTCACTTTGTTAGTAGTTGCTTCATCGTTCAGTATTGCATAATTCATTTCAAATTCAGAGGCATCCTTGGACACTGGGCTAGGCATGGTCATGTTCTCTGCTAGGTATTAATGGTGGCTGTGTAGTCCAATATCTTCCTTAAGTGCATTATATGTATTCATTTTGGCAAGTCTCTAAAGTTATAATTTGCCAAAAGTTACATTGAGTAACTATTTCTTAAAGCTAAACTAAGTAAATTCAATGAATAGTTATTTGACTATTCTATGAAAATCTTCATTGTGCAGATGCTGAGTTATCCTCATAATACACTTGGACTTTTGACCAATTCTAGATAGGCTTCTTTGATCTAAAATCTTTACTTTGTCTTTGTTAAGTGACTGAAAAAAATAATAATTTCCTTGCAAAAATTTCAATATAATAAGATAGCATTACTCTTTTGAAACTGCTGAGGGATTTAATTTTATCATCTTAAATATTTGCTAGGCTTCACCCAGATAGTAGTTTTAACTTATTGATGGGTGAGGTAATTTTTTTATATGGGTTCTAAAAATATTAAGATTGAAATACATATCCTGTCCTGTAAGTAATTGTTATTATTATTTATGCTAACTAGAAGCAATGAGAAATAGTTCTATTAAAAGTTACTAAAATGGCCAGAATTTGGGTATAAACTATGTCATTGCTAAAGCAGAGCTTTATTGGCTGATGCTGTACTATTTTTCGGAAAAGGCAGAACCCATCCAGAGTTCTCCTTTCTCAGCTAAATGTCAGCCATTAAAATATTTTCTTAATTTTTGCTTTTTAAAATATTGCTTCTGCCTAAAGCCAGCAGAAGGAGGGAAATAATAAAGATTAGAGCAGAAATAAATGATACAGAAACAAAAAAACCAGGAGGCACCTGGGTGGCTCAGTCAATTAAGCATCTGCCTCCAGCTCAGGTCATGATCCCAGGGTCCCGGGATCAAGCCCTGCATCGAGCTCCCTGCATAACGGGGAGTCTCCTTCTCCCTCTCCCTCTCCCTCTGTGTGCTTTCTCTCAAATAAATAAATAAAATATTTTTTTAAAAAAAGTAGAAATAAAAAAACCAGTAGAATAGATCAATGAAACCAGGAACCGGTTCTTTGAAGGAATTAATCAGATTGATAACCCCCTAGTCGCTCTTACCAAAAAGAAAAGAGAAAGGACCTAAATAAATAAAATCAGAAATGAGAGAGGAGAAATAACCAACACCACAGAAAGGCAAACAATTGTAAGAGAACATTATGAAAAATTATGTGCTAACAATTTGGGTAATCTGTAAGAAATGGATAAATTCCTAGAAACATATAAATTACCAAATCTGAAACAGGAAGAAATAGAAAACTTGAGCAGACCCATAACCAGCAAAGAAATTGAAGCAGTAATCAGAAATCTCCCAACAAAACAAAAGTCCGGGGCCAGATGGATTCCCAGAGGAATTCTACCTATTCTTCTCAAACTGTTCCAAAAAATAGAAATGGAATGAAAACTTCCAAACTCATTCTATGAGGCCAGCATTACCTTGATTTCAAAACCAAAGACTCCACTAAAAAAGAGAACTACAGGCCAATATCCTTGATGAATGCGGATGTAAAAATTCTCCACAAAATACTAGCAAATCAAATCCAACAGAACATTAAAAGAATCATTCACCATGATCAAGTGGGATTTATTCCTGGGTTGCAAAGGTGGTTCAGTATTTGCAAATCAATCAACATGATACACCACATTAATAAAAGAACCATGTGATCCTCTCATTAGATACAAAAAAAAGCACTTGACAAAGTACAGCATCCATTCTTAATAAAAACTCTCAACAAAGTAGAGATAGAGGGAACATACCTCAACATCCTAAAAGCCATATATGAAAGACCAACAACTAATATCACCCTCAGTGGGGGAAAACTGAGAGCTTTTCCTCTACAGTGAGGAATAAGACAGGGATGTCCACTCTCACCATTGTTATTTAACATAGTACTGGAAGTCCTAGCCTCAACAATCAGAAAATAAAAGCATCCAAATCGGCAAGGAAGATGACATGATACTCTATATAGGAAACGCAAAAGGAGGGCCTGGCTGGCTCAGTCAGAAGAGCATTGGCCTTTTCATTTTGGAGTTGTGAGTTTGAGCCCCACGTTGGGTGTAGAGATTACTTTAAAAAATAAGATCTTAAAAAAACAACCAAAAAAACCATGAAAGACTCCACTAAAAATATTGCTAGAACTGATACATGAATTCAGTAAAATCACAAGATGCAAAATCACTATACAGAAATCTGTTGCATTTCTATACACCAATAATGAAGCGGCAGAAAGGATAAATCAAGGAATCATTCTCATTTACATTTGCACCAAAAACCATGATACCTATGAATAAACCTAACCAAAGAGGTAGGAAATCTGTGCTCTGAAAACTGTAACACACATGGGAAAGAAATTGAAGATGACACAAAGAAATGGAGAAACATTCCATGCTCATGGATTGGAAGAACAAATATTGTTAAAACATCTATACTACCCAAAGCAATCTACACATTTAATGCAATCCCTATCAAAATACCACCAGCATTTTTCACAGAGCTAGAATAAACAATCCTAAAATTTGTATGGAACCAGAAAAGACCCTGAATAGCCAAAGCAGTCTTGAAAAAGAAAAGCAAAGCTGGAGGCATCACAGTTCTGGACTTCAAGTGATATTACAAAGCTGTAGTGATCAAGACAGCATGGTATTGGCAGAAAAGCAGATACATACATCAGTGGAACAAAACAGAGAACCCAGAAATGGACCCACAACTATGTGGTTCAACTAATCTTCAACAAAGCAAGAAAGACTATCAAATGGGAAAAAAGACAGTCTCTTCAAATGGTGTTGGGAAAACTGGACAGGAATATGCAGAAGAATGAAACTGGACTGCTTTCTTACACTATACACAAAAATAAATTCAAAATCGATAAAAGACGTTGAGACAGGAAACCAACAAAATACCAGAGGAGAACACAGGCAGGAACCTCTTGGACACTGGCTGTAGTTACTTCTTACTAGATACGTCTCCTGAGGCAAGGGAAACAAAAGCAAAAATGAACTATTGGGATTTCACAAGATAAAAAGTTTCTGCATAGTAAAGAAAACAATCAACAAAACTAAAAAGCAGCTTTCAGAATGGGAGAAGATATTTCCAAGTGACATATCTGATAAAGGGTTAGTATCCAAAGTCTGTAAAGAACTTAATCAACTCAACACTCTCAAAAATAAATAATCCATTAGGACATGGACAGAAGAAATGAATAGACATTTTTCCAAAGAAGATATAAAGCTGGCTAACAAACACATGAAAAGATGCTCAACATCACTCATCATCAGGGAGATACATATCAAAACTGCAATGAGATACCACCTCACACCTGTCAGAATGGCTAAAATTAACAATACAGGAAACAATAGATTGGTGAAGGTGCAGAGAAAGGGAAACCCTCTCGCACCTTTGGTGGAAATGGAGACTGGTATAGCTACTCTGGAAAATAGTATGGAGGTTCCTCAGAAAGTTAAAAATAGAACTACCCTATGATCCAGCAATTGCACTACTAGGTATTTACCCAAAGGATACCAAAACACTGAATCAAATGGGCACATGAACCCCACTGTTTATAGCAGCATTATCAACAATAGCCAAATTATGGAAAGAGCCCAAATGTCAATCAACTGATGAATGGATAAAGAAGATGTGGTGTACTTATACATAATGGACTATTACTCAGCTACAAAAATGGATGAAAATTTACCATTTGCAACAATGTGGATGAAGCTAGAGAGTATTATGCTAAGTGAAATAAGTCCCTCAAAGAAAGACAAACATTGTATGATTTCTCTCATATGTGGAATTTAAGAAATAAAACAGATGAACATGGGGGGTGGAGAGAAGCAAACCAGAAAACAGACTCTAACTATAGAGAATAAATGGAGGGTTCCTGGAGGGAAAGGGGGGGGAGGGTGTCAAATGGGTGATGGGTATTAAGGAGTTGACTTGTTCAGATGAGCACTGGGTTTGTATGTAAGTGATGAATCACCAAATTGTATACCTGAAACTCATACTACAATGTATGCTAACTGGAATTTAAATAAAAACTTGAAAAAATATTGCTCTGAATGAGAAAGAGTAAGTAATGGAAAAGCACTACTGTTCTGGGTAAAGAAAAAAAAATAAAGTAGCCTGTATTCTCATTTAACACAGGATATCCTTCCAAATAAGTATCCTTTTACTTCAAGGTTTATTTGTGATATATAGCTAAGTAATTTGTTTTTGTAATCGTTGACTTAGAAATTCTTTATTCTCACCATGAATTAATACTTGAGAGTTTATATATCTCATATTGAAGCTTCCTCAAAGAACGTAATGTTTCTTGGTCCACTTAAATGAGATCCTTTATTTATTCTTCATTACATTATAATTATAATACATTATATTACATTAAATTCTAAAAAGAAGAGTTCTAAAAAGAATTCTAAAAAGAAGAGTGTTACTGTTTTAAAACATGACAAAACCTTTCATGGAGTAGGAACACAAAATAAGTGATTGGTCTTCTATGCAAAATTCCAAAACATTTTGAAACTGGGTTGGTTCTCAGCTTTACCCAATGCTGGCTTAGGTTTAGGCTTTCGCTAGTCTGCTCAGTTAGTTGCTACTTGTCCGTCTGCTTACAGCTTTTGACATTTTATTTCCGTTATTTTCTTTTTTAATTTTCGTTGTTGCTGAGAGTTTTACCTTTAAAAATTCTTTTTACTATAGTTTTAGTTGAGTTTGGGGAGGGTTAGAATTAACTGTGCATATTCAATTTGCCATCTTTTATAAGAAATTACCAGTTTTATAAACTTACTCAGAATTTCTAGAATTTTAATCACCTGAATATGCTTCATTTTATGGGTGGGGTGTGTGTGTGTGTGTGTGTATGTGACCATGACCATTCTCATTTTTTAATTAACTGTGCAATTATCCTTAGCATGTAGGAGGTTATCCCTTCCTGTTTTTAAAAAATTTTTTTCCTTAAACTAGTTATTTTAAAGACTAGTTAATTTATTTTTAAAAATTTGTACTTTTATTATCTGGTATGTACTTAATATGAAAAATTCAAAAATACAAAAGTGTATAAAGTAAAAAGTCATCTCTTTTCTCCTCGTAGTCATCCCAGTGTTTAGAGTCATCCTAGCCTTTCAAATTATTTACAATTTGATGTCTTTATAGCCTTTTAGACTTTTTCTGTACATATATAAGCATATGTATTTTAAGATGGAGTAATCTATAATTCCTCTGAGGTTGAATCTTTCATTTAACTATATTTAATGTACATTCTTACATATGAGGATGTATACTTCATTCTAGGAAGTATAGCATAGTGGTCAGTGTCAGGGTTTTAAAGCCAGACCAAGAATGGTGCCTGGCACGTCTTTATTACTCCCAACAACTGTTAGCTGCCATCATCATCTTTGTTATCGTTATGGTTAAATAGTATTCGCTGTATCCACATTGAAATTTACGTGGTTTCTAATGCTGCAGTAAATAACCTTGTTGCATGCATGTTTTATAACTTGCATATTTCTATAGGGTAAATTTCTAGAAATGAAATTATGAATAGAATGTTACTTATGTTTACAATTTTTATTATTTTTGCAAATTTCTTTCAGAAAAAGTTATGCCATTGTATACAACCAACAGCAGTATGTGAAAGTGCTTCCTCACCAGTTATTTATAAATTTCTTAGTTTTTGTCAGTCAAGAGAATAGACACTTTTTTAAAATTTAAATTCAATCAATCAGCATATAATGTATTACTGGTTTCAGAGGTAGAGGTCAGAGAATATACACTTCGACAGTTCACTGTTCCTAAAGGCTTGCATTTATAGTACTACTATGATCCACAAGGTGGGGCTAATTTTCTGGATGTCTACTTACACAGACCAGGCTTAACTGATATAGTTGAAAAAGTAGTCACATTATTAAAAAAATACCTTTTATTTTTAAGCACTTATTTCTCAAGAAGGTTTTTTGGGCATTGTTGCTCACTACAAATTATTCCTTCATTTTTAGAGTACAGTATCTTTCCAAAGATGGATTAGATTGTAAAACCAAATATGTAATTGTTGGTATAGCATATTAGACATCTAAATATCTAACTGCTATAATGTGATAAAAATGTATCATGATAGAAATATATGTGAAGTGCTATAGAATAGTTGTATTACTGTCCTAAACTCTGTATAAAGTCATTGCAGTTTACTCCATAATTTATGTGCATCTTTGAAGGGTAATAAAAATATAATATAAAATATAAAACATTTTTCTCTGGTTTGTCAATAGACAAACTGATGTCAGGGTTCTATGGCCCAGTTCAGAAGTTTTCATTCTTTTGAGTATGTCAGGTAATATGGAATTTATAAAGACAGGATAATTTTATTTAAGAGCACAGGTTCTGCAACCAGAATGTCTGGATTCAAATCTCAGCTGTGCTATTTTACTGGCTGATTTTGGAATACTATTTGACTTTTTTATACCTTAGTTTCCTCATTTTTATTTTCTATTATTTTTTAGTTAATTCATTTTTATTTTTATTTTTTAAACGATTTATTTATTTTTGAGAGAACGAGAGTGGACATGTGTGAGTAGGGAAGGGGCAGAGGGAGAGGGAGAGAAAGAATCTTCAAGCAGGCTCCATGCTCAGCACAGAGCTGGACATGGGGCTCAAACTCATGACCCTGAGATGACGACCTGAGCCAAAATCAAGAGCCAGCTGCTAAACTGACTGAGCTACTGAGATGCCCCTAGTTTTTTCGTTTTTAAAATGGAGATGATAACAGTACCTTCTTCCTACTACTTAGGGTCACTGTGCAGATAGCCGAATATGGTTTTGTGTGTGTGTGTGAGAGAGACTGAGAATAGCATACCATTGTAATAGTGTATACATTGTTAGTTATTAGCTGTTATTATTAATGCTATTAATTTATAAACTGAAACTTGAATAACTTTCCTGGAGATTTTCCCAAAACATATTTTGGAAAATATTTTCCCCAGGATATATAAGATAATTGATTCAGTTTCCAAGTGGTTTATATTCTGGTATCTGAGATGTCAAATGGCATTTACACATTGCCATTCTATAGAGATTCAATATACATTCAATGAAGAAGAAGAAATCATTGCTTATTGTTCAATTTGAAGATTGGTTAAACTACATTTTGTATTTTTCATTAGAATGATGGTATTATTTCCAGATTAGGTGCATAAGCACCATCTGTAACAAATTCTCGGGCTCCACCTCAGACCAACTGAGTGTGAAATGCTAGGGATAGGGTTTAGCGATTTGTGTTTCAGCAACCCCTCCTGATGATTCTGATGCATGCTAAAGTTTATAACCATTACTTCGGGAAATAATTAAGAAGTTACGTTGTATTTAGTACATTCCAAGGACTATTTATTTTACCATCCAGTTTTGTTGACATTCTGTTAAAACAAATGTTTTTTTATATATATATATAATTTTTATTTATTTATTTGACAGAGAGAGCACAAGCAGGTGAAGTAGCAGGTAGAGGGAGAGGGAGAAGCAGGCTCCCTGCTGAGCAAGGAGCCTAGTGTGGGGCTCGATCCCAGGACCCTGGGATCATGACCTGAACCGAAGGCAATTCCTTAGCCATGTGAGCCACCCAGTTGCCCCAAAACAAATGTCTTCATGATCCTTTTTCTTTTGTTTTATACGGTGAGGCTTTTAGCAATAATTTAACTTTTGCATATTTAGAGAATTTTTATTATATATTTTTAAAGTGCCTCCATGTGTAGAAATAGAATTATCAGACTTGGTGTGCATAGCTGTAAAGAAACTTGCCTGCCAAAATTTAAAACATTTTGCAGAGAATGTATGGTTGATAAATTGGATGAAGCCTGAAGCCAAAAGTTAGTTTAAAGCATTAAACCTAGGGACACTTGGGTGGCTCAGTCGGTTAAGTGTCTGCCTTCAGCTCAGGTCATGATCCCAGGGTCCTGAGATTGAGTCCTGCATCTGGCTCCTTGCTTAGCGGGGAGCCTGCTTCCCCCTCTGCCTGCTGTTCCCCCTCCTTGTGCCCACGTTCTCTCTCTCTTACAAATAAATAAATAATCTTAAAGAAAAAAAACATTAAACTTATATGGACTCATTTTAACATACCAGTTTGGTAGTATTTGATATGCTATCAAATGATAGCATTGCTATCATTTGACAGGTGCTCTAATGCTCTAATGACAGGTGAAAAGTAGGTGGGAGAGAGAAACTGAATATAAAAATATAGAATTTAATAGGAACCCTAAACTAATTAAAATCGAAGTATGAAAGGGGAGGAGAAAGTGTCCCGGCTTACTAAAATATGTGAAAATGTTAGCGGAGATTTAAACAACAACTCAGTATGAATTAATGTGATATAGCCTCCAAAACAGCTGAAATCCTAGGTTGCATTAACAGAAAGATGAATATATAGATTGTGGGAAGTGAGAGTTATGAATCCTAAATTTCTTGACATTATTCTTTCTTCTTTTCCTTTCCTTTTCCTTTCCCTTTCCCCTTTCCTTTCCTTCCCTTCCCCTTCTTTCCTTCCCTCCTTCTCTTCCTCCCTCCCTCCTTTCTTTTTTCTTTTCTTTTCTTTTTCTCTTTCTTTCTTTCTTTCTCTCTCTCTCTCTCTTTCTTTCTTTCTTTCCCTTTCAAAAAAAAAAAAAGAGAAGAGAAGAGAGGAATATTCTCCCAGGTTTCTGACTTGGATGATAAGCCAGGGACTTCCAAACATAATAGGGAATATGCAGGGGTGCAGACTTTGAGAGGGAAGACTGATGCGTTTCATTATGAATATACTATTAGGATGTCCTGAAAGATACCCACATGAATGTATCTAGTAAGCAGTTAGATAAAATAATCAGAAAATTAGGGAAAAGGTCAATTTGAGAGTTCTTAAACCACAAGAATGAGTAGGATTTTCTTGGATGTAAGGTAGTATTAGAAGTCAACTAAAAGCAGAAACCAGAATTTAAATGTAAAAGAAAGGGAAAGCCATGAAGAGAAGACCTAAACAATCCGAGAGTAAGAAAAACCAAAGAAATTCTCACCCCAAAGACAGAAAAACATAAGGAAAAAAATTGAAAAGAAGGAAGAATGTATCAATAGTGTCAGATATTGCAGAGTGAAATAAGAACTGAGAATTGCCCCTTGGATTTGGTAATTAAGAAGTCATATAATCTTATTGAGAGAAGTTGCATTGGGATTGCAGAATGAGAAGCCTCATTACAGTGTTTTGAGGTTGATAGCAAGATGGGGAACTTTAAAAAGCATGTATAGGAGATTCTTTTAAGTTTATAAGAAGAAAGGTAAGATGATAGGTAAATTTTTATAAAGCCTACAATGCAGGCCTTCCTCCTAATCCCTTAATGCCTAACCAATCTCTAAAGAGTGGGACTTCTCAGACAACCAGGACTTTCTTAGAAACCTAGGATATGGCAGGTTCAGCAGAAACTAGCTTTTCTGCTACTTCACATACGTTGTATTACATTTCCATGCATATTACCCTCCCATGGAGGGTATTCTAGCTCTAATTCTTTGTTTCCCTCTCAAAAACTATTGCCATAAAGTGAGTGAATGGTGACATAATTTTGTCTATAATCTATTTTTTAAAAACTTAATCATATACAAATTTGTTATTAATAACAAAGTCCATGCCTCCATGTAATTCGAGGCTCTACCCCAACTGTCTCCCTTTACTTCCTAATTTTACTCTAGCCAGTACTTAAAAAAACTGTGTGGGAGTTTATACAGAACATGGGCTGACCACTTGTGCTTTAACCTCTGCACTATAACTTTTGGTTCCCCTGGATTTTGTGAACCCTTGAAGTTCTTCCAAATGCCAGCTTCTTATCAGGAACCGCCTTAGGAATCTCAAGTCTATTATTCTGTCCATCCTTACTGGGCATCATCTTAATAAGGTTCCTTAATTTTTCCCATAATGCTAAAAATTGACTGACTTGGATAAATTACAGATTGGTGCAAGCACAAATTTATTCTGCCTTCTCTACCTGGGACCCTGAGAACACAGGGCTGCAGCTGTCTCACTAGTCTAGGGAAGTAGTAGTGTCCTTCCAAAACTCAGTTTTTGTTACACTGAAAATCCTTTCGTTATAAAATAATCACGATCCACCTCTGTTAATGGCCGCTTTATGCTGCTAAAGTGTCCAGTTTCATCCATTTGTCAGGATCTTGAGTTTTTGCCCTTTTAAACAAGTCTTTCACATATATTAAGTGCAGCATGTCCAAACCTGTTGTAAGCAATTTGTTCTTAAACTTGCTTCTCTTTTCACTTAATAATACCACCATGTCTTCAGTTGCCCAAGCCAGAAACCTGGGAGTTACACAAAATCTATTTACTCTGGCTCTTAAGTGACTGGATTGAAAATAAACTTCCCATCCTACTTGCTACTATTCTACTCCAGGAAACCATCTTTTACCTGGATTACTGTGACAACCTCCTAACTGGTCATATCGCCTCCAATATTACTTGCCTTTTATTCACTCAACCAGAAATATTTTTCAGAAATGCAAATTGATCATTTTATTCCCCTGCTTTAAGTTCTTCAGTAGTTTTACCATTGTCCTTAGGTGGAAGTCCAAACTTTTATGTGTCTTATAAGGTTTCTTATCATTTGCCTCCTGTTTACGCCACTTGTTCACTTCACATTCTCTGCCTCAGCCAAACCACTCTTTCCGTTCATTGTGCTACCATATTCATCCTTACTTTTGGGTTTCTCTATTTGCATTGCTTTGACTTTGAACCTCTTCTTCTCTGTTTCAACCAGGTAACACCTATTCATTTATTCTTTATAATGCAGCTTAAATATTACTTCCTTGGAGAAAATTTCTGGTAATTCCTTAACTAGATAAGTTGTCTTTGCTCTGTGCTCTCACAGCACCTGTTTTCATATGGTAGCGCTTAGTACATTCTAATTGCTTGTTCAATCTCTATAGACTTTAAGGTCTGTGAGGGAGGTTACTTAGCTATTTTGCCTGCCTTTGTGAGTTATTCAAAGATGGAATGAACATTTTGGGGGTGCTTATGTTTCCCATCACCAGTGGTGTTCATGTGCAGGTCGAGTAGGTCCAAGTTAGGACTGAAATAGAGAACCATTGGGAAGGCTTTAAGTCCTTTCCAGTCAGGAGATTGTTTTTTCTGAATTATCAAACATACATATATAGTTGTTTTAAAAGATTCTATGTTAATTTAAAAAAATTTTCACCAAATTGAAAATATTGAATATTCAATAACTACTGGTATATAGAAAACCTAAGAAATATTTTACATTTAGAGCACTGTGTCTGGAGTTTTTGGAATTGATGTTATATTTTGTATCTCTTGTAGGCGAAATGAATCAGAAGTACAAGGAACTAAAAAAACGAGAGGAAAATATGGACAGTAAGTGATCTTACTGATACGAAAATATTCTCAGAAATCTGTTCATGTATACCAAATCAGAGGTTTCATTTTGGGACGATACAATGGCTGATAATAAATGCAGAAGTGTGGACATTCAGAGTATTTGCCTTGAAGAATTAATAACTATCTAGCATAGTTTAGGGATGGGTAGAAAATTTTAAAAAGGTTTTGTACGTTTGTGTGTGTATGAGTATTTTTGTTCTAGGGATAGATTCTAAAGCTCTGTTTGTATAGAGACCACTTACTGATTAAATGTTGAATGTTCTCTTTTAACTGCTTCACTGTATTCATCTTTTTTTTTTAAGATTTTATTTATTTATTTGACAGAGAGAGATCACAAGTAGGCAGAGAGGCAGGCAGAGAGAGGGGGAAGCAGGCTCCCTGCTGAGCAGAACGCCCGATGCGGGGCTCGATCCCATGACCCTGAGATCATGACCTGAGCCGAAGGCAGAGGCTTTAACCCACTGAGCCACCCAGGCGCCCCCACTGTATTCATCTTTAGTATCTTTTGCCCTTTTTTTTAGCTTTTCATAATACTTCCTTTCATTATTTATGAGCCTTCACCTCAGATCTTGCTACTTGGTTCTGTTACTGACTGTAACTTTAGAAGCCTTTGCAGCTTCTCATTTACTTTTTAAAAATCTTAACTTTTTAAGTAGATTTTCACTTAAACTTAATTGCGTTGTACATATATAAATTTAAAAAAATTGATCTATATTATCTGTTACTGGTTTCCTTTTTTAATAATCACTTTGCTAGAATCTGAAGTTTTATTGGTCCGATGTCAATTGTTACCTTCATAGAAGCCACAAAGTAGTAATTGCCAACTCAGATTTAACAATATCCCAAGATTTCTTTAAAATCTCAGCAAGTACCAAAAATTATCTCAAAATTAATTGTTTCTTGCTAATAGTAAAGTTATTTTAACTGTAAGTTTTTATTTTTTGGAAGAGCCATAGAAATGCCTTAAGAGTATAAAAAAGAGTAAATTATATACTGATTCTATATTAGGCAAGAAAAAGGAAGATTTTTAGAATATTTATAATGTGAATAAATTGTTTAATTTATTTAGTCGAGGTTAATGCAACATTTTAAAGAAAGTACTCATTTTCAGATGAAATAGGTAATTAGCAACTATTTTCCTTATTAAAATTTGTGGCTAATTATAAGTATGAATAATTATAGATATATCAAGGAGAGCCTATGTAAAAATGGATTTTTTTGTGTTCTTCTTTATATCAGCTGTTACTTCTGAGCCCGAATTTATAACCTTTAGTTTATTTGTATTAAGATCATAACTGGGACACCTGGATGGCTCAGTTGGTTAAGCAGCTACCTTCAGCTCAGGTCATGATCCCAGGGTCCTGGGATCGAGTCCCACATCGGGCTCCTTGCTCGGCAGGTAGCCTGCTTCTCCCTTTGCCTCTGCCTGCCACTCTGCCTGCTTGTGCTCTCTCTCTCTCTCTGACGAATAAATAAATAAATAATCTTAAAAAAAAAAAAGATCATAACCGTTAAGCTTTAGAAACTTGAAAGTATGTAGAAATATTCTTATTGAGTAATTTAATTACCTGTGGGTTAATAAAAGATTAAATAGTGATAATTTAAAATTTGCTTTGAATTTCTAAAAAGTACTGTTAAGACCTGTAGATCAGAATTTATATAGTGTCAGCTATATTAACATTAGCTTCTCATCATATTTTGAATCTGCAGCTTTTATTGAGACTTTTGATGAAACTAAGAATCAGGAACTAGAAAGAAAGGCACAGATAGAAGCCAACATTGTTGCACTTTTGGAGCACTGTAGTAGAGTGAGTACCATGTGCCTGTCTTAGTGTCCTCATTATTTTTACTGTGATTACTTTTCCAAATACAGCTCAAAAAATGCAGTGGTTTACTATTGTGTCTGTTCATTTAATCTGTTTCCTTTAAATTCTCTTGCTTATTATTTTATTTCTTTAAGCTGTTAATTTGTGTATTTCTAGCAAAATTCAGCTAAGGACGATGGGGGAAAAGGATGACATATGTAAAATGTCAAGTTTTAGCAGTAAGTAAGGGACTAATTCAGAGTAATTATTATGATTTTCTTTTTTGTTAATGTATCTAAACTTGGAGAAGTAACGTTTGCACAGAAACTTCAAAATCTAGATGTTATAATGGAAAATGTTGATACATTTTTACACGGTCATTTGTATTATGAATACAATACATACAATACAATATTATGAATATATGTGTATTTGTATTATGTATTTGTATATGTATTTGTATATGTCATTTGTATTATGAATACAATACATACAATACAATATTATGAATATAAGTGATTCTTTTCTTGTAAGAATCTACAAGAGTATAGTTTATCAAGGAGTATCTCGATTCATAAAATGTTTATTGAACAGCTACTAATGAGTGGTAGAACAGAAAGAAAAATGCGCCGTCTCTTTTAAATATTCTTTATGTCTTAAGATTCCAGGCAGTTCTTAAAATAGTGTATTTGAATTTCTTCTACAGTGAGATAAAATTCAGAATTATTTCTTTTACATTAGCTTTTAGTCTCTCCTTAGCGTAAAAATCTGACTTTGAATCTCACTATATTCTTCTAAACAGACATAAAACATACATGATAAATGATGTATTTCAAAAAAGAATACCGATTCAGAACATCTAGTTGTTTAGCAATGTTTTCCGTATTTCAAAAAAGAACACCGATTCAGAACATCTAGTTGTTTAGCAATGTTTTCCAAGAGTTTTCTTGGAGAATCAAATCAGTGGAATTTTTTCCATTTTTATTTCTCTACAAATACAGAATATAAACCGTATGAAACAGATCTCATCTATCACTAATCAAGAGCTGAAGATGATGCAGGATGATCTCAATTTTAAATCTACTGAAATGCAGAAATCACAAAGTACAGCTAGGAATTTGACTTCAGGTGAGAAAACATAGATTTTAATATCCTTTTTTTCTGTAACAAATTGAAACTTTAAAAATTTGATGTTATTTTATTTGATATTTTCGAAAGGCTGAGAATATAATTTATGATTGCTTATTGCTCCAGTCATTTATTGCCTCAGAATTTTGTGTGACTTTTCACATCAACTTAATAGTATTTCATTGGGACATTCTGATTCATTTTTAACATTTAATGAATGCTTGCTCTATGCCTTTGCTATAAGGTAGGTATACAGAGATTAAAAAAAAAAAAAATCCAGTCTCTTTCCTCAAGGAACTTTCAGCTTGGTGGAATAATGACAAACAAATAACTAAAATATAATGAAACAGTACGTGATAGAAGGATAAGGAGCAACAGAATTACATTGGGTTCATATCCACCCCAGTCTTGGGTAGTTAGGAGAGGAATCCTCGAGGAAGTAATATTTTAATGATAATTAGTTTCAGCCATTATAACTGACATGATACTAGAGCAACACTTCTCCAGTAGAAATGTAATGCCAGCTACATATGTAATTTTAAGTTTCCTAGTAGGTAGGTTATAAAAGTAAGCAAGTGAATTTTAATAATATGTTTTATTTAATCAGTTTATCCAAAAGATTATTGTTTAAGCATGTAATCAGTACAAAAATGATCAATGAGATTTTGCAGTTATGGGGCACCTGGGTGACTCAGTCGGTTAAGCGTCTGCCTTCACTCAGTTCAGGTCATGATCCCAGCGTCCTGGGATCAAGCCCCGCATCAGGCTCCCTGCTCAACAAGAAGCCCGCTTCTCCCTCTGCCTCTGCCTGTTGTTCCCCCTCTTCCTCTGCTTGAACATTCTGCCTCGCTCTCTCTCTGTCAAATAAATAAACAAATAAATAAATAAATAAAATCTTAAAAAAAGATTTTGTAATTACAGCCCATCTCAGCTTGGGACTAGACATAGTCAAGTGTTCAAAAACCGTATGTGGCTAATGGCTGTCATTTGGTCAGTGCACGTAGAGATTAAAAACAAATACACAAAATAGAGCTTAAAGAGTTCAGGATAGTGCGTCAATTACACTCAAAAGAAAAAAAGAGTTTAGGATAAAGTCAAAATTTGTATAGAATCTTTGGTTCTTGAACTGATGGTTTCTAACTGTGGGTGTTTTTTTATGCTGGTGTGTGGTGATTTTGAATTAGCCATTTTTTTTCCTACTTGGAATTACACTGGTAGTTAGTGAAATTATGAGGAATAAAGAATTAATATTTGCTAACTTTAAAATGTTGAGATTCTTAAATTGGAATAATGGATCCACAGTGTTTATTTATTTGGAATCCCAAAATCTAAAAAGCTCCTAGCAGCAAAACCCGCCCTGACCTGAACTGACATGAGGCTATTTATAGTCTTAATTATCCTACCTAACGGGAGTGTTCATAATTTTGCTACAGAAATAGTTAAGTACTTGATGACAGGATGCTGCCTTAAACTCTGCTGCAGGAGTTACAATATATATGCTATATTACTTTTCTAAAATCTGAAAAATTCTACATTTTAAAATGTAATTACCTAGGAGTTTTATATAAGGATTTTAGATCTATAAATGTATGCTGAATGTTATTAATATACAGTTGAATTTAGATTGACGATATAGGTGGACAATAGTTATTTTACACATTTAAGTATGTTTTATTTGCCCAGATTTATTTAGAGTTTGTTAGCTATAGTTTTATTTGTATATCTGAATTATATGCTAAGAAACTAGAAAAGGTATGTTCTAAATTTGATTTATCCCTACTATTGGTTTGACTATCAGAATTTTTTAATTATAATAAAAAATGTAACATAAAATTTATCATCTTAACCATTAACTATAAATACAATGTTGAGCAACAGATGTCTAGAACTTTTTGATCTTGCAAAACTGAAACTTATACCCGTTGAACAACTATCCATTTCCCTCTCACCTATCTCCTCTGCTAACCACATTCTACTCTGTTTCTGTGAGTTTGACTACTCTAAATACCTATTATAAGTGGAGTCATGCAATATTTGTCTTTTTGTTAATGGATTTACTTATCATAATGTCCTTCAGGTTCATCAGTGTTGTAACATGTGACAGGATTTCCTTTTTTTTTTAAGGCAATAATATTCTATATTATGTATGTATGTATGTATGTACTACACTTTTTGTTCATTTATTTATGGACATTTAGGTTGTTTTACCTCTCAGTTATTGTGATTCATGGTATAATGAACATGGGGGTGCAAATATCTCTTCAAGGTCTTTTCAAATGAGTATTTTTATATCTTTATTTTCTTCTTTCTGTAAGCTAAAGAACTTTATCTTTAATTATTCCATCTAGGAAATCTCTGTTTTGTGTTTTAGATGGTAGTTTTAAGATTTTCATTTATCTAAAGTCAATCTCAATTTTAAAAGTTTTTGCCTCCTTTAATCTGTCTTTGTATAATGACTATTGAGAAACACATTTTTTAAAAGGTAAATATCAATACCAGGAAATGAATTCAATTATAAGGACTTTGAATCCTCTCATACTTTTATACTTTGTGTTTACATTTCCTTTTAAAAACTAGGCATTATATTTTGTCCAGTGATGTAGGGTTGAAAAAAAATGAGAACTGGCTTTAATTTTATTTAAGTTTATTACTATGGTAAGGATTTTACTGAAAATTTTCCTTGTTAAGGTTTGAATTTTCTCGCCCTACAATTAATTTCAATTACTCAGTTATTTTTAAGTGTTAATTTAAACCAAACATATAAATTATTTACCCTCTCTTTCCTTAACACCATTCCCCATCAAAATTTTCTTGTATCTAGAAGTCACCATAAGAAGTCTATACTATTCTTGTTCACCTTTCAGAGATAATGAATTTTACATTCCCACTTGTGAATTGCCTCCCTTTTGGCTCTTGCATTTATAATTGGAAATCACCTGATTTTCTTAGTGTACTGTTTCTTAATGGGGCAATATTATTCCCAAAGGGACAAAATTAGTTCTTGGGGGAAGAGTGAAAAACATCTTGATTATAATGGTTTGTGGTCCCCCAAAAGGGTCACTGTACATAAACAGATATATATCTGTAATATAAAAGTTTCATGAGAGGGTGGTGATTAGGAAAAAAATAGTCTACAAAAGACTCCTTGGGGGGACAATGATGGGGAAAAAAAGAGATTGTGAAACACTGGTGTATTGCATGAGTAAAGAGGCAAGGAATCTGTCAGCAATAGTTTTTATTTATATTTTTGGAAAGGAAACTCCAGGGAATAAACAAATGCACTGATGGCAGAATATTTCAGAAACATTTCCCCATGTCAAAGTGGTTCCTTCTGAGATTTTGCTACTATGTACACACTGCTTAGTAAACTTTGCAACTTCATAGCATATCAGAAGGAACTAGTCTGCATCCTCTTCCTGTCTCTTCCCTTGGAGAAGTTTTTAACTTTTCAAGGGGACCTGCTGTTAAAGGAAGATAAACTTTACCCTATACCAACCATTTTCTCCCTTTCTCTGGAAAAGCAGTTTGTATAGCTCCTAAATGTATGTCCCTAATATATCTTTAAATTAAACTTTTAGTTAGAGTTCAATAATATTTTCACTGAACAGTCAAAATATACAAGCTACATACATTTTCTTTTTGGAGCATTGAAACACCATAAGCTTCAGCGACTTTGATTTAGCACTTTGATTTTCATTTTAATTGTTTTCAACCCTATTTGAGATATGAATCCAACAAAACAAAACCCACTCAACAACATTTAAGTCCATATATCCGTATGTTTTTTTATAACATACACGTCAATATAGTTGGATTTTAAGACTCTTAGAGGGACAAAAGGAAATGCTCAAGTTTAATTATACCAATTTCAATTTGGTTGGGAAAAACTTCCTTTCTTAAACCACCGTCTTTTGAAGCCTTAAACTACTTGATATTTTATGCTCTATGATAATTGTTATACATAGAGAATCATTTAATTTTGAACATGATATTTTTACACTTGATCTTAGCCAAAAGGCCGAGAAGCGATTGAACATGATATTTTTACTGTAATGTTACCTTCCACCTATATTTTAATCCATAATCTTTCTGGTTTCAGAGGTCGAAGAAGAAGGTTTAATAGCAGCTTTGTATTTGATTTTTCCATTAAAGAATCTGTATAGATAATAAAACTCAATTCCAAGTAAAATTTTGCTAAATTTTCTATGAAGAAGCCAACTTAATGCCTCCCCACATAGAGGGAGACATCATGGTAAAAGGGCAACAAAGTGCCAAAATCCACGCATAAACTCTCTTCAGATCCTAATCTGACCAGTGAACTATGTAAGCATTTGGTAAACTTCAGGGGACCTAGGAAAAAGCAGCAGTTAGAAGTTGAAAGAGCTGAGTACAGAGATTTTACATACTGCCTACTCCAAAGGAGAAGAGGTTAGGGTTTTAGTTCAGCAAAGTTTATTGCTCATTTAATTAAATCAACACTTTTCAAAGGAGCACAGTATAATCCAGAATCTCTATAACATATCATTTAAAGTTTCAATTATACTATAAAAATTTATAGGAAAATGTGAGTCAAGGGGAAAAGCAGTTAATAAACATTGAACCTAAGATAATCCAGATGTTGAAATGAACAGAAGAAGACTTTAAATGTTTAGAAACATACTGAAGGACTTAAAGGAAAATAAAATCATAACAAATGAACCAATGGAGAATCCCACAGAAAAATAAAAATTACAAAAAAGAACCAAGTGGAAATTCTAGCGTTGAAAGTATACCTAAAATGAAAAATTCACTGAATGACCTTATTAGACGATTGAAGACAGCAGAAAAAGTCCGTGAACTTGAGGATCAATAAAAATAATATAATCTGGAGAAGAAATTAAAAGGAAAAGGACCTAAACGATCTGTGGGACAGTTTCAGGCAGTCTGACATATATATAATTGGAGTTCCAGAGGAGTGGAGAGACAGAGAATGGGGGAGAAAAAATAGTTGAAGAAATAATAATGGCTGAAAATTTCCCAAATGTGATGAAAAACCAAGTTTTACAGATCTAAGAAGCTCATTAAACCCCAAACATGATTGATAGAAAAATCCCTTACCTAAGTCCACCATAGTTAAACTGCAAAAATGCAACATTAAGAAAAAACAATGAAAAATGTCAGAGAAAAAAATACATATAAACGGAATAATACATCACCCATAAGATTAAATTTTGTTATTTTACTATAAAAATCTTTCACCCCTAAATCTCTAAGTAATAAAAGAAGATATTCACATTTGGCTTTTAATACTCTGAAATACCACCACATTTTTCTGAGGCTATTCATATCCCTACTTTAAAATAGAGGTAAAGTGAAGGCAAAGTGCTCAGAGATGAAAATGTATCACTACATGCCTCTATATACAAACAAGTAACTGTTTGGGATGTTAAGATTATTGTCATACCTAGCCCTGGGAATATAGGAGAGAGGAAACTAGTTTAGGCAGGTTTGAATTCAATATCTTCATCTGGATGTGCATGATATTATGTATTTCAGTTCCATTTTTTTAAAGATTTTATTTATTTGAGAGAGAAAATGAGAGAGAGAGAGAGCATGAGAGGGGAGACGGTCAGAGGGAGAAGCAGACTCCCCATGGAGCTGGGACCCCAATGCGGGACTTGACCCCAGGACCCCGGGATCATGACCTGTGCCGAAGGCAGTCGCCTGACCAACTGAGCCACCCAGGCGCCCCTCAATTCCATTTTAGTATCTATTTTTTAGTTTGCTCTAATCACATTTTACTTTGATAGCTATAAAAAAAGCAAAACAAAGAATGATGCCTGGGGAAGCATGAATAGCAAAATTGAGCAAGTGTTACTGTTTCTCTTCTCATAGCTCACTGTTACTCATTGAAGCATCTTTCTGGATCATTAACATTTGCTGTTCTAAAAATAAACCTTTCATAAACATGATAATAATATCACTCAGCACCAAAGCCTGACTGGCTGTGTGACCTCGGGCAAATTACCTTTCTAATGGGGCACCTGGGTGGCTCAGTCAGTTAAGCATCTGCCTTCAACTCAGGTCATGATCCCAGGGTCCTTGGATCGAACCTCACATCAGGCTCTCAGCTCAGTGGGGTTCCTGCTTCTCCCTCTTCCTCTGCCTGCCTCTCTTCTCTCTCTCTCTAAATAAAAGCTTTTTAAAAATTACCTTTCTAAGCTTCAGTTTAATCATATAACATTTACCTCCTAAGGCTGTTATGAAACGTAGAAGAGATAACATAAAACCAGGCATATTTCAGGTACTCAATAATACTGGTTCCTTCCATTACTTTTCTTTCATTTTAAAAAAAGAATTTTTGGGGGCACCTGGGTGGCTCCATCTGTTAAACATCTATCTGCCTTAGGCTTTGGTTGTGATCCCAGGGTTCTGGGATTGAGCCCTGTGTTGGGCTCTGTTCAGCAGGGAGTCTACTCCCTCTCTCTCTCTCCGCGCTCTCATTCTTTCTCTCTCTCTCAATTAAATAAAATCTTTTTTAAAAATTAAAAAATTAATTAAAAAATAAAGTCAGTACCATAATATTAAGAAGTCTCTGAAATAGAGAAGGTAGATATTGTATAATTCTATCAGAACAGAATATTTTTTTTTAAGATTTTATTTATTTAGGGCACCTGGGTGGCTCAGTGGGTTAAAGCCTCTGCCTTCTGCTCAGGTCATGGTCTCGGGGTCCTGGGATCAAGTCCCGCATCAGGCTTTCTGCTCGGTGGGGAGCCTGTTTCCCCCTCCCTGTCTGCCTGCCTCTCTGCCTACTTGTGATCTCTCTCCTCTGTCAAATAAATAAATAAAATCTTTAAAAAAAAATCTTAAAAAAAAGATTTTTATTTATTTATTTGACAGAGAGAGAGATCATAAATAGTCAGAGAGGCAGGCAGAGAGAGGGGGAAGCAGGCTCCCCACTGAGCAGAGAGCCCGATGCAGGGCTCGATCCCAGGACCCTGAGATCATGACCTGAGCCGAAGGCAGAGGCTTTAACCTGAGCTACCCAGGCACCCCCAGAATATTTTTTTAAATATTGTTTTCTTATTGTTATTTGTACTTATTGTAGAGGATTTGAGAGATACAGAAAAGGAGAAATAAGAAAATTTAAAATACAATCTCACTATCAAGACTTTATGATTATAAAATTTTGATATTTATATTTACAGTCTTTTTTCTTTTTATTAAGCTTTTTATTTCAATTCCAGTATAGTTAACATACAGTGTTATATTAGTTTCAGGTGTGCAATATAGTAATTCAGCAATTCTATAGATTACTCAGTCAGTGCTCATCACAGTAAGTGTACTCTTTAATCCTCCATCATCTATTTAACCCATCCCCCTACCCACCTACCCCCTAGTAACCATCAGTTTGTTCTCTATAGTTAAGAGTCTGTTTCTTAGTTTGTTTCTTTCTTTCTTCTTTTTTTCCCTTTGCTCATTTGTTTCCTTTATTAAATTTCACATATGAGTGAAATCATATTGTATTTTCTTTCTCTGATTTCACTGAGCTGTATGCTCTCTAGCTGCATACATGTTGTTGCAAATGACAAGATTTCATTCTTTTTTATAGCTGGATAAGTCCATTGTATATATATATATATACACCACATCTTTATCCATTCATCTACCTATGGACAGTTGGGCTGATTCCATTTTTTGGCTCTTGTAAATAATGCTGCAATAAATATAGGGATGCATGTATCTCTTTGAATTAGTGTTTTTGTATTTTGGGGGGTGAATACCTACTAGTGTAATTACTGGATTACAGGGTAGTTCTGTTTTTAACTTTTTGAGGACGCTCCCTGCTGTTTTCTACAGTGGCTGCACCAGTTTGCTTTTCCACCCATAGTGCACAAGGATTCTTTTTCTCCACATCCTCACCAACACTTGTTTCTTACATTTTTTATTTTAGCCATTCTAACCGGTGTGAGGTGATATCTCATTGTAGCTTTTGCATTTCTCCGATGATGAGTGATGTTGAGTATCTTCTCATGTGTCTTTTGACCACCTATATGTCTTCTTTGGAGAAATGTCTGTTCATGTCTTCTGCCCATTTTTAATTGGATTATTTGAGGGGTTTTGGTATTGAGTTGTATCAGTTCTTTATTTATTTTGGATACTAACCCTTTAGCAGACATGTCATTTGCCAATATCTTCTTCAGTCTTTTTTTTTTTTACATTACATCTTGGGAAAAAAAAAAAAAGCCTCTCCAAAGTATTCTTTGCCCAGCTAGCATTCCGTCCTTTCAAAGGTTTCACATCCAGATTTTTAAAAGCCTTCCTCTCCCTCTTGGTCCCATTTTTTTTAATGCAATCTTTTCTCAGGAACTATGTCAAGGTTTTCCTGGACAGTAAATCCAACTTGTATTTTGCATTCTTTTTTGTTTGTTTTAAATCTCTAAGTAGTATTCTGCATTACAAACCACTCCTTTATTCTCAAAATGTCTTTTCATTATCATTTGTGATTTTTCTTTTATTTCTTTGGTCACTTCTTATTCTCCTTTATGGGATCCTTCATGTAAATTTATAATTTAAAAATCTTTTATTCTTATAGGTTCTGTCATGAATCCTTTTCTCTTGATGATTTCAGCCATTCGCATAGCTTCAGGTGCTGTCTCTATGTTGATGATTTCAAAATCTATCTTCAAATTTCTCTCGGGGCTTCAGACCCATATATCTATACATGGGCATGTTTACTATTTGCGTGCTTCTGAGGTAACTTGAACAGCATATCCTAAGTTAACTTGAATCCTCATCTCTTTCCCTCCTACAAACAAAAGTTGATACCTCCCTCTACCTTTCCTACCATCTACACCTTTACTCAAGTTGGAAATGGGACTCTCCATTGACTCCTCTTGCTCAACCACTGTATCCAGTCAATTTCCCTAATATCTCTTGAGTCCCTTCACATCTCTCCTTCATTTTTTTCCTCATTTATTTCCATGTGAGGTAACTTGAGATTTCACATATATAGTTGTCTTCCATTGGAATATAGGTTCTATAAAGATAGGGATTCTCATATGCTTTGTTCATTGCTATATCCCCTATGCCTAGAAGTTCGCCTGGCACACAGAAAGTACTTAATCAATATTACTTAATGAAAAAAAATCCCCAAAGTGACTATATTAGTCTAAGATTTATTATGTAGATCACTGAATCAACATTTAACTGCACCAGGGTCTTCCTGCACCAATTAATGCTTTTCCAATTAATTGCCCACATTGAAACCAGAGCGAACTTTCTAAAATTTAATTATGCCATACTCTGATTTAAAATCCATCAATCACTTTTCATAGCCCTTAAGATAAAGTTCCAACTTCCTATTTTCATTTAAAAAGCGCTTCATGAACTGAAATTCATCCCACTTTGAACTTTGGGTTCTAGTCATACTGAACTTGTTATTTGCGCATATGTACCATACTTTCTTACCTCTAGACTTTGCACATGTTGATTGTGTTCTCTGGAACACATTTACTTTCTCCTTGCTTTGGTTGATTCCTAATCCTTAAGGCCTTACTCAGTTAAAACACAGGTCTTTAAAGAGCTCTCTTGACAAGTACCAGATGTTCTCATGGCTCCCTGCATTACTATTTTCATAGTAGTTATCCAGTTTATTGTAAATGCTTAATTTCCTAGTTCTACCTCTAGAATATAGCTCCTTGAGCAAAAACAATGTCTCTGTTGATTTCCATTATATTCTTAGCACCTAGCACATAGTAGATGCTCCATACTTTTAAAATAAAGTATGACACACATACACTCCCTCCTTCATGTACACATCTATACAGTCAGTCTTCATTATTCATGGATTCTGTATTTGTGAATTTGCCTACTCTAATTTTGTAACCCTGAAATCAGTACTTTTAGCACTTTCACAGTCATTTGTGGACATGTGCAGAGTCAAAAATGTGAATTGCCTGACATGCGTTCCCAGCGGAGGTCAAATAAGGCAACACTGTCTTCTTGTTTTAGTCCTCACAGTATTAACAAGTATCCTCTATGTGACATATTTAGTGCAACTTTTTCCTACATTTTTGTACTTTTTGTTCTTGATTTTGCTATATAAAATGGCTCCCAAGCATACTGCTGAAGTGTTGGCTGTGTTCCTAAGCCCAAGAAGGCTGCATTATGCCTTACAGAGAAAACATGTATTAGATTATCTTCATTCAGGCATAAGATTGGCCTTGAGTTCAGTGTTAATGAATGAAAAGTATATATTAAATAAGGTGTGTTTAAACAGAAATACACATAAAACGAGGTTATGTGTTAGTTGGTTGATGAAAATACTATGACCAGAGGCTCTCAGGAACCTAACCTTGTATCCCTTCTAGGAGCAATAGTTCAGTATTTGCTAACTCAATATTACAGTGACTTTATAGAATATAACTCTCCTAAGTAAGGAGAATTGACTGTATATGTAATTACAAATTTTTGTTCAAAATATATATTATTTCATAATTTGCTTTTATGTCCCTATTAAAAATAATGCACCTTTATCTCATAATATATGTTATGTTATTAAGTAAGGAAAAAAACACCTATGTGCACTCTTAAATATTTGTATGAGCATGGAGAGAAATATGGCTGATGTACATTAGGTTATGTTGGTTACCTGGAGGATGAATTTTTTTTTTTTCTTAATTTGTCTTTGTATTGTTTCACTGGTTGCAATGAAACTTGTTTCTTTTGCAGATATTCTTGTAAAATATGATTTTTAATGGTTGCATTGCATTTCTCCTTGTGAAAGGAATAAAGTTTTGACTAATTAAACTCTTGAATTTTCTTGTGTTTCAGATAGTCAACGTCTACAGTTGGATCTACAGAAAATGGAACTTCTGGAAAGTAAGATGACTGAGGAACAACATTCTCTGAAAAGCAAAATTAAGCAAATGACAACTGACCTGGAGACATATAATGATTTGCCAGCTTTAAAATCATCAGGTGAAGAAAAGAAAAAGGTAAATGGTAACAGTCTTACAGAATTATAATTCAAATTATTTTTTTCTTGATCAAATTTAATATATATGTGGTTCATAGAATTTATTACTTGCAGTTGATTATTTGATATATAAGTTAAGATGTTTATGTATGTAGGAGAAATTTAGAGAGATGTAAGTTTTAAACAAAAGGAAAAGCAAGAGCATTTCAACAAATGTGAACTTTGTTAAATGCAGTTTTGATTATGAAATTTCCCTCCTTAAGACTTATTCATCAGTGGCTTTTCATTGCTATTACATTAATTTAAAGTAAATTTGGTTGGATAGGAACACATATATAGCAGCCTTAGTAGAGTCATTAATACAGTTAATACTAATTTAGCTTATTATAACTCAAAAGATATTTTTACAAACAGGTTTTAGAGTAATTATAATCTTGGTAGAATTTTACCAGAGTATCACTGAAATTATTTAAGTTAAAAATAATTTATATTGGCTTACTAGATATTTGCTAAAGGCTGTTATTTACTTCTATTTGGATCTATCTAGAAGTTACATCAGGAGAGAACAGTATTAACAACCCGCAGAAATGCCTTTAAGAAAATAACGGAGAAGCTAAACGTAGAATGTGAGACACTAAAAGCACAATTGCAAGAAAATGAGACACATTCTCAGGTAAAAAGGAAAAAAAAAGACTCTGAAATTTATTTCTGTTTTTAAACTATCTTTCCCGTGTTTTTAATCTATATTTCCACCCCAAAACAGTTTTTTTTTTAATTTTGCTTTATTTATCCTTCCAGACTTTCTGGCTTTGAAGACAGCCAGACTGTGTACAGGCTTCACTTAGAATGAATTTACTTTTGCTCTCCTTCTATAAACCTATATTGAAGGACTATTCTGTGCTAGGCCCTGTTCTGGGCACAGCTGAAATGATAATAGCTTATAAATTTTAAAAAGTAAAGCATTTTTAATGGAGAAACTTTTCTAACTCACAAAAACCACAAATAGAGAAACTTTAATGACTAATACCCCACAGAAGAAATAACTTGTCATTTTTGTGTGGGTCCTTCTAGTATAAATATATATGTATACACACATTTTATATATATATGTATACATTTATTTCTATATATTTATAGAAATGGTATCATAGTATACATAGTATTTGGAAACTTGTTTTTTATTATTTAACTATACCTAATAAGTAGTTTGCCTTGTCATATCTTTTAAAAATATGATTCTATATAATATTTGACTTAATGGATGCAGTATAATTTACTGAACCAGTTTCATATTATTGAACATTTAGGTTATTTTTAGTTTTAAAACTGTTCAATGGTATAAAAAAGCAGTCCTGTCCTTGAACTTCTTGATTTATATTTCTGATTATTTACACAGGATGCACAGACAAGCCCCCTTTTTATATTGTTTATCCTACTGATAGAATTACCTGAACAATGTCAGAGGTCTTCTAGATTGAGTGACCTGTCTGAGAGGATAGAGATGATATCTGTTTCATTCACTTTCTCCCCACACTGTGCCAGTGATTGGCACATAATAGGTGTTCAGTAAGTATTTGTTGGAGAATTAAATGAAGCATGTGTGACATGTACAGTAATCAGTAAAGATTGATCATTCTCATCTAACTAGTATATATTAGCAATTTGCAACTATGATTTATTAATGCTAAATGCATTCTTCATTTTCTTTAAATGGTCATATGATCGTGATAGACAATAATTTGTTAACGTTTTGGTATAATATTCTCGTAAACGTTTTTCCTTTGCAGTTGTACACCCATATTGATTATATTATTTTTACAAAAAGTGAAATACTTTGAGGCGCCTGGGTGGCTCAGTGGGTTAAAACCTTTGCCCTCGGCTCAGGTCATGATCTCAGGGTCCTGGGATCGAGCCCCGCATCAGGCTCTCTGCTCAGCAGGGAGCCTACTTCCCCCTGCCTCTCTGCCTACTTGTGATCTCTCTCTGTGAAATAAGTAGATAAAATCTTTAAAAAAAAAAAAAGTGAAATACTATGCATATAGTCTTTAAACATTCGTTTTCTCACTTAAATATTTTCAGGCTCCTTTTTGGATATTTTTATGACTATTTCATTGTATGGATTTACCATTTTAAAAACAAAGACATACCTTATATTCTTTTTGAAATCTCGGGGCGCCTGGGTGGCTCAGTGGGTTAAAGCCTCTGCCTTTGGCTCTGGTCATGATCTCAGGGTCGTGGGATCGAGCCCTGCATTGGGCTCTCTGCTCAGCGGGGAGCCTGCTTCCCCTTCTCTCTCTGCGTGCCTCTCTGTCTAATTGTGATCTCTCTCTCTGTCAAATGAATACATAAAATCTGTAAAAAAAAAAAAAAGGGGGGTGAAATCTCATCAGAGTTTGCCACAACTACTAAAAGCTTAGAAGTCACTATTTTACATATTCAAATTTATCAGTTGTCTTGTCTCTACGTCATAATATACAGGTCTGGATATAGATTTGTAAGTGGCAAAATTATCCTAGGCTGTTTAGAGTGGAGATGGATACTGGAGAAGAAATCTAAGAAAAATTTTATGAGGCCATTGTCTTAAATGATTCTTAGGAAAAAATACTGATACTGCTTATGGAATATCAGCTGTCCTTTTTCACTGAATAGATTATTTAAGGAGTAAAACATTTGACAAACACAAATTCTTAGAGTCAGTCAATGGCTACTTCTTTACTGCCACATCAAGTGCTAATCATATACTTAACCCCTTATACTGATAACAGGAATTCATAACATAACTCACAATCTACCATCCTTCTCTGTATTATTTGTTGCTTTTTGGGAATCCCCATTGATCAAATAAAATCTGGTCTCCTCTTTTGCAGCTATAATCTTGAAAACCATTTTTAAAAATTTATTTTTATTTTTTCAGTGTTCCAAAATTCATTGTTTATGTACCACACCCAGTGCTCCATGCAATACGTGCCCTCCTTAATACCCACCACCAGGCTCACCCATCCCCTCACCCCCTCCCCTCTAAAACCCTCAGTTTGTTTCTGAGTCCACAGCCTCTCATGGTTCGTCTCCCCTTCCAATTTCCCCCAATTCATTTTTCCTTTCCTTTTCCTAATGTCCTCTGTGTTATTCCTATGTTCCACAAGTAAGTGAAACCATATGATAATTGACTATCTCTGCTCGACTTACTTCACTCAGCATAATCTCCTCCAGTCCTGTCCATGTTGATACAAAAGTTGGGTGTTCATCCTTTCTGATGGCCGAGTAATATTCCATTGTATATATGGACCACATCTTATTTATCCGTTCATCTGTTGAAGGGCATCTTGGCTCTTTACACAATTTGGCAATTGTGGACGTTGCTGCTATGAACATTGGGGTACATATGGCCCTTCTTTTCACTATATCTGTATCTTTGGAGTAAATACCCAGTAGTGCAATTGCCAGGTCATAGGGTAGCTCTATTTTTAATTTTTTGAGGAATCTCCATACTGTTTTCCAAAGTGGCTATACCAGTTTGCATTCCCATCAACAATGTAAGAGGGTTCCCCTTTCTCCACAACCTCTCCAACATTTGTTGTTTCCTATCTTGTTAATCTTTGCCATTCTAACTGGTGTAAGGTGGTATCTCAATGTGGTTTTGATTTGAATTTCCCTGATGGCTAATGATCTTGAACATTTTTTCATGTGTGTGTTAGCCATTTGTATGTCTTCTTTGGAGAAGTGTCTGTTCATGTCTTCTGCCCATTTTTTGACATGATTATCTGTTTTTTGGGTGTTGAGTTTGAGGAATTCATTATGGATCTTGGCTATCAGCCCTTTGTCTATAGTGTCATTTGAGAATATCTTCTCCCATTCTGTGGGCTGCCTCTTTGTTTTGTTGACTGTTTCCTTTCCTGTGCAGAAGCTTTTTATCTTGATGAAGTCCCAAAAGTTCATTTTCGCTGAAAACCATTTTTTGACATCTATAAATTTTATAACAGACTTTTTGATGAATGACTATTATTTGATATTTGATATCAAATGATATCATATGATATCAAATGACTATGATATCATTTAAACATATTTATATTGGAACAAACTATAAAACTCCTAGAAGAAAACATAGGGATAAAGCTCCATGACATTAGTCTTGGCAACAGTTTTTTGGTTATGACATCAAAAGCACGAACAGCAAAGGCAAAAATAAATAAGTATGCCTACATCAAACTAGAAGGCTTCTGCACAGCAAAAGAAACAATCAACAAAATGAAAACAACCTACGGAATGGGAGAAAATATTTTCAGATCATAATATCTGATAAGCGGTTAATATCAGTATATAAAGAATATGCAACAGAGTATTTAAGTAAGTTGTAAGAGAAAAACAGATTCATCATTCAAGATATTCTCGGAGGTTTAAAGGCAAGTCATTAATACAGATGTATACTATATAAGGAAGTTGACCATCTGACAGAGTGTTGCTTTTATAGCATTGTTCATTTAGCACTTAAGAGGTCTGCATTCTAAGAAGGCCACCTCTTTGTATGAAACAAAGGGGAAAAGTTTGGTACTTGACTTTGCAAAAGGTTATTAGAGATTTATTGCCAAAAAGTGCTGACTGCTTCCGTAAGTCCATCTTAACTTTGAGTTCCTATCTGGGGAGCCAGATCTGATTTAATAGTGTTAACTCACAGCACATACCGTTTACATAATTAATTAGTTAGGATTTATCCTAATATCTAGATTTATCTCTTTAGAGGAAACAGTGGAATGGATGCTACATTAACACTGAACATATGCCCTGAAAATAATTTTAACATGAGAGTAGAAAGAAATAGTAATGCTACTTCAGTTATCAGATTCTTAAAAATGATCATTACCTCTTAGAAATGTCCACACAGAACGCTATTTTAATGTTTCATTTTTCAGATTGTCCTTTGCCTAGGAAAAATACTATGTGCATCTTAAAAAAGAAAGACCATAACCCAGAGTTAAAAGGTTAATTAAATCAGAAAAACAATTTAATTCTATAACAGTAAAATTGTCTTCTGAGGAAGCAACCATCAATATAATATCCACATTAGCTTCCTGTTGATGCAGAAATTATTGTAACAGTGCCAGCTTTTAACCAACCCTCTTATAATCTTCACACTGCAGCTCTGCTCTTATCACAGCTTGTGGAATTAGACGGGAAATTTAGCCCTGGAAATAAGGAAGTTACTCCTATATAGTTGAACCTTTGACAGTGTTAGAATATATATCACATTTGTAGCATTAGACTTCGAGATTTCAAGGAGAGATTCCCACCATGTCCCATTCTTTTCTTTCAAGTTCTTTTTGGAAAGGGAAAAGTCATAAATTGTCTTTCAGTTGGCATGTTCATTGGCATAATAAAATTGTAAATATTTTCCAGTTAAACATATAGAGTAAAACCTGTTGTCAAATTCAACATTATATTTATTAATGTATTTACTATTGTTTAATCCTTTCTATTTTTCCTTTTTGTCTGCTATGGGTCTTTATCTCACCAAAATGCAAGGAGTTGATAAGATTTAAAATTTTTTTTCCTTATCCTCTTAAAAGTGTGTATAATTGTTCTGAATATGGGTACTGTTTAACCTTTTTATTTTGTGTTTTTTAGCTTACAAATTTGGAGAGGAAGTGGCAACACCATGAACAAAATAATTTTGTGATGAAAGAATGTATCCTTTAAAAAGAAGCAAATGAACTTGACTGAATGATTTTTTTTTTTTTTAAGATTTATTCACTTAATTTGAGAGAGAGAGGGAGCAGGTGGCGGGTCAGTAGAAGGAGAGAGAGAATCCCAAGCTGACTCCCCGCAGAGCGGGGAGCCCGATGCACGGCTCAATCTCACACCCTGAGATCATAACCTGAGCCCAAACCAAGAGTCAGATGCTCAGCTGACTGATCCACCCAGGTGCCCCAGAGTAATTTTTTTTCTAAGAATTTCTTTAAAGAAATGAAATGAAATTTAACTCAAACTTAACAAATACCTATATGTACAAAACACCAAGCTTAACTATGTGAGGAATAAATGAGTAAGACTTAGTTTCCAGTCTACAATAATTAGGGTGTGTACCAAAGTAACAAAAGAAAGCAGACTATACGAAGTCATAGTGTGGCATAGTGACTAAGTGCACAGGTTTTGCAGTAAAGAGATCTAATTTTCAGTGTTGACTGTACTACTTGTAAGTTAAGGACTTTGGACAATTTATTTAATTTGTTTAAGCCTCAATTTTGTCATCTCAAATATAGTTAATATTTCCTTCTCATGGAGTTATTGAAAGAATTATAAAAAACCATGCATATATGTATACTCATAGTTGTTTGCTGTTGCTAATAATGCTGTACTTTGGATATCTGGGCAGCAGAGGAAGGTAAGCCTAAGTAGTATCCTGAGAAATTTGACTTTCAAGCTCATCTGTGTTTCAGCCAATTCAACTTCACATTTCTATCAAGGTGGTACTTAAATCCCATCTTTTTGCTTTTGTGTGCTTATATATGGAGGAAGCAGCTACTGAGGACATGTGTTGTGAAATTGTAAGAAACATTTCCCCAAAAGTTATTTTCTGTTCCTTTCTTTGACCCTTTAAGGACATCTCTGCTTGGAGAAGTAGCTCCTGGCTCGTTGGTAGTTTAGATTCTCCTCTAGGAAACTGCCAAAATTCAGCTCAGGGCAGCACGGATCCTGGCTTACTTCCACATCAAATGCATCAGGGGCTGTATTCCCAGCAGTCGTGCTACTCAGTTTAAAAGCAAAAGACTCTAACTCAATATGCTTTAGTCCAGCAGCCTAATTTATGCAACACAAAGTAGGGGATTTTGAAATAGAGTGAATTATAGAGACTTCTGAAATTCAGTGTGGTACTCTAGAGAACATGGTTGTTCTGAATATTCATTTGTTCTCAGACCAGAATTAGATCGAGATGTGTAATATTAACTAAAAAAGGCTCTTAGGAGCGCCTGGGTGGCTCAGTCAGTTAAGCATCTGACTCTTGATTTTGGCTCAGGTCTTAATCTCAGGTTCCTGAGATCGAGCCCCATGTGGAGCCCTGCACTCAGTGCAGAGTCTGCTTGTCCCTCTCCCTCTGCTCCTCTTCATGCTTTCTCTCTCTCTCAAATAAGTAAATAAATAAAACCTTTTTTTAAAAAAACCTGTTCGGTAGGTGAACTTTTTTGAAACAAGTTTTGCTTAGCCTTTTAGGTTTCAATTGATCTTAATCTGTTAATATATATATATTTTAAATATATTCTAATTGTGCTTTTTCTGGCTATTTTCAATTTTCAATAAGAAAAATTAAAAAAAATGATTTGGTTCCTTCCTAAGCCAAAGTGGATTACTATTTTTGTTGATCACTGTTTCCCTTAACTCATGTGTAATTAGTCATAGCAACCAAGAGTCAAGAGAGTGATTACCAGTCGATCATGAAGAATGTGACCAAGCAGATTGCAGAGTACAATAAAAGCATCGTGGACGCTCTACATAGCATGAGCAGAAACTGAGTCTGAACCATCTGCAGATCTCTATAGTAGTATGATCTTACTGCTAAACTTTGTATAAGCTGACTGAAAAAGAATAGCTTACCCTTGAAGAGTTTAAAAATTTTGAGTGCTATAATTTTTGTGACCTCTTTGAAGAGGTTATACTATTTTAAATAGTATAATAGTTCAATAAAAAGTTTGCATATAGAAAAGCATCTTTTTATATTTGTATTTATTTGTGGGGGTGATAAAAATGTGTCAGCCAACCAAGAGATGAACTAAAAGTGGCCATTGAGATTCATTTTATTGGTATAATCCATCTGTGGCAGCAAATGAGATCATTGTTTTATGTGTCAACTCTAGGAGGGATACATGGAGTGAGATTCTGATTTCTACTTATATCAACCTTGTCAAATTTTGCTTCTAGAAAAAGTAAGAATGGAAGGGAGATGTTTAGCTTGAGCTTTATTTCTCAAATAGGGTATATTTGATGTATTTTAGGGAATATAAAGTTGCAGGTAAATATATTAACACATATTCTTTGTATATCAGTTATCCCTAAAGATTCAAAATTGAAAACTTTAACCGTCGCATTTTTAAAATATTTTCTCATGTGTATATGCTAGGAAAAACATGAAGTTTAAAAGAAATGCTGCACTTATGGTAGTCTGTTTTAGACATGCCTGTTGCTATCCATCGCCACTCTGGAGTATACATACATTCACTCTTTTGGACTGTAAGTGGATTAATTTTGTATCGCCAGAACATTTGAAAAGAAAAACTAGAAGAGGTAGAATTGTATAGTATAAATCTAGGAGATATTATAGTAACTAAAGATGTATCTTCTCTTGTAGGCAGGAATAAGTCATCTTGGCCAGCATAAAATATTTCTTAAAACTAGCCTTCTTTTGGTCTGGTTTCATGTTCATCAAGTAACTCCACTTCTCAGTATTCCTGAAACACAAGCATATTGGTTTCTTTAAAAAGTGGGGGGGCTTTGTATATATATATACAATGGAATACTATGCAGCCATCAAGAGAAATGAAATCTTGCCATTTGCAACGACGTGGCTGGAACTAGAGGGTATTATGCTAAGCGAAATAAGTCAATCAGAGAAAGACAATTATCATATGATCTCTCCGATATGAAGAATTTGAGAGGCAGGGCGAGGAGTCGTGGGGGGTAGCGGAGGTAAATAAAAAAATGATCGGATTGGGAAGGAGACAAACCATAAGAGACTCCTGAACACACGAAACAAACTGAGGGTGGCTGGGGGGTAGGGGCAGGCAAGGATAGAGTGGCTGGGTTATGGACATTGGGGAGGGTATGTGCTATGGTAAGTGCTGTGAAATGTGTGAAATGTGTAAGCCTGATGATTCACAAACATGTACCCTGGGGCAAATAATAAATTATGTGTTAATAAAAAAAAAAGTGGGGGGCTTTATTGAGATATAATTTATTATTTTTATATTATATATATAATATATATTATATAATATTTTTACATATTTTTATATTATATATTATATTTTATATAATATATAATATAAAAATATATAATATTTTTATATTATATTATAAATTACCCATCCATGTTACTTTCTTGAAGTAAATATCACCATAAACTCAACTTTAGTGTGTGTGAGATTATGTAGACGGGTGAGCATTGTTGATTTTGGTTAACTCTGGATTACTAATATGGCTGAATATGGCTGAAGATCCTGGACAGTGATGCATTCATTAAGGTGACATTCTGAAAATGTGTTCCTCAGATCTTGAGTTCTTCCGGTTATTAATAGGTGTTATGCCACCAAAGGATTCATGGTCAAAGAAGTTTGGAAAACATGGTTGGTAACAAAGGTAAATTGTTTTTTTTTCTTCTTGACTGCTAAGAGGCCTTAATATGCTAATGTATAATAAGATCAAGAGGAGTATATAGTATTTAGGAATTTTTTTTCCCCTGAGTGGTGGGATTGTGGTTGTTTTAATCTTCCTTGTACTTTTTGGCCTAAAAATTTTGGTTTAAAATCATTTATCATGTACATATAATATTTAGAAATGCAACAAAAATTCAAATAAAGTTCTATATACAGTTCTAACCTGTGGAAAAGAAGTATAATAGTAAGACAACTCTTCAGTTATTGAACTAGATCTGACTCAGTCTTCACCCAGAAAGAAGGTAGGAGGAAGAATGACCTATCTAATAAACATATGTGTTTGCATTATAAGAAAAAAAATTTTTTCTTTAAAAAAAAAAGCAAGGTTTCCAACCTCTTTTAAATTACTCATATATGATATTTGCAGAACATAATTGAGCAGGATTTCTTTAAACTAAAACATGTGTTATCTGAGGGAAATTCTCACTAATGTCTCTTCCTTCCTTTCAGAGCTTTTCAACATATCCAACAAGAATATTTCTTTGCTAGGATAGAACTGGAGGCTACTGTCTGCATGAACCGGCTCTTCCTCAGTCAGTCACATTGCTCAGTGAGTTCCATTCCTGTTAAAACAACACCTTGTAAGTCATATGGAAAGAAGCTGCAGACTGAACAAACATGCTGAGTAATTTTACTAATGAAAATCAACATGGGAAAGTTAGCAAGTCTTTGTTTTTCCCATCCTTATCTTTCATCAATAAATAAACATGAGTTCTTGAATCTCATTTTCACTAACTGGGGAGTCCTTGATTTGGACCCCATTCTGATGGAATAATGCCATTCACACTAGAGATAAAAGACAAGTTAGTAGAAGCTCTCAGAGTTCTTGCTATCTGCCTGCCAGGAAATTAGAATATTTAGACTTAAAGTAAGAAGAAATCAAGATGGACTACTAGAGCATTATTGTCATCTATTTTAATATTGACATATCTTTCATTTTATGGTATAGGAATTAAGCATAAGTTTTGGATTAGGTAACTGAGTTGGACAATCATGACTCCCCTACTAACTTTTTTATGACCTTGTGAAGTTACTCAGTCTCTGAATTTTAGTTTTTTCATCTATAAAATAAAATAATAAGGCTTAATCATAAGATTGGGTCAAAGAGTGTGCAGAATTCAAGGCTTTTGACACAAATGGCTTTCAGAAAGGTAGCATGATATTAGCAGTGTGCAAGAGTGCTTGTTTCCCTGCACTCTCACCAACACAAGTGTTATCTTGTGTTGGTGAGAAATGCACTTCCTCATTTAATTTTTTTAAATAAACCTAATTGCCTCCATTACTATAATTAGAAATTTTATTGTGTTTGATATACAGGCTATGTTTCATACTAAAAAATAAATCTATTAATAAAAACAGAATTTAAAAATATTCATTATAGCTTTGTAATAATGAAAGTTTAATGCTTGATGCTTATTTTTAAAAGATAGTAGATTATACTTTGCTGCTTTAATATCTTCTCTCATTAATATATCATAATGAATTATTGCTCTGAAAAGCTGACTGTATAACCTTAAGTGGAATAGGAAGAATCTGTGTAGAAATCTACCTGATAATAACCAGGGGTGTTCTCTTTGATCATTTTCTCTGTCTTTCTCCAAGTCAGAGCAATTACACATACAGACAAGCTATGTTAGAGGAGAGACAGTAATTAGAGAGTTCAGTGTATAAGAGAGTTTGGAGAAAGCATGAGTCCTTAAGAATTCAATGGTCTGCTACCTAAAAGAGGCTTAGACACACTAGGTAAGTCTCTCTCAAGAGAAATATAAAAACTGGAGCGCCTGGGTGGCTCAGTGTTTAAGCCCTTGCCTTTGGCTCAGGTCATGATCTCAGGGTCCTGGGATCGGGCCCCACAGCGGGCTCTCTGCTCAGCGGGGAGCCTGCTTCCCCCTCTCTCTCTCTCTGCCTACTGATCTCTTTCTCTCTGTCAAATAAGTAAATAAAATCTTAAAAAAAAAAAAAGAAATATAAAAACTAAAATGAGATTTTCAAAATTAACTTTTGCTCTATTTCCCAATCTTTCTGTAAAACAGTATTCTTACTGTGATAACAACATGGTGATACCATGAATGAAAAGCAGACTTAATCAGTTAAAATTATATTTGGCACAAGGTCAAGAACTACTACTAACCCAACTGAAATACTATCTTATTTTCTGTGTTTTCATTTTCAACAGATAAACTTACCCTATTAGAGGAAGCCCAGACTGACATGAAAGAGAGAATATTTGATATAGTCTGTAAGTTCAACCTGAATTTTTTTATCAAAGGACACTATATATAGTTCATTTTTAAAAAGCCTCTATGTTTAATTTGCTTCTTGTTAAAGTGAACTTTCCCTTACTTTACTGGAGGTGGGAGGGCTGCCTTAGAGATTGACCAGCCCCACCCCATCCCCCCTGCCAAGGACAAAGCAGGTCCCTGTGTCTCAGGATTAGGGGAAATGGTTAAGAAGGAGAGGAAAAGAAAATTGCTTTTCCAGCTTCTCTAACTTCCCATGTAGCCCACAGAGAAAAGCAAGCATCCCTTGGGAGGAAATAACAAAAGTGTTAAACAGTAGATGGATGGATGAAGCTTGCATCCCTGCAGTGTACTGGAGCTCTTGCCTTTATAATATCTCTTCCTTATAGTTATCAGAAGGCCAAATGGACATTTACTACCAACTGGCGCAACCCTCCGGGGGCCTCTACATTTGAAGATGTTCCTTGGCTCAGTTCCTTTTCCTGCCAGAAATGTTAAAGTCGGTAAAGGGGGTTTGGTAAAGCTATAAAAGTCTGGTTGCCTTGTTTCCTTTTCCAAGGGCACACTTGAGGTGTCTGGTTAGATCATAAAATGTATTCATAAGAGACCTTAAGAGACAGCTAATTAGAAGAAGTGTCAGGTGATAAGAGATAAGTAAGGCTCTTCTTGCAAAACCACTCACAACTATGTTATCTCCAAGGTGCCCCACCTCAGCCGAAAAAGAAAGGCCCCCACAAAATAAAGTTTCTTTTCATTAAGCGTAGATTGGATTTCATTACCAAATACTCTCATTTATCAGATTTTTGATTCTTAAAATATTTCATGACCCTCCTGTGTACTCCCATCCCCCTCCCTCAACAATAACCTCAACAAGCATGGCAGGTATTGATGCCATATTTGCTTAATTATCTTCTCAGTAAGAATTAGGGTATGAACTGATGAAAAGAATTTTTATTTATTTCTTTAAAAAGATCTTATTTGAGAGAGAATGCGCATGAGCGGTGGGCTGGCGGGGGGCGGGGCGGGGGAGGCAAAGGGAGAGGGAGAAGCAGGCTCCCTGCTGAGCAGAGAGCCCTATGCGATGCAGGGCTCCATCCCAGGACCCTAGGATCATGACGACTGGAGCCAAAGGCAGATGCTCAACCGACTGAGCCACCCAGGTACCCCTGAAAATAATTTTTAAAAGAATTTATCGGCTTGATTGTCTGAAATTCCCTACCAAGTTAATGCTTTGATATTGTGTGATCACAGCCTCAGAAATTTGAATGTAAACAAAAAGGATATTTCCAAATGATAAGAAGAAACTTAGCACTAACACCCCAGTTAAGGAAAAGTCCCTGGGATTTCAGCTACCACATGAGTTAGAAGCTTTGCCGTGTCTTGTAATACATCTGACTTTATTTCTATTTCTTTCATTGTGATGAAAGCATCCATGACACATATGATTAGACATTTCTTTAAGCTTTCTTCATTGAAAGAGCTTTGTAAATCTAATTACTGCAAAGATTTCCCTTACTTACTGGAAAAAGATCCGTCCCTTCATAATACTCAAGCTAGTCACATAGTTGCCATGGCTCTTTCTTTGACCACCTCACTCCTCTGCTTGTATATAATTACTGAAACAACCGAAAGGGCATGGGACCTTTGAGTATGGAAGTTCTTCATATGCAGCTCCACCAGCTGTTGACCTTTGGGGAACTCGTTCCAGTCTCCCTGAGCCTATTCGCAGGGTTATCATAAGATTCCTATGCAATTAAGGTGTGTGAAATTGCTTTAATGTGTAGAGTGCCATATAAGTAAGTAGTAGTTTCTATATTTCTTTAACTTATTCCCATCCCCACTGCCTGCATACAAACATCTTCATCAGTACCCATTCTTCCCTCTCAGAAGCATACATGTTCCATCTCAGAAGCAAATGTCTTAGGAGCATAGTTTCTAAGTCCTTCTGAAAGAAGGTGCCTCTCTGTCCAAGGCCAACTCCTTCCCTGATGTTTATCATATCCACTGCAGATTACTTACGAATCTTTATTAATCTCCTACCATCCCCTTTTTCCTGTGGCTTTAGCCATTCCTCCATTAATTTGATCATCTCAGTATAGAAACACATTCATCTTCTTCCCATTACTTTCACATTCATTGTTTGTAAAAGACTGATCTACTTCACACCCCGGTCTCTTCCCAAACACTTCCCAAACACTCTCTATTGCACTAGAACTGCTTTGTTAACACAACTAATGATATCTTAATTACCAAAATTAATGGACTCCTTTGTGTTGTATTCTAGTAAAATTTCTATGTAGGTTTTAAAATTATTAACCACTCCTTCATTTGCATTTTATGACCTCACTTTCACTTAATTCCTCTACCTTTTTTTTTTTTAAAGATTTTATTTATTTGACAGAGAGAGAGAGATCACAAGTAGGCAGAGAGGCAGGCGGGGGGAGGAAGAAGGCTCCCCGCTGAGCAGAGAGCCCCCTGCTCAGAGAGCCCGACTTGGGGCTCGATCCCAGGGCCCCGAGACCACGACCCAAGCCGAAGGCAGAGGCTTTAACCCACTGAGCCACCCAGGCGCCCCGATCCTCTACCTTTTTGTCCACTGTTCAGTCTTTCCCATGCATCTCTTCTTTTCTGCTTCTACAAGAGGCTTAGAGAATATTAGCTTGCCAAATTAAATTTTTTCCCCTTGGCTATTAGAATCATCTCAAAGATCCCTATGTGATAGGCTAATTTGATACTGTGATAGTGAGTTCGTGGTTGGGATTACTATATAATGAAAACTGGATCATGACTGCTTATTTTCCATAGACTTCAGAAGTGTCGCTAGATGTGGGTAATTTTTAGTAAAGCTAACATGAAATCAGTTTAAGCCTCATCTAAAGGTATGGAAACCTACAGTAGCAGAAATATAAACCAAAAAAACCCCATTATTAAACATTTCCTGAATGCTAGTTATGTATTTACCAAGTACCAGGGTCACTTGAGCATCCTGTCTTCATCTGATACTGCTAGACCACAAGTATTTTCTCCTTCCCTCTTTAAGGCAGGCTAGTAAAAAGAATTCCTTATTTCTACTAAACTATGACATTTTTCATCACATTGTGGGGTTCCTGAGGACAGGGATGATGTCTTCGTCATCTGGGTCCTCTCTGCCAAGCAGACTACTTGACATGTAAGTTCACAGTGAATGCTTATTGAATTGAATCAGTTTGGGTGTGATAGACTAAACCAAATTAAAATGGCATGGGAGATGCTTTGGAAAGCAGTTTGGAAGTTCCTTAAAAAGTTAAGCATAGATCACCATATGACTTAAAAATTCCACTTATAATTGTATACCGGACTTTTCCTTAACTGGGGTGTTAGTGCTAAGTTCACACCAAAACTGGAACATGGATGTTCATAGCAGCATTATTCATAATAGTCTAAAAGTAGAAATAGTCCAAATGTCCATCAACTGATGAATGGCTAAATAAAATGTGGTATGTGTACACACACACACACACACACACACACACACACACACACACACTGGAACATTATTCAGCCATAAAAAGGAGTGAAGTATTATATATGCTAAAATATGATCAGCCTTGAAAACATGCTGAGTGAAAGAAGCCAATCATAAAGGCTACAAAATTTTGTATGATTTTATTTATATGAAATATCCAGAATAGACAAATTAATAGAGACAGAAAGTAGATTAGTAGTTGCCTAGAGATGAGAAGAGTTGAGGGAGTTATAATAAAGGTGCAATATTTATTTGGGGGTGATGAAAATATTCTAAAACTGAAGTGATGTTTGCACAACTCTGAACATTTTTAAAAAATTTAATCATACACTTTAAATGGATTTTATGATATGTGAATTACATCTCACTTTTAAAAAGAACACTAAGGGGCACCTGGGTGGCTCCATTGGTTAAGCATCTCACTTCAGTTCAGGTCATCATCTTGGGGTCATGCAATTGAGCTCTGTGTCGGGCTTCCTGCTCAGCGAGGACTCTGCTTGTCTCTCTCTCTCTCTCTCTCTCAAATAAATAAATAATAAAAATAACACTAAGAAGAGTTAGGAAACTACATATAAATCATAAATCTAGACTTTGGTTAATGTGGAAGAGACTTTTCATAAAATTACTCATTTTTTTAAAAGATTTTGTTTATTTATTTGACAGAGAGAGCACAAGCAGGGGGAGCAGCAGACAGGAGAGGGAAAAGCAGGCCTCCCGGCTGAGCAGGGAGTCTGATGTGGGGCACAATCCCAGACCCTGGGCTCATGATCTGATCTGATGCTTAACCAACTGAGCCACTCAGGTGCCCCAATATTACTCATTTTTTTTGAAAAAGGAAAGGATGTGGGAGTTGTATACAGTTACTCAAGAGCTCTTTGAACATTCTGTTGGATTCTGCTCAGAAACAGAAATATTTAAAACCCTATTTTTCTTCCCTAGCATCACTACTATAATCCAAATGGAGCTTTCTAAAGCTTATTCAAAGATAGGCCAGGTTTCTGTTCCTCTGGGGATGTTCAGATAGATAGATAGATACGTAGATAGATAGATACATAGATAGATACATAGATAGATAGATAGATAGATAGATAGATAGATAGATAGATAGATAGAAGGAAAGAAACAGAGAGCTGATTACACATGGAGAAAAAAAAACAAGTACAAAATTTGCCCTTCTGTAAATATAATTCAGAAAAGAATTCTTTTTTGTGGAGTATTGGGATGGGTGAAAATTTTGGTAACTTTTCTATCATAATACTTTTGACATTTGCAGCAATTGATTCAGTTTTCCTTTGTCTTTTACTGTGCTTGAGGCAGCATCTGTTGAAATTCATCATTTAAGCTCGCATTTGCTCTCTAGCTATTTTTTGAGGGTCAAGGATTTGTTATTTCTAGGCAGGATTTTTTTTTTTTCCAATGGCCAGACTGTTTCTTCTCTAAGAATGTATACAAAGAAAAGTAAGTATGAAGGCACTGTAACTGTCTGGGTGCAGACTTAGAGCCACTGTACAGCTTGTACATTTTAACATCATGTCAGTCATTTTATGTCTGTGGAGCTGCCTTTGGAAAATGGGGGACATACCTGTCTACTTCTCGAGCGAGAGCTAAGGATTAAATAGATAATGCTTTAAAAATATTTTGAATTAAAGATATTTTCATATCTTTATATGATATTCTTTCATATCTTTCATACGATATTTTATATCATATATATAATATATACTGTAAGTCACTCACACATGTCTATTCAGGGATGAAGCTTTCTAATCTTGTAGGAGGAAATCTTGTAGGATGAAGCTTTCTAATCTTGCCCTGCTGATTTAGAACAGTGCTGTCCAATAGAAATACAATATGAAGTATGAATGTGACCCAGATATATAAATTTTTAGTTTTCTAGTACCCACATTAAAAAATGGAAAAAGAAACAGGTGAAATTCATTTTAATATATTTTATTTAACTCAATATATTCAAAATACCATATTAACGTGTAATTAACGAAACAATTATTGAGATAGTTAATGCTTCTTTTTCTATTCTAAATCTTAGAGTTTTTATAGTATATTTTACACTTAATTGCTCAGTTTAGACTGGCCACATTTCAAGTTCTTGATGGCAAAATATTGATAGTGGCTACCAACTGGACAGCATAGATTTAGAATTTAGAACTTTTTATTCTGATTATAGCAAGGGGATGAGCCATGGGAGGAAGCCAAATGGCAGTTTTGTTAAATAAAGTAAAATTGTTTCATAAGGGGAAAAAAAAAACCCTTTTCCTATGTGAGATTATAATCTAAAGTAGGACTTTCTATATTCTTTTTGATTAGTCTTAAGTTACTTTTACAGACCTATTTTCTTTGAAAATTGATCTTAATTGGTCCGATAAAGAAAAAAAATATATGTGGTAGTTAGGGATATTTTAGATACTTTATTCTGAATGGGACCTCTGAAAGAATCTGACTGGCCAGATCTTAATTTCAGCAACTGAAAATATCAGAGGATTTGTGAACTGTGCTTACATTTAATAACTCCAATATTAAAAAACATTGTATAGCCTATATCATATATTATGTTAATTAGTAACATACATAATTAGTATATTAGTAATTTATATGATGACATATACTAATTAGTTATATATAGCTATAGTATTTTATATCATTTTATGTGATGTCATCAATAATATTTTCTTCATTTATTTGTGTATCTAAATAGTAAACTTTAATTGCATGATTTGAAAAACTTTGAGTTACAGAGCTGCTCTAAGAAAGCCTCTAAACTGAGACCTCCTTTGGAAAAAATCAGAGAGTTTTTACTCTCTGGAGTACTGGAGAGTTTTTCTAGGCTCTCCTCCTATGCCCCCACTTCCCTTGTCAAAAATAGCATATCGATAAGTCTATTTGACTAAGTATACCCTTTTATTTAAAATAATACTACATTGAGGGGAGCCTGGGTGGCTCTGTGGGTTGAGCATCGACTTCTTGATCTCAACTCAGGTCTTGATCTCAGGGTCCTGATTGTAAGCCCCACATTGGGCCCCATGCTGGGTGTGGGGCTTACTTAAAAAATAAATAAATAAATAAATATATAAAATAAAATAAAACTTACATTGGGAACTACTAGAAGTTTAGATACAGCTACAGACAGTTCTCAATAGGGATTTATTTCAACCTGAATTTTGACACTTAGTGAATTATCAAATATTGTTATGTAACAATGTTTAAAGTAGGCTGGGTCACACAATAAACTTAAATTGCATTCTGCTACTTTTGAGCTCTGCATGAAACTCTCCCTGCCCCCTTTTCAGCCACACTCCCTCTCCCCAGGCCTTCCTCTCAACCTCACAGATCTCTGGCACTAGTATCTGCAGAGGAAGGAGTGGGGATGAAGGCAAGTGGATTAAAACAATGGGGAAGGGAAGAAGACAGAGTAGGCGAAGTACCTTGTGACCTTAAAATAACGAGCTGCGTTTTCCTGTGTGTCTGGTATACTGTCTCTAAAGACAATTTCAAAAAAGAAGCTATAAAAATGTTTAGAATAAAGACAACATCCTTGGGCTAAGAGCCTGCCCTACCAGTTTGCTACTAGGACGCTCATCACACTTTTGAATATAACTGTAAAGCAGATTTTAGTGTTTGGATGGTGAGGAATGGGAATGAGGTGAGGTTAGTCTTACTATAATCTTTTGAAAGAATTGACAAGAAAAGTAGTGTTCCCCCTGTTCCCATCTGTTAGAAAAAATAACCAGGACTTCTTGCTTAAAAAAGAAATAAATTTCCAGTTTTATTGATTCAGGGTAAAACTGCCATGTGCCTCTAAATTTTTCAGGTTTTTTACATTGCAACAACAAATAATGAATGAGCAAAGAGTGAAAATTTCAATGCAACTAAGATTTCTAAATAACTGTGGTGCACAGAATATTGCCTCCCAAAGATGTTCACATCCTGAATCCCACAACCTGTGAATCTGTGCCTTAAATGGCAAAAGAGACATTATATAATTGTGATTAAATTAAGGATTTTGAGATGGGAAGATTATTCTGGATTAGCTGGTTGTGCCCAAGGTAATCACAAACGTCCCTTTAAAAAGGAAGCAAGAGGGTCAAAGCTGCTGAGATAAAATGTGAGGAATAGAATCAAAAGTTAGAATGATGTAATTTGAAGATGGAAGAATGGCTATGAGCCATGAAACGTAGGCAGCTACTAAAAGCTGGGAAAAGAAAGGAAACAATCTCTCCCAGAGCTTTTAGAAAAACATTTTAGCCACAAATCTCTCAGACTTGTGATTTACAAAACTGTAAGGATAATAAATTTGTGTTGCTTTAGGCCACCAAGTTTGTGGTAATTTATTACGGTAGCAATATGGACAACATAACCCTCAACACTTTGCAATTAATTTTTATCAATTATAGTTTCTGTCCTTGCATTTATTTATCATAATTTCACTGGCAATAACAGGAACTATTAGTGGTATGAAGTCCGTCATGGTGAAAGCAAATCATACCTGTTACATATAAAGGCAACCATATCAGCAAGTAAGGCTGCCTATTTCCATTTATCAAATTCATTCAGCTAATATATATTGAATAAACAAGCGACCAAGACCAACAAAATACCTGCCCAGATGGAGCCTACATTCTAATGCGGGAGACAGACAATAACCAAACAATGCTATTTCATATGATGATAGATTTTCTTTGTAAATGCAAATACCAGCTGATTTTGAAAAAGTAAACAAAGTGTCTCTTTGTAAACCCAACTCCTGAGTTCATGAATCCTTTACTACTTGAGATGTTTTTCCTGAGGCATTCAAGTAAAACCTCCAGGAGTTTCTCAAGACCTGGCATCCCATCTGTTTCATACCAATTTTCTCAAATTTTATGGGATAATCACTTTCTATAGAAGACATAAATGAATATTATGGCCTCTGTCCTGATAATCCACCTCTAGCCTTAATGCCATGTTCTGGTCAACATCCCAGAATAACTCAGGACTGTCGAGTCTCAAGTTGGCTCCAGAATCTTTATATAGGACTGTTTTAGGGATGGTAATTTCATTGAAAGTGTGTTTAGGAGACTTGTCTTAAAACTCTGATAGAAAGCACACTGTTTATTTGGGGAATAATGATGTAGGTTAGGGGGTGAAATTCAAAAGCTTCCCCTAAGCCACGTGTTGCTACGGCTACTGTAAGACGGGTAACTAGAGAGTTAAAGAAATCTAGTCACTGCCATGGGCAACCTGAGAGAAGGTCTGAATCAAATGAAGAGAAGATTGAAGTCAGGGGAATCAAAATCAAGAAGCCTGGTTAACTAGAAATATGGTAGACACCAACTAAGCTCTGTTACTGTTCTGCTTTTGTGTTACTTGGGAGTAGAGCACCTCCTAACAAGATGTGGAAATACAGTATTCTTACCTTTATGCCTGATGTCATTAACCAGTAATTGTTCCAGCTGACTGTAAGTGACATTTAATGGAACTGCACAGGGAGTTTCATACTATCCCATGTTTTTGCCCAATAAGATAAAACTCCAAGCAGGTAGTAAGTCCACATGCAAAAACAAATTTAAGAGACAGCCTTCATTCTTTCTTTTACCCTTATATTCGATTCAACAGCAGCTTCTAAAACATCACCTGATTAATCTATTTTTTCCCATTTCTTTTATTATAATCCCAGTTGAAGCCACCATTGCATTTTTTCTTGGACCTTAACTGATCCCTTGCCTCTCTACAATCTGTTCTTTAAGACCAGCCATGTTAATACTTTTTATTTTATTGAAAAATATTATAAGTTGAGTAAATACAAAGAATCTTATAATAAATGTCAGTATACTCACCACCCAGAATTAACAAGTTAATATATCGTCATTACAGATATGAATGGTGTTCGAAATATGATAGAAATAGATATTACGGGGCACCTGGGTGGCTCAGTGGGTTAAGGCCTCTGCCTTCGGCTCAGGTCATGATCTCAGAGTCCTGGGATCGAGCCCCGCATCGGGCTCCCTGTTCGGCGGGGAGCTTGCTTCCTCCTCTCTCTCTGCCTGCCTCTCTGCCTATTTGTGATCTCTCTCTCTGTGTCAAATAAATAAATAAAATCTTTAAAAAAAAAAAAAAGAAATAGATATTACAAGAATGGTGATGTCTTTTTTGTTCCTTTCATCATTTCAATAGCCCAGAACTAATGACCCCCTTAAATTTGGTGGTTATGCTTTCAGGTTGTTTTTACATTTTTACTCCATGTAAATGTTTATAAACAAAAAAATAGGATTGTTCTGTATTCTTAAAAATTTTACATAAAAATATTCTGGACCTTCTTTTTCCCACTAAACATTACTTTGTTGAAAGCTGTCTCTATTGATTCTTACAGATCTTGTTCATTTTAATTGCTGTATATTTTATTCTACTCTATGAATAAACTACAATTGACTTTTTTTTCAGTCTTCTTACTGATTCACATTTAGGTTGCTCCATAATTTTCGCTGTTACAATGCCCCAGGGAACATCCTAGTATGTGACCCTTTGTATGAATGTATATGACTTTCATTACTGGATGTAGAATTGCTAGATTATAGGGTATGCACATTTTCAATTAGTTCTTCCCAAAGTAGTTTTGCTCCTCTCCTGAACTTGGTATTTTTAAACTTGAATTTTTTTTATTGTTGTTTTAATGGAATTTCCATGATTACTAGTGAGGTCAAATATCTTTTGTTATAACTATTGGACATTAATTTTTCTTCTGTGCAATATCTGTTGGCTATTACTGACTTGGATCCTAATAATTTACATTTTATATATACCTCATCTTTCACTTTAATCAAAGTGATATTTTAAAAATGCAAATTAGATCATAATCCTCCCCAGCTTAAAATCTCCAGTGACTTTTCACTGCTAAATACTTTGCAAATTAGTTCTTCATGATCTTGGGGATCTTCTGACCAGCCGGTCTAGTCCTGTCCCCCTCTATTGACTTTCTCTTTTTTGCACTTATATTTCTATCTCTTCCTGGTATGTTCTTAAGTGTTTGATTAATGTTACCTCCACCCTCCAGCCTAGAAATTGAGCTCCATAACAAAAGAGACTTGGTCTGTCTTTTTTACTATAGTATCCAGCAGTGCCTTGAGCAATATTAGTAGGCATTTGTGTTTTTGTTAACAAAAATGAAACGACCTTACTATAAATCCTGTGCTGTTTGTAGTATATATCGGTATATAATAGAATGTGGACCCATTCATTCTCAATAATGCCTGGAATAATGGAATATTCCAGGAATGGGATACCTGGTACATACTCAACAGATATTTTTAAATAAATTAGCGATTATTTTTATCATTACCATAAAATCCTGTATTGAGAAACTTATGCTTAGTGTTGGGTGGTCAAAAAAATTTTTTTGGATAGTCAACAAAATTAGATAAGTAGCACTCATCATAGAATTTTTCTTGATGGTCTTTTCTTTCTAGGTACACCACATATCAAAGAAGCCCTTTTCAAGAGAAGAAAGGGTTACAATACAGAGGAAATCTGGTTTCAGAACAATGGGGAACTAATATAGAATACTGCTTAAGAGAATGGATTCTGGAGCCAGACAAATATGAGTTTTAATCCTGCCTGCCACTTGCTAGCTGGGTAACCCTGGACTACCTGCCTTTTCTAATTCTCAGTTTTAGCAACCGCAAAATAAGGAATATAATGTCTCCCTCATAGCATATAGATGAAGTGAACTAATAAGGTAAAGTACCTGCACAGTGCCTGCCACCAAAAATGTTCAAGAAATGGTAGCAGTTAATGTCATCAAATGGAAGTTATTATATATTCCCAGATATTCTGTAATGGAAATAGAGAGATTTTAAGTTTTAATGGCATTTTAAGATTACAGTACAGTTATAATGTACTAAGGAATATTTTTTCATTATGAGAACCAGTTGCCTCAGGTGATTTATTCCTGTCTTTACTCCTGGTCTCCATCGATGAATTATTACAGATTTGTGCAAATTTCAAATATTATTGCATAAGCCTTTTATTTATAAAAATGTTCATTTCTTTATTAATACATATATGTATAAAATTTTAGATAATACATAAATGTGAACACATACATCTTTAGTAGTGACTATTTTTTAAAATATCATCTCCTCTCTTCCCCCAGTTCAGCTTCTTTTATACCCCATTTCCATGGCAGCCCATGTTAACAGCCTAATATGTATCCATCCATTTTTTTCTCTTTATTTATATAAATCTATGCAGACCTATTCATGTTTATATACATAATGAAAATACAGGGTTATTTTGATCATTAACTTAAAAAAATGAGACCATATTCTCAAGTGTGTTGCCCACTAATACCCAGAGGAAATACCTGCAATTCATTTGAGTATAACATGAATTCATACTTTAATAGTACAATAATCCATAATTTAGAAATAACATTATCTGTCTAGTATTTCTCCAAGTATTGAGCATTCATTTTTGTTTTCATTTTTTGGCACTACAAATTATGCTACAATAAACATCCTTATATGTCTTTTATCTATTGATGTGTTTATTTCTTTGGGAAAGATTCCCAGGAGTGGGATCGGTAGGTTGAAATAAATGTGCATTTAAAATTTTAATAGATATTGATAAATCTTTTCCACTAGAAGCAAGAAATGTAAAAACAGTTTATGTCAATTTTACCAAAAATGCGACTTACACATAACGGTTATGTAGCAATAAATGTGAAACCTTAAAAAAACAACAACAACAATAAACTTCTGGTAAGGAAGTTTAAAACAAAGATGCATTCCATTGGGATATGACCTCCTTTTTAATTACTGTAATTGGGAAGTAGAGTTGAGTAGGAGATAGGGGCAGGAGGCAGGAGACTTTAAAAAAGAAAGGATACTAAAATAGAAATCTTTCCAAGTTTACTTTCATCAATAGGTGACTTTCCCCTCCATAAGTGTGCTGTTCTAAAACAGGATGTCGGAGCATCCTGGTAATATACAATCGTGTGGCTGTTACATACTTTTTCTTGCAAGTTCATTGACTTCTTATTTTAGCTACATGTTTTGTGGTGTGCAGCATACTGATTTTTACCACTTAAACATTTTTCATTAATTTTCTGTAGTAAGGAGTGGAGAAAGGGGAGAGAGTTACAAGAACAAAGGCTGCCTTGTTAAAGAAAGTACAGACATATTATCAAGTCCTTCAGCAAGTGCAAGTGAAGTTTTAGCAGAGTTCATTGCTCAATTCACTAAGTTTACAGTACATCTTTGTAGGGAGCAGCATAAAATATATGATTTACAAGTTGGAATGAAAAAATCTTCATAAAACAAAGTTATAAGGCCATTTCTATTAATAGAAAGAATACTAATAGAGGCTAGTATGCATACTAAATGTTTTTCTATTAGTAATTTCTGTTAAGATATATGAGTTTTATACATGGTGGGTGTATAATAAGAAAGATTGGCATACTTAATTTTCACATTAACTTTAAAAATATGATACATGAAAATTGGCTAAAAGGAAACTGTTCAAAATGGTAAAAACAAAACAAAACAAAACTTAAAAGACCTTTCTCCTACAGACCAACAGGAAAAGAGCCTGATTAATTCATGGCCAAGTGAACTAATTAAAAAAGACAACATGAAGATGACATTTGAAACAAAGTTGATACAAGATTTTACATTATTTCAAGAATAAATCAAGCCCTTCTACAAATATGTTTCATTAAACAAGAAAATATTGAGAAACTTAGGTAATGGGAATACTTCCTTAATGTTTGAAAATGAAACATTTTTTGCTCCTTGCATCACAATTATTGTGCTTCAGATGAGAGCATTCTGGAAAATATATGTAAGTATGTATATGGATATTTTTAACCGAGAAATTTGTCATCTATTTAAAAGATGAAACACTCAATTTTATTTTTAAAAATTTAACTTTAATTCAAATTAAGTGGGTAATATGTTCCAAAAAGAGATATTTTTCCTCAATTCCTAGGAAAAGGAGCAGGATATATAACATTTTTCTACAGTAACATTGGAATTGTTTTTCTTCATCAGCTGTAGGTTTGGACAAGCTCTAGGCCTGGTCTTTATCAGGCTTTCAATGAACTGAAGAGAAGCGGGTGAAGGTAGAGACCAGGCATATCTCCCAGTGTGGGAGTGACTAAGAAGTACTGTATCTCTTCTTTTAAGTCTAAATCTTCAAAGAGAGTAATGATTAGAGAGCAATTTAAACTATCAAGCCAAAGAAATGCACACACCTAATACCTAACTGTCAAAGGGGCGATTCACAACTTGGTCGCATAACTGGAAGAAAAAAAGAAACGTTTGGAATTAGAATAAACAAATACAAACACTTGTACACTATCTGCTGAAACTCCAAGTGGTTCTTCCCATAATTTGGAGAATTTTTTGAGAGGGGTGCCCTGAAAATCCAAAAGTTACCTAGCAGCAACTCAAATTCAACACAAACCATAAAGAGTCATCTTTCTCCTTAGCCTCTCTTCTGCTATGGATTCCTCTCTATATGACCGAGCCTCTGAGCTGTGTTCTATTTACATTTTTTATTCTGTTTTTCTATATGCATTTTTAGAGAAATCACAACAGGAAAACCCCACTGAATTTACTCTTTAATAAATACTATGTAATATAACTTTTCCAGACTTCAGTTCCTTGTTTGTAAATGAGGAATCAAACCAGTTAGGTAGAAAGATTATAGACTCAAAAAACCAGACGTGTCTGTTCATACCCCAACTCTGCCACTTACCCTGTATGCTGTCCTGGAAAATTTTAACAACTCATTTGCATCAGTCTCCTTGTTCTTACGTTATTTGACTTAATGATTTATCTGATGACGTTTCCGTATTTCCATATCATACTAAAGAAAATAAAGTAAAATGTTAGCTTTAAGAGAGCCATGAAATTGGTAGATGTAGACTGCAGAATTTGTATATATTGCAGTTTAAAAAATTACAGTTGGAGGCTCCCAGGAAAGTACTTCAATCCACTTGACTCTACACTATGTTGTTCTTTCTGGCCCGAGTGACTGCCTCTAGCTGCCTCCACCTGAGATGTCCTCCTCCTCCTGCCCATTTATCTATACCCTAGCCACGCTTCAAAGCGTGTGCTCAACTCACATTCTCTAACTGAAGCATCCATTTCAGAAATATCCTTCTGAAAATTTCGGTAAAAATTGAACAATAACTGCACTTTCTAATTAAACAGAACTTAGGCACATTATACATTTCCACCCTTAGCAATATGTAATACACTGTTTTACATGCACAACATACTTATTCATTCTCTTATTTACTTTCTTTAAATGCTCGTCAAAAATTTACCACATACTCTGTGCTATAGGACTTGATATAATGTTTCTTTGTAAAATGGAAATGAAAATTCCTATCTTTCAAGCTTGTGGAAGATTTAAAAAGATAATGTTAATGAAAGGGCCTGGCCTGTGTTATGGCATAAATGTCTGTTTCTCCTTCTTTTGTAAACAGGTATTTTCTGAAAATTAAAAAAAAAAAATTAATTCTCAAAAATAAATGATACCCTATCCAGAAAGCAGTTTTCTTTCTTTGTCACAAGAAACATTGTAACTAGACCTGTCTTCTTTATTAGAGTATTTCGGTATCTATTTGGAGATGTCACTTGAAAAAATTTTCTAACTTTGCTAACATTAATAAAATTCCATGACCATATGTTTAGAATACTGGGGGGGCGGGGGGAAGTAGGGCGAGTCCTTCTTTTTTCCTCACACTTGAAGGTTTGTTTCATACATTTGTAATATAGACTCTTTTGTTACATTCTGTACTACATCCTTGGCCTCTTAAATATTTTTTTAAAATTCGAATGCATTAAGGTTCACTCTTTGTGCAGTAAAGTTCCATGGGTATGACAAATGCACAATGTCATATATTTACCATTACAGTATCATACAGAATACTTTCACTGCTTCTAAAACTCCACTGTGCTCCATCCAATCAACACTACCTCCAAACTCCTAGAAACCATTGATCTTTTGACTCTATAGTTGCGCCTTTTCCAGAATGTTATAGGAATCATACAACATCTAGCCTTTTTATACAGTCTTTTTAAATTTAGAAATATGCCTTTAGGTGTTTTTATCACCAAATAGTATTCCATTGTATGCACATATCTGAATATTTTAAAAATAGCATCCTATTCTTGCTTGTCTGTTTCCTCCAAATTGCTTTTCTTCTGGCTGTTTTTGCAGGCCTCTGGTAAAACCAGGCTTTCCTCAGATACCTGGCTGTCTTGGCTGTTTATTTAAGAACAGGGGACCGAAAAGCTAACTGGAAGCTCTGAGCATGAGGTCAGTATGTTGAGTACGAGTTTTCCTGTAGCAAAACTAATGGATTGGCTTTGTTGGAGGTGCCCTACTGACATATCTGTTGGAGAAATATCAACATCTTCAGACATATTCACTAGGAATGGTCAGATTGATCAGAGATCTGCTGATCCTTTTGCCAGCTTTCTGCAAGCGAAAGTGGGGAGAAAGCCCAAGGTTTAAATTCAGTTCAGAACTTTAGCCTATTCATATTGCCTATAACTGTATGGTCTAAAGAACCTCTCTTTTATACCTCCTTCAGTGAAAAGGACTCCCCAACCCCTGTACCAGACTTCTATGTGGTAGAAAAACGATGGTTGCTCCACTGTGTGCATTGCAAGAAAATGCCTGGAGGATCTAACTGTTGCATTTTTATTGGAATAGTTTTATTGAGATACAATCCACAAACCATACAATTAACTCTTTAAAGTACATAATTCAGCATTTTTAAATATATTCACAAAGTTATGCAACTCACACCACGTTGATTTTATTTTATTTTTTTTTTATTTATTTTTTTTTTTTTACCACGTTGATTTTAGAACATTCTCATCACCTCACAAGAAAGCCCTAAGTCCCTAGCAGTCACCTGCCCACCATACCTTGCATCCTCCATTGCCCCCAACCATAGCCCTAGCACTAATCTACTTTATGTGTTTATGGATTTGCCTAGTTGGGACATTTCATATAAATGGATTCTTTTTTTTTTTTTTTTTTGCCAAATAATAGCTCATCATGTGGATAATACCATATTTTATTTATTCACTTGTCAGTTAATGGTTTGGAGTTGTTTCTACTTTTTGGCTCTTATAAATAATGCTTCTATGAACAATTGTGTACAAGTTTCTCAACGAACATGTTTTTACTTCTCCTGGGTATATACCTAGGAATGGAATTGCTAGTAACTCTTTTTTTTAACTTTTTGAGGAACTATTGGTATGTTTTCCAAAATAGCTCAACCATTTACATTATCACCAACAATGTATGAGTGCTCCAATTCTCCACATCCTAGACAGCACTTGTCATTTTCTGACTTTTTTATTACACCACTCTAGTGTACATAAAGTGGTATCTCATTCTGTCTTAATGGTTTAAAAACATACTTTCGACTGCTCTTAATTTTAATTTTACTTTGTCCCCACTTCCAGAAGTACAAGTGGCCGCTGATTTATCATCTTTTAGAAGTTCTATAGTGTATGTTGTTTTCTCTACCAATCACTTAGCAGCAGCATTTTGGGGCCCGCTATATCAGGTAACTCTGGCCCATAAGTTTTTTAGCTTCTAAAGTTTTGTGGTTTCTGTCTTTCCCACTTTCTTTGTCTGGTTGGCTTTCTATCCTTAAACAATTCATTTGCTTTATTTTAATGGTTTTGAGAGTGAAGAGTAGTCATGCATATGATTAATTCACCATCTCTAAACTGGAAGTTTATTTTCAATTCTATTTGCATGTTGGAGTTTTTTGTTTGTTTATTTTAAGGAGAATAAACTTTAACAAAGTGTTTCTTTTTTCTAAAAGAGGCAATCAAGGCATAAGCCACATTAGGATAAAATATTACTTTTGGGAATAAAAGAAAACACAAATATACTTGAATTCTTTGTCATGGTTCTTCTGTGATCATTTAAAAAATACATGAATTATATGAATACAAATAATTAACTTATATTAAATTTTCTTATCCTTTAAATTAATCACTGAGATACATTACTTTAAACTTCACACAAATGGTGGCTATCAACTTCGTTTCTTCGTTTTTAAACTCTTAACGATATTAATAGTAATACTTTGTACATACTGTATCCCAGGTACTGTGCTAAGCATTGTTCATATATTACCTCATATAATTTTTCTAACTTCGTGAGGCAAGAACTTTCAAACTGCTAGAATAGAGAAGAATGCTGTGGCTTTCATATCTACTATAACATGCTAGGAAATGGTGGACTTAGGCATTTATATTTGCTTTTCTAATTCTGAGGCCTGTTCTCTTAACAAAATGCTGTATCGTACTGAGAAAGACCTTTGCCTGTTCAATCTAGAGGCAGCCCAGGTTAGTTATATCTGCCATAGCATAAATTGTATATCTATGTGTTTAAACATTGTGCTTGGGTCTGTAGGTATTACTAATACGTGTCTACATTTTTTTTTACGTGTTTACATTTTAAACATACGTAATTGATTAAATTCTTTCTGCTGATGGATTTTTTTGACCTTTAATCGAAGTTGAAGTACAGATAATTATAATCAATTAACATTAATTTAATGTGGGATGCTGGAATGCCAGTTTGGGAAGTCAATTTAAATATAGGCCTTCCCGTTTTAAACAATTTGTAGCACGTGGGTGCTTGGGTGCTCAGTCTCTTAAGTGTCTGCCTTTGCCTCAGGTCATGATCCCAGGGTCCTGGGATCAAGGCCCACATTGGGCTCCCTGCTCAGCGGGGAGTCTGCTTCTCCCCCTGCCCTCTCCCACCCAGCTCATGCACTTGCGCTCTCTTGTTCTTTCTCACAAAAATAAATAAAATCTTTTTTAGAAAAAATTTGTAGCACAAAGAGACTCCATGTTCCTGCCTTAAAGAGTATTTTGCCAAATGCAGGAGAAAAATAAAAACAAAACAAAACCTTCTTACTTAAAAAAAATTAGTTTCTATTTTGAGTTGTTTTGTTACATTCCTCATTACAATTGTTTTTTTGTTTGTTTTCGTTATCTCATAAGAATGACTATGATTGCTATCTCAGTGGTTGGGTGTGGCTGAAGAGATGATACACAATCTAACATTCTTTCCAGGTTAATTTGCTCTCTTTCTCCATCTCTTCCCCACTTGACTGAAGTGACTAACTGAAAGAGTTTTCAAGATAATGGGATAACTTATCACAAAGGCCCCAAGGGGGAGGAGGGAATGGCTTATGGGACTATGTGTTTAGAATGTTCCAGGAATAATGAGGAGACCATTGTACCTAAGTGCAGAGGGCAAGGGGAAGGCAGCTCCTGATAAAGCTGGAGAGGTTGGCAGAATGGCTCCTGTAGGCACTGCAGGCCACGCCAAGAGTTCACAATACAGAGCTGATGAGTAGCCATGAGTCACAAAGGGCAGGGGGCCTTCAATGTGGTCACTGCCTTGTATAAGAGAGTACCTCATGACTCTCTACTGTTTTACCCTCAAAAAATCAAAAGGGAGAAATTTGGGTCCGAGTTTCTAGAAGTTTTGCAGGCAGTTTTAGAAGTCAAAGAATTATTGTTGATTTATTTTACAGTGAGATGCCTATATTCCTGACCGGCCTGGCCAAGATAGTGTCAATTTCATCTATGGACACATACATGTGGAACTATAAATCTTATGTGAAAAAAAAATCTTATATGCAAAAAACAGCCTCAATTGGGAGAGCTTTTCCTGGACATTTAATCCATCAGTGCTAATGGCACTGAATTGAATAAACTCATGCTCATGTAGGAACTAAACTGCTTTTATTTGGTTTTCCAAAATACTAAAGTTATCCAAACTGGAATGTCTCCTAAATAGTATTTAAGGGCTCTGTATTTCATGTTTCAATTCTATGAACCTTTATAGAAATAGCTGCTGGAAATACATATGACAAGATTCCTGCTTTCAGGGAGTCCACAGTCTATCCACCATGAAAGAAAGATGGGGACACCATTTTTCTGACATAAAGCATGGTAGATTCCTCAGTGGAGACCTGATTCAACTTTTTCTATGGTTGTCATAGATGGTTGTTGATGCTTTTTATCTGTGAAATGTATGGGTTGTATCCGATGATGATAACGATAACTATCATCAGGCATTCTGCTGGATGATTTACACAAATTACATGTTATTTCAAAGTAGATGTCCTCCTCCCCCTTCCTTCATTTAGCAGATGAGGAAACTAGACTTCAGAGAATGAATTAGCCCAAGGTAAACTAGCTAGTAAGTGGTGTCCCTGTGATTCCCCCATCAGTGATTCTGGAGCTCTGTACTTCTTGCTCTTCTACAGAGCAACTCCTTGAATACTATGATGTATTTCTGGAATGAATCAGAGGCAGTTTAAAAGCAACTTTATCACCAACCCTCTAAGGACATTTGCACTTGTTTTGTTTTGAATGATCAAATTATTCTAAAATGTGGGCCCTTCTGTATTCATTTACCAAAACTTCACTGAGTATCTGTGAGTGAAGCATTGTGCCAATGGAGCTACAAAGATGACTACACCATTGCCCTTGACTCTGAAGAACTCAAAGTCTGAAAGGAAGCAAGGAATTATAATGCTGAGTGACAAATACTGTTAGAGTAATTTTAAAAAGCCCCCTTTCTGCTTCTCCAGTCCTGTCTCTTTCACTCCTCTACTCACTCTTCCTCCTCTACCTACTCCTTATGGTAGTAGCTTCTCTGGGGTCCCTCACTTTGTATGCCATCTGAGTGACCTCCTTCATCCCAAAGCAATGCTCAGAATCTTCTCTTGAGCTGCAAAGTAAGCATCTATCCAGACTTGGCTATCCAATATCCAACCCAAGCCTGTGTATCTAACGCAGAATTTTATGCTGAATTTTTAGTATTTCCCCACAAATGAGCTTGATGGCCCTTTCACAGTGAGTATTACCATGTAAATATTGTTATAAAAAACAGCAACCATGGACTTACCCCTAGTCTCCTCCCTCCATGTCAACCCCCAACAGTCATTAAATTAATATTTATATCACTTTAACACTTGTCATTTTCTCCACCTCTAATGCTAGTAGAGCCTTAGCTCAGACTTTAATGATCTCTAAATGCCACATTGCAATATTCGTCTATGATGAGTTTTTCTAGCTCTAATCTCTACAAATTTAACATGTCCATTGTTTCCAGAAGGATCTTCCTAAAATGAAGTTTTGGTCATGACATTCCTTGATTTAAAAACTTTTTTTTTTTCTTTTTTTTTTTTTTTTGATTTAAAACCTTTTATTTCCCATTGTATTAGACCTCAGTAATGTACACCAAATCAGAACCCAGTTTGATCAATGCACCTCGTCTCTTGCCAAACCCTTTCTCACCCTTATTTCTGCTTGCTCAATCAATCATTTACATTTCCGCTAACATTACCTCACACCCCTGTATTTTGGCTCAGACTACTGGTCCATTGGTTAAAATGCCTGTCCTACCTCCCTCCTGTCCTTGTTATGGTTCACCTGGTAAATACCTCTGCTTTCAGTACCCCACTGGAGATTCCCATGAGCTATATGGCCTTTTCTAGGGTGGAGGAATGAATAAATAAGTACCCACGAAGAAGAGAGAATAAGTCTGCTATGACAAATTTCAAAAATTACCACAATATCAAAGTAGACTTCAGAACAGGAAATATCAGAAATAACGATTAGTATTAATTAAAGACAAGTCAATTTACAAAGATATGTAACAATCCTAAATATGAATAAACCTAACAAATAACCTTCAAAAAATACATGAAGAAAAACTGACAGAATTGAAAGGATAAATACAAATCCATAATTATAGTTGGAACCTTTAACACTCTGCTTTCAGAAACTGATATAACTGGTAGAAAAGAAATAAATAGGGATATAGAAGATCTAAATAACACTATACTCCAACTGGACCTAACTAATTTTTGGAACACTTGGCCACCAACAGAATGTATATTCTTTTCAAGTACATGTGGAACATTCACCAGGATACACCTTATTCTGGGCCATAAAACAAACCTAAATGAACTTAAAGGAACTGAGATCATACAAAACATGTTCTCTGATCATAACAGAATTAAACTATAAATCATATAAAGAAAGCTACCTATAAAATCCCTTAAATATTTGGGAAGTAAACAGCTCGTGTATTATAAGAGAAAGTAGAAAATATTTTGAACTAAATGAAATGAAAATTCAACTTATAAAAGTTGGAGGTGCAGCTAAAACAGTGCTTAGAGGGGAAACTTACAGCATAACATGATTATATCAAAAGAGAAAGGTTTCAATTTAGTGATACAAGTTTCTACCTTAAAAAACTACAATTTAAAGAGCAAATTAAATCCAAAGTAAGCAGAAGGATACAAAGGAACTAGAATAACTAAAACAATTTTGAAATAGAAGAACAAAGTTGGAGGACTTATACTCCCTGATATCAAGATTTACTATAAAGCTCTAATAACCAAGACAGTATAGTATTCACAAAAGAATAGACACAGAGATTAATGGCATAGAGTGAAGAGTCTGGAAATACACCAATACATTTATAGCCAATTGATTTTTGGCAAAGGTGAAAGCAAATTCAATGGAGAAAGGATGGTCTTTTCAACAAATGGTGCTGGAATGGTTGGGCATTTATATGCAAGAAAATGGACCTGAACTTTTACCTGACGTTTTTTTTTTTTTTATTTTACCTGACATTTTATACAAAAATTAAAATGGATTAGTGAGTGAAATAAAAAATTATAAGACTTTTAGAAGACAACACAGAAAATAATCTTTGTGACCTTATGTTTGGCACAGAGGCAATATTTTTTTTTTTTAAGATTTTATTTATTTGACAGAGACACAGCGAGAGAGGGAACACAAGCAGGGGGAGTGGGAGAGGGAGAAGCAGGCTTCCCACCAAGCAGGGAGCCCAATGTGGGGCTCGATCCCAGGACCCAGGGATCATGACCTGAGCCGAAGGGAGACGCTTAACCGACTGATCCACCCAGGTGCTCCCAGAAGCAATATTTATAAAAGAAGATACAACACAGAAGCAATGTTTATAAAAGAAAAAGATAGGGGCTCCTGGGTGACTCAGTTAAGCATCTGCCCAGCTCAGGTCATGATCTCAGGCTCTTGGGCTTGAGCCTCGAATCAGGCAACCTGCTAAGCAGGGAGACTGCTTGTTTCTCTCCCTCTCCCTCTGTCCCTCCCCCTGCTATGCTCTCTCTCTCAGATAAAGGAAATCTTAAAAGAAAAAGATAAATTGCATTTTTTTCCAAATTAAAAAGTTTTTCTTCTGAAAAACACAATGTTAAGAGAATAGAAAAACAAGCCATAGATTGGGAGAAGATATTTACAAATCACATATTTGACAGGAGTATATAAGACTCCCAAGACTTAAAAAAAAGACTCCCAAAACTTGTAGGGTACCTGGGTGGCACAGTCGATTAAGGGTCTGACTCTTAGATTCAGCTCAGGGCTCAGGTATGATCTCAGGGTCCTGAGATCCAGCAGCCTGTTGATTCAGGCTCTGGTTCAGGGCAAAGTCTGCTTGGGTTTCTCTCTCCCTCTGCCCCTTCCCCTGCTCCCCTCCACAACCCTCCCTCCCCCACACTCACTCGAGCTCTCTCTCTCTCTAGTAAAGATATAAATCTTAAAAAAAAAAAAAAGACTCCCAAGACTCCCCAAAACAACTGAATTAAAAAATAGGCAATTTGAACATTTTACTAAAAGAGGATAAATGAATAGCAAATCAACAAATGAAAAGATGCTCAGCATTATTATTAAGGAATTAAAATCACAATGAGGTATCTCTATACGCCTATTGGTATATAGCTGGGAAACAAACTTTTTAAAACCTGACATAACCAAGTGCTAGGATATAGGGCAACTAGAACTCTTATATGTTGGTAATGGGAATGCAAAATGTTACAACCACAACAGAAAAAGTTTAGCAGTTCCTTACAAAATTAAATATATAATCTATAGAATCCACTAATCCTAGTCCCCAGTATTTACCTGAGAAATAAAAAACATATTTACACAAAATATGTTTATGCAAATAACATACAGCTTAAGTTACACAGATGAATAAAGTTATAGGGACATTCCAAATAGTGAATAAATAAACTCTGGTGTGTTTATAAATAAACAATGGCATACTATTCAGAAACAAAAAAGGAACCAACTCCTCATACATGCAAATGTATGAATGAATCAAATAAATTATGCTAAATGAAAGAAGCAAGATTCAAAAAACTATATACTATATGATTCCTTTATATGACATTCTGGAAATGTCAAAATAATAGAGACAGAAAACATATCTATGATTGCCTGGGGCTGTTCATTAGTTGATGGGACTTACTGCAGTGGAGCCCAAGGAAACTTTTGGGGTAATGGAAATTGGGGTGATTGGAGTGATTGGGGTGATTGGGGTGATTGGGGTGATGATACACAGGCATGCATTTTTCAAAAGTCCTAGGACTATGCACTTAAAAATGGATGAATTTTCACTTAACACCCATTAAGATGGCCACCATCTAAGATAATAATAAGTGTTGACAAGGATGTGGATAAATTGAAACCCACGTGTGTTATTGGTGGGGATGTAAGATGCTGCAGCTGCTATGGAAAACAATACAGAGGTTCCTCAAAACATTAAAAACAGAACTACTGGGGCCCCTTGGTAGCTCAGTTGGTTAAATGACTGACTTGATTTTGGCTCAGGTCATGATTTCAGGATGGTGAGATGAGCCTCACGTGGGGCTCCACTCAGCCCCAGAGTCAGCTTGAGATTCACTATCTCTCCCTCTACCCCTCCTTCCCCTGCTCATGTGTGCTCTCTCTCTCAAAATAAATTAAGGAAGGAAGGAAGGAAGGAAGGAAGGAAGGAAGGAAGGAAGAAAGGAAGAAAAGGAAGAAAAGGAAGAAAAGGAAGAAAAGGAAGAAAAGGAAGAAAAGGAAGAAAAGGAAGAAAAGGAAGAAAAGGAAGAAAAGGAAGAAAAGGAAGAAAAGGAAGAAAAGGAAGAAAGAAAGAAAATCTTATTATCTGGTAATCCCACTTCTGGGTATGTAAATCCAGAAGAATTGAAAGCAGGATCTCAAAAAGATATTTGTATACCCATGTTCACTGCAGCATTATTCACAATAGTCAAGAGGTAGAAGCAACCCAAATTCCCATCAACTGATGAATGCATATAGAAAATGTGATATATGCATACAATGAAATATGATTCAGCCTTTAAAAAGAATGAAATCCTGTTATCTGCCACAACATGGACAAACCTTGGCCATAATGATAGGTGAAATAAGCCAGTCACAAAAAGGCAAATAATGTATGATTCTATTTATGAGATATTTAAAATAGTTAAACTCATAGAAACAGAAGGTAGAATTAGGAGGCATAGATGGGGAGTTGTTGTTCAAGGAGTATAGAATTTCAGTTTCGCAAGATGAAAAAAATCCTAGAGATCTGTTGCATGACGACATGAATACACTTACCACTACTGAAATGAATACTTAATAATGGTTAACATTTAAATTTTATGTGTTTTATACCACAATTTCTTTAAAAGTGGGGGGTAAATCTTACTGCATATAAATTATATCTCAACAGACATAACTTTATTTTGAGACTGAAAAGTTTCGGAACTTTACAGAAAAAGCAATGACAATCAACTAGCCAAAAAACAAACCTCTGAATCCCCTTTCATTCCAGGCCCTTCTCCCCTTTCTCGCTGGCTTTAGGATCTCTCCACCGAATCACTTCTCCTGGGTCCTGAAGGTCTCCCAACGCTGTGTTCGGAAAAGTCTACAGGAAGGCAGGTCAGGCGGGACGCCCCTGGTGTAAGCACTTCTGTACAGGGAAAGCAGGAGAAACATGGGCATGGAGAACCGGTCCACTTGGGGCAGGAACACGCGGAAATGACGGCAAAGGGGAGGAACTCAGGAGATGCTCCCGCACTGCGGTGACAAGATGGGGTGTCCGTTCTCCTGCTTGTCGGCTGGTGGTCCGCCGAGTGGCAGCATCTTCATCACGTTGAACTGGACTGGCGCTTTGCTCTCGTTCTCCGCAATGGCGAAGTAGCTGAGAAGTAGCAATGGCGAAGTGGCCCAGGGAGGAGCGGTGGGAGTCGCGGAGCCTTGGACGGCAGGTGCTCCACCGGGGCCGTGGACGGTGCGGCGGTCCGTCCTCTCACCGCTTTCCCTCTGCTCCCAGGTCAGAGGACACTTAGAAGAAGGCGCCGCTCTAGACTTTCACGTGGAAGAGAGGTCACGGCACAGAACCCAACACACTTAACTTTTTAAAAAAAATGACCCAAAGTTTGCATTTTGAAAAATTTTTGCGCTTTGCATTATAACTTTATAACTCTTCATACCAAAAGATGAAGTCTGTTTCCACCTGTTGGATCTAGTCTTAGCCGGGTGACTTAGTTTGGCGAATAAAATGTGGCAGGAGAAAAAAAAAAATGTGGCAGAAGAAATGATGTGCCTAGGCCTTGTTGGAAGATAAATTGAGCCATATCAAAAATGTTAAGGATTTATTTGAGCAAAAATTGATTTGAATCAGGCAACACCAGATCAGAAGTGGTTAGGAACACTACCCACAGGAGTATGGGGGAGCCGCTGGGGGAGAGGTTTTTATAGAGAAAAGGGAGAAGCAAAGTAAGAAAATTGTTGGTTAGCGGTAGCTTAAGGCCTAGTTAGCTAGGATTGGTTGTCCTTAGGGAGAGTTTTCATTTCATAATCTTGAGGCATTTACAGGCTTGGATTTTGGTTTACTTACCTGGGCCTAGGGCCACCTCAGTCTAATGGGCTCCTTGTTTAATTAGTCGAACCGCCTCAAGAAAACTTGCATCCCTGACGACAGACAAATGAGGGAGGCCAGGTGAGCCTGAACTGTCTGTCGACCCACAAAATCACTAGCTATGGTGGTATTTATTGTTTTAAGCCACTAAGTCATGGGGTGGTTTATTGATCATTAACTACCAACTGAAAGAAGTTTTCACAGATGAAGTGACATATGAATTGTATTTTGAAGGATGAATAGAAGTTTCTTTTTCTTTTTTTTCTTATTATTTTTGTCTTTTTTTGAAGGGTTTTTTTTTGGGGGTGGGGTTCATGAAAAATACCCCCAGTCTATTCTGTCTGTGTCATATTAGTCTCATAGTGGTTGCGGGGTATCCTGGTTACCCTTTCCCCTAAGCCATTGAGAAAATGGCTCATCTGGAACGAATTAAGAGTCCCTGCAACCTCGGGGGCAACAGCAAAGACTCTTAAAAATTTTACTGCCAGTACCACCCTTTGGTATTTAGCCACACAATGCCTGATTATGTTATTTAACTTTTCCTGTTTGATACATTGTTATCATGCCAGGACGGTGTCATTGTGAGGTTCAAAAGCAGAAACTACATCTTCTATATCTGCATCTCTTCCTACAGCAACAAGCATAGTCCTTGTCATTTAGATGCTAAAAGGAAAAAAAAAAGATTTAGAGTAAATGTGGCTCATGGAGGGTCAGGTATTTTCCATATTTTCCATAGCCATCAGCTCTGCTCTAGACCAGAGTGGGAGTTGCCACTTTAATTGTGGTGCCCTGGCGGAGGCCCAGGACTTAATTGTTGATGACCCTTCCTTTTGTGCTAGCCACTGTTAAATACAGGGGGTTCACAAAAAAGTTCATGAAAGTCCTAAAGAAGCCAGATGTGATGGCACTGGAGGTTCAGGGACCACAGCCCTACAAAAGGCAGGATGATGCCAAGACTACCCTGTGGAAAGCCAACACTGAAATCTGCTCACCTCCTGAGCTTCACTTGGATTCCCTTTCATATTTGCCAATGGGTGTTTTAAGGTACATCCTACAGCCCTGGGTCAACTCTTTGAAGGATTTCCCCCAGTCTTCTTCATTTGTACACATATGCTCATCGTTTTTTAAAATGTTGAAATTATAGAAAGTTATAAAGAAGAAAATAAATATTATCAGTTTTCTAACAACCTAGAAACAATAGCGTTTAACATTTTGGCATACATTTGCCATATATATTGGAGTCTGTGTGTGTGTGTGTGTGTGTATAAATTTCACACTGATCAAACTTTTTTCCCAGTCAACAGTATACCATAAACATCTTTACATCCTTCATTGTCAGTATGCTGACATTTTGACAGTTTGTCTATTTTATTGTATATCACGATTTATGTAAATAATCCATTTTTATTGGTTGTTCAGGTTGTGTCCATGGTTTAATTATTGTCAGCAATGCTTCTATAATGCCCTTGTACATATATTTTGGGGCACATCTTTGACCTTTGCTTGGGATATATCATAAAAGTGGATTTTCCCAGCTAAAGGATATGCATCTATGGCTTATGCTACATATTTGTGATACTGACCTCTAGACATGGGAAACCAATTCATAGAAAAATTGTATGCTCTCCACACCTCTTCACATTTTTTATTGTCCCTTGATATTTTTGTTAATCTGTCTCAAAGATTTTTAATGTTTTCTATGGATGTTTTTTCCTATAATAAGTGCAAAAACCAGAGAATAGAAAAGAAAAAATTAGCCAAGTGCCTTCTTTGCTTATTTTGTTTGCTCATTGCTGGTTTGGCTTTCTTTTTTGTCCTGTTATAAGTATGTCTAGAAAAATAAAATTAAACTGAGTAAGCTTGACTCATAAGGAAGCTCCCTTTCATTTCCCTGGAGCAAGGCAGTGGAGTGCTCACAGGTCCTGATATTAGCAATTACTATTTTGGAAGCACAATGAGAAGTGACTACCTTCCTCAGTGTTATCAAGCTTTTTCCATTATCTGTCCAAGTTTCATTTCACATACTTTCTTAAGGTCTGGGTATACCCTTTTGATGTTTATGATTTCCTATATTTCTCTTTATCTACTTTTTAGCATGTTGTCGTTTAAAGATGAACTAAGCAAAAAAAAAAAAAAAAAAGCCATATATTAAACTTGCAAAAATTGGAAGCCAAAAGACCAGGATTCTAATATTCCCTCTGCTACTCACAGCTGAACACATTACTTAGACTGTGTGGGATCTCATTTCTGCCTTGCAAATAGCTCTATGTGTCCTGGGGGCAGGGGGGGGGGCGCGGGTAGTGATGGCCATGAATGGGGAAAGAATCTGTAGGGAGCCATTATTAAATATCACTTGTGCCAGTTAGTATGTCTATATTACCTTGCTAAATAGGCATTATTTTCCCTCATTTTATTTTTTTCTTTTCTTTTTTTCTTAAGTAGGCTCCACACCCAGCATGGAGCCCAATGCAGGACTTTGAATTCACCACCCTGAGATCAAGACCTGAGCTGAGGTCAAGAGTCAGATGCTTACCTGACTGAGTCACCCAGATGCCCCCTGCCCTCATTTTAAAGAAGAGGAATCTGAGGTTCAGAAATGTGAATGGCCCAGGTCATACAGTGAGTCAATTCTAGCTATAACACAGAATCTAGGTTTGCCTAACTCCAAAGCCTTTTCTAGATGTGAGTATATGAGTAATAATGAAAGTGTTTTCACTTATTAGCGCATGAAGTATTTATTTAAGACCTACTATGTGCCAAACACTATGCTCAGTTCTGAGAATTCAGTGAATAAGTTAGATATCTTCTGCCTTATGAAGATTACAGTCAACTTGGGACGGGGGTGGGGGGGGGAAGAGACATTAAAAAGATAAGGACACAAAGGTAGGATTACCAGTTGTGATTAGCACCATGAAAAAAAGCGCATGGTGTTGTGAGAGAAGAACAGGGGAGACCTAATCTGAATTGAGCAGTCAGGGAAAACATTTCTGAGCCTAAGATGGTAGCAAGGAGTTAGGCAAGGATGGGAAGATGATTACAACTTTTCCAGTTGGACCGAGCTGCTGAGGGTGGAGAGCTGATCCAGCTGACCCCCAACAAGCTCTTCAGGGCATGGAGAGGCCCTGATGAGGGCCACAGTCAGCTTTCTAGAGAAGGGCTGTGGCATGTCCAAGTATGTGGTATTTCCTTAATACGTTATGTACTGGGGAGAGTCCTGCCCAGACGTGGAAGTGGCCTCTCCCTTCCCTTGGAAATTCTGGCATGCCCTCCAGTTTTGCAACTTCCCAGTATGTTGCCAGTCAGTTCTGCTAACCTATTGGCCCCACAGCGCCTGGTGAATCTTGTATTATTGTTCCTTGATCGGTTCTTCATGTTCTAATATCCGCAGGGCAGAAAATTAGAGCCGAGCATGTTTAGCCACCTTTGTCCCCAGTAATCTTCACTTTACACTGGGAATTTACATGCTAAAGATTCGGACGTTTCAGAGAAAAGTTGCTCAGCCTTTTGACTAACTATGTAATCGTCATAGGCTCAGGAAATCTAGCAGTATTTATTCAGTGGGGTCAATACTTTGAATAGCATTGGAAAGGATTACATGGAAAATGAGCTCAAACTAGATAGCTCTTTGGGATAATGGAGCAACATTGTCTTTTCCAAAATGAGCAGAAATTCTGGATTAGAGTGAAAAACGAAACGGAGTCATCTGTTGTGGATAAGAGAAGGAGAGAGAACTTAACAACTGGTAGTAAGGGTAGATCTTTCTGGATAATGGGGGAAAGAAGAAACTGAGGTGCTTTTCTGAATAACAGAGGGAGACCACCCAGAAAAGGAAGCGAGGTGGTAGCCTCTTTGGCCCATAGAACTAGCTAACAGGAGGGCATGTGAGCAAGGACTTCCTTGTGTGGCCATCAAGCACAAACAGAGGAAGCTGTGCCTGAGGAGGCAGGTGCCCTGGAGTTTGTTTATTTCCAAGGCTTTCCATCGCTGCTGTGTATATGGCCTGGGGCCAGTGGAGCTCACAAAGCCTCAGCCGCCATGTTCTTAAAATAGAGCATGTTGTGACCCTCTAGGTTCCGCAGTGACTGAGATACAAAGCTAGCATCTTCTCTGAACTGCCCAGATGAGAGGACCTAGAGACCCACTTGGAGATGCTGTGAGGGGACAGTTTAGTCATTTAGACTTATGAGCTATTACCAGTGGAGGGAAATTAGTCACATCCAGTAAAAATCCTTCATTTTACAGTTGAGGAAACTGAGGTCTGCAGGTGGGAAATGACTCGTCCAAGGCCTCACAGGAAGAACAGAGCTGGGACTAGAGCCCAGAATCCCCGACTCCCAGCCTGATTCTTTACAACACCAAACTTAAAGCCATTTCATAAGATGAGAGAATGGCTTTCAGAGGAATCTCTTGGGGTGGAAATCAGAGACTGAATGGAAAGACTCAAGGAAGTGAATACATTAACATTTAACGAAAGCCTTCTATGAAGTAGGCACTGTACTAGCCTCATTTAATCCTCTCAAAAATCCCCATGTTGGAGATATTATTGCCATTCTACTGTTGTTGAAATGGAGACTCCAAGAGATTAAGTAAACATGTGGCTGAGTAAGTATTTGAACCCAGGTCTGCTTGAAAACAGCCTGCGCTTTTCTACCTGAGCAGACTGGAAACATCCGTGGTTCTCAAGATCATCACTGATGTGATAAAACCTGGGACAGAAATGAGGCAAGGCTAGCAAACGTCTGCCTTTTCCTGTGGTGAGCAGGCCAGGAGGAGCCAACTGCTCTTTCCTCAGGAACCAAGGCAGGGAGACGAACAAGAGCATTGACGTTCTATTCTGAAGTCATAGTTCGTGTCATGGAGAAATGATCTTCTGGATCAATTCAGCGTTTTTTATCTCCTTTTAGGTATGGTTACTCCAAGGGCTGTTTCCCTTTCCTTTCCTTTCCTTTATGTGCTCTCTCTGGTCTTATGAATGCTATTTTTATCCCAATCGAATCACTTATATTAGGTTTTGACAGAGGTTATTTGTAAAGTTTTGTGTATAATTTGCTTCTGAAACACCACTGGCCGAGAACCATGAGATTCCTTTCATCACTAAAACCCTTCTAGGCCGAGTGCTTTAAGAAATGAGATCACCTTCAGATGAATTGTTAATAAAAATTAAAGCTATAGCCAGTAGCACAGATATTTTTGGGCTTTTGGCCAGAAAAGAAACCATCTGTGTGCAAGAAAACGGGCTGATGATTTTGGACTCTGGTCTCCGGGGCTGCATTGTGCATTGACCTCACCGGTAATTACCCAAATGAATTGCCATTGGGTTGTGTTCTCTCATCATGGAAACCTTCTATTACCAATGCAAACCACGTGGGTTAAAATGAGAAAACAAAAGCCAAAACTCCTCCCCACCCCACCCTCGAAAGCCCCTCTGTCAGGGATCCCAGGTGGACCCAGTGGGCGGAAGGGGTTTGCTGTCGGAGGCCAAGAAGGGCAGGTCATCCCCGCACGCCATCCATAGGTGGAGGGCTGTTATTTTGTTTCCCGCCTATGAGAGGATACCCCTATTGTTCCTGAAAACGCTGACCAGGACCCACACTTCCAACAAAAATTCCTCTACCCCTACAACAGCAGCAAAAGCAGCGGCAGAAGCAACAGCAATAGAGCACTGTTTTTGATGAATTGCAAGACGGATAGGGCTTGCCATGCCCCCAGCCCTGCTGATACCAAATGCCTTTAAGATACAGCCTTTCCCATCCTAATCTACAAAGGAAACAGGAAAAAGGAACTTAAAACTCCCTGTGCTCAGACAGAAATGAGACTGTTACAGCCCGCTTCTGTGCTGTTCCTTCTTGCCTCTGACTTATAAACAAGACCTTGTAGAACATGCGAATGGAAAGTCACAAACCTCTGTGTGTTTGAAAGTCTCCTTGGGACCTCATGCACATCTGCGGAAACTGGATGGAGAGATCTGGGGAAGCATGGACTCTTTAGCCGGCTTAGTTCTCTGTGGAGTCAGCTTGCTCCTTTCTGGTAACGTTTGGCTTTGTTTTCTTAATTTAGTTTTTTGGTTTGTTTGTTCGTTTGTTAGTTAGTGATTCTGGGCTTTCTCGCCAGCTGTTAGTGCTGGTTAAGAAGGGGCAGCTGTGGCTTAGGCAATGTTTCTCTAGGACTTTCCTTTTAATCTATGTGGGGATTAAAATGCAGTGTCTTTGTAGCATTGAACTGATTTTTCTAGAGTTTCCCTTCTGCATAATTGCCACCTGTATCGCCACAGACTCTTAAGAGAACTGATCAGGTCGCTTTATTTGTAGAGATTCACTTACTATGATACATTATTTGCTCCTCATTTGGGATTGTTTCCTTATTTAAAAGTAAAAAACCCAATTTTACTTGCTTCAAAAAAATCTTCCATAATTTTTTTAAAAAAGAAATTCATGCACAGAATTATGGGACCCACTTAGGGCAATGTGCAGATCGTCATTTTTAAATGAGAACAAAAATGCTTTTCTATAAGGATTTCATATCTAGGGCGCCTGGGTGACTCAGTGGGTTAAAGCCTCTGACTTCGGCTCAGGTCATGATCTCAGGGTCCTGGGATTGAACCCCGCATTGGGCTCTCTGCTCAGCAGGGAGCCTGCTTCCTCCCCCCACCCCCGCGCCTGCCTCTCTGCCTACTTGTGATCTCTCTCTCTGTCAAATAAATAAATAAAATCTTAAAAAAATTTTTATATCTATCCACATCCTATTTTAATCAAAACAGTCATAGGCTAGGCTTTTTTTTTTCCTTAGAGCTGGGGTCAGGGCTTTATAATTTTTGTTAGATTTTTAAAAATATTTGGCATGTAGTAATTTATAAAGTCTTTATTGGCCCAATGGGACAAAAGCTGGGGCAGTTACCCCCATCCCTGGGCACAGGAGAGTATTGAAAGCTGCTGTAGAGCTAAGGAATGGTGGGTTTGGATGTTTTTAGATCTGGTATGTCTGTTGCTCAGATTCTCCAGATAGTGGCATGCCTCTTATGTTCACTCACTCTGTGGGACACTGGCTGAGAGTGAAATGAAATCCTGACGTGCAAATCACAACTCTAATTGCCAGCAGCTTCTCCCTTTTAGTTTGAAAACATTCTAATTATTGTAATGAAAACAGAATTGGTGGTGGAAATCAAATTGGGAAAATGTGCTGAATTCAATGGTGCAGCCTAATTATGTTATTAGAAATTGATCCAAACATACATAAGTATGTGTTACATTATTTTCATCTTTTTCTGTATGTTTGAAATACTATGTTAAATATTCAAAAAATTAATCCAACAAGAGAATTGCATATGATCTGTCTATAGCTTTTCAATTTCTTTCAACACCCAATCATATTGAGGATTTAATAATCTTAAGACTAAGAATGTGTAATATAAACTGCTGAGATGGTTTCAGTGTTTTGTACAAATTGTTTATATTAACATAGAAATGTTGATTTCTCTAGTAATAGGCACCTTTAAAACAAATAATTATCATGATTCCATTTTTATTTTGCTTTCTTTTCTGTGTGACAAATTTATCGGTAACATGAAATCTGGAACTACTTTATGCCAGGGATTATAGTAAGGCAAAGCCCAGGGGGCTACAATTGCTCTGAGATGCTTCATAAGTTAAATCACCTGTGTGCGTACATGTGCAAACATGCACACACACACAGTTTTAATTCAGTTTTTTTAACACAGTTTTTTTCCCCTCAAAGTGACTGTGTCATGGCACTTTGTAGTATAGGCTTAGACATAAAATCATACAAAAAAAATTATGTGGCTGAAATAGTTGCTCTGCGTCTAGACCTTAGTTCCCTGGAAACATAGCCCTGACTTCAACAGGAAGAAGCCCAAGGAAAGGGATTTCATGCTCCTTTTGAAAAGGAAGGGTGATGCTAGCAAAGTTGGTTTCTGAGGTAGGTCTGTTGTATTGGAATCCTAACTTACTTTCCCAGTATAACCCTCCATGGACATGGATACACAATGCTGGGTAATTGCAACAAGAATCCAGCATGATCGTGTCTACAAGCATAGGAGCCCATTCTTTTTTGGGGGGTGGTGGCGGGGAGCCCCTCCTTTACACCAAACTCCAGTGGTACAGTACACCACAGTAATGGAGCAAGGGACTTATGGCTTATGCATCTCTCTCCCTATTCCAATGGGTTGTTTCTGATTTCTTTTTTCTCTGAACATAGAGGACTAAAACAATATGTCACATTTGCCTCAATGAAGGTGGCTCTGGGTGGCAGATAATGACCCATAAGGGGTTGGAAAAGGAATATAATTTTCAGAAGACTTCCCTAGATTGTGTACATTCCCCTCTCAATTGAGAATCATGGCCAACTTACAAACAAGTTCACATAAACATACTAGCTTTTCCCTACTCTCTCATCCTTACCAATCAGGCTGTTCGGTCTAAAGAATTGCATATGCAGAAATACAAAATAAAACAGATTATTCTTTGTGCTTTATCAAAGTATGTCCTATATGATCAACACTGACCCAATGGTAAGTAGTGTGCCTCTAGTAGTGTGTCTTCATATCTCTTTCCTGTTTCATTTGACATTTTAAATAACTATTATCTCTAATAGTTATCTTGATATAGATATCAATAGATATCTTGTCGGGAATGACAGTGGAAATTCGGTTACAAGGTCAGGGAAGTGGTCCCAGAAGGAACCTTCTCTTTAGTACTGGTCTTGGAAGGCTATATCGGGTCTGAGTAATCATGGATGGAGGTCCAGAAGCTGGGACCAGAGACACACCTGGGAATTACTCTCACAGGGAGGAGTTTGGCTTTCTTCACAGATGCTCCCTACTAAGCATTGTCTTTGTTGGAAATGTCAGGATTCCCCTTTCAGCTCTATGCTGGGAGAGTTTCCTGCAAGAGTTCTACTTCTTTTAAGACATCGCTCGAGGAGGGAAGGACTCATCCAAGTCCATTTCAGAAGATTTTGCTATGTCTTCTGGGGGATTCTTATGGGTGGGCTCCAGATTTTTCTGACATGATAAATTTGTCTACTAAAAAAGATATGTGTATGACTGTGTAACCTGCTTATTCCCTGTAGATAGCTTATTGGTTAGACCACAGAATCTGTATTCAGATGATTTCTCTAAGGTGGATAAGTGGACCAAACCCAAAAGATAGCATTTCAAACTAGGTCAATGTGAAGTTATAAGTTTGGTTTCAAAAAATGTATGTATGTATGTTCAGTGTAAGAGTCTTGGTTTGTTGAAAGTTCTAGGGAATAATACCTACATTTTGGTGATACACACAATTCAGGTGCCAACATGTGCTCTGTTTACTAAAAATGTAATATGTAAGCTGCAACAGTTGAGTAGAAATATAAGGTCCACATTAGAAATGGTAGTCATTTTACTGCTCTGAGACTATCCATTAAACACTGAAGACATTAAGAAATTTGACAGCAAACAGAGTGGGGAAGCAGGAAGGTAAGTGCTCTAGAAAAATATTTGGACAGGAGAAAAGAGATGAATTTTTAAGGGTTTCCATAGAGAAGACACCATAGATTGACATTGTATTTTGTCAGATCTAGGATACAAGGATGAAGGGAGTTTGGCTTGATTGACGGAAAGCTTCTGAATATTGGATCACCATCCCCATGAGGAGTGAGCTCCCACACTGGAGAGTGTTGAGGCATAGATTGGGTGATCATCTAGTAGGATCATCTGAAGAATGGGAAGTGTGATGCTTACTCTACTTCCCTTTTATATCCCTTTCATTTTACTCTTTGTGGCTCCTCCCTGATCACTTAAGTGGGGAAGAGTTCAGAAAAGCCACCAGCATCTTCGCCCAGTGAAACCAACCTGGGTGTGTTTCCTAAATTTTAACTCAATCAACATGCCTTATGAGAAAAAAGCATACATGTAATTGTGCTATGATGACTCTTCTGAAGCCACTGCTCTTGGAGACTGAGGTGGAGCTAATCAAAAATGCAGGAGAAAGAGTGAAGAGTATGCATTGTGAAATCACAGATCTGGGGTTAAGCTCAAATTTGATGACTATGGGAAAGTTACTTGATTTCTCAAAGCCACTGTTTTCTCATCTTTTGTGGATGAGAGGACTTCTTTCCCAAAGTCATTATGAGCATCACGTGATGCAAGTAGAGAGCTTAGCCAGTAAGAACTTCCTTAATGAATGAAGCTAGTATAATAATAATAAAAAAAGAAGTGTTTCTATGAGGACCTCTGTGCTAGTTCAAAACTGGACTAATATTTTCAGCATGTAGGGGAGTCACTGCTCATAGAAGCACTCTCCTTCTAAAAGACATCAACATAATCTAATTCCACAAATTTTATGCTTGTCTCTCTCCATGTGGGCTATTACCCAGTGCTTCCCCTCACCTTCATCCTTGCTCAGGCCCATCTCTACAATCTATGCACTCTTTCCTCTTGGCTCTTGTTCATGCTCTTCCATCCATTTGGAAAGGACACTCTCCATGCCTACTCTGCAAACACAGTTCAACTCAACCTGCCTAGGCCAAATTTTCCTCATGATCTTCCCCTAATCCTGAGTTCCCTTACCATATAGGCTATGTCTTTGTGATTTAGGCACATACATTTAGCTCCATTAGCCTCTAACATTTTCGACAAGAGATGTTACTTCTTTTTTATTCTCTATAGCGCATGCATTTGATGTTCAATAATCTTCATTGGATAGAATTTAATATGCCATAATAAGAAATTGTTGGTATGCCACAGCAGGCCTGAAAGAAGGAGGGAATGTGGTAGAAAGGGTTTTAGTCACATTGAAATAATAATGACAAAAATAACATAACAGGACAACAGTAAGCAATTTCATATAAATTGCAAGTGGTATTTGCTCAGATCTTTAAACACATATGTTAAATATGTGAACAAGGTCAAAAGAAAATTCCTTTATTCCCTTAGGTGTGAAACATAAAAATAATTCATGAAGATGGGTCTAACTTGGCCTTTACCTAATATTAGATATTGTACTATTATTGAGTATAACCCAAAAGATAGACTTTTTATTCAATAGACCTTTGAGTTATTGCCTGCGTTTTGTTTATTCATTTATTCATTCCTTTACTCACCTATCATTTCAGTCACTGAAGAGATATTGAGGATTTACTTTATGCCAAGTACTGTACTGGATACCAGGAATGCAAAAAAGGATGAGTCATTTTTTTCTCCCTTCACATTTTAGTAGGAAAGAAGAGTATAGGCAGATGAATTATATGATGTGATAAATGATACCATAGGTATACATATAAAATCAAGCTTTTCAAGAGCTACAAAAACTATTAGCGACTTCAATAATAAAAATGAAACTTTAAAATCCAAATTAAATGTTAAAAACATAGAATGTCAACTTCATTAGTTGCTAAATATAGTATGAATAAAATGAATAATATTTGACAACAATCTGTAGGTTAGATTTTCCTCACTTTGCAAGAATTCCTAAATAGTTGTGGATATTGCTAATTATTTCCAATTGTAATTATAAGTTGCTCACAGCCAAATGATTTGAAAACTAAGAATATAAAAAGGAAAAGGGAAGAAAGCGCTTCCCATTAGAGGGAGCCAGGAGTGTGGAATAGCAGGGCAAGTTCAAGGAAGTCGAGTAAGGCTGGAATGTAGGGTGGGAGTGGAGAATTAAGGTTGGGGTCAGAAACGGAAGGGCCTTGTAGACCATTTTAAGTAACTTGTACCTCATTCTGTATGTACTGAAATTTAGTATGGTGTTTGTCCTATCATAGCTGATTTATATCTTGGAAAATTCACGGTGATAATAGTATGGAAGATGGGTTAACCTGGCAGAGAGTATAGGCCTGGACTAATAATGTTTCTTTTCAAAACTGCAGGAAGGAAGGCCTGGATGGGCAGGGGGGTTGAGAATGTTTAGGAGGTGAAACCGTAAGGGTTGGTAATGGGTTGCATATGCGAGATTGAGCGACAGGGGGCAGAATAAGTATTGCTCCATGGTTCTGGTGTGAGTAATGGTGGTGCCATTCATGCTGGGAAAGCCGACAGAAGGAACTAGTTGGAGATGAGCTGAGATGGAGCCAGTCATTATTTTGTTCATGTTCATTTTGAGGTTCCATGTAAAAGGAAATATTTATCAAAATTGGGCTCTCTGGCTCTGAAGCTTAGATAAAGGAGACTGGACAAGGAGTTGAGACACAGACATCCTTGGTTTATGGGAAGTGAAGCCATGGTCATGGATGTGTATGAAAATTAAGTGAAGGGACGAAAAAGAGGAAGTAGCCAAGGGTTCTATGAAGAAGCAGTCAGGGAGTTGGTAAGAGAAGCATATCCAATCAGATTTCTTTCCTGGAACTTTAGAGAATTGGTGTGGTAGTAGCTACAGAAGAAGAGCATTTTAAGAAGAGGAGAGTAGGATGGGGACAGCAGAGTGACAGCCCCTGGGCTTGACACGGGGGCACCAGAGTATAGGTGTGTTGTTTTACAGAACACTAGCTGCACTCATAACATTCTGGACCAGAACTGGAAGGGATGTCAGACGATCAGTTGGCATCACTCCCAGCCTTCAGGAAAGGGAATGTCTAAAGTTGCCTCCCTTATTTCTGGAATTTCAAACTGATAACCCCATTCCCACCAGTCTGGCCAGACAATTCCTTAACTCCTAGCACACGTTTGGAATGTTTTTTAGCTTGACCTGTGCCTGCTTTTCTCTGCACCCTATCCCCCGACTAGCTCCTCTTGTCCCTTCAAGAATCTGACTGTCCTTCTCTCCATGTTTCTTTCCCAATGCTGCAGGGGCAGGTGTGGGGGCTGAGTCTGCCAGATGGACAGAGTCCTGACTCTTGTCAACACATCCGCTGATGAGAGGGAATGAGTTCCTTCTGCCCGGCGGCTCCCTGTGGGACATGGTATGGATGTGACAGGAGAGCCTGTCCGGCGGCCAGATTGACAGACATGGTGGGTGGCTTTCTGTTGGCCACTGCCCTTGCTCAGGGTTTGACCAGTGAGGTGTATGCGGTGGTCACACCCATCTCAGCAGATCTGTCAGCTTTCCCGCTTTTGTTAGAGGGTGATATCATGCTTCCTGGGGGGAGTGCTGGAAGACAATGCTCGGCCACTTTTCTCCAGATACAATAGGCGGAGTCAGGAAGGCAGTATTGACATTGCTGGGGCCAGGGAGGCACTCAGAGCTCTGCGGCCGTCAGATGGTGAACCAGCTTAACCTTGGCACACGGGGCCTGGGTTGTGCAAGGCGTCTGGCTGCAGAGCCAAAGGGGACTCCGCCCTGGGGACGGGACTGCTCTAGACATCTGGAAATCTGGGATGGGCTTCAAATTCTGATCCCTCTGTCAAAAACAACCACAAAATAGTAACAGTACCAGATAACAAAAATGACTGCCGTAGATTGAATGTCTCTGTGCCAAGTATTTAATAGGATTTTTCATAACTCAAAACAATCTTACTCAACAGATAATATTTTTTAAATAGATGGTAAAACTGAGGCTCAAAAAGTGACTTGCCCAAGATTAAAAACTAAGAATTGCACTATTTTGGACTGCCTAGCATCCCTATTGTTCAAGAGCTGTCATTAGTTCCCTCCATGTGACCCTGATGGGACTGCCAATCACTGATTGCAGAGTGTATCGCTCATCTGACCACAGCAGTTGGTTCAGATGGAGGAAGCATGACCCAACAGGGACAGTTAGACTCTTTCTCTGGGAATTTGTGAGCAAGAGGTTCTCCTTGTCCAGCGAGGACACTGAACACCCAGAGCTACTAGGACATCTGGAAGAAAATGGTCTTTGGCAGGAGAGAATGAGCTCAGTCGCACAGAGAGAACAGAACCATCATGGGCACTCTGCGATTACTGGAGTGTTGAGTCCAGTGGTGTCAGATCACAGACCCACCCCTCTAACTTCCAATTATGGGATCCGGTTACCTTCATTTACTTCCGCTATTTTGATTTGGTTTCTGTCTCTTGAAAGTGAATAGTCCCGAGTGGCCCCGTGGTTTCAGGAGGAAGTGATAGAGACAAGAGTTAAACTGAGAATGACCTGACCCCAAATTCTGAGTTCTTTTAAACTCTTGGCTGTGCAGTTTTCTAACTAGTGTTTCATGGTCACCTCAGGCTGGTTCCTGGAAAATGACGCTGATGACTACACTTCTTCATGCAGTTTTGGGAAAGATTTTAAAAGAAATATTACTTAAAATACTTAGTATGGTGTTGGTACATGATGAGCACTCAACAAAACCAGATGCTCTTCAATGTTTGCTTAAAAACAGAGCTAGAGAGTCTTACATTGCTTTATGCCAGTCTTTTCAAAGCTCATCTCCCTGCGTGAGGGCAGGCAACTCCTATTCTATGCCAGATGGGGCTCCCCGGCTTCCCTGGGTGAAACTCAGCCTTCGTACCCCACGTTTGGCCTTGTCTGAGGGGAAGGAGAGAAAGCTTAGAGCTGTGGTTTCTTGGGTTTTTGCTAAAAATCTGGAGTGTCGGGGGAATTCCTTCCAGTGGCTCTACCGGGTAGCAAGATGGTGCTCCTTACTTTTCTCTTGCCAGCCCTCAATTCCTTCTTCTCTCATGTCTTGATTGAACAGAGGTTCTAGGATGATTTGCTGTAGGTTCCACCTCGTTTATCCCAAACCTAATTCCTAGTTCTTGACGATTTATGGTGGAATTTTCAGTCCCACATAGAAGTCGCCTCATTTTTGACTAAGCTCATTATTGGATTTTTGGACCCACCTAGATAAAGTGTGTGTGTGTGTGTGTGTGTGTGCGTGTGTGTGTGAGACAGTAGCTCTTCTCCCATTTCACCACTGTCTTTGCTCCAATTACTCCTGCTCTTAATTCCTCTTTGTGTCTAGTACCCTCACATCTAGAAAACGCTTTCTCATCTTCTGGGGTTGCTTTAATTGTCCGCCTGTTTTACTCCTTGCTGCCTCTTCAGACTCAGACGGCAGGGTGGGAGTAGTCGTCAGTTATAATCAGTGCCTTTTCATGAGCCAGTCTTTGCCTACCTCACCAGGCTCTTGGGATTCTCAGTCCCTCACGTTAAATTAAACTGAATATGGTGTATTCCAGCCATACCAGGCTCTTTGCAATGTCTAAACATACACTTCCAAGCCTCCCTGCCTTTCTGTATGCTGTTCTCTTCTGCCCAGAATGTCCTCATCACATTCCCTTCTTCATCTGACTTATTCATGCTTCAAAGTTTATCTCCAGTGTCATGTCTTCAAAGAAGTCTTCCTGACCCTTCTCGCAAGGGCTTGGGTCTACCCTTGCCTGGGATTCCATCAGAAATGTGGCCTGAGGCAAAGGCACATGTGTAGGTAGGTTATCTGGGAAGTGATCTCAGAGAGCAGGAGTGAGGGACGAGGGGAATAGAACTGTTCTAGGATATGTTATCATGCTAGCCACTGCTATGGATGCCGGATCCTCCTGGCATCCCGAGGAGCCTTAGGAAATGAGACTCAGAATGGTTCACCTGTAGCACAGAAAAAGGAGAGGTGGTCATCCTTTGCAATCCTTCCCCTTTGTGCAAGGTTCCGTAGATAGAAGAAGCTGGTGAGTTACTGCTGGTGTCCTGTGCTATCGAGCCAGAGGAAATTCCAGGAGAGGAAATGAAATGTACTCACATGGGCTCTGGGTGAGCTACTTGGGGTTTACACCTGCTGAAAGCTGGTGGACGCCTGCTTAGAAGTGGCTGCTGCAGGTGGAACTGGACTAGGGGCTGGGATGGGGAGGATTTGCACTGACACCCAAGACGGGTTGCATGTAGGCACCCTTACACTTGCCTCTGTCATCGTACTTAGAATATTAGGTTATAATTAATGGTTTACTTGTTGCTTTTGTCCACTAGGCTGGGGGCTGTGTTTGGCATTTCAATATTCTCAGCACCAGGCATAGTATACTGGCCGGCAGAGAAATGCTTTAATAAATGGTTTTGCATTAGATTAATTGTTCCAGCCATTGCTTCCCTAAGTGTACTGTCTATATTACTGCTGGCCAGAAAAAATGATTTGATGTGGTTCTTGGGAGCATATTTTAAAATTATCTATTCATTTTTATATGTAAGTATAAATAGATGCATGTGTATATATATATATCAATCATATTTCTTGAATATTCTTAATACAAAGCTAAGAAAACATGAGTTAAAGAGAATGGTTAATAGAATAATTGTACAAGCAGCATGTAGAGTCAGCAAGAATCTGTGATACATAAATTATGCAGTTTGGGAGACATTGCTCTAAGCGAAAAAGTTAGCTAATTCTTTTTAGAACTCTGCGTGTACAAATAAAAAGATAGAAAAGTAATTTGGTATATAATTAATATTATCCTAGTGAGATGAGCAAAGTGAAGGCATCTATGGTGATCAGCCTGTCTCAGAGGAACATCTAGGACTCTAATCTTGCTTTTCCCACTACACTTGGAAGGTGGACATTTGTTAATAAATCATAGACACCTAGTTTCCCCCTTGGGCATACTGGGCATCCATGAGAATAGGCCAAGCAGTCAGCCATCAAGCCAGCAGGCATCGTCAACCAGGGGAGGAATGGGTAGGTCAGTTATAGTCACTCATTCAAGCTAACTTTTTCTGAGCCCTTTCTATGTCCTGGGAATCCGCTAGGTATTGCAGTTAGAAAGATGGCTAAGAGAGGCACATGACCTCCAGTGCCTTGTGGTCTGCTGGGTGAAAAGCACTGCTTTATTGGAGGCAGATGTTGGGAGCATGGAAAATGGGGGGGGGACGGTAATCCTGGAGAACAGGGGTCTCGACAAGAAGGTGACGTTTGAGGAGGATGAATAAGATTACGCTTTATGGAAAATCAGGGGTGGGAGCGAGTAGAGCATTCCAGGCAGAGGATAAAGCATGCCAATGGGGAATAGAAAGTTTAAGAAATAGGGGCGCCTAGGTGGCTCAGTGGCTTAAAGCCTCTGCCTTCAGCTCAGGTCATGATCTCAGGGTCCTGGAATCGAGCCCCGCATTGGGCTCTCTGCTCAGCACGGAGCCTGCTTCCCCCTCTCTCTCTGCCTACTTGTGATCTCTCTGTGTGTCAAATAAATAAAATAAAATAAAAGAAAGAAAGAAAGTTTAAGAAATATTGGTACAGTAGTTCTACATGGCTGTACTCCAGGGCACACTGAAGGAGGTGGCAGGGGATACAACTGGGGAGATGAATTGGGAAAAGAAGGTAATTTGGTTTGAGATGGGCTGAGTGGGCAGGGACAGCGTAGAGACCCTTCCGGGATTCCTTAATATGTAGGGAGAGCTGTGTGAGGGAATGAGATTGCCCAAGAAGAAGACGGCAGAGTGGGTCTGGGAACACCTATATCAAAGGGTGAAATGGGTAGAGGAAGAGGCATCCCAAGACATTAAATGAGAGAAACCATGGGTGAAGGGAATTACAACCACATTGAAAATTGCAGAGGCAGGAGCAGGGTAAAGAGAGGGACTAGAGAATTTGGCAATTCGGTGCTGTGCGTTGTAGAGCATTCTTAGTGGATGGGCTGGGCTGGGGTTGAGTAAGTGGGAAGTGGGGAAGTAGAGTACGTAAGTATAAATTCCTTTCTGAGAGATGTCCCTTATCCAGGCAGGTTCCTGTTACGTGTGCTTTTCTCTAAGCTTGATTCTGAGTGACCTGGTAGGAGAAGGTATGAGGTCCTCTCTGCCAACATTGGCTTGAGGTGCTAAGAGGATACACAGAGGTCTGGAGACAGTAGGGAAAGAACTCTTCCATCACACACACTCTCTCTTGACCCTGGATGCGGTCCCAAGTTACCTGAATTAGGGAATTATTTTAGTTTCACAAACATGGTAATAGAGGTAGAAGTCTTTTTTTTTTTTTTTTCTGTTCAAATATGTTTCTTTTTCTTTCTTTCTTTCTTTCTTTTTTTTTTATTAACACATAATGTATTATTTGCCCTGGGGTACATGTCTGTGAATCATCAGTCTTACACATTTCACAGCACTTACCATAGTACATACCCTCCCCGATGTCCATAACCCAGCCACCCTATCCTTGCCTGCCCCTACCCCCCAGCCACCCTCAGTTTGTTTCGTGAGTTTAGGAGTCTCTTATGGTTTGTCTCCTTCCCGATCCGATCTTTTTTTATTTCCCTCCTCCACCCCCTACGATCCCCCGCCCTGCCTCTCAAATTCTTCATATCAGAGAGATCATATGATAATTGTCTTTCTCTGATTGACTTATTTCACTTAGCATAATACCCTCTAGTTCCATCCACGTCATTCCAAATGGCAAGA
>CM052892.1:37559009-37588035 GCA_028534135.1 Potos flavus | reverse complement strand
TTAGGGTAAATACCCAGTAGTGCTATTGCTGGGTCGTAGGGTAGCTCTATTTTCAACTTTTTGAGGAACCTCCATCCTGTTTTCCAGAGTGGCTGCACCAGCTTGCATTCCCACCAACAGTGTAGGAGGGTTGCCCTTTCTCCGCATTAGAGGTAGATGTCTTCATGGAGGGGCCACACGTTAACTGTTGCACAGAGTAACAGAATAATAGAACTGTTCAAAGACTTAAAAGGTTGTCTAGGCCAGCATTTCTGAATACCAATTCCAGGAGAATCCTAGAATCCTTTATTTTTATTTTTTGAGTATCCTAAGGAGCTAACATATGGTACCTTAAGAAATACTGATTTGGTTCAACTTTCTCATTTTACAGATGCCAACACTGAGGCTCAGCACATAGCTCAAACCCACTCAGCTCATCCCTTTAACAGAGAATGTGGAAGGCAATAGAAACAGGAGCTCAATGCACGTACTGTGTAGTCAAACTACCTATGCTGCTTAAGTTAGAGCCCCCAAATTGTCCACTTAAAAATTACTCGCTTGCTTTTTTAAGTGCTTAATGGACACATTTGTAAAGCCCGGGCAGTGTTGGCTTGCTTTGTGCCGCCTGGCCCTCCCATCCCCCTTCCCCTTGTGTGTCTCACACCCAGAGTCAGCGGTGCTTTTCACACAAATAGTCTGCCAAGAGGTGTGGAACTAGAGCCAGAAACTCACAACAGCTGCACAAGCTCAGCCATATCTAGAGGCTTGCAGTAATCTCCAGCAGGCCTGGCCACAGCCCTGATCACTGAGTGACTCTAGAGTACATAAGCCATCAGCAAAGTGTGATTCCAACATGAGTAAAACATGCATTCTGCCAGCTGCTTCTGGAATCAAACAAACAAACAAAAAAAACAGTATTGTTGCCAGCAAGGGAGAAAAAAAAGTCACCATTAATTGCATCACTGTCTTCCCGTTAAGGCTGGGGAGAGCCTGTGACTCAGGCTAGTTTCTGTTAGAGAAGCTCTTTTCCTCTCCTAGAGAACATTTTCTGATGGAACTCATGGCTTATCACCCCTGCCAAGCCCACATTTTCACTCTACCCACGTGGTTATGAGCGCAGACTGTGGGGGCAGATGGATCTGGGCTGCAGCTCCACTCAATGTGACAGCTGTGTGACCTTGGACAAGTCCTTTGTCCTTTCTGCAGAATGGAGATCATGTTACCCCTCTAAGAGTAGTGAAGATTACAGGATATAAGTAGATCAAATACTTAGCAAATGCAGTTTAATACAGAAAGCTCAAAAAATACTAGCTATTATTATTATTTATGTTTCCCCATGTTCCTAAGAGCACCCTCTTGCTACGAATCTGTGTAAATTCTATTCCATTCGATCCCATTTCAACATCTCCTTCCTTCCCAGCCTATTCTATTCTATGAACATTTCTTGAACTCCTTCTTTGTGCCCCACCCTGGGTCAGCAGATGTGAAGATAAATAAAGTCCCTGCTGCTAAGGGGGCCGCTGGTGGGATGTGACTTACCGATGGCCATCCAGTAGATTCTCATTATTCAGAATAGTTCTATAAACCGCGAACACAGGGTTAGATTCAGGCAAGTCACAACATTTTTGTCAACCAATTGATACACCTAGGTTTGTGTGTGTTTCTATTTAAAGGCAAATCATTTAGCGCATGTGGCTGATGGATATGCATGGAAGTCAAGGTCAACAGCGCTAACTGCTGCCTGAACAGAGCTCCTCTAACACATTTGAGTTTCTTCTGAGGCACATCACTGCTTTCTCATGCTTAGGAACGCTAGGCAGCACTTCGACACTAAACTTGGGGCCATTTCATTTTTTGTTATCTCTTGGGTTTGTCTTAAAAATTTTTTTGAGTACAGTTGGCGCACAATGTTACATTAGAATGTTACATTAGTCTCAGGTGTACAATATAGTGACGTGACATATTGATATGTTATGCTGTGTTCATTACAAGTATGGCTGCCATCTGTCCTGTTACATCACTCTTCTAGTATCATTGACTATATTATGATGTGCTTTGTATTTGTTGGGGAGTCAGTGTTTTTTTTTTTTTTTTTTTTTTAAGATTTTATTTGAGAGGGAGCGAGCACCAGCAGGGGGAGGGGCAGGGGGATAAGCAGGCTCCCCGCTGAGCAGGGAGCCGGACATGGGGCTCGATCCCAGGACCCCGGGATCACGACCTGAGCTGAAGGCAGACGCTTGAGCTCCCCTAGGAGTCATTTTAAATGGTGAAATTGCCAATTAAAACCACAAAAATGTGAAAAAAAAATAGCACTAAGTATACTGTAAGGAGGATACTGATTGACAGTTGGCAACATGGGCATCTGGGGACTCGGCGTTTTCCTGCTCTGCCATGCATTCTCATGACTGGGAAGCCACCACGGGGTTTGAGTTTGAGGTTATAAATAAACCGTAAGCACATTGACAGGTTCGGAATCAACAAATGAGGATATTGCTACAAATGACTGAACTCAGGTGGTAATAAAGTATCCATAGACAGAGAGGACAAGCACAGGAGAGAGAGGAATGGGTTCATTCTGGAACAGTCTGATCCACTGAGGGCAATGAGGCAGAAAGGCATTTCTGACGAGCAGACAGCAGACATGGAAACATGGAGGGATGACAGTATGGCCCCAGGCTGGGGCAGAACCCCTCGAGGGTTCTGGGCCTCCAGCACTCTGCTGTGCCGTCTGACTTGACTGGATGCCCTTCGGCAGGCCTCTTCGCACCCGTGTTCATCTAGAGGCAAGACCTCGCACTCAGAGGTCTGACTCCATAGTGTTAGTGAGTAATAGACTTTTAGTCGGTCGAAGGGAAAGATGCTTTGCATTGTACAGTGAGCAGAATGTACTTAGTTCATAAATAGACATCTCTCTCTCTGGCAAAGTTCATCTCCAGCTCCCAGTCTCCTGATTTCTCCTCCTTCCTCCACTGCCTGTACGATTCCAGGCCATTGCATTCTCACCCTCCCTTGTACATACCACTCAGCCAGTGAAAGGCCAGCTAGTTATCCAGCCCCCTCTCCTCTGGAATCTTAGCAGGAGCCCAGTGTTGTGACTCCAGCATGGCTTTGGGGAGTTTTTCTCTATGCTTCATTTCCCACTTACCCAAATACTCACTCCATAAAATATTTTCCTGCATATTTTGGCATAAGCAATAAAGAAGTACAAGGTCCCAGATGAGTTACCACTCCCTATTACTGCCAGTTACTCCTGATGGAGTATTTTCTCATCTTGGACACATGACCCATGGTCGCTACAGTTTTTTAAAAGCCTGGTCCAGGCCCTAGCCACATTAGATATTTGATAAATGAATAGATTTCCACTGAACTGATGATTTGGGGTGAAAGGAGACATTTTTGTAATGTTTCCCTCCTCAAAACTGATAGGTAATTTTACTTACTGTCATTCTCTTACACCTTTCACAGCAAGGTTTTGTAATACTCATTGCATTAAGTTCTAAACCTTTCTTTCTAATAATTCTCATCAAAATTTCCAATGATACTATTTTTTTTTTAAGATTTTATTTATTTGTCAGAGAGCACAAGCAGGCAGAGTGGCAGGCAGAGGCAGAGGGAGAAGGAGGCTCCCCGCTGAGCAAGGAGCCCGATGCGGGACTCGATCCCAGGACCCTGAAATCATGACCTGAGCTGAAGGCAGCCGCTTAACTGACTGAGCCACCCAGGCGTCCCTCCAGTGATACTATTTTTGAAACTTAAAATAATCGTAAATTTTATCTTGGGGAATAAGTAGAAGGAGCAGCTGAGAAAATTCTGGGGGGAAAAAAGGTAATTCTTAGAAATAGGTCCATGAGATCTTAAGGCAGAGTACAATACTATAATAATAGTGAGGTACAGTACAAGAGTCTGTAGACACAGATTAACAGACTAAAAAAGTCAGAACCAAACCCAAGTTTATAGAAAATTTTATTACCTATAAAGGATACAAAGCAGTGGGGGAAAGGAATAACCGTTCTGGGAAAATTAGTTTTCTGTTTAGAAAAAAGAACTGTTTAGAAAAATCCATCTGTTACCACACACCAAAATAAATTCTAAATGGATTAAAGAGTAAATGCTAGAAATCAAGCCATCAAAAGAAGATGGCAGTGAATATTTTTTGACATTTCATATGGAGAAAGTCTTCTTAAGTTTAAAAACAGCGGCAGAAACCACAAAAATAAAAATCAATGCACTTAGCTCTGTAAATATTTAAACTCTTAATTTAACAATAAGCAAAATTAAAAGGCAAAGAAAAAATAGAAAAATACAACAAATATGGCATATAAGAAATGTATTTTCATAAAAAACTCATTGAAATTGATACAAAAAATCAAAAACATCAACAGAAAAAGAAGAACAAATAAGTCGCGGAGGAGGAAATACAAATGGCTAATAGGCTTGTGAAAAAGTTCACTCTCTAAAGTAAAATCAGGGATGCCTGGGTGGCTCAGTTGGTTAAGCGGCTACCTTCGGCTCAGGTCATGATCCCAGGGTCCTGGGATCGAGTTCCACATCGGGCTCTCTGCTCAACGGGGAGCCTGCTTCCCCCTCTGCCTCTGCCTGCCTCTCTGCCTGCTTGTGCTCTCTCTCTCTCTCTCTGACAAATAAATAAATAAAATCTTTAAAATTAAAAAAAAAGTAAAATAAAAATAAGATACTATTTTTCTACATCAAACTATCAAAGATTAAAAACCAAGTGGGAATATTCAAGAATACATGGCTAGGATTGGTGAGATGAATGTGTTTTCATACACTGTAGCTCTTTGGATAGAAATTTAGCAATGTAAAGCAAATTTTTACAAGATTTTAAATGTTGTAAGATTAAGTAAAAATTTAGGATATGAAGTGTTCTGTTTTAACCTAGGAAAAAAAACTATATTGGTTTCTGCAGTTTCTCTTTATATATACGCTGGAGAAAAAATAAAGGATATACATCAAAATGTTAACAAGAGTAAAAATGTTTCCTCATAACCATTTCTTCTCACTGCATTTGGATCTCAGTGTCCAGATTTGGATAGGCTTGATCTGGTATTTAAAGAAAGATTTTATGATAAGAATATATATTTTTAAGTAATTTACATTCTGAGTGTTTTAAAAAGAAGATTAAATATAATACTTTTGTAGTTTTAGAGATACTCTCTGATCATTTTTATTCTTAAATTGTTAAAACCTAAAGGATAAAAATAATACAAAAGGATCCACATTTATCAGGACTGCTGTCTATTTTGCATACATAAAATGTTAGTGACTGTAAATATATTAATTCATGCTGTGTAATTACAGAAAAAAGAGATTCTTGGAAGAGCAACCTCTTCCTTGGACATTTTCATTGGGCCATTCAGATGATCTATTGAAATAAGACCAGGAGAGATAGTGAGAAATGTTTCTTTCACAGGATTCAGTTAATTTTTGATGTTTGAGAATAATAGTACTATACAAATTGGAACTCTGGGTAGTTATTTCAAATTATAACATTTGTATGTGTTAGCTTCCTTAAAATGTATATTTTTCTACAAAAATAATTTGATTATAAAAATATTGACAATAATTCATGTTCCTGTTGAAAAATTTGGATATGCAGAAAAACACTTTAACATAAAAATGAATTTTATACTCTTTTATTTTATTTTTATTTTTATTTTTATTTTTTTAAGATTTTATTTATTTATTTGACACAGAGAGAGAGATCACAAGTAGGCAGAGAGGCAGGCAGAGGGAGAGGGGGAAGCAGAGAGCCCGATGTGGGGCTCGATCCCAGGACTCTGAGATCATGACCTGAGCTGAAGGCAGAGGCTTTAACCCACTGAGCCACCCAGGCGCCCCTATACTCTTTTAATATACAAATATATTAAATGCATTTTAATATATAAATATAAAATATAGAAATATAGAAATAACATATTTATAAAGAGATCAAGAGAGAAAGAAAGATTAAGAGACAGACTGAGAGGCAGAGAAATACAGATTTGATTATTTGGTTTTAAACATCTGTTAATTATTGTCTTAAAGCATAAATCCAGTTTTGCAGGCTCCCTTTTATGATGGGAACTGAGAGAGAGACAAAAAAGTGGTCTCAACCACAGGATCATTGACCATAAACCAGAAGGGCCATGCAAACTGAAGGCAGAGAGCTAAGCCAGGTCTTTTTTTTTTTTTTTTTGTAGTAAGATTTTTATTTATTTGAGAGAGGGAGAGAGAGAACGATGGGGGAGAGGGACAGAGGGAAAGGGAAAAGCAGGCTCCCCGTTGAGCTGGGAGCCTGATGCGGGGCTCAGTCCCAGAACTCTGGGATCATGACCTTAACCGACTGAGCCACCCAAGCACCCCTAAGCCAGGTCTTCTGATGGTGCTGTGTTACAATCAACCAAGCCCTGAAACCAATACTTTCCTCTTGTCCCTGGACCTCCTCTCATCACTTAGACTTAACCCTGAGGGATGAAGTGAGAATTCAGGGAGGTGTGAAGGATGAAGGTAAATTTCAGAAATGGAGTTGGAATGTCATCTACATGTTATTTGTTCATAAAGAAGTTGTATTGCTGTTAATGAAGAAGAGGTCATGGCTTGTTTTAGGGTCACAAGACTTGAGAATGTCCAGGAACGCCTGGTGTCAAAGGGCATTTTTTCAGAATGCTGTGTCCTTCTGGCTCTGTGTCTTTTGCTCTCCATGTCACCATCTCCTTGTAAACGGGAGGGGGCACAGTCAGCTGATATGGAGTGAGGTGAGGATCTCACAGCCCCCAGTGCCCTCTCCGATCTTGCACCTTGACTTCCTTTGTTACCACAGCGGCTGTGATGTGGCCAGACCCGAAAGCCAGCGTCCTCAGCTTTCTGCCGCCCTTCAGTATTTGTATGCAAACTAATTACCAGAGCATGTCTGATCTTTCTACAAATCTCCCACTAGACTGTAGGCCAGTGGCTCTCATATTTGCTTTATGGGGCTCTGGGGTTGCGGGGGGCACCTGTGTGGCTGGCACACCTGGCCAAGGTGAGCTGATACCCGTTGGTCTCGAGCCCTATGCCCCTGCTTTACCAACTTCAATCGGGGTAACTATACTTTTATGTAGTTAACATCATCTTCTATATAATATTTCACTTGGTAAAAGGACGCTTTTGCTTAAACAAAAGCACACGGGGGAACAGCTGACATAAGTTACAAGATACGCTCCGGCAAAGACAGCCCTGAGCTGGGCTGGGTAGACACGTATCCCATATGAGGAAGTATTGGCTCAATACTGGCTCGAAGTACAGATTTTGAAATTGAAATATGAAAGCTGCTCGGTTTCATCCATTTACTGTAAACCAGAAACCAGGTCATCGCACCTATCTGTAAAGGCTGATAAAGTATTGATTGAAGGTTTGAGAGACTCTTCTAGGAATATAGGGGATGTATTTTAAGCTATTAACGTGATAACACTGATTTTAGTCATGTTATGAGAAAGCTTGTTTGCAAAAAAATCAGAGTTTTGGGTGGATGAACTGTTACTGTATTGATATTAATGTTTTATATACTTGAATTAGGAGTTAACATCATCTCATTTATTCTGTGAGATTTACTGCCAACAAACCTAAAGTTGAATAAGTCCTTGGGAAATCTATTGAATATGTACAGGTATTCCCTTTTAAATTGACATTTGAGTGTTGATCCCTTTCGCACATTAAAATTTTGAAATTAGCCACTCAGACCTCAGCAATCAAGTTTTAATTTCAAGCAAACAAAATAGACTGAAAACATTATCTTCCTTTGAATACATTTGACATCATACAATCTAAGAACTAAAGTCACTTTGATCTAGTTTTGAACTTTTTTAGGAAGCAAGCTTAGGACTATCAGAAATTCTTTTTGAAACCTAGGGCTCTGGCTGATCTGGCTGATGAGTCATCTTTTAAAGTTCAGAATCCAGGGATTTTGGATTTACATTCCTAGAGCAGATGGTAAGTCTTGTTTTCCAGTGGTGACCTTAGACTATAAATGTGTATCATTCTTAGATAGAGTCAGATTTCATCATTAGAGAAACTATAGATTAAAACTTCATGGCCCCTACTAGAAGATAAGTCCATTTGAAGACCTAACCCATTAAAGGAATGGAGGCTTGAGCAAAACAGCCCAGAAAGCCAGGATGTAGAAGGAACGTAGTTCTGAACTTTCAGAAGCTGATAGGCTGAGGGAGGCTCATTTCTTGCCTCTGTGTTGCTTCTCTGGGCTGTTACTACCTGGAGAAAAGAGAGCAAAAGGGTGTGAAATAAATTTTAAAAAGGATCCTTGTCCTCGTGCGCGGTTTTTGTGTGGGATGGCATTTGACAGCTCACTCTCTGGACCGTGTTTTCTCCGGATGTAAGATAAAAATGCTTCTATAAACTTGAGCTTTTCCCTGTGATGAGCTCTGCAGGCAGGATCACCGCTCAGAGGGTGCAGTTGTGCCTATTTCGCAGGGGAGTGGACCCTATTTTCTCTTCATCGGTCTCACAGCTTTAGGGAATCCTGAGGTCGTCGTCGTCCTCGTCATCACCTGTTTTTTGACTATTGCACTATTTGTCACACACACTTAACACAGCATGGAATTTACAAAAATTGTTCCATAGATGTAGATCTATACATTTATCCATCCTCGGCAAAATGCTAAGCAGTCAGGATCCTCCCCTCCATTTTACAGTGATGCAGCGAAGGCGCAGAAGGCTCAGTCACTCAAGGATGGGTCTGTGTTACATGAATAGTATGTGGTCGATCTGGGATTCAGACACAGGCCGGCTGGATTCCCTAGGCTCTGACCACATACTGCATGGCTCTGCTTCTCAGCCAGGCTTACCTCCCTGGCCTTTCACTGCGATGGGGTTGGTTTTGAGATAGGCGTAGCCCTGTGCAGGGCACCTGGGGGCTGAAATAGAGTGTAGGCCCATCGCCACAGTGAGAGGCATGACTGTAAATCCAAGGCTTAGCGTGCAGAGCACAAGCCGTTTGCTTTCCTTCCAATGACTTTATTTAAAAAATGCTTATCTTTTATTCTGTGTATATAGTACCACCATCCAGAGATAGCCACTGTTAACATTTTCCAGATAAGATTGAATTTTATATCCCTCCCTGTGGAATTCACATGCCTCCTACCAGGTTTCCCCTGTGAATTCCCAGGGCACTTCCATTCTCATGGTTCCCTCCTACACTGTTTGGCATCAGTTTTAGTTTAATTTATGCACCCCTCCCTTGCTCCGTCCTGCTGCTATAGTCTGTTTAGCTTGGTGTCAGGCTAGACGCCAGCTCAGGCTTTCATCTCAATTAAAAATAAGAAAGGCAACAATTTGTCAACACACAGACACACAGGTACAGATAGATGCAATCATAAATGAAGAGACAAACAGATCATGCATTTGCAAGTGTGATGCACTTGGCGAGTTGAACCAGAGATGGAGTTTATCCTGTGGCAATGCAAACACACTTACTTCTTGAAGTCTTTTAGCTGCCCGTCATATTGCTTGGAGCTTCTCTTTTTTTCTCCTCTTCCCTTTTGTGCCACCCGTTGGGATTATCTTAAATTTATGAGTTAATTTAGGAAGAGTTATCTTTCCACTTCGGAACACGGAACATTTCTCCATGTCTTTAGAGCTTTTTTTTATCTTTCGGTGAAATTTCATAGATACTTTTATAAAGGTCCTACACGTTTCATATTGAGCTATTAATACATCTGTGATACACAACACCATTCTTTTTTTTTTTTTTTTAATATTTTATTTATTTATTTGACACAGAGAGAGAGAGATCACAAGTAGGCAGAGAGGCAGGCAGAGAGAGAGAGGGGTAAGCAGGCTCCCTGCTGAGCAGAGAGCCCAATGCGGGGCTCGATCTCAGGACCCTGAGATCATGACCTGAGCAGAAGGCAGAGGCTTTAACCCACTGAGCCACCCAGGCGCCCCCAAATCACCATTCTTGCCCACTGGGAATCCATAGAAGTATTTACAGAAAATAAATCCCATAATAAAGTGCTGAAGTGATTTGCTATTATTTTGTTTGGGATTTTTGCTTTTTCATAAATGAGATAAGGAGTAATTTTCATTTGTCAGCTATATATTTGAGGTGAGAAAACAGGATTATACTACCTTAAAGGCATTGGTAGATTTCTATTTTTTTTATTTTATTTATTTTTTTCTCTTTTTTTTTTTAAAACATGCTGTTGTATTGAATGAACTCATAAGCAAAATTGGTTGGCCTTGTGAATTTTTTCTTTTTCTTATTATGTTCAGTTAGCCAGCCTGCCCTGTGAATTTTTGATGAGCTAATTCAGGCTTTGCATTTTTTGAGGTTAACTATAAGAATCTATACTCCCTAATAAAATCACTGAATATATGTTTTTCAAATCTATTAGTTGAGAATTATACATGGGATTTTCTCGTGATTTAAAACATCTTTTCACAAGCTATTTTACCTTGTGTTTTATTGACAATTTTAGTTTCTAAATAGATTTCAGTGACTTGCTATTGTGAGTTCTATCCACACCACAAACAACCTCTTGGAATTCTCATTTTTCTATTTTTAAGTTTATTAATATCTGTATTTAGCTTCATTTTTTTCTTTTTCCCTGCCTTAATTTTTTTTAATTTTTATTTTATTATCTATTTAGAGAGAGAGAGTGAGTGTGAGTAGGGGGAGGGGCAAAGAGAGAGGGAGATACCACACTCAGCGCAGAGCTGATGCGGGCTGGAAATTGAGATCATGGACCCGGTCAGACCAGGACCCTGAGATCATGACTTGGGCCAAAATGAAGTCAGATGCTCAACCAACTGAGCCACCCAGGAGCCCCTCTCCATGCCTTTCTTAAGTCTTATTAGTTCTTTTACACATGTTTCCCGAGTAGAGTTCTTGGTTTATTTATATTCATTAATAAGCAAAATATTTAAAGCTATGCATTTGTCTCTGAAAGCAGTTTTGGACTGATGTGGTTTTGAAAGTAAGATGGTCATCCTTTATTTTCTAGAAATCTTATCTTTTTAGTTACGGTCTTTTCTGAGAATTAATTATTTAGAAGACAGCTTTATGATTTTGAAGAGTTGTGAAGAGTTGGGTTGTCTTCTCTTGCTCATTGATAGATCGTTAAACTCAATTTATTATGCTGTGTATGGGATCATTAGGTTGTGTTTGGGGAATATTGCATGGGTGGTTTGTCTCTGTTGGACTTCGGGGAGTTGAGTGTGTGTGTGTGTGTGTGTGCGCGTGTGCGCACAAACATGAGTTATAGCAGGGCTGCTATTCCACTGTTTTGCACTGGTTCATCTGTACTGATTGTTAAAAGAGTGAAATAATTCTGTCCTGTCTAGTAAATGCTGCTTGCTCCTCTTAAAGGCCCCCCGTTCCGTCACCTTGGCTGCCTAGTCCCTCTAGACTTCCCAATCATCCAGTGACTGAAGGGTAATTAATGTCTGTCCTATCAGAGTCTTTCAGAACATTTTCTGGCACTCAGATCAATGTGCAATTTAATCCGGTTGGCCCAGATTGTTAAATATTTTGAATATTACCTCTGAGCCAAACCAAATGGAAATTAAGCAAATGAAACTAGATATGCTTGTTCTAAACCACATACAAATACGAAACAGTGCAGATAATTTCACGTGCCTTCCCTCTTCCACTGAGCTTGGTCTCTGTTTCACTGCTTCCCATGCTCTGGTTGTGAGCCCTGTGTGTGGAGGTACATATTTTTTGTGTCACCTGGTTCCTGAATACCAGCCAGCTCCTTTATCTGGTTTTCACCCAAAGCAGCCGTGATCTGTTTCGGTGCTGGAGGAAAACCTACATGTTATATTTGTGGATTAATGACACGCTTCCACGTTATCTTTTATGGATGAGTTAAAGGATTATCAAGAGTTATTTTGTTAATATACAGTTCTACCTTACACGTGATCTTACTAAATGTGTTGCTCCTTTGGATGTACTCAATTTTGGTAAATACTATTTGGAAGATTGGGGAAAAAAAGAACCTGAATTCCTTGTTTTAAGGTATAGAATTATAAATACCTGAAAGATACATATGTGTGTGTGTGTGTATATAAATAATTTATAATAATTGATTTTTAGTCTACTTCATCAGTCCACATTTGAGAGAGATGTGATGCTCTCCCCCCAAGCTATTGTACTTTACTCATATTCTTTTTGCTTTTGCCTGTTTTTTTTCTTTATATATTTGATTCTATATGATTTAAAGCACAATTCATAACCACTATGCTTTCATTGTGGACTTTATTTTCCATCAACATAATGTAGACTTAGTTCCATTTCCATTTGTTGCCTTCTGTCTTGAATTCCCCTTTGTCTGAAACTAATATTATTACCTTGGTTTCTTTTTCCTTTATTTTTTATTCTTTTTTCCTGTCATTTCTTGATAAACTCTTTGCCCATCTCTTTGTTTTTAAGATTGTGTGAGTTTAAATGAGTCTTCTATAAGGATCATCTAGGAAAATTTTAATTTTTTCTGAGTATTTGTCCATAGGTGATTGTAAACACTTTAAATCATAATATGTTTAATCTTAACTTCTGACCTCCTGTTTTAGGTTTCTGTTTTTTATACTTCGCTGATGTTTCCTTTTAGGTTGTTTTTCCTGTTCTTTGCTTATTTGACTTATATTTTGTTTACATTTATCTTCTCTAGTCATTTTTTGACATATGCATCCTGTTTTTTAATTTTATTAGTGGTTACTCTTAAGTTTGTCAAAAATATTCTTTAACTTATACTTCTCTATTTATAATAGTAAATAGTGAAACCATATCTTGGACATCTGCATATCAATGAGGAACTTGGCACATTTAAACTTTGTCCCATCCTTCATTCTCCCTTCTAAATCTTTGCTTTTGTAATATGGAATTTGAGATCTAAGTTACAAATTTTCATTTTTAAGAGGTACTTTTGACATTAAAAAATATTTTAATAATAAAAACAAATACATTTTTCAGTCCAATTTTATTGGCCTTTTTGGTTATTAGATGCTGATAATGGGCTGATCACTGTAGCTACAATTCTTCATTTCTTGTCCTGTCTTTAGTGAAAAATTAAGGGAAGCTACACCAAAGGTGCTAGTCTGATGACACTTTAAATCTGAGATCCTCAGCTCAAGTGTATGTTCATAGATGAGTGGATAAGGAAGAGGTGATGTATATATATGATGGAATATTACTCAGCCATCAAAAAGAATGAAATCTTGCCATTTGCAATGACCTGGATGGAGCTAGAGTATATTATGCTAAGTGAAAGAAGTCAGAGAAAGACAAACACCATATGATCTCACTCATATGTGGAATTTAAGAAACAAAACAAATGAGGGGTGCCTGGGTGGCTCAATCAGTTAAGGGTCTGCCTTTAGCTCAGGTCATGATCCCAGGATTCTGGGATCGAGCCCCATGCTGGGCTCCCTGCTCTTTGGAGTCTGCTTTTCTCTCTCCCTCTGCCCCTCCCCCCTGCTCATGCTGTCTCTCTCTCAAATAAATAAATAAAATCTTTTTAAAAAAGAAAACAAATGAGCTTAGGAAAAAAGAAAAGAGAGACAAACCAAGAAACAGATTCTTAAAAAAAAGATCATTTATATTAGAAGGAGAGAAAGAGAAACAGAGAGGGAGAAAGAACATGAGCAGGGGAAGGAAAGAGGGAGAGAATCTCAAGCAGACTCCCTACTGAGCACAGAACCCAATGGGGGACTTGATCTCATGACCTTAAGATCAAGACCTGAGCCAATAATAAGAGTAGGATGCTTAACTGACAGAACTACCCAGTGGCTCCAAACAAACTCTTAGCTACAGAGAGTAAACTGATGGTTACCACAGGGGTGGTGGGTGGAGGCATCAAGGAAATAGGTGATGAAGATTAAAGAGTACACATATCATGATGAAAAAAATAAAATGATTGAAATAAGGGGCTTTGGGGGAGCTCAGTCCTTAAGCATCTGCCTTCGGCTCAGGTTGTGATCCCAGGGTCCTGGGATCAAGCTCCTCATCAGGCTCCCTGCTCAGCAGGAAGCCTGCTTCTCCCTCTCCCACTCCCCCACTTGCGTTCTCTCTCTCGCTGTCTCTCTCTCTGTCAAATAAATAAAATCTTCAAAAAAAAAAATGATTGAAACAAAATAAAAATAAATCTGAGACCCAGACTATAGTATTAAGAGACTCTATTTCTATTTCATGATGTTGTTAATTAAATATGACCTCACATTTGGTATCTCAAAGTCCTCTGTATTCTTTAATTCAAAAAATAGGTATAGTGGGTTTGAATTATCAGTTATGACAGTCTGCGCATCTGAACTTTATTTCTTGAACTATGCAAAATGGAAGACAAATTCCTTTTGCTTTGAGATTTGAACTGAGTCTCAGAAGAGACTGGACTTGAGAAGATAAATATACATAGGGAAGGGCATCCTTAGCAGAAGGAACCATGTCAGCAGCGGCCAGAGAGGAAAAGCTGCAGAGGCTGGGACTGCAGAGACCATTGTCACTATGATTCTGCAGTAGTTCAAGTGAGAAAGAATGAAGGCATGAAAAGGAGTTGAATGCGAGAGACAGAGTCAAGCTAGAATGTACAGAACACGATGATTGGCTATAAACAGTGAGGGAAAGAGACTTGTCAGCAATAACACGGAGTTTTCAGGCATCTGTGTCAGGAAAGCTGGAGGCTTAAGAGATTGTAAGAGAGGGAAGGTTAAGACAAGAGAAGCTGCTGAGTTCATTGTAGTCCTGTTACATTTGAGATGCCCATCGAGGGGTCCGTAGGCATTTTCATAATCTGTGTTTGTAGCTGAGAAGAAGTTAGAACTGGAGACCCCGGTTTGGAACAAGTGATAACTGAAGCCTTGGGAGTTGGTGAGATCACTGTGAACACGGAAATGGGGTCTTCCGTAGCACCGGTCAGGCCATAATCTAGGGGCTAAGGCCACAGCCACTTGCTGAGTTTTGGCAAGAAGGGTGAATGGGAAATGAGATCCAAGGGAAACCTGCTATTTTGGATGCACAGTGTTGGACATAGAATACTCCCCTACCTCTGCTGGAATGACCCAGTGTGAAGGTGTATGGCTACTGAAACAGTGCACATGGAGAACCTCCTGTGCCAAGCTCTCCATCAGGGGGAAAGGAAGAGTTAAAATTTTAACTTGTTGCGGATGTTTTACATTTGAGATCCCATGTAGTCATCACCGGTTGCTTGGTTCAGTCACCAGTGATATGCGGAGATATAAATGACTGATAGGATTGTTGTGAGAATTACGTAACACGATGCACTTAAAGTTCTGAATGATAGTAGGTACTTGATAAGTGGTGGCTATTGTATTACTAGCAATTTTAGTGATCGTTCTTGTGTAATTGACACAATGCTATTGAAACACCAAACTAGCAAATACTTAACACTGATTTGCAAATGGCGCTGCTTGAACAAATAGCTCTAGGGAGGTGCCCGAGGGACTGCTTCAAGGTTGGGGGAGTAGGGACAATGCTGGGCTCCAATATCCCTGCCAAGCCACAGGAAGCATGGTTTTATCTATTTTAGTTATCAGACATCAGCACAAAATTGTGTTTACATAAAGGACTCAACTGAGAGAGTTGTCTGAAATGAAGGCATGAGGGAAAGGAATAGTTATTGAACCCAGATAGGGCAGTGGTAATATGGGACTGTCCACCAGAGCTGTGGCTTCTGTACGTGGCTCAGCACGGGGGGCGGGGGATGCTGGGAGAACAGATGCCCTGACCACATGCTCCTTCTACTCTCCAGTCTCCTTCTGGGGCTTCCTACCAGCAGAACCCAGTGGAATGATGGGGAAAAACTGTACTTTAAGCTGACTGACCAGACCGGCAAGGGAACTCCAGTCCTTGTCTCAGAGCCCTTCCGGTTCTTCTCTCCTACCCTGCTCCCCTCCCGCGCCAGAATGCCAAGTATGCACGAGTAGGAGGGTATAAATTACCCTCCCTGCTTGTGCTCGGGGCTCAGATCTTTGGAGAAGGGTCTCCTCTGAGTCTCACCAGTGTTTAATAAATCTCCAATCCTTCTTAGTCTCCGAGTGCCGCTTGGTTTTTCCGCCCGGATCCAGTCCAGGTTCTGCTACAGGAACACAGGGGGCTTCCGTGGACCCAGTGCTGGGGGCACAAGGTAGGAGAGTGGCTGGTGCAGGGCACATCTTGTCAAAATAGAACTGAGGAACAGCCTGGCCCTAGCAGGTGAGACTCTTACACTATGACCTTCACATTGGCGCACTAAATTTGACTTAAAAACGGACCCAGCCTATCTATGCCCAGAGTATCTGACTCGAACATTTAATGAGATTGCTTCTCTGGCTTTCATGTTTTTGGACTGCTTTCCCTCAAGTGACTACACAGACAGGCTCTGTCTCCTTGCTGCCAGAACAATCTAAGTACATCCCACATTGTCTAACTGGGAAGATAAGGGAATCGTTCTCCTAAACCATTACAGTGATTAACAGCCCAGCAGCGGCTGTCTGTAGGATCACAGCCTCTCACACCGCCATATCTATTAGGTGCCACATCTGTGCAGTCCCTGCGACACAATCCCTGCCCTGTGGCACCTGAGAGGCTTCCCAGGGTATGTGACAGCATTAGCCAAGCCTTGTGGGCCAAGCAAGAGTTAGCCGGCTGAATGTGGACATAAAAGCCCTGGAGGAGGGCCATGTAGGCATAGAGTATGGCTCATGCCAAGAGATTCCAAAGACGAGTCCTTGGGAGGAGCCACTGACATGTTTGAAATGATGTCATTATCACCGGAATAAATGTGTGGGGCCTGGCAGGGGCCTCGGGGATTACACGAACTGTGGCCCCCAGGGCCTCTCAGGAACCCTCTCTTAGGAAGACCACAGGCTAGCACCCCTTGAGACATTCAGGCCTACAGTGTGATAAGGGAAAATAGGGGAAAACCCGACAGAAGTTGAGTTGGTATTCCACCTGGCAAATGTGTGTGTAATTTGGAAGTACAAGGGATTTTTTTTTTTTTAATGAAGGGGAGGGTATGTGACCAGATGAGCTGCTTTGCTTCCAGAAATAGGTGACTTCCATTCACAGAAATAATTCAGGTAAGGTCCAGAAGACAACAGATTCCAGAATTGTCATAAAGGAATTTCTAAACTAAATGATACAAGGCTAGAGGGTCTCTGAGCCCTCTTCTACTACGAGTTAGGATCATGACCTCATTGGTGAGGTCGATGCTTCTAGAAGGCAGAGCTACTGTCCTATCTAAGAGTAAAGAGTAGCGAAGTATATAGATGGTGCACAGACTCACTTTTATTTTTTTATTTTTTATTTTTTCAGTGCTCCAAGATTCATTGTTCATGCACCACACCCAGTGCTCCATGCAATGCGTGCCCTCCTCAATACCCACAACCAGGCTCGCCCATCCCCTCACCCTCCTCCCCTCCAAAACCCTCAGTTTGTTTCTCAGAGTCCACAGTCTTTCACGCTTCGTCTCCCCCTCCGATTTACCCCAATTCACTTTTCCTTTCCTTCTCCCAATGTCCTCCATGTTTTTCCTTATGCTCCACAAGTAAGTGAAACCATATAATTGACTTTCTCTTCTTGACTTATTTCACTCAGCATAATCTCTTCCAGTCCCGTCCAGGTTGATACAAAAGTTGGGTAGTCATCCTTTCTGATGGAAGCATAATATTCCGTTGTACATATGGACCATATCTTCTTTGTCCATTCATCTGTTGAAGGGCATCTTGGCTCTTTCCACAGTTTGGCGATGGTGGCCATTACTGCTCTGAACATTGGGGTACATGTGGCCCTTCTTTTCACTATATCTGTATCTTTGGGGTAAATACCCAGTAGTGCAATTGCAGGGTCATAGGGTAGCTCTATTTTTAATTTTTTAAGGAATCTCCACACTGTTTTCCAAAGCAGCTGCATAGACTCACTTTTATAGACAATGAAGAAAATGTCAGAGCAGGTGCTCTGGCCCAGGGACAAACACAGTGGGGGGCCACTGGGTTAGTGAGTGGTTTCCCTCAGGCTAGCAAAGGCCCATGGAGCAACTGCTTATGTTATCTTTGAGTGGCCCCCTGAGCCCCCCAAAGCTGCCACCATGTCACCAAGCTGGTTGTGAGACTGCTTTTCTAGAATCACTTACATGTGCAGGGAATTGGTTTCCTGTTAAGGTCAGTCCTGTAAGAAAGGGGACAAGAATCAAAGTGCTTTTGAAGGAAACAAAGGGAATCTTCATTAGCTCAGGATCGGCCTGTTTCCTGCTCCTGTGGGTTTGAAGTGTGTGGGAGGGTAGGCACGCAGCAGGACACAAAGCCATTAGCCAGTTCTTCCTTCTGTGGGTGCTTTAGTTCCAAGATGACTTAAAAAAACAAAAACAAAAACAAAAAAACCAACCTTCCCCTAAGGCTAACGCAGACCATGATTTGATAGAGATTCAGTGATCCAACTGGCTTTATGCCAGGATGATACAAACTGTCCTTGACACAGAAGTCAGTGATTCAGATTTCACTCTCCCATTTAACAGTCAAGTAAAATGAGACAAAATTTCAAGACCCAAGCTTTCAACTACTCCACTCTACGGTCACGGTGCCAGGCAATTAGTAATTCACAAAATAGTCACCTGAGTTTAAGATGTAGTACTTTCAATTACGGTGGAATTCTTCCCGTTCAACTTAACCATACCGAGAATACAAGCTGTCTGTCAAACATCGTGCTCGATGCTGGAGAGTTGAGGGTGAACAAAGTCGTTCTTTTCTTCAGGGAGCTCACAGTCTTAAGGATGGAAACGGATATGTCAGTTACTAATTAGAACACTGCCATTAGACTGATAAGTTGTGTGTGCTTTTCTGTAAATAAAAATATTTTAAAATTACAAAAGAAATAAAACACTAAGTATATGAATAATAAGTGAACATATTGGGGCACCTGGGTAGCTCAGTCGTTAAGCGTCTGCCTTCAGCTCAGGTCATGATCCCGGGGTCCTGGGATCGAGCCCCACATCAGGCTCCCTGCTCGGCGGGAAGCCTGCTTCTCCCTCTCCCACTCCCCCTGCTTGTCTTCCCTCTCTCACTGTGTCTCTGTCAAATAAATAAATAAAATCTTCAGAAAAAATAAGTGAACGAACATCTTGAACAGATACTGAACACAGTAAGTGAACATTTCTCTTCTTCCTCATCCCACCCTTGATTTCTAAGCCTAACAATTTCATTATCCATTATCCAAAGGTACCACTGTTATTAAATCAGCGTATGACTTCTAGGGTTTTCTCTGTTTGGCAAAGACGAGATCACGCATATTGTTCTGTGTCTTTTCTTTATTTTTACTATTATTTTTATTTATTTTTTACATCTTGTTTTCTTAATGGATCAGGGACATAAATCCATGCAAACTTCTAATATTCCATTGTATGTAAGAACCGTCATTTAATTAGCCATGTTCCTATTCATGAATTTCATGGTGTTTCCAATTTGTGGCCATTGGCTGTGATGAATATCCTTGCCGTGTCTTTGCATATTTTTACCAGTAATTATGGAAGATACTTTTTTATTGCAATTTAAAAATTAATATACAGCATAATTGTGTGTGTGTGCAGCTCTATGAGTTTTAGTGTTTTAGAGATTTGTGCAACTGCCATCAAAATCAGAACACAGAACCATTCCATCACCCCAGCAGCCTTATTGGACAGACCCTTTGTAGTCAGATCTCTCCCACTCCTAATACTGGGCAAACACTCATCTGCTCTTCAGTCGTAAAAAGCCTTTCCTTTTCCAGAATGTCATATAAATGCAGTCATCCAGTACGTAGCCTTCTGATGCTGCCTTACTTTACTCAACATAAAACCATGTTATTACAAGTATCAACAGTTTGTTCCTTTCTGTTGTTGAGTGGTATTCCATCGTGTGGATGTTGATGCCTTCATCTACTGAAGATCATTTGGATATTGTCAGTTTTGAGTGATTATCAAGAAATAGAGCTGCTATAAACATTCATTGCAGAAACAAAAATTTCCATTTCTCTCAGGTAAATACCGGGAGTAGCCTTGCTGGGTGATATGATAAATGTAAGTTTGACTTTATCAAAAAAATGTGGAAGCATTTCCACAGTGATTGACCCGTTCATTTTATATTACAACCAGCAATGAATGAGAGGTACAGCTGCTGTGCTTTCTAGAGAGCCCTTAGTATTATCAGCGTTTTTTGATTGATAGTTTTATTTTTAGCCATTCTGATAGTTGGTAAGCAGTATCTCATTGTAGTTTTAATGAGCATTTTCCTGATGGCTAATAAAATGGGACATCTTTCTGTATGCTTTTTTGCCATCCATATGTCTTCTTTGGTGAAATGTCTCAAGTCTTTTACCCATTACAAAAAATTAATTGTTTTCTTACTGTTGAGTTTCAAGGGTTTTTTTGATACCTTCTGGATACAAGTTGTTTGTCAGATATGTGACTTGCAAATATCCTCTCCCAGTCTGTAGTTTGTCTTCCTACTTTAACACTGTTGTTATAGACCAAGGTTTTAAATGTTGATAAAATCTAATTTGTTCATTTATTTCCATATGGATCACACGTTTGGTGTCCTAGCTAACAACTCACAGCCTAACCCCAACATCATGAAGATTTTTCTTCCATATCCCCATATTTTAACATTTTACAGATTCATTTTCAGTTAATTTTTAAGGTTGGAGGCTTTTTTTCAGGGCTGAGTTATTTTTGCATATGGATGTCCAATTGTTCTGACACTGTTTCTTGAAAAGACCTATTGTCACTGAGTTGTTGAGAGATACATTTTTTTTTAAACTTTTATTTATTTATTTGATAGAGAGAGAGAGAGATCACAAGCAGGCAGAGAGGCAAGCAGAGAGAGAGGGGGAAGTAGGCTCCCTGGTGAGCAGAGAGCCCGATGCGGGGCTCGATCCCAGGACCCTGAGATCATGACCTGAGCTGAAGGCAGAGGCTTTAACCCACTGAGCCACCCAAGCACCCCAGAGTGATACATTTTTGATGTGAAATGGTGTAATATGAGTATAGTTTAATTGTTAATAGGTTTTCAAGCGAGTCTGCTTAAATTTGAATCTCAATTCTACCACTAATTACCTTTGTGACACTGACCAAGTACTTAACCTCTCTTTGCCTTAGTCTCCTTTTCTGTAAAACAGAGAGTTACAGTGCCTACTCTGTAAGATTGCTATGATGATGATTATGTGTAATACACTTGAAGCAGCACTTGACATGTAGTTGGTGATGAATTAGGGTTAGCTTTTATGTAACTTTATAATTACTGTGGATATTGCAAGCATGTCCTATAAATGCATTTCCAAGAAAATGTAAAATATTGCAACCATTTTTTCTTCAACCTACTCTTTGGCTATTTGTATTTCTTCATCTGTGAATTGACACTAATTTATTTTTTCTAAGATTTTATTTATTTATTTGAGAAAGAAAGAGCACACGAGCACGAGCAGTGGGGAGGGGTAGAGGGAGAGGGAGAAGCAGACTCCCCGCTGAGCAAGGACCCGGATGTGGGACTGGATCCCAGGACCCTGGGATTATGACCTATGCCGAAGGCAGATGCTCAACCGACTGAGCCACCCAGGCTCCCAACACTAATTTATTTATATATGATATGTATTTACACTTTAACTTTTACATATAACAATTTTTTTTTTCCATTAGAGGGCTGGAACTTTAAGTTCCACCCCCTACCCTCTGGGGAAGGGTGAGGAGCTGGAGGTCGAATCAGCCAATGGCCAGTGACTTAGTTATGAGTCAAACTGAAGCCTCCGTAAAAACCCGAAAGTACTGGATTCCCAGAGCTTCCAGGTTGGTGAGCACGGAGTTGGGGATTCAGTGACAGTGGTGCTCCTGGAGAGGGCACAGAAGTTCCCAGACCTCTCCCCATACCTTGCCCTTGGTACCTTTTCACCTGGCTGTTGATTTGTATCCTTCATCATATCTTTAATGAACTGGCAAACCTGTTTCTCTGAGCTCTTTGAGCCCCTCTAGCAAAATGAAAGAAGTTCCTCCAGCAAACCTCCTAAGGAGGAGGTCCTGGGAACCTCTGCCTTATAGCCGGTTAGTCCGAAGTACAAGGAACAGCTTGCACTTGCAGCTTGCATCTGAAGTCCAAGGAAGAGGGTTTGGGACTCTCCAATCTGTAGCCCAGCGGAGAAGCACAGATAACAGCCTGGACTTGTGATTGGCATCTGAAACAGAGTAGGGGGTAGGTAGTGGGCAGTCTTACAAGACTGAGCTCTTACTCTGGGAAATCTGATGCTGTCTCTGGGTACATAATGTCAGGATTGGGTGGGATTCTCAGACACCTTGCTGGTGTCCAAGCATTGCTTGGTGTGGGACGTTGGGGAAATCCTCCCCCCACATTGGAATTGGGTCTAGGAACCCAAAAAGTCTTGGTGTCAGTAGACCTATAAAATGGAATATAAATACCTTTCTTCACTATTATTATAAGAATTCAGGGGTACAGTGTTTGTAAAGCACCCAGCACAGTACCTATTAAGTAGTATATGTTAAAGAGTGCTAGCTTTTGTCCCTACAGGGTATAATGTGAGGCCTGTTGGCAAGGCTACCCCTCTTCCTTTGTCACTCTCTTCATAGTGACTATTATGATCCTGAACTTTTTCCATTACAGACTCATTTCTTTTGTTTGCTCTTCTAATAGTTCTCAGTGTGTGGTAACTTTAGGCTCTTTTTGGTTATTCTCTTTTTTGTGCAATCAAATCAGTCAAATTGTCTTTATTAGGATCTGGAGATCAAGGCATGAGGAGTTAAAGAGTTGTTTAATTCTGTCTTGGAAGATAAAGATACTAGGTTGTAGAAGTAGACACACACACCTTTAGGCAGCATAAGGGTGGAGGGGAACTTGGCAGGCGATTGAATCGGGAGAAGAGCCCAGAAAGAATTGGTGGCCTGGCACCAAGTGTGGATTCCTCTGACACCCGATACATTTCCTGGCACAAATGAATGTGGTCCAATTAGAGAGCAGTCTTCTCTCGGGGTGAAGTGGACAGGAAATATTGTAAGACAGCATTGTAAGGCTTAGGGGAATTTGTGAAGTGGGCAAACTTCGTTTCTGGGTATTCCCAATCTCTGTCCTGTACCCTTTCCAGAGTTTTGGCTGCCTCTCCTCAAGGTCTTTCCTCCCCTGCCCCAACTTCTACCAAGCTCCAGGGTTCTCCAGGTACCATCTTGCCAGATTTGTAAACATTCCAAATTCCTTCACATTAAAGATCTGTCCATTTACACTCCTATCCCTGGCGACAGAAAGGGCCCTGGAGAGAAATCAGCATTTGGAGACTGGCTTGACCATTGCTTTTCATGTGACCACCGATGAGTCTCTTGTCTATAGGCCTCAGTTTACCTTTTATGCATTGTGAGGCTTTCATCGGGCAGTCTCTCAAGTCCCCTTCAGTTTAAACAGGCCTTGATGTGATGGTACCATGCTACCTCCACCCCCACCGTATGAATCAGATGTTGCAAGTAAGCGTACACGTGTGCTTGATTCTCAGTAAAGTCTCACTTTGTGGACGTTCTGCCTATTCCATGGAAATAAAAAGTTTCCTGCAACTGACTGATGCTAATTCTAACTAGAACATGTGTTACTTATCCTGGATGGAAAATTTCTGGTGTTCTAAGGTGGGAAGAGGATGCCATTTCCTCCAGGAGACAGACAAGGACCCTATTTGGCTGGGACGCAGGGATGGGAAACAGGCATGCCCTTTGGGCAAACTGCCTTGGCACAACTCCTGGTGAGATGTTAGAGAGTCACAGCCTAGTCACATCAAGGATGTCCTTCTCTAACTCCAAACTCCCAATTATACAATAAAAAACTTAGCAGCTTCCTTTAGTTATTTCTAGTCTCGTGGTTTTGGCATCTTCTCGTTAATTGCCCAATGCCTTCTTGGAAGGAACCTTGAGGATAACGTTATTGCTCAGAGACTTACTACATACACAAAAGGATCATGGAGAACAAAAAGAGATTAAAGTGTTGGAAGCATGCCTGGGAACTGGATTTCTTCAGAAGAGGCAAGAAAGCAGAGAAGATGCTAAAAATATTTTAACACAGACACATAGAAATGGCTCTAGTAGTTCTTAGGATCCAATAAGAAGAAACTAATGCCAACTTTAGGACAGATTTAAGAAAGAACATTCTAGTAGTGAGCCCTATCAAACACTTAATCATTCTTAAAACCCTGCTTCGTAGTTACCCTTTAGGGGAAAAGTGTTCTGTCTTCTCATATCCCTTTTGCTTTACCTGAGTAAGTCTAATTCTCCTTTGGGCCAAATGTCACTTCCTGAGGGATATTTACCTGATCCACAAACCATTTCCCCACACCAACCAAGTCTGATTAAATTCACCATTATGCTATCCCACAGTAACTTGTCATTCTCTCTCACAGTATTTATCATGGTTTCAGGGTTACATTTATTTATGTACCTAGTTTCCCACATCTGTCTTTCACATCTGCCTGGAAGTTACATGAGGGTTGAAATCATCTGTTTTATTTATTGTAGTGTCTCCAAGATGGAGTACAGTCTCTGGCACAAGGGAGGTACTCAGGAAATTTTTTTAGTAGATGGATGGACATATAAATGACTTCATGACAGGTTTTTAAACTACAGATAATTTTCCTTTTCTGGACAGTATATTAAAAACATAACTATTCTGCCAAATATCCTGGATAGTTTGGGGGGTTGTCTTGGCTTCTTCGGCTCTTTGCCAATTACCTCATTCCAGAAATGCTTTGGTTAAGATAGTGTTCATTGACATTTTAAATATTTGGAAGTTTAAGATATCTACTGCTGTTAAAAAGCTGAGACATCAAAAAAAATAAAAAATAAAAAAATAAAAGCTGAGACATCCAAGAACACCTTGGAAAGGTTTTAAATGTGGTCAATATCAAATTTCCAAGAACTCATTCATACAGTTGTTCTGAAGACATGATATCTTACTCCAAACACATATCAATGAAACTTTACCAATACTATAAATCCAAGGTATTAAGAAGCATAAATAAATGGCTTCGGTATGCAGTAATTTAACCTGATTTTTCTGCTGGGTCTGCCAGTGCTTTGAAGATGGGGGAACTGGGTTAATCAGAACTTCACTATCTGTAGCAGTCTCGAACTTGAATGTGGGAAGAGAGTGACAGCAGGCTTATTGGAATAAGCATGTCGTGCTGAATTGGAATGTATTCTCATTGATAATCATACTTAACCTTTCAATTTTTTCATCTGTAAAAAGAAAAGTAGTTAAAAGTGATGATCTTTGAGGTTTTAGATGTTTTTATTAAAGCAAAATCATTTTTTTCCCCAAATGAAAGCGTACATGAAGTGTAAATGTAAAAAAACAGATAAAAGTTGAGCAGCTCCTTGAGAGCATGTATGTGTGATAATTTCACCTCCACCCGTCTCAGAAACTTCTGGAACAACATTTTAGAAAATGAGAAAAAACTCCTTGAAATAATACAGTTTGAAAAATGGCTCCATCTCTAATTTCTAAATCAGTTAAGTTCTATTATATGGGTGTTGATTTAGGTCCACAATCCTTTCTATAATGATTTTTAAAAATATTTTTATTTAAAAAATTTTAATTGCAGCATAGTTAACGTATGGTGTTATATTAGTTTCAGGTATACGATACAGTGATTCAGCAAATCCATATAAGACTCATTGCTCCTCAAGATAAGTGTACTCTTGGGGCACCAGGATGGCTCAGTCCGTCAAGTGTCTGACTCCTGATCTCAGCTCAGGTCATGATCTCAGGGTTGTGAGATTCAGCCCCATGTTGGGCTCTGCTCTCAGTGAAGAGACTGCTTCACATTCTCTCTCTCCCTCTGTCCCTCCCCCCGCTCCCGTGCACTCTCACTCTCTCAAATAAATAAATAAATCTTTCAAAAAAATTAAGTGTACTCTTTTTTTTTTTTTTAAGATTTTATTCGTTTATTTGACAGAGAGGGATCACAAGTAGGCAGAGAGGCAGGCAGAGAGAGAGGGGGAAGCAGGCTCCCCGCCGAGGAGAAAGCCCGACGCGGGGCTCGATCCCAGGACCCCGAGACCATGACCCGAACCAAAGGCAGAGGCTTTAACCCACTGAGCCACCCAGGCGCCCCAAAATTAAGTGTACTCTTAATCCCCGTTACCCTATTTCACGCATTCTGCCACCCACCTCCCCTCTGGTAACCATCCGTTTGTTCCCTGTAGTGAAGAAACCGTTTTCTGGTTTGTCTCTTTCTCCCCTCTTTATTCATTTGTTCTTAAATTTTTGTTGTTGTTGTTGTTGTTTCTTAAATTTCACATATGAGTGAAATCATAGGGTATTTTTCTTTCTCTGACTGACTTATTTCACTTAGCCTAATACTCTGTAGCTCCACCCATGTTGTTGTGAATGGCAAGATTTCATTCATTTTTATGGCTGAATAATATCTTATTGTGTGGATGCATGTATATACCCCACATCTTTATCCGTGCATCTATTGGTGGACCCCTGGGCTGCTTCCATATTTGGGCGATTGTAAATAATGCTGCTATACACATGGGGTGCATATATCCCTTTGATTTAGTGTTTTTGTATTCTTAGTAAATACCCAGCAGTGCAATTACTGAATCATAGCGTAGTTCTTTTTCAAATTTTTTGAGGAAACTCCATACTGTTTTCCACAGTGGCTGCACCAGTTTGCATTCCCATCAACAGTGTGCAAGTGTTCTTTTTTTCCACATCCTCACCGACACTTGGTTTTTGAGTTTTTTATTTTAGCCATTCTGACAGGTGTGAGGTGCTATCTCATCGTGGTTTTGATTTGCATTTCCCTGATGATGGGTGATGTTGAATATCTTTTCATGTGTCTGTTGGCCATCTGGACGTCTTCTTAGGAGAAATGTCTGTTCCTGTCTTCTGCCCATTTTTAACTTGGATTATGATTATTATTGGTATTGAGTTGTATAAGTTCTTTCTATATATTTGGATACTAACCCTTTATTGGGTATGTCATTTGCAGATATCGTTTCCCATTCAGTAGGTTGTCTTTTAGTTTGTTGGTTATGTCCTTTGTTGTGCAGAGCTTTCTATTTTAATATAGTCCCAATAGTTTATTTTCTTATATTTTATTTATTTATTTTTAAGATTTTATTTTTATTTAGTTGACAGAGAGAGAGAGAGAGATCACAAGCACTCAGAGATGCAGGCAGAGAGAGCGGGGGAAGCAGGCTCCCTGACGAGCAGAGAGCCCGATGCGGGGCTCGATCCCAGGACCCTGAGATCATGACCTGAGCCGAAGCAGAGGCTTTAACCCACTGAGCTACCCAGGCGCCCCCCAATGGTTTATTTTTGCTGTTGTTTCCCTTGCTTCAGGAGACGTATCTAAAAAGATGCTGTTATGGCTGATACCAGAGAAATTACTGCTTATGCTCTTTTTTTGGATTTTTATGGTTTCAGGTCTCACATTTAGGTCCTTAATTCATTTTGAATTTCTTTTTGTTTACAGTGTAATAAAATGGTTCAGTTTCATTCATGAACGTAGCTGTCCAGTTTTTCTAACACCGTTTGTTACAGACACTGTCGTTTTCCCATTGCATGTTCTTACTTCCTCTGTTGAAGATTAATTGACCATATAATTGTGGGTTTATTTCTGGCCTTTCTATTCTGTTCCATTGATCTATGTGTCTATTTTTTTTTTAATGTGTCTATTTTTCTATGACTATTTTTGTTTGTTTCAAGTTTTTATTTAAATTCTAGTTAGGGGCGCCTGGGTGGCTCAGATGGTTAAGGGACTGCCTTTGCTCAGGTCATGATCCCAGGGTCCTGGGATTGAGTTCCGTGTCAGGCTCCCTGCTCAGTGGGGAGCCTGCTTCTCCCTCTGCACCCCCCCCCCGTCTCTCATGAATAAATAAAATCTTTAAAAAAAAAAGATAAATTCTACTTAGTTAACATACAGGGTAATATTGGCTTCAGGAGTAGAATTTAGTGGTTCATCACTTACATATAACACCCAGTGCTCATCACAAGTGCTCTCCTTAATCCCCATCACCCATTTTGCCCATCCCCCATTTACTTCTCTCCATCAACCCTCAGTTTGTTCTCTGTAGTTAAGAGTCTCTTATGCTTTGCTTCCCTCTTTTTTCCCCCTTCCCTATGTTCATCTGTTTTGTTTCTTAAATACCTCATATGAGTGAGATCATATGGTATTTGTCTTTTTCTGAGTGACTTATTTCACTTAGCATAATACACTCTAGCTCTACCCACATCTATGACTATTTTTAAAGGAAAATATTTCTTTGTCTTAGTTAATGAGTCATTCAGAGCAATATGAAGTACAAGAAAATCTAAGGGCAAAAACAAACATTTTGAGTGTACCACAATGCGGTTTAATAAGCAAATGTTACTGTGAGAGATTAGATGATGTGCTGTATAGCACACAAATGACGGAGTGAGCAAAGTGACATTTCAGGATATTAGGCTTCAACTGTGATGGACAGTCATTTGTTAACTTGACAGATGCCATGTCATGATGGAAAGCATTTCCTTACAAATAAGACACATTTTAGGCAAATATTGAAAAGTGTTTGCAAGGTCTTTGCTAAGGAAAAATAATATCAATCCCCAAAGCATGAAAGATGTATGAAATTCAATATGCGTCTTACTTACTCATATAGCAAACTTAGCCTTGATGGTAGATGTGTCAAGAACTAAGCACCGGATTTGACCAGAGCCCTTAGACCATGCCTGAGGTGAAAGAGCTCCATGCCAGTCCCCAGTGGGACTTGGAGAAGACAGCATTAAGATGTAGGAAAAGGTGTTAGGCACAGGAGATGACACTGGTGTGAGCCTGGATGGGGTCTGTCTTTTGGCAATTTTTCTTTTTTTTTTTTTTTTTAAAGATTTTATTTATTTATTTGGCAGAGAGAGATCACAAGTAGGCAGAGAGGCAGGCAGAGAGAGAGGAGGAAGCAGGCTCCCTGCTTGAGCAGAGAGCCTGATGCGGGACTCGATCCCAGGACCCTGAGATCATGACCTGAGCTGAAGGCAGAGGCTTTAACCCACTGAGCCACCCAGGCGCCCT
>CM052892.1:37542972-37558509 GCA_028534135.1 Potos flavus | reverse complement strand
TTTTTTTTTTTTTAAAGATTTTATTTATTTATTTGGCAGAGAGAGATCACAAGTAGGCAGAGAGGCAGGCAGAGAGAGAGGAGGAAGCAGGCTCCCTGCTTGAGCAGAGAGCCTGATGCGGGACTCGATCCCAGGACCCTGAGATCATGACCTGAGCTGAAGGCAGAGGCTTTAACCCACTGAGCCACCCAGGCGCCCTCTTTTGGCAATTTTTCTGAGGCCCACGTCCCGAGTAGCAGATTCCTCTGTGGCACCAGCTGTGCACCTACAGTCACACCTTTCCCAGGCTCAGTGGCTGAACTCTTTCAAGAAGCCACAGGCCACAGCTGTACCCACTGCGTTAGGATCCCGGCTCCTTTATTCTCTTTGCGAGGCCAAGTATGGCTACCCTTCTTCTCCCTGTTGTCCAAGGTTTTTATTTAAAACCCATGTTTTTTCTCCCAGCGTTGTGGAATGGAATCACATTTCCTATTAGCCCAAAGAAGAGAGAAAAAGAAAAATGCATTACTTGGATGCAATCCAAAGAGATAGGGATGTAGGGACAAATGATGAGAGACACATATATTCCTCTGGTTCTTGATTCCCTTCCAAAGACATCTTTTTAAGGGAAGAGCAATAGCATTTACTTTTTACATTTAATTTTTATGTGTAGGTATTATTCAAACGGTTCAAAAGCCAGCATAAGTATGTACATGGTGAAAAACCTTCCTCTTATCACGTCCCCCAGCTACCCTGCTGTCCTCTAATGGGTCACCTTCCAGAATTTCTTTAAGTATACATAGACAAGTACAAATACATACTCTTTTTTTTTTTTTTTTTCAAATACATACTCTTGTTTCACGAAAACTAAGTAGATGATTTTTAAGATCCATCCCAGGAATCTGGTAGGGATTTCTTCTCATCTCCAAAGCTCACATACAAAATCCTTCTGATACATCACTGTAAAGGGCATGACAAAGGACAGACAACTCACTGGTGGGAGAGGGCTTCCTGGAAGTAGCATGCTGAGTAAAGGGAGGAAAAACTAGTCCAATCTGGACCCTCCGAAGTACACGATTTCCCTTTCTGTCACTGAAAGTAAGGGGAGAGAACTGGGAGCAACAAAAGGAAAAAGAAACCAGATTCATACCCAGAAACCGCGTACAGAGAAGTGTGGCTGTCCTTTCAAATCAGCTGCGTTTTCTATTATTTCCTAATGTCCTTTAATAAACCAAAGCCAGTGCAAGTTCAGCGAGTACAGAGCCGATCCCTTGGTTTTGGCAAGTCGCTCACCTTGTCCTAGAAATGAGGCTGGATTGAACCGGAGCTGAAAGAATTACAGTGTTTCCTTCCTCTGATGACCCTCTCTGGGAACATGCCTGGAAGGAGTGAGTGCGGGAGACGAGGTGGTGTTCACTCCAAGGCCCAGCTCGACCTACGTGTGGAGGGGAGCTGGAGTCCAGTGTTATTTTTGGAGGCCCTAATTCCACTGCTAGTTTTCCTTGCTCATCCTCTCTTACAACATTTTTTTTTTTTTTTTTTTAATATCCTAACCCCTGTCTCCTCTCTGGAGATCGTGAAGTTACCATTGAGGCTTGGAGCAAGATAGATGCTTTAGGGTCAGGTTTGGAAACCCATTCAAGGCAAGATTTTCTCCATCAGTCCCATGTATATTAACTCAACATTACAAGAAGAAAAATATGGCTCTCATTCCCATTTACATTAGGATTTGACTTGGACATTCTTCTTAATAAAAAAGACAAAAATGTAACTCTTAATAGTATCATTCTCAAAACATCACTGCATCCATCCAACACTGGCAATTGTCATTAAAAAAAAAATGTGTGAGGACTTCATGGCAGGCATAATGCTTGACATAAGCAGAGGCTCAAAAAAGATCTGGTAAATGAATACCAGTCAGCCCTAAATACTCAGCAACCGTTGATCACCTTCCTGTGGCATTTTATAAATACCATAACATTTGCTTTTTCTTTCTTTAAACTCAGTAATTCTCAAAACAGCCTTTTAAATTTGGGCAAGGAGGTCAGTTTAGACTCAGAGGAACACTTTCACTTTTAACCTCTTTATTCTAGAAGTGGGAGTTGTAAACTTGAACCAGGCAGATCTAGAATAAAATTGGCTCATCCATCCATCCATCCATCCACCCACCCCCCCATCCAACAAATATTTTTTAAGTCCTTCATATGCGGAGACTAGGCGGGTATTCCTATATATGTCAGTGTGAACAAAACAGCTTCTATCCTTCATGGAACTTGTCATCCATTGTCCTTGACCTGTCTAGCCTCCTGATCATTGTACGTAGACTTGGGAATCAACCCTCGCTTGAGCCAGAGAACATCCTCCATCCCTAGTGTTCCACACTTGACAGGAGCAGAGATTTCATTTGTTCATCTTAGAAACTTTGGAAATCCAAAGAGAAGAGAGGGGAGGGAGAGAACATGAAAGAAGGCATTTTCTTTTCTAAAATGTGCTTCATCATTTATGGAAAAACTTTTAAAGGCTAGACAGGATTTCATTTTTACATGTGGGGACGGTTGAGGTTTGAGCCTAGGTGTTCAGGAAACAGAATAAAGAGAACTGAAATAATGGTCCTGGTAGACCCCATAAGACACAGTGTTTGGTAAGTTTAGTACTTTTTCTCATTTAATCTTTACAAGAATCCCACAAAATGGGTCTTGTTGTCCTTTTTTTTTTTAATAACTTTATTTTTTAAAAAGATTTTATTTATTTGAAAGAGAGAGGAAGTGAGAGAGAGTAGGAGCAGGGAGAAAAAGAGGGAGAAGCAGACTCTGCTGCTGAGCAGGGAGCCAGACACAGGGCTTGATCCCAGGACCCCGGGATCCTGACCTGAGCCGAAAGCAGACACTTAACCCACTGAGCCACCCAGGCGCCCTTGTTACCCTCATTTTAAAGAAGAGGCAAATGAAGCTTAGAAGGAAATGTGGACCTCGCTCAGTCCCTCTCTAGTGGAATTGTTTGATAATGATGAGCGTCTATAAGGTTAGCATACGGCGTATATAGTTGATATATTTCTTGCGAATACTTCATGGTAGCAGTACCACATTCTCATTAATTTTTAATAATTATAATTACTTTCATTAAATAATTAATGACAATAATGCTATTGCTGTGAATTTAACTCAACAGGCATTTGCTGAACACCTAACTAATGTCACAGACGCTAGAGTGCATAGAGCTATAAGGCATAGCTTTGTTTTGGGGGATGGAGAATAACTGAGAGGCCACAGCAGCCACGGCCCACAGTGGGGCAGGAGGGGTTCGTAGGGTCTAGGCGATGCCACGGTAAAGAGTTTCAGATCTTGTCCTATGGAACAGTAGCATTTTAGAAAGACGGCTCACCCGCCGTTTTCAGCCAGGACTTTGTAAGCCCCTGTGTATCCTGTGGAGCCACGTTAATAACCTTCTTTCTTTTTTAGGAACGGTGGACAGTGCCATGGACCTGATCCTGATCAATTCCCTACCTCTCGTGTCCGACGCGGAAACGTCCCTCACCTGCATCGCCTCTGGCTGGCGCCCCCATGAGCCCATCACTATAGGAAGGGACTTTGAAGCCTTAATGAACCAGCACCAGGATCCGCTGGAAGTCACTCAAGATGTGACCAGAGAATGGGCTAAAAAAGTCGTTTGGAAGAGAGAAAAGGCTAGTAAAATCAACGGTGCCTATTTCTGCGAAGGACGCGTTCGAGGAGAAGCAATAAGGATCCGGACCATGAAGATGCGGCAGCAAGGTAACATCCTCCTTAGCCGGGGGCCGTGGGGCCCGCTGAGGCTCACACACAGCTCGAGGTTGGGCAGCTGCTCAGTCAGGGACTGGGCATGGGCTGTGCGCGTGTGTTGCTCAGAGACCTTGTCTGCTGCTTGTCTCTAGTTCACACGTAGCATTCGGGGGAAAAGAGACCGGCCAGTCCGCCTCGCTCACATTCAACCCCTTTGCCAGACATTGTGCCTAGTTCCTGAGATGAAACGAAATGTAGTACATACTGTACTAAGGGCTCCGTGGCCTTTATGGAGATAGGAACGTGTTAGTATGTAGTAGGGAAATCGCAGTGATGAAGACAACTGTCCATGCCAAGATATTAGCTGTTTTGAGCGTTCTCGTTGAGTTTTCATTTGATTCTTTGTTTTCCTTGCTCCTGAGTATTCTTAACAGAAGTTACTGGTTTCAGGGGACAATGTGGTAGAAATAAAAAACTCAAGAAGGGAACATCTATCAATAACATAACTGGTTCCTTTTTTTTTTTTTTTTTTAAAGATTTTTATTTATTTATTTGACAGAGAGAGATCACAAGTAGGCAGAGAGGCAGGCAGAGAGAGAGGGGGAAGCAGGCTCCCCGCTAAGCAGAGAGCCCGATGCGGGGCTCGATCCCAGGACCCTGGGATCGTGACCTGAGCCGAAGGCAGAGGCTTTAACCCACTGAGCCACCCAGGCGCCCCATCGTAACTGGTTCCTTAGCCTGGCGGTTATCGGTGGCTGCGGTCGTGCTGTGTCCCATACAACCATGAACCGCAGTGGCACGCCACAGTAAGCGTTCACGGCTGGTGAGTGTGAGTTAGCTGGGCGGATTGGGTGGCTCTGCCATTCTTGACTCGGCTTTTGCACACATGGATGTTGGCCGACGGTAGGCGTATTATGCTGGCCTTGGCTGGGCCAGTCTGGTTCTGTTCCATGCGTCTGTCTTCCTTTCGCAGGCTAAGCTAGGTATAATCTCACGGAGGTAGCAGAAGTGCAAGATAACAAGTGGAAACACACAAGGCTCCTTGAAACCTAGCCTCGGTATTGTGCGCTCTCACTCCTGTCTCATTTCATTGCCCAAGAAAGTCAAAGATCTGAGCCTAAAGTCTAAATGGCCAGGCGTCTCACAATTAAATGGCAAAGATTATGGAGACAGGGAAGGGTGGAGCCTTGGGGCCCTTCGTGTAGGCTACCATTCTTGGAAAGAGATCACGGTTTCATTTTGGAACTTGAGTGACCACACTTAGCTCATAGAACCCCGAAACTTTGAAGGGAGATGTTGAGGGGTTTCTGCAAAGGGGCATATTATTCTTAGCTACTGCGTCACAAGGCAGTGATGGGATGGAACCTTTGTCCCAAATTACAAGTATCTCTAAGCTAAATCTTTAGGCCAGTCCACCAAACTGCTGACAGTTGGGGAAGGCAGTGTTGTGCATATTCTTTAATGAGTCTGTTTTGCCCTAAGGCTCCCAGGCCGGGACAGGCAGGTAGACTCCTGGTATCTTGATGCTGCTTGCTGGGAGGAAGGCACAGAATTCCAGCAGAGATGACCTCTCCTTGTTTTGACTGGAATGATCTGGTCACTCACGCATCAGCCCTTTCTTCTGAGCTGGTCATACCTCTAGAGGAATCCTTTCCAGATTGATGTCATCATAACCACAGGGACTCTGGCCTGAGACAGTGTCACTTCAGGAGATAATAACATTGCGAACTCTTCAGGGTTTGATTTTTTCATTGCTAGACTGATCCACATAAATAACACAGCTCTACACGTGTCTCTGAAGGGCAGATTTTTAGCTAGGACTCTGCATTTTTTTTTAGACCAGTGTTTCTTGAAGTTGAATGTGCTTCTAGATCACCCATGGGTCTTGGTAAAATGCAGACTCTGATTTGGTAGGTCCTCGAGGAGAGTCCCGAGATTGTGCATTTCCCACAAGGTCCTGGGCAGTAAGGTTCCTCTGGGCTGTGGACCACACTTTGGGTAGCAAGGGTTTAGAGCCAGCCCCTAGTTGGGGTCCACCTGAAAACATTTCTTTGCATTTGCTAATGGCGGTAATTACAAGATTTGAAGGCAGCAAGCTCATTTTAAAGTCAAAAGTGATAAAATCACTATTCATGACAAATGAAGGAAAAGGTTTTCTTAGCAAAACTGTACCGGTCACCTTTAAATGACACTAGGGTGAGTGGGAAAGTGCACAACAGACTTTCCCAGGAATGCAACTCTCCGGTGAGGGAAGAGAGTTTGAACAAAGGGATGTGAGGTGTGCCAAAGTTATCATGCCTAAAGAGTCAGCCCTATTATGTTCCACACGTGTCATTCGGGATTTGACTGGTATCAAGAGTTATGCTTTTCTGCTGACGTTTCCACATTCTGAATGAAGACAATTCAAGATTTGGGCCCCAGTGGCTTCATAGGAATGAAATGTGGGGCGCCACTGTGCCCTTTTCAGGCTGGTCTGGGTCTGTCCTTGACAGTGTGGAAGTAAGAACCTGCAGAGTGTATTAAACCAGAATTTTGGGAGTCAAAGACCAACCACGATGATCACTCCAAACTGAAAGTCTAGGCCAATGCAGGGAAAGGAGAGTTTAAATTCAGTTAAATGAAGTGAAGGCAGGCTTGCTAGTGAGAAAGCGTGGAGGGAAGATGGCTTTTAGATGCCTTTTCTCCTGAGTTTTAATTTTGTCCCCATCACTTACCAGCTCTGGGGCCCTGGGCAAGTTCCTTAACACCCACTGATCTCATTTTTCATCATCTGTGAAATGAGTATAACGATACCTTCAAAATCGTCTGACGTTTTCAATAAAATGGTGTATACCAAAAGCCAGTGCCCATGAGTGCATTTACATGAAGATTGGATGAATACGGTAGACGTGTTGCTAAAAGCCAGGGTGAAATGAGACATTGCCGAGTGAATTACGGAATAACAATAGTGGTTTCTAAATGGTGGGAATGGGATTTATTTATTTATTTTTTTAAGATTTTATTTATTTATTTGAGAGAGTGAGAGAGCGCATGAGAGGGAAGAAGGTCAGAGGGAGAAGCAGACTCCCAACAGAGCTGGGAGCCCGACGCAGGACTCGATCCCGGGATTCCAGGATCATGACCCGAGCTGGAGGCAGTCACTTAACCAACTGAGCCACCCAGGTGCCCGAGAATGGGATTCGATGACCAATGACTTGACTGCTGAGCCTGTGTGGGTGACCGTTACCATACGCTTGGCACATCCCTCCCACTTGCTGTTAACCCCCCTCCTCCATTCTGAGCACGTGTTTTATAAAGTAGAGCCACTCATCGGAAAGCCTGCAGGGCAACCCAGGGCACAGTGTAGAGACATGGGCTTGAGCCTTGATCTGCAACTGAATCATAGGATGCAGGGCAAACTCTTTCACTGAAATCATTCTTCTCATTTGAAAAAAATAATGGAGGTAAGACATCTGAGAATCAAACGAGACCACCAATGTATATGACTCCTAGTTAGTCTTCGATAATCCTCACAGTGCCATGGAATAAGCAATAATTTAGTAAGATTATTTTTCTACTCAGTTGTGGAAAAGTGTAATACCATCCATTAACGTAATTGTGGAAATGTATACAAAATAGGAAAAGAGGTAGTGCTTTCTTTCCTGCATTTTAATAACAACATCTCAGGCTGTTGAACTGATTCTGTTTCTTTCGCTGACCATTCAGTAGCTGAAATACGGTGGGAGGAAAGTGATATCCTTTATGGTGAATTAGGAAAACCTGCACAGCTATGTCTTCGTGACACTATTAATTCCCTAGCAAAACACCAGGAGATCTCAGAGGTGCCTGCCCAGGGACATAGCAGGATAGGATAAACAGCGATGTATTCCTGCTTGCTGCTGACTCGTGCATCTGGGGAGGAAGTGGAAAATCCATTTGAGATGGGCCAAAACACGCTTATGTTGGCTCTCACACTCCAAACGGCCAAACTGTTTTTATCAATGGCATCATGCAAAAAAATCAAAAGCAATTTGTTCAAACCTCACTGGTGACTTCATTTAGGGGTAGGAAGGAATAAATGAAGTTTGAGACATCTTCACATCCAAATGGCTGTCTCAGAGTGTTCCGTTAGGAGGAAATACAGGTTATTTCCTTCTTATTTTCATTTGAGAAATCGCTTTACTTTAAGAACATCAAACCTTGCAAACATGATTTGTGAAGTTGATAGGAGCCATTTCTATCTAAATAACACAAATGAATGTGTTAGAAACACAGAGAAAATAGGAAAACTTGAGATCTGATTCATTCATATATTCTTTGATTTCCCCAAGTACTGTTAGGCCTCTTTTTGTGTCACATATGGGAACTGCAGTGATGGTAACATTTCCTGAATACTTAGGTGCCTGACATTCCCCTAGCAATTTTATAGACATTACTGTATAGTTAAGTCTTTATCGAATGTGTCTCTGGTGAGGACTGTTAGGACCTGTATTAATAGATGAGGCTGATGTCGTTTGCAACTTAGATGCATTCACACACCTGGTTTCCATTGTTGGACCTGGACAGGTTCACTCAGGCTGATCCCAGAAGCCGGGCCCTAACCAACACCCTGGGCTGCCTTTCAAAACAGACGTGAACTTGTGTCTTGGAGCGTTCGGTCTAGTGGGGGAGCTGCACTGTGCGGGGGCTGGCGTGGGGATGTGCCGGGCCTTCGGAGAGCAGCCCTGGGGCACTCCCCCTGGATCCCAGGGGATGCGTAAGGTTCCTGGAGAAAGGGACATCTACATGGGGACCGAGGATGAGTGGGACTTGGTGAGACACAGGGGAAAGGAAGGAGCAGAGGAGAAGGGAGGAAGTTCATGACGTGGGTGTGAGTGATCCGTGGTGCATTCGTAGAACTGAGTATAGTTCAGAACGGCTGCCATGGAGAGCTGAGGCTGTGGACAGCTTGTGAAGGTTGTAGTACAGCGTGAAGGTTGTCGATCCCTTTATTAGTATTCAGCAGAGAACAGTCAACCTAGAGCCATTAATGCAGGAGTTGGCAGGATGGGTAGCAGTGGACTCTGCTGTGACCGTGTTTCTAGCTAAGGAAACAGGTTGCTTATGGGACACCTGGGTGGCTCAGTCGGTTAAGAATCTGCCTTCAGCTCAAGTCATGATTCCAGAGTCCTGGGATCGAGCCCCACATGCTCCGCAGGGAGCCTGCTTCTCCCCCTGGTTGTGTTTTCTCTCTCTCTCTCTCTCTCTCGCACAAATAAATAAATAAAATCTTAAGGGGGAAAAAAAAAAAAGAAAACGGGGAGCTTAAAAGGCACAAAGTCTAAAATAATAAAGCCACAGAGTAGGGGAAAAAGAAAAGCCCCATTGGAGTGAGCCTTGTGGGGAATGGCAGTTCCTTTTCAGGATACGATGCTGAGTGAGAAGTTCCATGGTCAGCTCCATAGTCAGATCTTCACACAAACGGGCAGAAAATCAAAACAAACCACAGAGAAAGGAACAACAGTATAAAACGGTCACAAAAGGTTCTCCCAGGAGCCCAGGATCGTGCCACAGAGGGCAGGAGCCGCATGCATTAGGACTGCTTGAGGAAGCCCCTTGTCACTGCGAGCCAGAGCCCCATCAAGTCCTCCTGCCATTCGTGCGTGCCTTCCCTGTGTGCTTGATCCGTCTTAGTCCCCGTGAGAAAGCTGCCACTGTTGTCCACATTGCAAATGTCAGCATAGCAGTGTTGCCGTTTGTTTATATTTAGGAAGGATACTGACCGCTTCTAAGTATCCAGAGGCTTGGAATCCATCATTTCGTATTCCCAACAACCTTTCGAAGTGAATACTTTTACTTCTAAATTAGAGACGAGGGAGCTGAGATGTTCGGAGGTTAAGTAACTCCTTCAAAGAGGTCCAGTAAGTGGCGGAGGGTGGCTTCAAGCCCAGGACTGTCTTCTTCCAGCGCTCACACTGCCCTTGCATCTGTCCCATTCTCCCTCTAGGTGTATCCTATGTCACCAGATGCATTGATGGGGGTGTCTTAGCAGGGCACCATGCCTGGGTATGCAGGCACATAGAAGAATAGGCAGATGAACATAAGGCTGAGTCCTTCTGAGTGGAGTTCAAGGCATCTTCTGCCCCAAGGGTAGCCCTCTAAGCCCACAGTGTGCACGTACCTAATGAGCCTCTCTCAAGCCACCAGTCCGAGAGCCACGGAGGAGCCAGGAAGGAAGGCTGATTCACCCCACCGTCTGCAGCAGGCTTGCTCCTGGGCTGAAACGCCATAGGGATCCAAACCTCAGGGCACAGGGTGCTTTGCTACTGATGGCTAATTTAGGTGCGTCTGGTCAGAGAATTTGTTCTACAGGATATTGATTCTATGTTATTTATGGAGATGTGCTTTGCGACTTAATGAGGGATGCAATATGCTTGAACAAATGGTCTTAGAACTGGGTACAGGGATCCGTGAACAGCCAACAGATCTTTAATTGTGTTACTCAGTAATTTTTGGTCTGTTTGATGCATCAGTTTCGGGAAGTTTCCACAATGCTTGTGGGTTTGTCAGTTTCTTCCTTTAATTCTGTCAGTTTCTGTTTTGTGGTTTTGGAACCTGTTGTTAGATGCATATATAAGTTCATGATGACTAGATCTTCCATTTTTTATATTCTCATGTGAAGACCATCTTTATCCTTAAAATTTGTTTTGGCTTTGGAATAAATTATTTTTTTCTGACATAAATATTGCAATACCAGCTTCTTTGAATTAGTGAGTCTGGCATACATTTTTCTCTCCCTCAGTCTTATATGTTACTATGTTTAATGTGTAGGTCATGAAAAAGAGCGTGTGTGTGTGTGTGTGTGTGTGTGTGTGTGTATATATATATATTTTTTTTTTTTTTTTAATTCATTCTAGGATTCTCTGGCTTTGGACATACATTTGGCAGAATCTGTCTTTGCTGTATGTTGTGATTTTCACTTGGGCTCTTTTATGTCCCTCCTGGCCTCCATGTTTAGGAAAGTTAGGTATTCTGATTCTCTTCTTTTAGTGGTGATCCTTAAATTTTAAAAATGGGCTTAACTTGTAGGTCAATTCTATCTCAATAAGGCTGAAATTTTTTAAAAAATTGGCTTACCTCAATAAAGCCTAAAGTTAATCCCCCCTTATTCTTGTAATTGTGGCTCTCTATAGATTACGGTATAAATTAAGGGAATTCAGAAACTGTTGTGGCTGGAAGAATGCTAGAAGATTTTATCCACATACCTTGTCCAGCAAACCAAAGGACTCAGTCAAAATGAATGAATGAATGAGTGAATGAATGAATAAAATTAAGAAGAAGGGAAGACACTGGATCTCATCTTTGTCTTACTGTCCAATATTCTAATATTTACACCCATTAGTAATAAGTCCAGCATTGTGCTGATTCCATTTGAGAAATGCTTGCAGCATTTCGAAGCAATTAGAATTAGTTGGGTCAACACAACCCAAAAGGAACTTGACCCGAAAGGGAAGAGCCATTTGGCAAATATCTAACCATTTCTGTTCTTTCCCACTTTGAGAAAACTTGGTAGGGACTGGAGAAGGATGTTTGATTCATTGTTACTATAGTTTATAGCTAATATCAGGTCTTAGTTTGATATCAGATATTAATCAACATAAAGTCCTTCTCTCCCCAGCTAGTTGTATGAAAAAAATGTGTTTATGTATAGTATGTGTATATATGTATTTATATTTTTATGGAGAGAATGAGTATTCCTTTCATCACATTTTTCAAAACCTTAACGAAGTTTGAAACCCATTAGCTGCCATTGTTTTTCCTGTCCTACAAACCAGCTGACTTCTGGCAAGTGCCAGCCCCCATCTTTGAAGTTCAAAGTTCACTTGCTCCTGGAGAAAATGTGCGACTTCATTTTCTTATTTGTTTTCTTTCTTTCTTTCAAAAGCTTCCTTCCTACCAGCTACTTTAACCATGACTGTGGACAGGGGAGATAATGTGAACATATCTTTCAAAAAGGTGTTGATTAAAGAAGAAGATGCAGTGATTTATAAAAATGGTGAGTATGTGTTTCGTTTCCTGCCAGCACCCCGGTGTGAGACATTAGATAGCACGAAACGTATTGGGTCATTATCCTGGTGCAGTCTTGGGGGCAGATGTTGGAAACAAAGCTGTTAGGATGCAAGCCAGTTGAATCTTATTAAAGAAGCTCTACAAGGCAATGTGGTTGGTTGCTTAATTAAGTAAAGTAGAGATTCATATACGTATATGAGTGTACATACATTCTATATTTGAGTGTACATTATGAAATTGTGAATGTACAATAGACTCCCCCTTATGATGTGAAAAGTGAGGTCCCAAATTCAGCCATGTAAACTGAGGGTTGCTTGATTGCAAGGTTAAGGAAATTACCAGATTGAGCCTGGGAAGCCAACTAGAAGTAGGTCTGGGAGTCCTACTGTGTTACAAATCTGTCCGGTTCCAACTGTGGTTTGGCACCCTGGGGGCAGTTGCCTGATCCAGCTGGAATATTGATGGGGACTATTCTGAGCTCTGCGGGTGGAGAGGACTTCCAGATTGGAGTCGTGATTCTAGGTATCTCCTGGTTAATTAAATAGTTGGCAGGGGTGCCTTTGCCTGTTCATCTCTTCTTGCAGAAGATAAGCACTTTAGCCTTACCTCTATCTTCATACTTTGGTGGTAGATCGTGTAGACTAACCTATCTGCTCTATCACCATAACTTTCTCAGTTTGGGGGAGAGCAGTGCATGGTTCAGCCTTTTCATTCTTCTACATGCAATATGCTAGAGCACGTTTTCTATATCCGGTCAGGGAGAGTTGATGAAGTGGAGGGACCTGATGGGGAAATGGGAGTGTCTGCATACGACCCACTGTTCTCCACTCTTCTCCCTCACCAGGTTCCTTCATCCACTCTGTGCCCCGGCATGAAGTACCTGATATTTTAGAAGTGCATCTGCCTCATGCTCAGCCCCAGGATGCTGGAGTGTACTCAGCCAGGTACATAGGAGGAAACCTCTTCACATCGGCCTTCACCAGGCTGATAGTCCGGAGTAAGTGACTGAGAGGCCACTATCTGTGATGATTTGGTTGTTAGGATTTTTAGCTGCAAATAACAGAAACTGACTCTGGCTACTTGAGCAAAAACCAGGGATTGGTTGGAAGTATATCTAAAAAATTGGCAGAATGGCTGATAAACAAGTTTCCATAAAAGATAGGCCCCAGGGAAGATCTGGGGCTCAGCATGGGTGGGGGCAGATGGACTTTCTCTCAAGGAGGCTATTCTTACTCTGTGTTTCTTCTACTTACTAAATTTGAATTCCCAGGATAAAGAATCATATTGGCCTAATATATGTCAAATGTCTACTGGCCTAGACCAATGAGCTATAGTCAAGGGTGGGGGCAACATACTACAGTGCAGACTCTAGGACCTCACACTCGAATAGCAGCTTCATTCCCCTAAGAAGGGGGCATCACAATGAGCTGGGAAGTCTCCCTGAAAGGTATCTGATACACAGGGATGAGTTGGGCCTTCTGGATTGGTCTCAGATCGAGTTAAACGTTAAGTCTCCTGGGAGGCACTTGGGTGGCTCAGTCGGTTAAGCATCCAACTCTTGATTTCAGTTCAGGTCATGATCTCAGGTCAAGCCCCTCATCGGGCTTTGCGCTCAGCACAGAGTCCACTTAAGGTTCTTTCCCCCTCCCTCTCCCTCTGCTCCTCCCCCATGCCCTCGTGCTCTCTCTCAAATAAACAAATAAATAGGGGCGCCTGGGTGGCTCAGTGGGTTAAAGCCTCTGCCTTCGGCTCGGGTCACGATCTCAGGGTCCTGGGATCGAGCCCCGCATCGGGCTCTCTGCTCGGCAGGGAGCCTGCCTCCCCCTCTCTCTCTGCCTGCCTCTCTGCCTACTTGTGATCTCTCTCTCTCCGCCAAATAAATAAATAAAATCTTTAAAAAAAAAAACAAAACAAATAACATCTTTTTAAAAAAATCCCACACTTCCCAGATTATTTAACTCTCAAATGAGATTTCTATTCTCATGTTTTAAAAATGTGCTTGAGTTAGAACTAGTAAACACTCTGCCCTCCCCTTACAACTATCAAAGTGGGGAGTAACTATCAACCAGTGGTTTTTATAAGAAATTGATTCATAGAAAGAAAAACTTGCCTTGAATTTTGCTGGCTATACCACATATTCATGATATTAAACACTCAGGTCTAAGTATTTGGGCTGCTCTGTCGTTCTCCTAATGATTGGAATCTTAGAGTGTTTCTTTTTCTTTGCTTATATTTATTCATTTGTTTGTTCATTCGATAAAAATATATTAATCATAACTCTGTGCCTAGCATTGTGTTGGTATGAAAATACAAGGATGAGAAGATGAATCGCTGTCCCTTGGGTAATTCTCAGAGCGGTTACACAGGCAAATGGATAAATCGTTTTTGCATTATGACAGTGGAAGTGTGGAAAGTGTGGTTCATCTGGTTTGGGAAGGTGGAATCCCCTTTTAGTCCACTAACCTGATGAAGCATCCAAATGTCAAGAGCACAGTTTGCCTTCATTTCATTTAGGTGTTTCTCTCCAGCCTAATACAGCACCGCGTACCAGGGATACTCAGAGTCTGGGATATATGAGCACATTTTCTAGTAATCTCAGAAACATCAGATGTTGACATACGGTAAAAGATTTAACTTTTTTTTTAATGTCAAAAAAACCACAATTTTATATAGACTAGAATTTGAAACTCACTTGAAGTTTTACGATAAAGTGAAAGATCTCAAACACATTTTGATCTCTAGCTATCTCTTGAGACTGCTAGGAGCACATGGTCATTCCTTTGCTTAGGAGTATTTTGGTGAAACTGGGAAGCACTGCTAGTATCTAAAATAGTTCTAAGAAAGTTTGAGTTAGGCTATAATCATCCAATTTAAGAGTGTTTTTCCCCAGTATGATTTATTTGATGTTTTAAGCTATGAGGTACAGCTGAAGGCATTTGTCCATTTCTCATAACTCTAGGGTATCTCTCCAGGACAAATTGAAACCTAGGAGTAAATCGGTATGTAAAGACTTTGTTAAAAATCACACTGGTTATATTTATAGGATTTCTTTTCAATATAAATTCTCTGACAAAAGATTTCTTACAACCTATGAGTTGATAGGATTTCTCTCTGTATGCACGAATATTTGGTTTCCTAAAATATAAAATCTCAGGGCTTTTGATGAAAATTGCAGAAGCCTGATTACATCTTGTTACTTATCAAAAACCGCTTTTCCTAGCTTCTCCATTTCTAGGAGATCACCCCAGTTTTCCCTTCGAGCTTTATTCTTTTGTCTTTCTCTGGGAAAGGTCTATAGATAAGTAGAGAGCTAGAGACATAGTTTAATGTAACAGAAAGCCCATTTTCTTCTCCATGGGCTGCCATCATTAGTTTTCTTTTCTTTTTTTTATTTAATTTATTTATTCGACAGAGAGAGACACAGTGAGAGAAGCAACAGAAGCAGGGGGAGTGGGAGAGGGAGAAACAGCCTTCCCGCTGAGCAGGGAGCCCCATGAGGGGCTCGATCCCAGGACCCTGGGATCATGACCCGAGCTGAAGGCAGCTGCTTAACGACTGAGCCACCCAGGCGCCCCGCCATCATTAGTTTTCAACACGTGCAAATAACCTGTGATCTGGCTCTCAAGAAATCACTAATTGTGCAGAAATATTTTTCTCTTTATATGTTAAGGCATGTAAATATTAACTTTCAGACTTTCTGTAGCTTTATCTATTAAATGGAAGTCTGTAAGAAAGGGTCTGTGTAGACAGTCTTCCTGATTATTTTAGAGAA
>CM052892.1:37494712-37542472 GCA_028534135.1 Potos flavus | reverse complement strand
TCTGCCTTCGGCTCAGGTCGTGATCTCAGGGTCCTGGGATCAAGCCCCGCATCGGACTCTCTGCTCAGCAGGGAGCCTGCCTCCCCCTCTCTCTCTCTGCCTGCCTCTCTGCCTACTTGTGATCTCTCTCTCTCTGTCAAATAAATAAATAAAATCTTAAAAAAATAAAAAAAATAAAATCACCAAATGTTAGAAAGAATTATCCAGGAAATAAGAATCTAGAAGCATTTTACCATTCTTGTACTTTAGGTTTTGTGTACCTCATTTCACTTCCTGTATGTTTTTTACCTGAAAAATGGGTGGATGCTACCAGCTCCTGCTCGCTCCTTTAGCCGCATCTGGTCTCTACAGACTGTAGGCCAGAGGTTCTCACACTCTGGCACGCATCAGAATTATCTGGAAGACTTGGTAAGCATAGATTGCTAGGCCACCTCCAATTCAGTAGGTCATGGATGGGGAGCACATTTGAGATGTGCATCTCTAGCAGATTCCCAGGTAATAGAGAAGCTATTGGTCAGGAATCACACTTGTTCTAGCTCTGATCATACCTGCAGCTCTGGAAAATGCCAGGCCTTCCTCCCCTGCCTCACCTTTGCTTGGAACATACTCTACAGCTTATCTTCTTCTTTTTTTTTTTTTTTTATTATTAACATGTAAAGTATTATTTGCCCCAGGGTACATGTCTGTGCATCATAAGGCTTACACATTTCACAGCACTTACCAAAGCACGTACCTTCCCCAATGTCCATAACCCAGCCACCCTATCCCTACCCACCTACCCCTCAGCCACCCTCAGTTTGTCTCGTGAGTTTAGGAGTCTCTTATGGTTTGTCTCCTTCCTGATCCCATCTTGTTTCATTTCCCTCCCCCACCCCCCACGCCCTGCCTCTCAAATTCTTCATATCAGAGAGATCATATGATAATTGTCTTTCTCTGATTGACTTATTTCACTTAGCATAATACCCTCTAGTTCCATCCATGTCGTTGCAAATAGCAAGATTTCGTTTCTCTTGATGGCTGCATAGTATTCCATTGTATATATATACCACATCTTCTTTGCAGCTTATTTTCTTTTCTAATGATGTGGTCATGCAGATTCTGCTCGCACACCACCTCCTCCAGGAAGCTTTCCTTTATGCCCTCCTTCATCCCTGAGACAGGATTAGGTACTCATTGTCTTTTTTTTTTTTAAGTTTTTATTTATTTATTTGAGAGAGAGACACAGATAGTGACAGAGAGCACAAGTGGGTGGAGAGGGACAAGCAGACTCCCCACTGAGCAGGGAGCCTGACTCTGGGGCTTGATCCCAGGACCTTGGGAACATGACCCAAGTAGAAGGCAGATGCTTAACTGACTGAGCCACCCAGGCGCCCCTTCTTGTCTTTGTTGCTATCCTTATTTCCTGTTTCCATGTCTGTTTTCCAGAGAAGACTGTTAGCTTTTAGAGAACTGAGATTCTATTTTGTTTCTCTTCATTGACTTGTTTCTGTTGAAATGACTGCCATGTTGTAGGTGCTCAGTAAAGGTTTATGGAGTGAGTGTGATCTTCTCACCAGAGCCTTGTTTTCCATAAAAGGATGTGAAGCTCAGAAGTGGGGACCTGAATGTAACCGTGTCTGCACCGAGTGTAAGAACAATGGTGTCTGCCATGAAGATACGGGAGAATGCATTTGCCCCCCTGGGTTTATGGGGAAGACCTGTGAGAAGGGTAAGTCAAGAGTGCTTGATGAGTAAGTTGCGCATTTAAAAAGCCATCATTGCTGGATGTAGAATTTTAACTCTGGACACTGTTGGGAACAGAAACTAAATGGCCCATGTTAGGTCATGTGGGAACTCAGTGGGAATTGGAAAAAGGCACCCTTTACTAAAGGTTCCTTATTGCCAATCCCCGTAAAGCTGTCCCTGCCACAGCTGAGACTGGATTGTTTTCCATATTCACTTGCCTAAGCGAGACCCGTAAAAGAAGACCCATACATTTCAAGGGGTGGAATATTTGACTCTGACTCATCTTTTCCTCCCACCAAAGCTTGCGAGCTGCACACATTTGGCAGAACTTGTAAAGAAAGGTGTAGCGGACCAGAGGGCTGCAAGTCCTATGTGTTCTGTCTCCCAGACCCCTACGGGTGCTCCTGTGCCACGGGCTGGCAGGGTCTGCAGTGTAACGAAGGTACGTGCCAATCACACGCCCGAACAGAAAACGTTCCGGCAGCTCTACCCAGGAGATCCAGCTTGCAGGAGATCAGCGCGTGGGGCGCACCTGGACTGTTCACTCGGCTATCCAGTGCTGAGCTATGGGGTTTTGTTTTTCATTTTTTAAGATTTTATTCATTTATTTGACACAGAGAGAGCAAGAGACAGAGAGGGAACACAAGCAGGGGGAGTGGGAGAGGGAGAAGCAGGCTTCCCGCTGAGCAGGCAGCCCAACGGGAGGCTCCATCCCAGGGCCCTGGGATCATGACCTGAGCCGAAGGCAGATGCTTAACGACAGAGCCACCCAGGCGCCCTGAGCTACAGGGGTTTCAATCACAGATGTCTTCATCCCAAGTTAATGATGCTTTCATAATGAAGACTCTGGACCTTAGAGAAAGTGCTTTCCCTGCACCTCATCTAGGGTTCTTATTAAAACACAGACTCCGATCCCGTAGGTGTGGACTGGCTTCTGAGATCTGTGTTTCCCAAAACTCCCAGATGGTGCTCACGTTGCTGGTTTTTAGATCAGGCTTTGAGAAAAGGCCGTAAGTGGGCCCTAGGTATCAGAGCTCCAAGGTCCGATCCAGACAGAATTTGGGATTTGAAAATAGAGGAAGAGCTGTCTTCTGTGGACCTTAGGGGGGAAGTACTAACTTCACCTCCCAGCCACGCACAACCTTGGTTTTCTCCCTTTGTCTCTGTTAACAATGGTTCCGGTGTCTTGGTTTGCAGCGTGCCAGCCGGGTTACTACGGGCCAGACTGCAAGCTTAGCTGCAGGTGCAGCCACGGGGAGCTGTGCGATCGGTTCCAGGGATGTCTGTGCTCTCCAGAACGCCAAGGGCTCCAGTGCGAGAACGAAGGTAAAGCAAGGTAACACTGTAGTTAGGGCGACATTTAGCGCGTCCGCACTGAGCTTTGCTGGTTGTAATTCTTGCCCCAGCAGCCCAAATTCCTCAAGCCACTTCTGTTTCCATCCAGAAGTTGGGAAGGATATATCCCAAGTCCTAAAGGACGACATTCTTGTTCTTCACTGCAGGCCCTCCTACCAGCCTTCATTTCTCCTTCCACTAGGAATAAACCATGTGCTCTTTATGGTGCAGTGAGTGACGACTGGCTGGTGGGGGGGGCTCTGCCTTCCCCGTCTGCTCCCTTTCCAGGGACCCATCTTTTCCCAGGATATGCACAATAGGGAAGAACTCCTTTGGAGGGATTTGGACAAAGGATATTTTTGAAAAGGAAAATAGAAAAAGGAAGCAGAAATAGAAAAGATGAAGCCTCAAAATGCAATTTTAAGTAATTCTAGTTTAGAAATTACCACAGAGCAAGGGATCCACGAACTCTGACCCACAGACCACATCCAGTCTGCCATGTTTTAACAGCTTTATTGAGGTATCATTTCTATGCCATGAAGTTCATTCCTTTTTTTTTTTTTTTTTAAGATTTTATTTATTTATTTGACAGAGAGAGAGATCACAAGTAGGCAGAGAGGCAGGCAGAGGGGGCGGGGGAAACAGGCTCCCCGCTGAGCAGAGAGTCCGATGCGGGGCTCGATCCCAGGACCCTGAAATCATGACCTGAGCCGAAGGCAGAGGCTTTAACCCACTGAGCCACCCAGGTGCCCCAAGTTCATTCCTTGTAAATGTACAATTGAATGATTTTTAGTATATTTACAGAGTTGTGCAACTATCACTGCAATCTAATTTTAGGATGTTTCTGCCACACCAGAAGAAACCGTGTACCTATTGGCCATAAATCCCATTCCCCTCTCCCCCCAGCCCCTGGCAACCATGAATTTATTGTCTCTGTAGATTGACTTATTCTTGACACTTCATAAACCGTAGATGGGATCACACATTATGTGGTCTTTCGTGACTGACTTCTTTCACTGACCATACTGTTTTTGAGGTTTAACTGTATTATGGCATTTCTCCTTTTTATTTCCCTACCGTCTGTTGTTGTAAAGAAAATTTGATTGGCACATAGCCACACTAATTCGTTTAGAACATGTCATCTCTGGCTGCTTACACTCTACATTAGGGCTGAGTAGTTACCAGAGAACTTTCAGCCTACAAAGCTGAAAACATTTACTGTCTAGTCCTTTACAGAAAAAGTTTGCTAATTCCTGCCCTAGAATATACTTTATAAATTTTTACCTATCTTCAAAATTTAAAAATAATGAACATATATTACTTTTCCAACCCTACAAATCTAAATGTTCAGAAGGGAATCTACACTCAGAGCAACAAGACCAAGACCCTTACAACTTTTTCTCTGTTCGTTTTTAAAATCAGATCAAATACGGGAGGAAAATACCAACAATTGTTTTCTCAAAGGCTTTGGCTTAGTTTTACTGTGTTCACTTTTTTCCTCCAGTGTTTGGACTTTTGGCCGCAAGGCAGGAACCTGGGAGGGTCTAGGAAGGGAAGGAAAGGCCTTGGGGCTGCTGGAGGATTGGGTTGAAAATAGGCAGCCAAGAAGCCAAAGGATTTGAATTTTCAGTTTCATGCCTGCTTTTCTTTTCTGAGCCTTAAGCTGCAAAAGGTGTGAGAACCTCAGACTTAGATCCAGGCCCCTGGCTTTCGGATAGCAGCCCCACATCCCAGCCCTCTTCCAGGCTTCTGCTCCGTCTGCACCTGCAGACCCACCTTCACCTTCGCCTGACTGCAGCAAATGCAAGGCGACAATGCAGGAAAGACTTCACTGCCTTCAAAGTGTCAAAGCGCTTTTTAAAGTTCCTGCGCGAATAACTTCTTAAACCGAAAAATCTGGTAGATTCTAATCACAATCCCTTCAAGTCTACAGATAGGTCAGGGAATTACCCTTGTAGTTCTTAGACCTCTTTCCTTCCTGCTCCATACCTTTTACTCATTGCGTTCCAGGCCCGGGAAACAGGACCTCAATATAAAATATGAATGTTATGTTTACCGTGGCCCACCGCCTCCCCACCTCGCCAATATCCAACAGCATGTAAGTCCCTGCTGCTCTTGGGGGGCATTTCCATTACCCACAGTCTTCACTAAGTGCTGGACTGTTTTCAACTGTGTCTCACATTTCGTTACAAAGGGTCTGAGGTTCTCTAAGACCCTACAATGCAGAATAAAATCGTTGTATTTCAGAATTATTCATTCTCTACAGTGCAGGTATTAGGCAAGGAGTCCTGATACCCTTGGTGATACCAGAGACATTGTTTTTCAGTGTTGGTGGCAACACTAGTGATTGGGCTGCTGCCTAGAAACCAGTTCGAGGGAATAGTTCTGTTCCACTTGACTTGTAAGTGTAAATGCTCTTCATTGCTCGCTACCTACAGATTCAGTGAGCTCTGTCTTGTATATCAAAATGGAGGCTCACGGGGCGCCTGGGTGGTTCAGTGGGTTAAAGCCTCTGCCTTCGGCTCAGGTCATGGTCTCAGGGTCCTGGGATCGAGCCCTGCATCCGGCTCTCTGCTCAGCAGGGAGCCTGCTTCCCCCTCTCTCTGCCTGCCTCTCTGCCTACTTGTGATCTCTTTCTATCAAATAAATAAAATCTTAAAAAAAAAAATGGAGGCTCACGTTGGTCAGCAACGTTGTGGGGTTGTTTGCAGGGTCAAAGAGGACCAAGTTTTTGTTTTTGTTTTTGCTTTTGTTTTTGTTAACATTCTCTTAAAAAGCAAAAAGAGCTGAAAAGTAAAGCCAAGGAAGATGCGGTCATGATGATCGTTTTTATGTAGACACTGTCCATCCCAGATCCATTAAGGGGAGCACGGCATTATGGGAGAGTGTGGACTCTGGATTCATACACATCTGAGCTTGATTCTGGACTATGGGCCTCAGTCTCCTCCTCTGTAAGATGGGACCACAATAGTATTCCCCCACAAATTTATTACGTGATGATAAAACAGTATAATACTTGCAAATTTCTTACTTGGGACGCGACTTGCCAAACGGTAGCTGCTTTTATTACTGTTGCTGCCATGTCGAAGACTAGATTTCACAGTGCTGTTTTCCTCATGCAGGCACACCAAGGATGATCCCAAAGATAGAGGATTTGCCGGAACACATGGAAGTAAACAGTGGTAAATTCAACCCCATCTGCAAAGCGTCTGGCTGGCCACTACCTGCCAATGAAGAAATGACTCTCGTGAAGCCGGATGGGACAGTGCTCCACGTAAGAGTTATTCTTAATCTGGCTCCTGACACTACTAGATGCTTTCAGTGTAGTAATCCCCTCACTACACGCTGGGTTCCACCCTGGGCTTGCATCCTCCAAAGCCAGTGTGTTGTTACCTTGGATAGAATGCCGTGTCTATGGGGAGGTAGAGCAGAGTCACCGCAGCCTGGCCAGTGTCCCCGGGACAAGGTTGGAAAGAGACCGCCACAGTGGAATTGATGAAGCTGAGTGCCGACCTTCGCACTCTTCCTGCAGAACTTTCCAACTGTGTGTGTTGAGAGGACTACCTCAGGCTATGCAGGCTCTACTCCTCACAGTATATCTCCTTGGTCTAACTTCTCCTATCAGGAAGGATGAGGTGGTCTTGTGGCCACTAAAGGGTGTGGCAAGGTGTGGCCGCATGAATCAACAGGAGATTCTTGTGTTACCTACCACGTGTTATCAGGAAATGGAACTTTGATGACTGGTCTACTTCTATTGTGTTCTTTGGAGCAAAAATTAGCAGAGTATTAAAGAGGGCAGTTCAGCCTAATTTCGTTGATTCTAGATAGATCTGCTCCCACACTTCCTATTCAGAAACCATAAACCATGGGATCCCTTGGCTCTGAATATATTCCTTGGGCCACCGACCTCTTCACTCTGCCCTTGTGGCTGGAGCTCAGCTCTGGTTACAGGGCTGTCAGAGCAGTTCTTCTTTGCTGGAAAGGACTAAGCAACTTTTCCAATATGTTTCCCTTCTCTCTTCCAACAATCTCAAATGTGGCACAGATAGGAGTTCCCCAGATTTCTGTGTCACCCGAGATCCTCAGGAAGTTGACGTGTTTTCTTATCTAAGCATTTTGAAATGGTTATCTTTTTTTTTTTTTTCCTCTCAAAGATAGCTGAAAATCAACCTGACAAGAGGGTAGATGCCAGTGGCCCCCCGGGGCAGGATACGTAGAATGTGCCATTATTGGTTTCAGCACATCAGATGTTCCTGACTCCACTCAAACAACTCCTTAGGTAGTGAAGCCAATTGACAGCTGCTTAAAAACGTATTGACCTTTTCCTGAGTTAATGGAAGTAAGAGCTACCATCTAGTGAGGGTCACCTGTGCTGTCTACATGCTGCTTATTATTCCCTGCCCCCTTACTAGAGAGGTGGAAATTGGCTAGGTGAAGTTGACTCAGGAATTGATCAAGAGTGGCAGAGTAGGGATGTGAATTGAGGTCCACGTGTCTTCAGAGCCCTGATTGTTCCCACAACACTGCACTCAATAGCTCCTCAATTATTTTGGGGAGCCATTTTGTCCTCTCACCCAGCCATCTTTGTATTGAACTGGGAAGGGACAAATGTTGCCAGAGTAGTTTAAAGGAATTAGGTTCCTACCCTGTAAGTGTTTACCCCACACTCCCAAACACACAAACACAACAGCAGGATCTGAGAGGGCATCAATCCAATATAAACTTTCAGGGTTACTACAATAGCTTTGGAAGTAAGCCAGTGATTATACTAGCATTGCATTTGGCTTCTTAATCTCTCCTAGAAAACTTATCAAACAATGAGATGAGGGTCAGTGTTATGGACCTTTTGTGTGTTTATGCCTCCCTAGAAGCTTCTATTTGTAATTGACCCTTCTAGCCAAAAGACTTCAACCTTACGAGTCATCTGTCAGTGGCCACATTCACCATCCACCGGATCCTGCCCCCTGACTCTGGAGTCTGGGTATGCAGCGTGAACACCGTGGCTGGGATGGTGGAAAAGCCTTTCAACATTTCTGTTAAAGGTAAGCTCCATTTTCTAGGGGAAGAACTGGCCTCCTCAGTGCAGTGTTTGTGTGTCATTGGGTGCTGCTCCCAGATAGAAATGTTATCTGAACACCAAAGTGCCATTTTGGATATTTTCTAGGATACTAGGTCTTAAAAATTTTTTCATATGCATGAAAATGAAAAGGAGGGATTAAGTAGATGACCTTTAGAGTCACACAGCCCTGGCTTTGATTTTTGTTCCTAATAGCTAGAAACCTTGTGTATAGCCCTGAGCAAATGAGTGTAACTTCTCGGAGCCTTTCTTTATTTGAAAATAAAGCTGAGTTCATCTACCTCTCAGGGTGACTGGGAAGATTTGTTAAATATGCAAAACACCTGGAATTGTGTCTGGCACAACATGTCTAGTAGTGTTTATAGTACATGAAAAGTTTGACTTCATCATTGTTGTGACTTCCTATTCATTATTGTACAGAATAATTTGGAAAATACTTTGACAATTACTCACTTATTATGAAACCCAGGCTATGCTACATAATGAACATGAATAATTTTTTTTTCACATATTCAGCATTGTGAGTATTCTTCCTGCTATGAATTAGGATTTCAAAATTCACATAAAGTAGATGGGTATACACTTGTGGCTTGAGGGGGAGAAGGAACATGAAGGTACATCCGAGTTAGCTTGGCTGGTATACATAGGTACCACAAGGAGTTTTACATTTGGAAGTTTCTTAGGAACCCATTTAGACAAAAACAGCTAACAGCTCTTGGATGTATTTTGTAGGAAGTCACTGGGCTAAGTACCTCACATACTTCATCTTATTTAATTGTTTTAAGAACTGTATGCAATTGATATTGTTATCACCACTTTACCAGTCAGAAAACAGGTTCAGAGGGTTTAGTTAACTTGTATAAGGTAGTACATCTGTTAAGGAGTAAATCTTAGTTTTGAACGTGGGTCTCCTGACTCCAAATACCACATCATCTTTTCTAGACCATTTTGTTTTTGACTCTCCTGTGTTAAAGTTTAGGAAGGAAGATATCCAATGATGACTTGTATTTTACCCATTTTGTTTACTTGATTAGGAATCTTTGGGCTATCCAACAGGTAATTTCCATAAATGAAATAAATGTAAACGCCCAGAACATAATCTTTTTTAAGAGACCGATAACGACATTAGCCTAAATATAGCCTGGTAGGTTGAGATTCTCTACCCTGAGCATCCACATAAACTGCCACAGAATCTTTAATATTTTTTTGGAATTACTGGAAAAAGCCCTGATCCGTTTTATTCAGTAGAACATTCACATGATCAAAACAATTTCTTATGTCTTGCATGTTCTTGAAAGGAAGGAAATGATATGCAGACAAGACAAATTACCTTATTTTTAAGCTTCTTGGAATGTTTGCCGCCCATGGAAAATAAATCAGTCAAAAATAAAACATTTTGCTAAGAGTCGGTGGTTCTAATTTTTATTTTTTAGTGGAAGACATGGCATACAATATCAATGCATTAAAGCCTCTGTAGTACTAAGTTAATGATACCTCTTCACAGCATATTTACTGATAGATATAAAATCGAAATAGCCGTTTGGTAAATTAGTGTCTTTAATCACAATAAAAAAAAAAAAAAAATGCAAGGTTTTTACTACCAGAATACAAGTTGGTACAACCACTTTGGAAAACTGAAAATATATGCTAAAGTTAGCCTATACATACCTAGGACCTGGCAGTTCTAGGTATAAGCTCAAAAGAAATGAGTGTATATGTTCAAAAAGACATCTTCAATGTTCAGAGCAGTTTTATTCATAATAGTCCCAAACTGAAACTAACCCAATTATCCAACCACGTGATAAGGGAGAAATAAATTATAGTATATTCATACCTAACGGGTTGCTAGGGCTGACATACAGAGTGCCACACATGAGGAGGCTTAAACAACAGAAATCTATTTTCTCACGTTCTGGAGGCTAGAGTAAGTGATCCAGGTGTCAGCAGAGTTGATTTCTCCTGAGGCCTCACTCCTTGGGTCATAAATGGCTGTCTTTTCCCTATATTTTCACACAATCTTCCCTCTGTTCTGTGTGTGTGTGTGTGTGTCCTAATCTAATCTTATAAGGACAAAAGTTGTATTGGATTAGGAACCACCCTAATGACCTCATTTTGACTTCATTACCTCTTTAAAGACCCTGTCTCTAAATAGAGTTACCTTCTGAGGTACTGGGGATTAAGACTTCCACATAAGAATTTTGGGGGAACACAGTTCAGCTCATAACATCATACAATGGAATATTAAACAGGAATAAAAGAGAATTAATTCCTGCAACAATTTGGATATCATAGGTATAACAAAGAGCAAACGAAAATATATACTTTATGATTCCATTTATATAAAGAACAGGCAAAACTAACTGATAGTGACAAAAACCAGGATAATAGTTCCCTATTGACAAGGAAGGGTCATAAGAGTGCCTTCCGGGGGGCTGGAAATATTCCCTGTCTCAATCTGGGAAATGGGTACATGGGTGTGTGCCCAGGTAAAGTCCCTCGAACTAAATACACTTAAGAGTTTTGCACTTCAGGGGCACCTGGGTGGCTCAGTGGGTTAAAGCCTCTGCCTTCGGCTCAGGTCATGATCCCAGGGTCCTGGAATTGAGTCCCACATCGGGCTCTCTGCTCAGCAGGGAGCCTACTTCCTCCCCTCTCTCTGCCTGTCTCTATGCCTGCTTGTGATCTCTCTCTCTCTGTCAAATAAATAAATAAAATCTAAGGAAAAAAAAGAGTTTTGCACTTTATAATATGTATATCTCAATACAAATTACTAAAAGACAAAAAACTAAAATGATAAATTACTAAGAGGAAGATTTTGGAGCAGTTTGTTTCATGTTAATATCATGAATGTACTGCCTATCTGTTTATGTACTATGGCCCTTTGGAAGGCCACAGACCTTTGTTTTTTTTAATTTAATTTTATTTTTTTAAATTTATTTGACAGAGAGAGAGATCACAAGTAGGCAGAGAGGCAGGCAGAGAGAGAGGGGGAAGCAGGCTCCCCGCTAAGCAGAGAGCCCGATGTGGGGCCCGATCCCAGGACCCTGAGATCATGACCTGAGCCGAAGGCAGAGGCTTTAGCCCACTGAGACACTCAGGTCCCCCGGCCATGGATCTTTGTAATATCTGAGGCTTTTTTAATCCCACAAGAACCAATTTTAACCTACATGGGGGTGTTATTTCACTCTTTCGAGAATATATGGTCTTTGAGATGTGGAGATTATTCTGGATTATCTGGGTGGACCCTCTCTAATCAGATGAATCCTTAAAAGCAGAGAATTTTACCTAGTTATCATCAGAAAGAGATGTCACAATGGAAGAAGGGTTCAAGATACATGATGTTGTTGACTTTGAAGATGGAGGAAGGGACCACAAGTGAAGGAATGTGGGTGGTTTCTAGAAGCTGGGAAGAACAAGGAAACACAGTATCCCTTTGAGCTCCCTTACAGTCCTAGTAACGCCTTGATCCTAGCCCGGTGAGACTTATGTCTGACTTCTGACCTCCAGAACTATAAGAATCAATTTGCATTGCTTAAAAAAAAAAAAAAAAAAAGGATAGAGAGAGAGACCATGCATAGTCTAGAGGAAGACCAATATCGAATGTTCACACAAAATCTCTAAGAATAATAAATTCTGAAAATTGCAATGGAGGAAAAGAGTAAGTTCTTTGAAGCGAAACAGGCTCCAGTATAGCCCCTGTAAAGAAATCACATCAGAGCTGATTACTGAATGATCAGTTAAGAGGTAACAGAGAATGGTGGGAGGTCTGGGGCATTGCTTTCAGAACAACACTTACAAAGAACAGAGACAGAAAGGAGCTTGTTGCATTGTTAATTGGATGAATTGAAAGGTCAGTGGCTGGGTGATGGGAATTAAGGAGGGCATGTGATGGGATGAGCACTGGGTGTTATACGCAACTGATGAATCATTGAACACTACCTCTGAAAGTAATGATGTACTGTATGTTGGCTAATTGAATTTAAATTAAAAAATTAAAAAAAAAATCAGTGATACTGGAGGGTATTGGGTGAGGGGAAGAGGAGGCAGGGGCTCAATGTGCAAGGCCTGACAGGTCATGGTATGAATTTTAGATTTTATTCTAAACATGATGGGAATGTCTTGACATGGTAAGGTCTTGAGCAGAGGAGTGATCGTATTTTGTACTTTGTAGTTAGTGGATTGGAGGGGCAAGAGCAAAGCCAGGAGATCACAGCACAGGTGACTGCATTGAATCTGAACAGAGAACTCTTAAGAGTGATAGGGGAGACTAGGGGAGTTCTCAGGCCCTGAGACCTCAACCACCAGCCAGTGCCAGGTTCTTGACTTCCTCATGAGAAAGAATTCAAGGGATTCAGAGTATAGCAGAAGTTTTATTGCAAAGCCAAAGTACAACTGAAAGGGGAGGGGCAGAGTGCAGGTACACTGAGATATAGGATCTGAGTTGCCCTGGGTGGATATAGAGTTCTGCTTTGTATAGGTAGTCATAACGGGCGGGTGATATATCTTGAAAGGTTCTGGGAATAGGTGGGGACTTCTAAAAACTCTGCATATCACTACGCTTGCTTTATGGAAGCTACTATCGCAGGCGCTGTCTAATTTTTCTCTTAGAGATACTCCATGGTCACGATGTACGAGGAGTACTCTAGCACCCCCAGTGGAGGACTCATTCTTTGTCCATTTGCAGGCGGACTGGGTCTGTGTGCATGCGCACTGGGTCTGTGTGCATGCGCGCCATGGGCTTGAGCAATAATGGGATGCTTATGGCCGCGAGGAATCACAGAGCTATCGCAGGGTTTACTCAGTTGTCGCAAACAGTCTGTCAGGTGTCAGACTCTGTTCCCTGCCTTTTGTTCCTCCGGCAGTTCCCCAGTGCTTCCCTATGTACTGCCTCAAGAGGGTTTTGTTGGAAATGTAAGGTTACCCCTCCTCTATCCTCACCAAAGTACAGGTAATCAAACTCCAAAGACTAATCCGATTGTTGAAAATTTTGTTCAGTTCTTCCAAAGCCCCTGAATGCCCCAAACGTGATTGACACTGGACATAATTTTGCTGTCATCAACATCAGCTCTGAGCCTTACTTTGGGGATGGACCAATCAAGTCCAAGAAACTTCTCTACAAACCTGTTAATCATTATGAGGCTTGGCGGCATATTCAAGGTAAGGTTTGAACAGGAAAGACTCCAGCTAAAGAAGTGGCACCAGGGAGAAAAAACATTCCTCAAATAAAGAAATACAGAAATCCTTTCTCCCACTCTTAATCCTCTGCCCCAGGGTAGTGGCTGTAGCCAAGGATTCCATTTCAGAGTTAATTATCTAGCAATCTTTTAGTCTCACTATGCCCGTGATTTCCTAAAAAGGGCCCTCTGTGCACTGTATGCAGGTAATTGAGGAAGTTACAAAAAGGAGAACAAAAGGAGGTTTGGGCTTCATATTAACCCAGATGACCTGGATATGTGGAATTAAGTCATGGCACTGTTACCCAGCCCTTCACATTCTATTGTAGACTCAGCCAAAATTCAGAACCCTACTGACGTAAGGCTGATTTGCTAAGTTGCTGTTGACAATATCAATGGCAAGGTTTTATTAAAAAGCAGTTTTTGTTTTCATATGGTGGTAATAATTTGTCACTTTCTGCAAGTGGATATCCACAGTGTTTTTCTAAGAACTCGTAAACACAGCCCATTTTTTTTTTTTTTTCTTACCAACTGGAAATTTATCATATGGTAAGGCAGTACTTTTGCAATACCCGTGGAAAACAGAGCCTGGCTGAAGCAAATAGCTAAGGAGAAAAGATGCATATACTATTTGCTTATGAGATCTATTTTCAATTACTTCAGTTATAAATGGTATGACTATTACAAATCTGCTCTCCAGTCTTTGTAAGCAAACCCTCAAAGAATCTCTTCTGTTGATAGCCTGATTGTAATCGCTATGTATTTAAAAACAGTAGCAATTAAATTATTTTAATTGAGATTACCTCCCCCTTAAGTCTAATTGTTATTCCATACAGTTGAAGATTTGTATGGTTTTATCCTACAAATGAAAAGACAAAATCCCTAGAGCAGAAGTGATTCAGTGGCTCAGAGAGACTTACGTTAGTGTGTACATCGTAACCTGGAAACTTCCTTAAAAAAGCCTCATTTTCCTTATGTTAGGAATGGTGAGGCCCTGAAGGGGGGATTGGTTGTTTCACTTAGACATTGTATTTTTGAAAAACCAAACACTAGTTCACATCACAATAACAACATTCCACTTTAAACAATGTACAAGAATGCCAACTTAAGTTTCCTGGACTTTCCCTCTTCTCAGTGACAAATGAGATTGTTACACTCAACTATTTGGAACCTCGCACAGAATACGAGCTCTGCGTGCAGCTGGTCCGGAGTGGAGAGGGCGGGGAAGGGCATCCGGGACCCGTGAGACGGTTCACAACTGCTTCTATCGGTCAGTGGAAGCAAACAGCATTTATTCCTGCACTGGGTGGGAGGGGGGAGGGAGGGGAAAGAGGAAGGAAGACCAGGAAGGGTGGTGGTGGGCGAGTGGGTGGGTGGAGATGCAGAGGGAAGGAGTTTGCTTTTGAATGGGTGGGAAAGTGACAGGAAGGCTGGCAGCTTGGAGCCAAATAGTTCTTTTATTTGGGCTGCACTCCTGGTCTATGTCCCTGGGGGAGGGTGTCTGGAGCAGTGTGGGGACAGAGGAGGAAGCAGATGAGCCTTCAGGAAGTCAGGGCCATCCCTTAGGAGTTGGGATTTACTTAGCAGCAACTGCTTGGCTCCTGAGTTTTACCAACAGCTTCCTGTTTCCATCTTAAGGGCCTAAGTTAGACTCTTGCCACAGACGTACTTCAGAAATCCCAGTTTATTTATTTTTAAAACTAATTTCTAATTTTTCAAAGTAATTTGTGCAGAGTTAAAACATCAAATAGGATAAAAGGCTTTTATCTAAAGAACAGCAGACCCCTGTTCCACCTCCCAACCCCCCAATGCTGCCTCCTACGGGCAGCCTGTTTTACCTCCTTAAGCTACTTTTTTTTTCCCCCAAGATTATTTATTTGTCAGAGAGAGAGAGAGAGAGCACAAGCAGGGGGGCGGCAGGCAGAAGGAGAAGCAGGCTCCGCGCTGAGCAGGGAGCCTGATGTGGCACTCCATCCCAGGACCCTGGGATCATGACCTGAGCCCAAGGCAGATGCTTAACCAACTGAGCTACCCAGACGCTCCCCCTTAAGCTACTTCGTATTGTACATACTCCTCAATGTTTCTAAATCAGTGGTTCTTAAACATTAGTATCCTTAAGAATTACCTGGAGAGCTCGTTAAAACAGATTTCTGGGCCCCACCCCCAGGGTTTCCAATTCAGTAGGTTTGGGGTTGGGGTTGGGCTCAAGATTTTGCAGCTCTAAGAAGTTGACCAGTTGCACTTGTTGATCCTCGATCCGTACATGCTAAGTAATAGTGCTTGGAGAAGCAGTGTGCAAATAAGGGATGGTTCCCTGGGAACTCACCAGGTAGCAAATACCAAAAATAACACCAGAAACGAACTATATATATATTAGAAGATAAAGAGATCAAAGGGGGGACCTCTACTCTGTGGTCAGGTTGCTGCTTAAAGGCAAATGGTAGTTAATTCTTTCTCTGGCCAGTGTTAATAAATCAAAGGGGAAGGTCATCATCTGACTCAGATGGAAAGTATTTATGGAACGGATCATAAAACACTTCATAGACCCACACGGTACTGTCTTCAGCCTGCAGAATATGTTCCGGCCAGGATGTATTTAGAAGTCTCTGGGAATATTTCAAAGTAGTTCTCAGGGGTAGGTGGAGAGGGAATTCTTGAAGGTTCTTCTTTTCCCATCATTTGAATTTTGCTGATGTTTGTTTTTTAATTCATCTGGCAGTTGCACTATTTATAAGTATGTTGATTTAATGGCGAAAGCCAGGAGGCCCGGAGGGGAGGGAAGAGATCACACTCTGAAAGAGATCACAGTCAGAAAAAGGGCAGGTAGGGAGGGGTGAAGGGTAAGTCGTGTTCCTGAAGGAAAGGAAAAGGGAAATGACCATTTATCAAGTGACTCTTCTGTACCAGGCCTAGGCTTAGGAGGTTTACATATATGCTCCAAAACATCAACTCTCTGTTCCGCTCTGTCATTATAAGTTAGCCTGGCTATTCCGAGGGGTTTCTTTTAGAGCGTAAACTTCAGAGATAAGGAAAGGAGTTACCATCACCTCTTTCAACTTGTAAAGATTATAGAGAATAATAGCTATTTGGAGTAATACATGTATTAATATTAAATAGTTAAAATAACGATTATATATGTAAAGGCTACAGGTCATTGTCCTGATGTATGGAAACAGACCCTTTCTCTCGCCTCTAACTGAAAATAGCAGTTTTTCAACCTTTTCTCCCTCTTCCTCTCTCTCCCCGCCTCCCTGTGCTCCTCCTCCTTGAATTACTACCCCCTTTAGATATCTGTGTCCTTAGGACAAAATGTTTCTTTTGTCCTAATGTCTCCCCTGCCATGAATTTTAATACCACAGATATATTTATATACTGTGGCTCTACATAAGCCATCGTAATATCTAAAATATTCTCATAGCCCACAAACCAGTTTTTGCCCCCTTAGGGGCTATAGTGTCCCCACCGTGAATGCATGAGTTAGAGGATCCCTATTCTATGTTTTGAAAATACTTAATATCTAGAATTTAAAAATCAATTTACTTTTATTGTAAACTGAAAATACAGAGTCCTGTGCCCACTGACACAAGATAAGACAGGAAGGGAGGAAGGGAGGGAGCGAGGGAGGAAGGAAGGAAGGAAGGAAGGAGGGAAAGTAGTTTATGTAAGAGTCCCTGACTTCTTCTAAGCATTTTCACATCCATTATCCCATATGCTTCTCCTGAGTCTGAAAGATAACTATTTCCATTTTGTGTTGCATGTGAACTTGGAGAGCTTATGAATTTTCCCAAGGCTGCAAAACTAGGCATGCTCCTATCTCTTTCATTTCAAAACCCATGTTGTTTGCATTCAGGTACCTGTCTGGTAGCCCAGGCTCTTGGCCAGGGGCAGCGTGTGGTCACAGACGGTCCCTTGCTGTGATCAGAGCGGGGGCGAGGCCAGGCCCTGCCACCATAGCTGCTCCAACGTTTGAAATTCTTGCTGCGGGGAAGGAACCCTGAAATTGTGTTAAAATATATTGCTCAAAATCGTAACCGAATTGTAACTGAAACACTGAATAGTTACCCACCCATCCTATCCCATAACCTTGGAAAATCCACTGTTTTAATTTTTATCAGTTTCCTCCCTATCCTTCACCAACTGTATCTAGGACTTTTACCAAACTGCAACTAGAGTTTTTTCTTGTGAATTATAAATATTTTTATTGGCCTCCCATACTACTCTCAGTGATCTCTTTTAATCCATTGGGTGGTTATATCATAATTTATTAAAGCATTTTCCTCTTTTGAGCACTTAGGTTTCTTCTGATTGTTTGCTATTATTAAATAATGCCATAATGAATGTCTTCATGCACTTAGGTTTTTCTCCTCCTCTGGATTATTTCTTCAGGATAAATCCTGGTGTAGTCAGATTATAGGGTCAAAGCAGATGGTTATTTCTAGAGCTGTTGAAAAATACTCCCAAGTTGTTCTCTAATTACTCAAACTACAAATTATAATTGTTATAAAGGGGCGCCTGGGTGGCTCAGTAGTTAAGCGTCTGCCTTTGGCTCAGGTCATGATCCCAGGTCCTGGGATAGAGTCCTGCATCAGGCTCCCTGCTCGGCGGGAAGTCTGCTTCTCCCTCTCCCACTCCCTCTGCTTGTGTTCCCTCTCTCGCTGTGTCTCTCCCTGTCAGATAAATAAAATTAAAAAAAAATAGAATTATTATAAAGATTTGCAATTTCGATAGAAAAAAAAGGATGACATAGCTGCTGGCTCGTGTTTCTTTGATGGTTTATGAAGTCTCTTATTCTAGAAGCCAAGGTTATTCTGTAAAGCTGCCCTTTGGGGCTGTTTGTGCTTCACCTGATGCAAAAATCATGATCTAGGGGCACCTGGCTGGTACAATAGGTAGAGCATGTGACTCTTTACCTTGGGATTGTGAGTTCAAGCCCCACGTTAGGTGTAGAGTTTACTTAAAAATAAAATCTTTAAAAAAAATCATGATCTTTCTGGTTTCTCCCAGGTCTCCCACCTCCAAGAGGTCTCATCCTCCTACCAAAAAGCCAGACCACTCTAAATTTGACCTGGCAACCAATATTTCCAAGCTCAGAAGATGACTTTTATGTTGAAGTGGAGAGAAGGTCTGTGCAAATGAATAGTGACCAGCAGAATATCAAAGTGCCAGGCAACCTGACTTCAGTGCTCCTTAACAATTTACACCCCAGGGAGCAGTATATAGTCCGAGCCAGAGTCAACACCAAGGCCCAGGGGGAATGGAGTGAAGATCTCATCGCTTGGACCCTTAGCGACAGTAAGTAACTCACATGGCCCCAGCCTTGACTGAATGACATTTGGCTACTGCTGCTCGGACTTAGCTACCATCAAGTCAAGACTGTTTGCTAGACATCATAAAAGGCAGTTAAGTGTGGTTGGAGGTTAATTAGTGTCCTCATCCCAACACACGAAACCATTTAACCTGTAATATATAAGAAAGCTCCGTGTATTTAGATTTGCAATAATTCAGGCAGGACTGTGCTAAAATTTACCTTTCCTTGGTGTGCTGTCATTTATTAAGTAAATTAATAACATGGATAAGGTTTTCTAGAGTATGTTTAATTTGTTATAGGACAGTTTTCAGGATTGTCTGGTTTCTTTAGACCCACAGATGCTAGTTAATTAGATAGGTCTTTCCAAATCTTAAAAGCCAAAGGACTCTGCTTGCAAATCTTCATGGCTGATAATTCTTAGGGTTATAAAATATATTTGAGAGTAATAAAACCTCTTTTCTTTCAAAATATTCTGCAACTCAGGATTTTCTTTATTTCGGACCAGTCATTTAAAATTAGATGGAACTTCTTGGGTTTCTTGGTAGTACTGAAAGTTTTTAATCATTAAGCAAAGAGTTCTGTTTTGAGTCACTGCATTAGAACTGTGTCTGTGTATTTTGGAGTCCTTGGAAAGATAAAATATGTCTTGGCCACACTGACTACCACTTAGGTCAGGATCATGGGGTCCCTTGCCAACACCCGATGTCTGAGGCTCTCTTCTGTAGCTGCATATCTCCACTTGCCCAATACCAGGTGTAGAAACTGGCTCTGCGTTCCTCCAGCCACTCCCTTGTATCAGTGACATGTGGAAGTCTCACTTGCTATGGTGGCATTCAGGGTTTCTTCATTACTTTTTAAAATTTTTTAAAAATTAAAAGTTACCGAAGAGTGCGGAGAATAATACAACAAACACTCACATTCCTACCACCCAGAATTAACAACCGTTAATGTTTTGTCATATTTGTTTTCAGCCCTTTTGTTGATTTGTGGAAGTAAAAGCACAATACAGATCACAAGGCCCTTGGACCGTCATCCCTACTCTCATTCTATGGCTGGCTCCCCAGAGACAATCCAATTATAGTTTGCTGTGTATCTTTCCATTCAAGGCTGAATCAGCTCAATATGTTAGATTCATCCACAAGTGCACATAGGCATACCTACCGTTCTTCATCTTGCTTTTTTGAATTAACACTATGATTTCTATCTTATCCATGTTCATCGTTTAGATCTGACATATACTTTTTTTTAACTTCTGCATAATATTCTATGTTATGACTATATGGTCTTATTTATCCATTCCCTTTGAGGTGGACATTTAGGTTGTTTCCTTCCTGTACGCCACTTCTTCCCTTCCTTTTTTTTTTTTAACTATCCCAAACAAAAATGCAATGACCATCCTTATACATGTCCCCAGGTGCATAGGTATGAGGGCTTTCCTAGGGAATATGTCCAGAAGTAGAACTGATGGGCAGTGTTTCTCATTCAATGTGTACAATGTCCAGGAGTATATGAGAGTATCATTTTCCCTACATCCATCTCTAGTCATATATCTTTTCCCTGTATCTATATCACTTGATGTTGGAGACCTTTTTATTTTTCATAATCTCAAAGGTAAAAAAACGGTACCCCACTGTTAATTTCAATTTTCATTTTCTTGATAACTAGCAATGTGGAGTATCTTTTCTTGGGCATTTGGATTTCTGCTTTTTGATGAATTTGTTGATACACTTTGCCCAATTTCTAATGGTTGTAACAGAATTTGATGTCTTAATTTAATGCAAGAACGAGAAAATATGTGATGATATATGTGTTGCCATTTTCCTTCTTGTGCCATTTTGTCAAGTCTGCATGGAGTCCACTTCCAGTTGATTGGAATTACCACCCGAGAAAACACCTATCTGCCATTCTTGGTTTATGTGCTGACAGTTAAATATCCATTAAAAGCACAATAATCTAAGAGACGGTAGTGTAACTTAAGTGAATTTTTTTTTTTAAATTTATAGTTCTCCCTCCTCAACCAGAAAATATCAGGATTTCTAACATCACAGACTCCTCAGCCATGATCTCTTGGACAATCTTGGATGGCTATTCTATTTCGTCTATTATCATCCGTTACAAGGTTCAGGGCAAGAATGAAGACCAACACATTGATGTGAAGATCAAGAATGCCACCATTACCCAGTATCAGCTCAAGGGCCTAGAGCCTGAAACAGCTTACCAAGTGGACATTTTCGCAGAGAACAACATAGGGTCAAGCAACCCAACCTTTTCTCATGAACTGATGACCCTTTCTAAATCTCAAGGTTGGTAGACTGGACAGGTATTTACCTAGGATTATTTCTGGAGAGTATCAGAAAAGCCCCATTATCTTAATTAAGATACTTACCTCATATGTATGTCATGTGACATAATTCATTTGTCCAAATAGGCTTCCCCATCTCTAGATAGGTTCTTAAAATGAAAATGCCCCTGGGAGGGATACCCTGTTGATCCATTTTCTTTTGTTAAGCCTAAATTAGCCCATCGGCACTCCCCATCCAGCAATGGAAGCTCTGAGGAATGTGAATTTCATTCCATGGGAAAAGAACATGGAACTGCTTAGTGAAGGCAGGCCTGTGTGGGTGCTTCAGTGGGAGGCTCCAAGAACCAACTCCATTCTTTCTCGAATGAACTCCTCTTTTAGCTTTGAGGACACTATGCTATTCTAAGTTGGGGGTTTTTGTTGATTGGGTGGTTGGTTTTGTTTTGTTTTTACTTTTTGGATCTAAGTTATGATGTCTCCATGTCCACCACTAACCCCCACTCCAGTGAGAGTAAGCTTTTTGAGATAGCTGGAGGTCCCTCAGAGTGCCACGCACATGATGCCCAGTGTTTATGGCTGATAATACCAGTTGAATGTAGGTAAGTGGATAAGGGACCAGGGTGGGTGGGGCTACAGCTCCTAGAGCACCTTCCCTTTGAAGTCTGTCTGCAGTGGCACCTGCCAGCCCTCTGCAACATGTGCAGGGGAACACAGAGTGAGGTTAGATGGAAAGTTTTGCAGATTTATAATCTGGGCTAGAGTTTATTTTTACAGAAAATATTACAGTAGTAAGAACCTCTTGGTTTTCGAGGACTACTAAGGGCTTAAGAAATAAAATGCATTATGCTATATTTTCAGTGCTGATTCTTTGGAATATTTTTGAAATGTCCAAGGAATGAGGAGTCTGCCAGTTATAGAGAGCTGGAGTTTTCAGGTGACACCCTTAATTAATGCATTTTTTTTTTTTTTTACAATTATTTGTGCTTTGGTACAATGTATACAGGCCCTAAATCCAAGCTATACATAAAATATAAACAGAAAAATTAAAAACAAGGCATAACAAAGCAACAAAATCCTCACCATTCTGTTCCAGATGTGTCTTTATGTACCCATGCTTAGAGATGGAATGAAGGAAAGAGAGATAATCACAAAAGAGTACTTGTAAGAAGATAAGGTCATGCTCTACATACTGTTTTTTGGAAAAATATATTGCATTTAATTATTTTTGAGTTTAAATAAGGGAAAAATGGGTTAGAGCATAATCTTTAATAGTTGATTTTGACTTAAGCCCTAAATTTAATGATTTCTCTCTTCTGTCTTTCCCTCCCTCTTCCTTTCCTTCATTCTCCTAATGGTATTCTTGGATTTTCTCCATCAGCTTTTAAACAAGGAAAAAAAAAAAAAAGCAAAATCTCTTACAGACTCTAAGTTCATCATCTTATAACTTGAGAGCTTTTCTAGTTGGAGAAATTGTGCAGGGAAGTTTAGCCACTTTCCCAAAGTCCTATATCTAGTTAGTCATTCTTGCTGCTACTTGATAATGTGCTACTGCTTGGGCCTCTACTTGGAAGTAAAAGTGGGACAGATGGTAATAACTAATGATTAGCATTTTTCCTTTTTTTTTTTTTTTTTTTAGGTCTTTTAACAACCCTGTGAGTCAGACTCCTCTCCATTGAGTTCAGAACATATAAATGAGTAGCCGAAGGTCCCATAGAAATTAGTTGGCAGAGCCAGGGCTGCCATTACATGTCCATTATACCACGATGTTGCCCATGAATGGTCTTGGCTTATCTCTCCTAAACTAAACCTATTGCTTCTCCTGTGTTCTGTGCAGCACCAGCAGACCTCGGAGGTGGGAAGATGCTGCTTATAGCCATCCTTGGCTCGGCGGGAATGACTTGCCTGACGGTGCTGTTGGCCTTCCTGATCATGTTGCAGTTGAAGAGGGCAAATGTCCAAAGGAGAATGGCCCAAGCCTTCCAAAACGTGGTAGTGCCTCATCTTCCTACTAGCTAATAAGTACAAGTCCGCATGTATGCAGAATCTTCACTTTAAATATGTGGACCAGGTAGGGTGCCTGGGTGGCTCAGTTGGTTGAGCAACTGACTCTTGATTTCAGCTCAGGTCCTGATCTCAGGGTTGTGAGTTCGAGCCCCATGTTGGGCTCCACGCTAGGTGTAGAGCCTACTTTAAAAAAAAAAAAAAGAAAAAGATGTGGACCAGGAAATTTACTTATAAAGCAAATATTTCCCTTAGGCATGTCTCATCTTTTCTTTGACTTCCATTACGAAATGGGAGATAAACAGCATGTCTATGTAATTTTTGTCCAAACAGCAAGGATTTTTGAGAGTGGAAAGTTTGCTCTTAATAATTATTTCGGAATCCAGGGCTAAAACAGAACTATTGCCCTACGAAAATGAGATGTATGATCATCCTAGTGATGAGTCACCAGGAGGACTAATCTTGAAATATGAAGAATTGCATGCTGTTGGTAAGGAAGGACATGAGCATAACCAGACCTCAGTGTGATGGGTAATGATGCATTGTGCTAGACAAGTTTTCCCCACATTTCTTATTTCCAGTTCCTATTTTATTCTTCTAATATCTCCCACAGTCTTATTATCCCTCATATATATGTGTAATATATGTGAATTTTATGTTCCTGTGTGTCTCTCCATTCTTGTGTGCCCATCAGTCTGCAGTCATAGTTCATAATACCTGGCATGGCCTCATTCTTCATTCTTTCATCGAGAAATTTTGACTAGTCACCAAGGTTTACAAAATCATATCTGACCAGTACACACCCAGTTTGAGTCCTTTGGTATGCTATAGCCTGAACATTTTTCTAGTTTGTGGTATCAGGCTCTGTAAAATGAATTTTTACCCAGCTTTATCAATTCCATGTTTAAGACACTGGGTATAATTACACATTCCAGATGAGGTGCAGCTTCCTGTCCACAAATCCCTGAGAGTCCCCTCCTTGGAGGACAAGGGGAGCTCTGTTATCTGACTCCATGCCAGAGCCGACTCAACTCAGGCTGTCTCTGGAGAGGAAAGACCAGCAGGGGGGCTGGGAGTGCTGGAGCTAGTCATGGTACCAGTGCTTTGTCCTGATATGTCAACAGCCTCCCAATCTCAAGAGAAAAGGGGATGCTATGTTGGACTTTACTATACGCTTCTGTCATCCTGGGGCCAGAGTCTGCTCCAGAGTGGGCTTGCGAGGTTCGAAGGTTTAGGATGAGTCAGAGAGAGTGAGTCAAGAATAGACCAATAATGCAAGGAAAGCTCTTAGCGAGGCACAGCCTATTACTGCCCCAGAGAGGATCTCTGAGATATTTTCCAAACCAGAAGTGAACACTTGCTCGTCCCACAGCTCAGTAGAAACTCAAATGTGACTAACTCGGGGATGTGCCATCCTGTGGCATATTTGCTGTTATTCCCCTCTGCCTTGTGGTCTGCAGATATTGCTAATCGATTGCAGTGTGCCTTCAACCTGAGGCCTTTAGACAGCCTGTTAAATTTAAAAAAAAAATTTTTTTTTTTTGACAGAGACAGATCACAAGTAGGCAGAGAGGCAGGCAGAGAGAGAGGGGGAGGCAGGCTCCCCGCTGAGCAGAGAGCCCGATGCGGGGCTCGATCCCAGGACCCTGAGATCATGACCTGAGCCGAAGGCAGAGGCTTTAACCCACTGAGCCACCCAGGAGCCCCATAGACAGCTTGTTAGATGAAACCTATTTTCATCTGCATTTTAGAATTAGATAGACAATGTCTTGTTTTACCTGGTATGGATACAAACCAGGAATATTTGTGCACGTTAGAATTATGAAAAATCCTGACACAAAACCGTGAAAAAATTATTTCTCCAGAGGGAAGAACCAGCTGTGCAGTTCAACTCAGGAACTCTGGCCCTGAACAGGAAGGCCAAAAACAACCCGGATCCTACAATTTATCCAGTGCTTGACTGGAATGACATCAAATTTCAAGATGTGATCGGGGAGGGTAATTTTGGCCAGGTTCTTAAGGCGCGCATCAAGAAGGATGGGTTACGGATGGATGCTGCCATCAAGAGGATGAAAGGTCAGTGCTTGACCAGATCAAGTCAGCATCTCACTAGGGTGGGGAGAAAACTTCACTTCCTGTCAAATCTTTCCGCTATGGTCTTAAATTATTGAAACAGAAAATTGGCATGATGTCAAATACAGCTGTTCTGAACAATGGCAGGTGGTAGTTCCTTTGAGGTCAGCCAGTGATAGGGTCGGGCCATAAACATGAAGGCATGAGCGGTTTAAATGCCACTGTCTGGACTTGGTGGGATGTGAGAATATAGATCTCTGTCACACACTGCTAAGTTCAGGGGAGTGCTGTAGTTTCTCTTGATGCAGTGGTTCTCAAAATGGAGTGTGTTTTGGAATCACCTGGAAGGCTTGTTAAAAACAGAAGGCTTGTTAAAAACAGGGTGTTGGGGTCCACCCTTGTTTCTGATTCAGCAAGTCTGGGGCGGAGCCAGAGGATTTGCATTTTTAATTAGTTCCCAGGTGATGCTGATGCTGAGGGTTTGGAGACCACACTTTGCAAACCACTGTCTTCATGGATGATCTGCATCAAAGCTCCTGGAGACATTGTTAGAAATTCATCTACTTGGCTTCTCCCACTGTCGGGTCTAGTGTAGGTGAATTTCTGGGGGACACGTGAGAATCTGTGCTCTTGACAAGCGTGCTCTGTGATGCTTCTGCGTGCTCAACTTTGAAGACTACCAATCTAAGGTCAGAAGAACTAAGTCTTTTCCAGTTGTCTTCCTCTGAGGACTGCTTGGTGCTTACCCACTTACCACGATGCCTAATAAACATCCTGTGAGAAAGCAGACTGACTAGCTCACTGGCCGTCTTGGCTGTGTTCTCTTGTGTGAAGGAGTTTATGCATGGCTTGACTAGGAAGCTGCAGTGTTGTTTGTATGGCTTCCAGCCTCGGAAAGCCATGTGTTAGAGCAGTAGTCATGAACTACTGCCGCTGGTTAGCTTCACAATGCGGGCTCTCTACGGTTGCCGATAGGTGTTCCTTTTTGACGGCAATATGGAGCCTAAAGTTGGAATTAGCCCTAAATCTCATTATGTCATTGTTGCTTTTTGCAGTATTGACAGAAAAGAAAATAAACAAATAAAATAGTGTCTGTGCTTAGGGATAGTAGTAGGTTTCAAACACACACACACACACACACACACGAACACACACAATCTTGCTTAGCATCCATAAATCTCTTTTCTGTTTTGCTACATTAGTCACAAGGAATTTTGGGGAACCATAAGGATAGTATGAGGGAACAGGGTATAGAATCTTGTAAAACCGGGGCTTTTAAAATCTGACCTGAGCCTGATTGTCTCATGCCCATGCAGAGAGGTGAAATAGCTTAAATGGGGCATCAGGGCAGAAACTGTCTGTAGGGAGAGTGATGCATTCAAAGGAGGACAATTACCAAAGTAGGGGGATGACTTGCTTATAAAGAACTTCATTTTAAAAATGCTCCCAAGGCATTGACCCTCGGGCTTCTTGCGGTACGAGCAAGATATCTGACCTGGGATTGCCTACTAGCTAGTTTTACGGGTACCCTTAGCTCATATGAAACATTCCTGTAATTTCCAAGCACATTCAGGCCAGGTCAGGGCCACCGGCACCCAAAGTCTCCCTCTCCCACCTTTCCTATGCAATGTTATTTTTCAAAAAACAGTAAGAGCGCTCTGTCACTGATCAAGGCTGACTGGTTTGCACAACAACTTAAGAGAGCCTTCCCTTCAGCCTGGTTGGTGCTGGTGGTCCTTCCTTTGATCCAAGTCCTAATGGAGAGACAGGATGAAAAGACTAGAAACAAATGCGATTCAGTTTCCTGGCCACCAAGCACTTCCGTAAAAATGCTGTTGGATTTGAGTTTATATTTTAGAAGGACTGGTTTGTGGAAAAGCAAGTTAAAATTATTGTAATAAAGCAGGGTGTATGCATTCCTTGTGTTGTAGCTCTGAAACTTTGGTTCTCTTGCTCAGCATATTTATTGCTGGACAGCGGCTTCAGCTAGAATAGTTAAGAGTCTAAAGGGGAGGCCACTCCTTCGCTACCAAGTCATTTCATGGGGTATTTGAGAGTTGAAGAAAAGTTTAAAGCAGTGGTTCTCAACCAGGGGTGGTTTTGCCCCTTGGGGGGACATTCAGCAGCATCTGGATACATTTTTGGTTGGGTTGCTGCTATCTAGTGGGAGAAGCCAGAGATGCTGCCGAACGTCCTACTGTGCACAGGAGAGCACAACAAAGAAGTGTCAGCCCAAAGTGTCACAGTTCCAAGTATTCTTCCTAGGGTAATCTCTGGTTTCTGTACAGCTTTCCAGACCTGATGGTGACTCAGTGCCTCTGAAGGTCCTCTGAAGGGAGCAGGAGAGGACAGTTGTTTCTAAAGAGGTCTAACAGAGAGGGAATCACAACTCTTGACTTTCTTCCCAGAATATGCCTCCAAAGATGACCACAGGGACTTCGCTGGGGAACTGGAGGTTCTCTGTAAACTTGGCCACCACCCAAACATCATCAATCTCTTGGGAGCGTGTGAACATCGTGGTAAGATGCTCTCTTCCTATCTTTCCTGCCAGAATTTTTTTTTTTTTTTTGAAAACAGGCACATTCCATATTAAAATTGATAAAGATAATAATCTTAGGAATGTTACCTATTTTTTTTAAAGTTGCAGTTTCAATCCAAATGCCTAGTCCCATTTATAAATTATGCTGAGGTTTGGCATCTTTTTGGAGGTAGGTCTCAAGGTTGGATCTTTTGCCCTCTGATGTGGTTCATCATTACTGCTCAGAGGTTCCCATGGTTGCTGCACACTCCCATCTCTGCTGATCCAGAGGTTTCCTCAGCTACTATTGCTTTGGCAGATCGGGGGAGCCTTCAGCGTCAGGAAGAGAGAAGTGCATTGGCTCTTAATTGCTTACTGTTTTTCCTCCAAACCCAAGACACTGATACTCTGAATGTTAAATCCGTGAATGGCAACAATCAACTGTAATGGGAAAGCATTGGTGATGATTAGGATAAAATAAGAACAAAAATAAGCTTATATCTGAGCTTTATTTTTTTCCAAAACCATTACTGGTACAATTACGGTGGAGCTTTACAACTACCCTATGGCACACATACTCTTAAAATTCAACTTATATTATTAATTCAAATACTCTTAAGTACTTCCATGAGTTTACTTCTCGGGCTACCTGGGTTTAAAGTTCTGCAGGAATGCTTACACTTAATTTCTCGTGGAAAAATTCGCTCCCACAAAAAAGCTCCACGCAGCAATTATTTACAAACTTGACAACCTCTTGCTGACTTCGCAGCACAAACAGCAACAATAGAAAAGAGACTACTTCCTTTTCCTCAATTTATTAAACTAAAAATACTGGGGTTTCAAACAATATATCATTCCGTGATCCAAGAAGGGTGTAATTCTGAAAGCCAGATCATGTCCCTTAGGTTAATGACATTTATTTTGGCGCTATTTCCTGAAAAGAGTAATCAACGTGGGACGGCAGTAAATGAAAAGTAAAAAAAAAAAAAAAAAAAAAAAAAGAGTAACCGCCAACAAGAGAAAAATAGGTATCTTCCAAATTTTTGCTCTATCATCACCTTAGCCCATAACTGGTTGGCTCTTAAAATTTATAGTTCAGTAAGGAAATGAGAAAGCATTGAGGTGTATCTTAACTTGCAGTGCAGCACAGTACAGTGTTAGACTTTTTGGCCAGAATTTCAATGTCTTAGAATGTCATTGAATTTTAAAATCACTCGACATTTTTTAAATTAGTTAAATAATTAATTAATTTAGATTTTATTTATTTATTTGACAGAGAGAGAGATCACAAGTAGGCAGAGAGAGGGGGAAGCAGGCTCCCCGCCGAGCAGAGAGCCCGATGCGGGGCTCAATCCCAGGACCCTGAGATCATGACCTGAGCGGAAGGCACAGGCCTTAACCCACTGAGCGACCCAGGCGCCCCATCACTCAACATTTTAAATTTAAAAAATGGTATACCAAAAAATTTACCTTTAAAAGACAGTAAAACCACTCTACTTTTCATTGACTCTAGAGATCAACGTTTTTAATGCAAGAAAGTAATTTTATTAAAAAAAGAAACAATTTGGAATAAAACCAAGACAATGGACCATAATTTGAGGACCTCTGGTTTTATTTTTCTAAAAGTTTGAGTTTTCTGATTTCTCTAAGCAAGATGCAACCTCTGACATTAGACTGTGCTGACCAGTGAGCGAATCAGCAATACAGTGACTTAGTATGAATTTCCAGGGAGGAGTAGAAGCAGGAGAGAGAATGTTACCTGGTGTGGGTCCTTCTGCCATGGGTACAGAATCTTTTTTTTTTTTTCTTTGTTTAAAATAATCTCAAGAAAAGCTAGAGACTGATTGGAATAACGTGCCTGGCTCATATTAGTTCTCGGTCAATATTGACTAAGAAATGGTGATGTGGACCAGCTGTCCTAGAGCTTCTGAAGGGAAACACGTTCATTTCATTCTGCTCTTCTGAGTAGGTGAGAGCATTCAGGAAGGTTCCATGTTAGTCCACTGGTGGCAGGAGGGAGAGCAGTGGGAAAGAGGGGACCCTGGGTTCAAGCATGGCAGGAACATGGAACCTCTCTTCCTCCTGTCGCCAGTGTTCCCAAGGTTGGTACCACTAGACATGCTGCTTTTAGATACTGAGTTTTATAAGCAGTTCCCAGGACCATAGCACATCTCAGAAATTTCACAGCTGTTGAGGGACTCTGAGAAGGTGTTGTCTCTCCCTTTCCCCACAGGCTACCTGTACCTGGCCATCGAATACGCCCCCCACGGAAACCTCCTGGACTTCCTGCGCAAGAGCCGAGTGCTGGAGACCGATCCGGCCTTCGCCATCGCCAACAGCACCGCCTCCACGCTGTCCTCCCAGCAGCTTCTCCATTTCGCAGCAGACGTGGCCCGGGGTATGGACTACTTGAGCCAAAAACAGGTTTGTTGTGAGGACCTTGCTTTGGACATCTTTCCTTTGGAATTCTCTCCAGAATCAGAGTTGAGTTAAATCTGTGCATTTTTCAAGTCTTCAGTAATTCCCCTTAGAATCGCCCTAATTTTCATCTTTTTGTTACTGTTCTATTTATATAGAAGTTAAGGCCGAACATTGACAACACCTGTACTTAGTGAATCTCAGCGTATGCATTTGGTGAGGTGCCCTAACCCTCTTAGCTTCTTCTGGGTCCAAATGATGCACGGTAGCAGAGGACTTACATGGCAACGGGAAGATTTAGTGACCCGGGTTTCTTTTCTTTCTTTTTTCTTTTTCTTTCTTCTTTTTCCCCCTGAAATTCTTCTCCCAAGACATGGCAGGTCACTTGGCAGAATCCACTGAGGATTTTGGAGAGGAACTTTAAGGGACTTGGATGCCTCTCTTCTCTATTTCCCAAAGTTCTTGCCCCGGTGGCTTTGTGCCAACAGAATGAAGCAAACAAGCAAAAATGCTGAAAATACATGATGTTTTTTAAAATTTCAGTTTATCCACAGGGATCTGGCTGCCAGGAACATTTTAGTCGGTGAAAACTATGTAGCCAAAATAGCAGATTTTGGATTGTCCCGAGGTCAAGAAGTATATGTGAAAAAGACGATGGTAAGTTCAAAGCACAGATGCCGAGAATATCCTCCTCAGGGCCCCTCCCTCTCCCGATAGCCCTTCTCTTGGAATACCACTGTTCTTTGGTGACTCAGGCCCCTGGCTGTGTACCCTGGGAGATAGTTCCCTGACCCAGCAAACATCTTTCAGAGTTTTGATTCCTAAAATGACCGAGGGCTCCACATTTACCAATGAAAATCCAGCATCACATGTGGCCAAGGGATGGTACACGCAAGCCTCATGGCGCAGGGGCTCTGGTCTGACTCTAGGCTGGACCCCTGAGTGTCTCACCCAGAAACCTCCGAGGAGTTCCCTCAACCCCCTTTCATGTACAGCAAGCATAGGAGGGGCAAAAAAAAACATTTAACATACTTTCCAAATATAAAGGAAACAAATTAATGAGGTTCCTAAATCACAACGAGGCCCTGGAGAGAAATTCATAACTTCTAAAGCCCATGGAAGATGTCCCTCTTCAGCACAAGTTCTCCACTGTCTCTCCAAGCCCACATTAAATCCTCATTCGCCTGATGATACCTCCTTTCCCAAACAGTGATATTTAATCTTGACGTACAAAATCCCAGGAGAACGTCCCCACAGTAGGAGAGAAGCTGGACTCATCCTGCTTTTGTGGCCCTGTGTAAATCCTAAAGCCCCAGAAATGCCCCTTCCAGGGACGCGAGAGCCGGGCGACAATACGGCGCCGCCCTCTGCTTTCCCTGCGTGGGTGGGCGAGTGCAGGGCCTTGGCGCTGACAAATCGTGTAGTCGTCACGTGTGTTTGGTGGCCCTACCCCAGTGGCATGGCTCCCCCCTTCCCGGGGCTGACGGACATTGCTCGAGCTCAGCTCTCCCGTGACTACTGCAGTTTTCACACGGTCCCTTTACGTTTGTGGGTAACAAAGTGCCTCTGCCAGGCGCAGGCTTCTGTATTTATCCTCTTATTCAGGTTTTTTTTTTTTTTTTTCCTGATATACTTATTTTAGTTACTGACAAGATAACACAAACAATATTCAAGAATGTTTTGAAAAGGAAATCACCCATCGTTCACCCCCTTGACCCATTTTATTTTTCCTTTACTTATTGCCTTCCACAAACATACATATTTTTATATAGTTAGCATCCCAGTGAACACAACCATTTTGGGTCTTTCCAATCCCTTTTTGTAGGAGGGTTTGAAGCGGGACCCCTTTGGCCCTTAGAGACCATCACACACATCCAGTGGGACCCCAGATGCTTATCAGTGTCAATGCTTTCAGAAGCCATAGGCACCTCCCTGAGGGCTGGCTTCCATGCAATACTTTTTTCTCTTGTTCATTTCAGCTTTTCTGAATTTGCCTGACCCAAAACAGGCAATGTTTCTCTGCAGAGGGGCTGGGCTTGTCTTAAAGAAGCAGGACCCACCCCTCACCCATTTACTCCCACTCTCCCTGCTCCTCCTGGGCTGCCTGAAGCTTGAGCTCTCCTTCACAGAGTTCCTCTCCTTGCTTCTCTCTGGCATTTAGGGGGCTGTGGTGCTCTGGGTGACAGGGTAGAGGCACTGACACATTTTACCCCGCAACCTACACATTTTTCTGGATCCTGTCCTCAGATTCCCAAGAAAAACGCTGCTCTGCTTGGCATTTCATAAAGGGCAGGGATTTCGGCAGTCTTTGGAAGTTTGGGGGAAATGCTTAGAGGAGTGGAGCACTTAGATGGGTCAGAACTTAATTCTGTCCGCTAGCAGCTGGGTGAAGTGTTGTGGCAGCACAGGGTCTGGAAGGAAAGACACAGGGACAGCCCTGGAGGAGGAAAGGTGAGGGAACGGAGAGAAGCAAGCTCCCGGCAGGAAGGGTGTAGTGTGGCGAGTTACCACCAGAGGGCAGAGTGGCTACCTTCTCGGGCCTACTATTTAGATTCCGGATTTTCCACTTCTTGCCCTTCAGAATCATCTGGGAAGCTTTCGAAAAGTACAGATGCTGAGTCCTACGGCTGAGATACTATGCTTCAGTCGCCTTGGGGTGGGGGTCCTACGTCAGTTTCTGTTTTTTAAGTCCTCCAGGTGATACTAATATTGGAAGTGTTGGAAACCAACGTACTGATTTGGGTCTTTATTATCATTGATAGATGATCCCCTCATCATCGATTTATTTATGACTATAGTGTTTCATGCTTGTGCTAGGTTTTGGGGTAACATAAATTGAGATAGTCTCCATTTTTAAAGAGCTCGGACACACAATGAACAATTGTTAACAGTTGGGGAGTGCCGAGGGCCAGGAGAGCACAGAGGAGGAACACACACTGACCTGAGCCTGTGGGCAGTCATGGGGGCTCCCTGGAGGAGGCCACCTCCTGAGTTTTACAAATGTGAAATAGATATTGGAGACACAGGAATGAATTGGATGACCTGGAGGGTACAGTATATATAAAAATCTAGAGGCGAACATTCATGTAATTCAATGTGGCTCGAGTGTAATGCAGAGAAGAGGCGGAGTTAAAATTCAGGGTGGGAGGAGGAAGGGGTTATAACGTCTTCTTGAAGATTCTTGAATTCCAGCTAAAACATTTTGGATTCGGTTAAGGATTTGAGATCTTGGGACAATAAGGGACATTGAAGAACTTTAAGGAACCACGTGGCTGGATTTGCCATTTCGAGTGATCAGTCTGGCCGTGGTGAGAACTGATCCTTAGGGAGTGAAACTCTGAAGCAGGAAGGTCAGTTAAGAGGTTGTCCTCAGCTAAGAAGCAATGGTGGCCTGAATCTCGGGGAGAAAGCAAGGGGGACAGGTGGAAGTGGACAGATCCAAAAGATGTCAAATGAGAAAAATAAGAAAGTGAACATGGAAATTTTCATTGGGAGGTGTGAGGTCAGAAGCTAGCAGGTACATAGAAGCAAAGACAAGACAGAGAATGTCGACGACTCCATTCCTGGGGAGGGGAAGCAGCAGCTGGGATAACAGGCGGGCGGTGGGGAGCGGTGGGCATGGGCTGGAGGGAGGCATGAGTTGAGGATCCACTGAAGAAGTAGGTTTGAGAAGAGAGAGTTTTATAACTGAACTGTAAGGTACCAGTCAGGACTTAGGATCAGAAAGAGCTTCAGAATATCACTACTTCACAAAGACCCAGAAGACAAGGGCAGGTTCAGAAGTAGTTTTGTGGTTCAGGGCTGGTCTCAGGATGGGTGGTCCGGGAGAATGCCTGCTCCTGTTTCAGGGGGCGCTGAGAACCCCACTTAGTGGTCTTGTTGGCCCACCTCTTGGCTACGCTGGGCTGAAACACCAGTGTTGGAGCTCGGACAAATCCCTGGGAGGGAGGAGCCATTTCCTAGTAGGGCCCATGTGATTCTTGGGGTGGGTCCTTAGGAAGGGAGCCCCCAAATCACTGTGAAACTAGAAGTCAAACTTCCCAGTGTCCAGTCCACATTCATTTTTCCCAGGTTGGACTTAAAGAAATGGGGACAACCTGGACGGAGTCTGGGCCAGGCCCCCAAATGATGAGTGAGTGCCTCTCATGACCTCTCCAAACTCTGTGTATACTGCACGGACAGGACATGATTTCTTCCTCCACTGATATGTATGTGCACCGTTCCCTTTGGTCTGAAAGGCTCCTGTCCCCAGGACACCTACTGAACCTACGTATCTCATGGGACCCAGCTCCGAGGTCCCCTTGTCTGAAAGTCTGCCCCATCTCCTCCAGGCACAGTTGGTCACCTGACATCGCCTGAGCCTTTCCCACCTTACAGTTTAATTCTTGGTTTCTCTGGCTCCTTTCCCTTTCAGACCTCGGAGAGCCACAGAGTGAATAAATGAAATGCCTACCAAGAAGGCACACAGCCATCCACACGCACACATACCCACACTTGTAATCATTCTTCTTTCTATAAAAGTGCCAGAGGGACTCCTTAAAGTAAGCAGGGCTTAATCTTGGCGTGTCTTTGAATTTGAGAACACTCTTGTGTGTAGCACGTACACGAACAGCAATTCCTGATTCTGCCACACGTTATGTCCGGGAATTCCGAGTAGAGTTCCGTGTGGGCTTGGGTGAAGCAGAGCGCCAGGCAAGCTACGTGCCTCGGGCAGGGTCCCTGTCTTGCCTAAGTGGCATCTCACTTTGTTCTCTCCAGGGAAGGCTCCCGGTGCGCTGGATGGCCATCGAGTCACTAAACTACAGTGTGTATACAACCAATAGTGACGTGTGAGTACGCCTTTTATCTTGAGGGATTTTTTTCTTCCAGGAAAGTAAGCATTTGACAGAGGTCTTAACGAGAGGCAGGAATATGTTGTCCCTCTGTGGAATCGAGCTAGTCAGTAAGCCCAGGAAATAAATTCATAGTCTACAAAACGAAGCCTCAGACTAGACCGTTTTCATGGTCTAAGATCACTGGGGGCAGGCTGTGGGTTTCCCTCTGCATGTCAAGGGGAGGTGGTGAGTTCTCGATCACCAGAGAGTCAAGGGGCATATGGGGCTTCCTGTGGCTCCGCGTCCCAGCCCGACCTCAGCATACAGGACCAGAGTGAGAAGGCAGCCCAGAACGGCTGCTGGGGCTCAGAGGTGGCAGGCGCAGAAGGCGGGCCGGATCAAGAGCGTGTCCCTGCTCGCAGCCTGCAGGGACAAATCTGAGGCTGGCGGTGGAAGGGAGGGTTGGGCGCGAGACCTCGGCCATCTTGCCCACACCTTTATTGACGGGAGGAAAAACAGGCCTCGAGGGTTGAGGTGAGTTGTCCAGGGTGTTTAGCTTCTGCCTGGGGAAGGGTAGGGGCTGGTGAGTACTTGTGTCCTCACTGTGTGCAATGTGCTTTTGGTATGTTCTCACATCCTCTCTGTAACTTTGAGGCAGCCGTTGGTGTCCCCACTATCAGAACACACTGAGAGGCCTCAGGAGGTTCAGTAACTTGTCCCCGGGCATGAGAGTGTCGAGGTGGTAGAGCTGGAACTTAACTCCAGTCTGTCAGCTTAGAGTTGCCCCTGGTGTCCCTGCCACCATCCCGTGCTCTCCGCCTAAAGCCAGTGGGGGCTCTAACGCGATTTCCCTGTTAGAATCCTTCCACTGGCCGAAGAGGAGATACACCCATGCCACCACCGCGCCCCGTCCCAGGGAGCGCACGCATTTACCATTTCCTTTTCTAGCAAAGCGTCAGTCACCCTGACTTTCGAGGCAGAAAATTAATCTGTCCATTTGTCTGCTGCTGATTGGTCTCCCTGTTGTCTCCCCTGCAGGTGGTCCTACGGAGTGTTACTCTGGGAGATCGTTTCCTTAGGTGAGTAGCCACATTCATGTACCAGGTGAGACTTCAGGCGACGGGAGCCGGCCCCTCCTGGGCTCCCTCGCTGTGTCATTCCCCTGGCGCCATTTTTACGTATTTACGTGGCACCACCGGACAGGACTGGAAATAGAATTTGATAGGTTTCTGTGTCTGAGTGTGTTTATTCCCATGTTTCTTTTTTGAGAGCCCAGTATCTAATGTCATACTTGATACTAACAATCTGGTGGCTGTGAGCTTCATTCGAGCTTGTCTCTGTTGGTGCAGAGATGTCACAGAACTATTGCACGTTTGCTTCTACAACTTGAAGATGGTACGTTACACAGCCCTGAGAAATCCTTTCTGAAGGCTGCTTAATAGCATGTGAAAACCCGCATGTCAAAACCCAGAAATTGCCTTACACTACACTGCAGAGTGATAGAAAGTATTGCTTGCTTGCTTCCCACTTTTTTTTATATTTTCCAAGTTTTCTATCATTGGACAGTAACTATTACAGATCAAAAAGGGAGTGGATAACCCAACTGCAGGCTGCCAAGTAGGGAAAAGGTACCTCTCATTGGTACGCTAGACGCGTTGCGCGGGCTGACTCAGGGAAGAGAAATAGCACTGTGAGTAAGGAGCCCGGAGCTGGATCCTTCGCCGGAGGGGATGGCCGCCTTGTCCTGGGGTGCAGTGGGTGGCATACGGGCAGCTGTGCTGTGTGGTGGGTTTGCTCAGAGGGGAAGGTCACGCTGGGGGACACCTCCCTTGCCACACTTTGTCTTGTCTCTCTGCTTGAGAGGCTTGGGGCAGGAGACACTGTGCGCCAACTAGCAAGGCCTGAGGGCAATGTGGGTTTGTGTGTTCCAGGTGGCACCCCCTACTGTGGGATGACATGTGCAGAACTCTACGAGAAGCTGCCCCAGGGCTACAGACTGGAGAAGCCCCTAAACTGTGATGACGAGGTGTAAGTCAGGCTCCATGCTAGGGCCATTTCACCTTGACCTCCCTCACACTTCTTGGACAGACAGACTCTCATGGAGAGAACGCTGATTCATACACACCTCGCCATCCCAAATAGCCAAAATAAAGGGGAGGTGGGGGGCTCCTTAAACTAAGAGTATTGTGCAGTGCGCAGGGAGTGAAGGGCTTTCCTGGCATAGAAATCCAGCAGGAATTTAAGGCAATGATATCAGGAAGGTGGAAATGAGGAAAGGCAACAAATGCAGAAAAGATCTGAAATTCATAAATAAATGTATGAAACCTCGAGGCTCACTTTGGGGATAGAGTTTTCAGAGCTTCCTGACATTAGGAAGATGGATCTTTCTTTTTTTTAATCACAGAATCTTGACTCTGCAAGGATAATTTTCCAGGAGTAAGAATTATACCTCAGGGAAGAATGAGTAGGTTTTGTGACACCACCATTCCCAGAGCCACCGGAAGGAGCTACTGCAGAAGGGCATGATGTGAAAGGGCAAGGTGCTAGGTTTGGCAAAGAATTTATTGTCCACAAAGAGTCACTTCTGAGGAAGCATGGTATTCATTAGGTCTCTGGTACAAGAGGCATGAATCTAGATCACGCTAGGCTGCTAGACTTCTGTGTCCGTAAGTTTCCCCTGAGACATTTGTTCCCTATGTGAAATTTTGAGCCCCACCCCTCTGACGTTGCTTCCCTAGGTCTGGGGTGGGTCCCAGGAATCTGCATTTTAATGCAAGTGGTTCTGACCACATTTGGGAGGAGTACTGCCTTAGACCCGTGCTTCGCACACTGTGTTCCTGGGACATGAGAGATGCAAATAGGTAATACAAGAGGGAAGGCCTTCTATGGTCACTTACGTGGGGCAAGTTCCCAGGTCAATCAGGTTACACGGGCTTTTTGTTTGTAATGGCAAGACTTCTCAAGCTTTGACTCTGCTACTCCCTAAGGGGGGAGATGCAATAGGTGGCATCTTGCAAATATTATTAGGGCACGGAACTTTAAAAAAAAAAAAAAAAGAATTAACACTTTGAGAGATGTAGTATTCCAAGGGAAATGCTGCCCTAGACACATGAGTCAGTTCTTTCCAGATCCGAAGAGCTGAGACCAAGATCCCACAGCAATGGAACTCAGGATAGGCACTAGTTTTACTGACAGAAGAAAGGGGGACATGTGGGGGGAGAGGGAAGACCAGAGAGAAAGTCAATGTTGTGCTTTTGTGCTGCTGGTTAAGTGCAGATGCCCACGTGTGAAACGGCTCCCTTCTCTCGTTTCTGTTCCCCGCATCGGGACAGGCCCAGGACTGAGGCAGAGTCCCAGAGTTCACTGCTTAACCCTTTGTTTTCAAAGGTATGACCTCATGAGACAGTGCTGGCGGGAGAAGCCCTACGAGAGGCCCTCGTTTGCCCAGATCCTGGTGTCCTTAAACAGGATGTTAGAAGAACGCAAGGTGAGCTCGGAGTTTGGGGCAGGCTCCTGAGTCCCAGTTCGTCATGCGTCCCGTATGGTTAAAAAGAAACAGCTGATAGAGTTCAACAAGTCGGTCTGGGCATAGCTGGAGGCCATGGAGGGACATAAAGGACGGGGCGCCCAACTCTGAGGATGTTACGATGTCCCAGTTAATTTCTATAAAAGAGAGAGTCACACTCAGTACAACAGATAGAATTACCTCTGAGCTAGAAGGAACCTCATCAGTAATGGAGCCTGACTCTTGAATTCTGCAGAAGAAATCGATACAAAGAGGTGAGAGTGATGTGTCCAAGGACACACAGCCGGTAGACGGTACAGCCTGGTCTGCAGGTTCCTAGGGGGGAGGGTCAGGAATTCGATAAAAAGGTCCAGCAGGTGGTTGGCTATACAGATCTGAGGTTGGAAAGACAAATCTAGGTTAGGGAACTGGATGGAAAGTCACCACCCTCCGAGTGGTAATTAAACCGGAGGCGTGGGTGAGATCAGAGGGAAATGGGGACAGAGAAACAATCCTGAGAGACTGGGACATTTCTGGAGGGACCACACCAGTACAAGAAAGAATGGCCTAGAGACTGAGGAAAGAGGGTGAAGTCTTAGGTGCAGAAGGCAAGGGATGCATTTCAGGAAGAAAGTTGGCAGATACAACATGGGGTCTGAGGACAGAAACATGTCCGCCAGGTACCTAATATTTGAATCAAAACAAGTTAAGAAAACTAGGGTCTGATGATTCCTGCCCCGGGCGGTGGCAGGACGGAGAGAGCCTGTGTCTCTGAACTACTCTTGCTCTCGTAGACCTACGTGAATACCACGCTTTACGAGAAGTTCGCCTACGCCGGGATCGACTGCTCTGCTGAGGAAGCAGCCTAGAACAAACCCCATCCATCTGTACGTAATGTTGCCCCTTCCCCAGCCTGTCAGACCCTTGATGCCAAGAAAGGACACAGAATATACAAATGTATATATATATTGCTGTATGTCTGGGACGTGACCACAAAACCCCATGTGTGTGAATCTGCAGGACCCTTTGACTCTACTAGGACTGTATATACTGTTTTGAGTAAGAATGTGCTGAGCTCAGAATGTCTGTTTGTGGTTTCATATGCAATAATATATTTTTCTAAAAATACGGACTTTACAGGAAGGTGTGTGAGTACAATTACTATGATGGCTAACTCATTATCATTCTGGATTTTTTTTTTATATTTACCTTCATAGCGAATGCTATAAAATGTTTTGCTGTATAGAAGAAAGATGTTAATAAACCTCACACCAAACCTGACGGCGCCGGTGAGGCCAGTGGGGGAAATGTGTTAGTTCTATCAGGACACAGGTGAACATGTAAAAGGAATTCTTCTGTCCATCTCTGAACTTTCTCCCTCAACTGTAGAAGCCATTTCAATGTCATTTGACACCTCTGTCACGTGTGTCCAGAGCCCACGAGTCAATCCAGAGTGCTACCATCTAAAAGGGGACTCAACTCTCATTCAGTGCACGTCTAAGGGTCTTTAGACAAGTACACGTTTGGTAAATTAATGGGATTTAGTTTTAGTGTCTCTGGTAACATTGATTTGTGTATTTTAAGAAATCGAGTAGGAAGCCTGGGGTTCTATTTGGGAGAGATGTGACATTCGTACCAACAGAACATCCCTCCTCCACGTACTACATATTGTAAAGTTCCCGTGTTGATCAGTTGGGGGTTTAGAGTTTATACCGTAGGCACACGTTGCCCTGAGATCGCATAGTAAGTGAATAAATGTCTTGCCTACCTGTTTCTCGTCTGGAAATGTTTCTCCTAGGTCATGCCCGATGTCAAGTTCCTGTCCTCCAACTGTGTCGGTGAGATGCCCGTAGCATCAGTAGCGCAGGGGGTGGGGACTCCAGCGCGCAGGACTGGAAACCCCGAGAAGTGTTCAGTCTAGCCCCCTTTCTTGCAGTAGCGCCCTGTGCCTCCAGTAGTGCGCCATTGTCCCCTGAGGGCTTAGCACGGGAATCTCTCTTAACTGGGACAGTGTGAAATCGGTCGACATACAGCATCAAGTTCCCTGTTCCTGCCACCTGATCCACCTCACGTATCAGAAACGACAGCAGGGCCCCTTGTGCACAACGGCGTGTTCCAGGGCAGAGAGCACAGGCAAGGCTGCCCGCAGACCTGGAGTCACCAGCAGCAAACTCCGTGAAGAGCCCTTGCACACAGGTCCAGGGATCCGTGCCAGCTCCTTGGGCTTTTTACCACATGTTGTAGAGATACTCCTGAGAGCGCTTAGTTTGAAGGTACATAGAACTCAACGAGGAGGACCTGAAAATGCAGATGATCCCTTCAAATTTTGCATAGGGCTTCGGAACAAATTTTTTTTCTCTTATAATAGTCTGACTTTCTATTGCATATTACTTAAATTCGTAAGGATCAAAATTTGAATTGTTTTACTTCACACCAAGTACATGACAAGAGACATGGCTGAGAATTACGTGCAAAAGTCAGAAAAAGATGTTCAGGCATCATCAAGTTACTTGTAAGTCACGATACGAAGGCAGCCTACCTGATGTACGTTTGAGGGCGTCTCCTCACAAGCAACCGCCAGAAGGTAGCGGTGTACTTCCGGCCAAAGGCCCTCCTATCGATTACTCTGACTCACCTGTACCGTGGGCAATGAAACCTTTGTCATTTTGTAGCATGTTAGCAACATTAATACTGAAGATTCATACTTAAGGGTAATCAAACTGAATTGAGTCATGTACTTTCTACATTATGAGAAAGCAAGAACGACGGAGCTAACCCCCTAAAGCAACGAGACAGGTCAGGTACTGGGAATACAGGTTCGTGTGTTCAGAAGACCCCTAGGACACTGCCTTAAAAAAATGAGTTATGAATTAAAATCCAGTCACAGTGCACCGGGTAGAATACAAACACGTCACACAACAGCCAAATGACCCAAATCCTGTTAACAGCACACTAAAAAGCTTACATTTACTTTGTGAGGAAAACCTATTTAGATGTGAGACCTAAAAAAAAAAAAAAGAATTGTTAGGTAAAGATGGTTTTCGGTATTTGGAGAGAAAAAGAAACGTACCTAACCAGAGACGTGACCCTTGTGGAGGTCACTGCTTCAACTGTAAACCGCACTCCATTGTCGCCCTCGATCCGAAAGAGGAGTCGAAAATTCAAACCAACTTAATTCTCCCCACTAACCGCCCCCCACCCCAGTCACAACTTTTGAAATGGACTGTGGAAATTTAACCTTGAAAATGTAATAAATAGGGGCGCCTGGGTGGCTCAGTGGGTTAAAGCCTCTGCCTTCGGCTCAGGTCATGATCTCAGAGTCCTGGGATCGAGCCCCGCATCGGGCTCTCTGCTCGGCGGGAAGCCTGCTTCCCCCTCTCTCTCTGCCTGCCTCTCTGTCTACTTATGATCTCTCTCTGTCAAATAAATAAATAAAATCTTTAAAATAAAAAAAAAAAAAGAAAATGTAATAAATAAACCTCAACGACACTTTTCTTTCTCCTCTTTGAAGAAAAAGGTCAAGAAGCTTCCTACCATCATAGACCCAACTCTGCTGCCGGCAGCAGAGGCCTCACTGAAACCTCACTGCAAGGATTTAAGATCTGCTCGGGCGGAATGATCACTTCTTTCCTTTCAGGTCTTCTTTGATCTTCCAGAGAACCAGTTCCATGCAGGTTGCATTTTCACTTGAACTGTGACCTCCGAACAACGTGTTAGACCTACAATGACTGCGCCCATGATACCACCCACACCGGTTCTCAAAGCGAAGCCTTGAGTTCATGTTTATGAAAGATTAACACTGGGCACTTACCAACATATGATTCTGATTGCTTTGTAAAGATTATACACAAATCTAGATTAGCAAACCTCTCCCTTTTCCTATGTAGGTTGTCCCCACATTGTCACTACCTTGCTGTGACAAGAGAGCACATTATTACCTTCTCCATAAACCTCGTCTCCAGAGAACAACAAAGTGGCAGGTATTAGTAAAAAATCCGGCAAAAAGCCAAAAAATAGCAGTAGAAAAAGTACAACTCTCTACACAAAAGTAGATGAAATTTACCCAAAATATAAAGCCTAGAGTTCTGATGAGAGTAATAAATGATGTAGGAGGTTAAATGAGAAAAATCAAATGATCGGCATCAGTATGGTATTTTTGATTAGTGTTATTCTGGGAAAAAATGGGGTAGTATATGTTTATATAAGCTGTTTTTTGTTAAGTGAAATATGTTCCTAAGGTTCAAGATGGTTTTCAATAGAACAATTACATTTTATAATAGGATGTTGTGGGAATTTTTTGAGATGTGTTTTTAGCAAAACAGATAAACAGATAAAGACCCACTGTGAGACAGCAGAAGTGTCTAACAGACGAAGAATCAAAGAATAAAGACCATAGGGTACAGTTGGTATTTTGTACAATTAATGACAGGATCAGAGGGCCTTCCCATATCTTAGTTATCTTTAGAAACAGCACTGTAACAAGTTTTAACACAGGCAGAATTTTCTTAGAGTTCTCTATTGTTCCAAAGAGGAGACTCCGTGGGTTTGCATGAATGTACAGAGTGACCTCCCTTCCCGGGCAGACACTGCTCAACTGTGCATATGGCAATGCCACCAACGGGGTAGTTGGGAGCTATACTTGCTGTACTTGACTAACTTGTTTAATGTTGGGTGTATTTCATCAGAAAAAAGCAAGATGTCCTGAGAGCAAGATACACACACAACCCAGTACAAATCAAGTGCACATATGATGAATCTATTGAATTTGAACGATCCTTTTTCTAACACAACACACACAATTTACTCTGGGTGAGATGACCTGACCCAGTACATTTAGGAATCTCATTTAATGAAAAGCTCGTATGAAAAGAGGTACCCAGCAAAATTTAGACTGCAATTAGACCTCCACACCAGCAGAAGTTTTATACATGAACTCAAAGGCCAGGCAACTTGCCGACCAGGGATCTGGCCACCATTCTCTGTGTAATGGCTATTCTGACGGCTGTGGAAGACCCAGGACGACACCGGGCAGTGGGCATCTGAGCGCTTTCTACACAAGCAGGTGCTTTAGGGTTCTCCACCCTAGGAGAGAATCCGTAAAGAAAAACCTACCTTAAGCATTTCGGGGAACAGACCTTTTACCATGAATCCCATGATTTGTTTACTCAAGTCAGACTTAGGATCCTGATATTAATCATGAACAAACAGGCTCTTACCACAGTCCTGAGTAATTCCTGCAGGTGGTCAGCCACGAGACTCTTGAGGGATCTTTTGTGAGGCAAGCCTCGCCGATGAGGAAACAGAACTGTTGTGTATGAATTAGCTGTCAAGTGAAAGAGAAAATGCTATCAGAAGCTCTCTCCAAAGAACAACAACACTGATTGCAGCAACGATCCAATTGTAGAGGGAGAACCATGCTCCACGGGCAAGGAACGTGAGGCAGCTATGATGTATCAGTCACTAAGCACTCCACGTGGATTATCCAGTACAACTTGCAGACTAACCGAATGAGGTAGATATTTTATTGTCCCTTTTATGATATTGGCCCTTTTTACAGCCAAAGGAACCGCAGCTCTGAGAGATGAAGAACGGAGTTAGCAGGGTACCCAGAAAGCAAATCCAAGCAGTCTGACTTGTGGATCCGCTTTGCTACTAGGAGCGCCACCAGGGGGCAGCATGTGCAGCCAAGTTCCAACCAGGACTCGGGGTAGATGCAGAGCCGAGCTCCTCCCACCCTGGGACTCCGCTGAAGGGGCCACACCTCAACTTAGCACATGTCCTACCACATATTAGTGTTTACGTGTCTGCATCTGGGGACGGGGCATGGACAAGAACCCTGTCCCATCTGTGTCCAAATTCCCTGGGCTTATACGTGAAAGATGATACATAAATTTTCACTGAAGTTTCATAAAGCAGAAAATAGGATAAAAATTAGAGCAGTCAGATAACTGAGAGCCTAGAAAGTTAGGTAGTACTTTGGGTTCTTGAGGAGAGGAGATGTATTTTGAAAGGAACATGGAAGAAAATGAGCTTCAGGAGTAATTTAGAGACTCACTGAAAAATAAGGAGTTGGAGAGTTAACATTTATCACCTAGTATGCCATGTTTAGAAGTACTTTAAATTTTCCTTTAAGGGGTGCCTGAGTGGCTCAGTGGGTTAAAGCCTCTGCCTTCGGCTCAGGTCATGATCTCAGGGTCCTGGGATCGAGCCCCACATCGGGCTCTCTGCTCAGCAGGGAGCCTGCTTCCCTCTCTCTCTGCCTGCCTCTCTGCCTACTTGTGATCTCTCTCCTCTCTGTCTAATGAATAAATAAAATCTTAAAAAAAAAATATTAAATTTTCCTTTAAGCTGTCAACTACCAACCAGACACCAGTTCCTGGCCTTGGGGTATTGAGTAAATAAAAGACGACGGTGGGTAGCAAGAGAGAAAAACCAGGAAAATCCGTGAGTTATCTGGGCAGAAGAAAGAGACTGATTACAGTGAAGAATCTTGACAGTTTAACATTTTCTGATCTGGGAGACAGGAGGAATAGAATGGTTCCTGAAAAAGGAGAGACAGTGTCATGGTGAGAAGTCCAGTTTGAGAGGTGAGGTCTGTGAGGCGACAGAAGGACATCCCTGGAAGAACTTTCTCAAAGTCAACTTAGGTCTGTCCTCACCTCTCGTGACATAGTTTGGCAGGTCTGGGTGGAGGCACATCCCAGTCTTACCTGTCACGTGCAAAGATAGCACTGCTATTGGAAACAAATCTATACTTTGAATGCCAGAGGACGAGGTCGGCATTCACCTATGAAATTTAAATAGCTGTATTTGTATTCTTGCACTAAAGAAGAACTAGCCCTTCTCAGCATGAAGGTAAGTCCTAGGGGTGGCTAAAACAAATAATCAGCCAATGTCTCCAAAGTTCGAGAGCTGTGCTGTGCAAGTGGTAAGCCACCAGCCGCATGTGGCTGTTTAATAAAAATGAAAAAATCATTTTCTCAGTCACATTAGACGTACTGTAAATGTTCAATAACCAAGTGTGGCCATCATCTATCATAGTAGGTAGTGAAAATATATAGAGTTCTATTGGATACCAGTGTTCTAGAACAGAGGTTCTAGAACCACCAAACTCTTCACAGTGCCAAGCTGTAAATATTTTGGGCTTGCAGACCACACAGTCTCTGTCCTAACTATTTAACAATGCTGTTGCATCATGAAAGCAGCCACAGAAAATACAGAAGTGAATGGGGGCAGTGGGTCTAACAAAAATATTTGTAAAAATAGGTGGCCAGAACCGGCCACAGCGTTCTGACTCCTGTTCTAGAGCAAAAAACAGGTAATTTTAACCTGAAGTATATTAAGGGGTAGATTTTCAAGTCTATCATGCCAAGAAAAATGAACATGACATTTGATTTTGAGCCTACCCGTAAGACTTACCTGCACTTAATACGAAAAATTATCTCCAAGTAGGTGAATAAAATGACCTGTTAGATAAACTTAGTCTTGCCCATTTGAATATTAAAGATAATGTCAAACGATGATTTTGGTTTAATCCTAACTAATGGATTTTCTTTTGGATCTAGATGAGCCAAATGACTGTAGCCATCTTATACTGCTTCTGGTTTTCGATGGTTGGACTATATTATCAACATGGACAGCAATTCTTTTCTTCTTAGTTAACAGGGCAAATCAACCATCAGTGATAACGCAATAAGGACTCCCATCTTAACACATACTGTTTTGTAAAAGTACGAGGCTGTAGTTCTTTACCTTAAGAGCATACAGACTGTGTTCAAAGCTATGTCCAATTAGTACAGTGTCAACACTGAACAGGTTCAGCAGGATGGCGAGGACGTCCCGGATCGATGTTTGAGTTTTCTCCAGGTCATCTTCGACCACACCAGAAAACCTGCCCCAGTAAGACACAATGCAAGAAGGTAACTCGCTGGATTTCATCCGTTAGAGTTAGGACACGTCACTGACCCAACGTGACAAACATTCACTGAACAAAACAAAGATCTTACTTACGACTGTCAGCTATCCTTTACTAGCTTATATTATATTTGTAAAATGCAACGTGGATTAATTCATGTAAAGTTGGGAGGGGGGAGACATCAGGAGTTCAGAGAGTTCCTTTGAACTCTCTTTGTATAATCTGAGTTTTATCCCCCATTTCAAGTGAGCCTAAAACAGCCACCATGGAAAACAATATGGAAGTTCCTTAAAAAATTAAAAATACCATTACCCTATGAGCCAGTAATTCCACTACTGGGTATTTACCCAAAGAAAATAAAACCACAATTTAAAAAAGATATATGCAACCCTATGTTTACTGCAGCATTACTTATGATAGCCAAGATATGGAAGCAGCCTAAGTGTCCACTGATGGATAAAGATGTGGTACACACACAGACACACAGGAATATTAGGCAGCATTAAAAAAGAATGAGATCTTACCATTTATGACAACATGGATGGATCTAAAGGGTATTATGCTAAGTCAGACTGAGTTTTCACTCATATGTGGAACAGACCTATAAATATAGAGAACTAATGGTTGTCAGAGGGAAGGGGGATGGGAGGATGGCCAAAATGGGCAGAGCAGAGTGGGAGATACATGCTTTTAGTTATGGAGTAAATAAGTTCTGGGAATAAAAGGTATAGCATGGAGAGTATAGTTAATAATATTTTAATAGCGTTGTGTGGAGATACTTGTGACCATAGAATAACAGAGAGATGTTGAATCACAATCTTTTATACCTGAGACTAATGTAACATTGTGTCAACTATACTCAAATAATAAAAAATATAAAGCCTAAATATGAAATATGGGTAGCATGGAAAAGCCCTAGGGAGAGTCCAGATAACCTAAGTTTGAACTACACTATGACCCTACTACTTACTTAAATTTGTTTTTTTTTTTTTTTACTGCTTTATTTATTAAGTTTTTTATTTTAACTTCAGGATAGTTAACATACAGTGTTAGTTTCAGGTGGACAATACAGTGATTCAACAATTCTATACATTACTCAGTGCTCATCATGGTAACTATACTCCTACTCCCCTTCCCCTACTTCCCCCTTCCCCCCTTTCCCTCTGGGAACCATCAGTTTGTTCTCTATAGTTAAGAGTCTGTTTATTGGTTTCTCTCTCTCTCCCTCTTTTCCCCCACTACCGCTTGCTTAGTTTCTTAAATTCCATATATTAGTGAAACCATATGGTATTTGTCTTTCTCTGATTGACTTATTTCCCTTGGCATTATACACTCTTGCTCCATCCATGTTGTTGCAAATGGCAAGATTTCATTCTTTTTTATGGCTGAATAATATTACACACACACACACTGCATCTTTACAGTTACTATATTTGATTTTCAGAAAGTTACTTAACCTTCTGGTCTCAGCCTTATCTGTAGAGCTAATTACCGATCTTAATGGCTTATGAGAACCAGTGAAATACATGCAGAAAACTACTCTAGTCGCTTCCATGAAGCCCATTCTAAGTAACTGTCCAGAAACATGGCTATTT